>JBAPLH010000205.1:0-642845 GCA_037897445.1 Ceriops zippeliana | reverse complement strand
CTTGCCTTGCCTGTTCTCCTCCTTGCCTAGCCGTCCACTCCTTTACCATTGGTTATGCTTTGCCGTGTAGGGTTGTATGGACGCTCACCTTGTTTGGCCGTGTAGATTGGTTGACTGAATTCTCTTTTGGGTGAATACCCTAGCTTGATGTGTAGCTTGTGTTTGGCCAGTTGTCTCCTTACTTGGATAGTTCCTCTTTTGTGTTTGGCCAGTTGTCTCCTTGCTTGGCCAGTGCCTCCTTTGTGTTTGGCCGATTGTCTCTAGGTTTTGGCCAACTCCTCTTGCTTTGCTTTGTCTTTTTGGCTGACTAGCACTTGTTTTCTACCATGTATACTCTTTTGGCCGGTCACACTAGGTTTTCCATTCACCTTTGGTTGCTGTCCAGCCATGTCTTCTCTCTTTGGTGTAGGGTTTTGCTTTCTCTTTGGTCAACCGATTGCTCCCTCTTCTTGTTTGCTGAATAGTTTTGCTTTAGGTTTAACCATTTTTGCTTAATTGGCGACACCACATTTGTTGTCTTCCAATGGCCTTTACATACTCCTCCATGAAACCCTAATAGGGCTTACATGGTGGATTTACGTTCTTGCCCTTATGTAGTAGATTTACTTTCCTGCCCCTCTATGTGGCTTTAGTTTTACTTTCTTGCCCTTCCATGTGGCTTTACTTTCTTGCACACTTAAACCTAGTTGACAACAATTATAACCCATAAAGGCTGTGGGAACAACATAAGTTTTAAATCTTTTGGATTTTTTAGAGACTGCAATATTTTATAGTGTATCCCTTTTTACCACACTTATAATAGGTAACATCTTTGAAAGTTTTGGGAAAAGAAGGGTTTTATTATGGGGTTTTTTTGGTTTGTTTTCTTTGGTTTTGAATAAAAAGGAGATTTGTTTGGTTTTGGAAAATTTTTGGAAGATTTGGAGAAAACTTTTTTCTTGGATTTTAAAGGTTCAGATAACTTAGGAAATTCTAAGTCAAATTGTTGGCAAAAAGTTCTAGCTTCAAAATAGGATTGCTAAAGTTCCCATTTTATTTTATTTTTTTTAGTTTTAAATCTTGATAGATTCTAAATCTTTCCTTTTAAGTATAACTGACTAATCGTCTGTAAGTTAGCTTGTTATAAAGGATGAGATTTCCATATGTAACTCTTAGAGTATTCCTTACTTTGTCTCCTTAATGAGGACCTTTTTAGGTCTCATATTGAGAGGGGAAGGGGGTGAATTAGTGTGAGATATTTGTTTTTTACAAATCTTTCTAGATTAACCTCTGTGACTTATTAGAGTTAATGATCTAATGTTTTATTTTTCTTCTTTATATGAAAGCAGTTGTACAGATATTTACATGGTTCACTCACAATGTGCAAGTTACGTCCAAGGTGTGATAGGATTACCCTTAAGTCACATAATCTATTCTTATTATCAAGGGATACAGTTTAGTTATAGAAGGATCACTTCTTAACCACTTACAATGATCTCCCAATCACTCAAAGATTGGATCTCGTGATCACTCCAATGGTATCTTAGCCTTTTTCAACAAGTTTTTTAAGAGTTTAATACTTGACACTTTCTTGAGAAGGATCACTTAATATGTATAAGTTGCTAATACATAAAGCAAATCTTCTCCTTCTTTGCCATTGGTTTTGCTCAAGTTTTGCCAATCTCTTTTCTATAGGTTATCTCCACTGTAGGTTATCTTTGTTGTGGGTTCTCTCTACTACCGATTATATCTGCTGCAAGTGCTCTCCCTTTATTGCTGGTGTTATCTCACCTATTGCCTCAGCAAGATCTCTTTTTTGCTACTGGTGCTGCTTTCCTTACTACCTTGGTATTTAATCTTTAAGTTCTTCATTGCTTTGAAGGCCAACTTTTTCTCCATCTTAGACTTCTTTTCTTTCTTTATTGGGACTATTCTCATTTCATAAACCACTAATATACTATGTAAATCATCTAAGGGCAGTCTATCCAAATCTCTATCTTTTATGGAGGAAACTTTTGCACTGTAAGCTTCTGGTAAGGTTCTGAGTATTTTTCTTTCCACATTAGCATCATTGATCTCCTTTCTATAGTCTCTGATGGAACACATAATTTTGTTGACTCTTATGAAGGTGACATCTATAGACTTATCATTCTGCATCTTTATGTCTTCTAATTTGCTACTTTAGATTTGTAACTTGTGTCACAGCTCGTCTTAAGAGCATTGCCAAACTAGGTCTGTTGGACACCTAGCCCAATTGTTGCCCCCAAGACTTGGCCAAAACATTCTGGACAAATGCTCATGTGTCAAGTTTATAGAATTCTCTTTTGTAAATATCTAAGCTATTCTAAAATATTCTTGATATAGAAAATTCCATAGAAATCTAGAACAAACGATTGTAGTCACACATTAAGGAGGTGGAACTACTATAAATACCTCACTCATCTCAATTGTAAGATACCATTGAATTGAAATTTCTCTCCTTTGTAAAGCTCTCTCTCTTGTGCCTACGGTTTCCTTATCCATTTCTAGCTTCTCTCGACTCTACGTTGATTCTCTCAAACTCTCTAAGGCTTACTTAGTTCATCTTTTCTCGCAAGGTGTCTAAGTGCCACACGGGTTAGCATAATCCAAGCCTAACTCAGTGACAGGTGGTATCAGAGCACAATTGAATCCTAGTTTCAACTTGGTTCTTGCTTGAGTTGTGAGTATGGTAAGTAAGGAAGGAATTGTTGTTGTTGCCATTGAGGAGCAACCAATTGTGCTTCAAGCTTGTGGGCTAGAGGAGCAGCATGCTCTAGCTAAACGTGGGAAGTCCAAGACTACAATAAAGGAGCCTGTGGAATCTCGTGTGGCTGTCCTAGAAAGGAGCATCATGAATGTGAGTTCCTTAGTTAGAGAACTAGGTGATCAAATCGACAATTTGATCCATGAGAATGCTGAAATCACCATGGCTACCAAGTCCATGATTGGGGCATTTAACTACACATTCAAAGGAGAACTGAGCTCCTTTAGCTAAAAACTATATGATCTATGGAAGTTCATTGAAAGAGAGATTCACAATCTTCGTAGGGAGAGGGTTCATTTCGTCGAAGCGGTCCACCTTTGACAAGTACTACTGGCACAAGTAGCACTACTGTTAGGCACGGTCTAAAAGTTCCCAAGTCTGCTATGTACAATGGCATTCGCAATGCCACTACTGTGGAAAGCTTTCTTTTTGGCCTTGAATAATACTTTAAGGCCATGGGAGTTGTTGATGTCATTATTAGGATAAGTAATACCCCAATCTTCTTTCGGGATGCTGCTCAATTATAGTGGAGAAGAAAGCATTCTAAATGGGAGAAAGGCCTATGTGTGGTTAATACATAGGAGCAATTTAGGGTTGAGTTGCACAAGCACTTTATCCCTTATAATGCAAATAGCGAAGTTAGAAGGATGCTGTATCATCTCAAGCAAATAGGTAGTGTTTTTGAATACATTAAGGAATTTATTGCTCATATGCTTGAGATTGATAATTTGTCTGACAAGGACTTCCTCTTCCACTTTAAAGATGACTTGAAGGATTGGGGAAGAGTAGAATTAGATAGGTGTAATGTGCAGACTTTGGATGATGTCATTGCTACAGCCAAAATGCTAACTAATTACTCAACCCATTCCAAGAGTAAAAAGCCTAACTTTAACAAAAGTGGGGGAGAGAAGGCTGGACAGAAAAGAGAAGCAAGCCATAAGGAGGGAGGATATAAAAAAATCCTTAAATGGCAAACCTAAGAACTCATTGGGTAAGTGTGATGCACCTCTGAGGCCTTGCTTCATTTGTGATGAATAACATTGGGTTAAGGATTGTCTTAATCATAAGGCGATGAATGCTATTGTGGTAGAACAACAAAGAGAGGTCTAAAGAGGAGCCTTAAGCTGATTTGGGAGATATCTAATACTTGTTACTCTCTCTAAGCCTTTCTCTTTAACTATCCCCAAGAAGAAAGGCTTACTGTATGTTGATACGTCTATTGAAAGTAAAGTTGTGGGTACTATGCTAAACGTAGGAGCCACACATAACTTTATGGATGTACAAGAGGCCAAACATCTAGGTCTTAAACTTTCCAAGGGAGTTAGCACCATCAAGGCAGTCAATTCCGAAACAAAGCTAATTCATGGGATGATAGAGGGAGTAGTCATCAAGATTGGCGATTGGCACAATAAGCTAGACTTTACCATTGTCCCTATGGATGATTTTAAAATGGTTTTGGGTCTTGCTTTCTTCTACAAAGCTTTAAATTTTCCCCTTTTCACATTGAATTCCCTTGTTATTCTTGACAACCATAATATATGAGTGATTCCATTGAAAAGCATGGAGAAATCTAAATCATCAATGATTTCTGCCTTGTAATTCAAATGGGGTCTCAAGGTGAATCAAAGTTATGTTGCCATCATAAAGGAATTAAGGGATGAGGAAGACATGACAATGCCTATTCCTGCACTGTCGCAACCCATTCAAGCTATCCTTGAAGAGTTTAAGGACATGATGCCTTCAGGGTTGCCTAAGAAACATCCTCTTAAACGAGATGTGGATCATCATATCGAGCTAGAACCAGGTGCCAAACCCCCTACCATGGCCCCTTACCATATGGTACTTCCCAAACTTGCAGAACTGAGGAAGTAACTTTAAGATTTACTTGACTGAGGCTATATTCAATCATTAAAAGCCCCTTACAATGCTTCAGTCATATTTTAAAAGAAGAAGGATAGATCACTACGAATGTGCATAGACTATCGAGCCTTAAATAAGGTAAACATCAAGAACAAGTACCCAATTCCATTGATAGCCAATCTCTTTGATTAATTGGGGAAGGCAAGGTACTTTACCAAGTTGGACTTAAGGTTGGGGTACTGTCAAGTTCGTATAGCTCATGGTGATGAGCCGAAGATTACATGTGTAACGCATTACGGAGCTTTCAAGTTCCTAGTTATACCCTTTGGTCTCACCAACACCCTTGTAACCTTTTGCACTTTAATGAACAACGTACTTCACCCTTTTCTTGACAAATTCATGGTAGTTTATTTGGATGACATAGTAATCTATAGTAACACTTTTGAGGAGCACAAAGATCACCTGAAACAAGTCTTTCAAGTGCTACATGAAATCGAGCTGTATGTCAAGAAGGAGAAGTGCTCTTTTGTAGAGCAAGAGGTGGATTTCCTTGGTCACAAGATCAAGGATGGCAAGCTTATGATGGATCGAGCTAAGGTCCATGCCATTCAAGAGTGGGAACCTCCAACGAAGGCTCCTGAATTACGATCATTCTTGGGACTGATTAATTATTATCGGCAATTTATCAAGGGATATTCTGCCATAGCCACACCGTTGACGGATCTACTTAATAAGAATGTCACATAGCATTGGTTAAAGGAATGTCAATCTTCCTTTGAGAGATTGAAACATTCAATCTCTAAAGAACCCATCATGGCGCTGCCTAATTATAAGAAAGCTTTCGAAGTTCACAAGAATGCATCTGACTTTGTCATTGGGGGAGTCTTGATGCAAGATGAGCATCCTATTGCCTATGAAAGTTGTAAGTTAAATGATACGGAGAGGCGGTACACTATCCAAGCCAAGGAGATAACTGCCATCATCCATTGCCTATGCATATGGAGGCACTATTTGCTTGGAAGTCAATTTGTGATCATGACCGATAACGTCGCTACCAGCTACTTCCAATCACAAAAGAAGCTTAACCCCAAGCAAACTCGTTGGTAAGATTTCTTGGCCGAATTCGACTATAATTTTCAATATAAGCCAGGTAAGGCTAATGTTGTTGTCAATATGTTAAGTCGAAAGGCAAAACTAGCGTTATTATCTGCCAGCACACCAAAGAGTGACTTCCTTGAACGAATCAAGGATGGCACATCGCAAGACAATTTGGCCAAGAATTTGCTAAGGATGGCTGGTGAAGGGAATACTTGATGGTTTTGGCTAAACAATAGGATTCTCATGATATTTGGCCATCAAGTATTTATACCTAAGTGGGGAAACTTACGGAGGGACATTCTCAAAGAGTGCCATGATTCTTTATGGGTTGGTCACCCAGGTATGGCACGAACCCTTGCCCTTATTCAACAAAGTTATTTTTGGCTACAAATGGATGATATTGAGGCCTATGTTCGGACTTGTCTCATTTGTCAACAAGACAAGGTGGAACAATAATACCCCATTAGTCTATTTGAGTTACTACCAATTGCTGAAAAACCTTAGGAAAGTGTCTCAATGGACTTCATCGTAGCCTTACCTAAGTCTGATGGGTTTGGAAGCATCATGGTAATTATTGATCAATTCAGCAAGTACGTCATCTTCATTCCAGCCCTCATTTACTACAAAGTTGATGAAATAGCTCACCTATTCTTTAAAAATATGGTGGAGTTGTGGGGAGTACCTAAAAGCATAGTAAGTGATAAAGATCCCCGCTTTACCGGCAAGTTTTGGCGCGAGTTGTTCAAATTGTTGGAGAATGATTTGAACTTCTCAACTAGCTTCCATCCTTAAAGCGATGGCCAAACTAAGCACATCAATACTTTGTTGGAACAATACCTATGACACTATGTTAGTGCCCATCAACGAGATTGAGCAAAACTATTTTATGTTGCCCAATTCTCCTACAACCTCTAAAAGAGCGAAGCAATAGGCAAAAGTCCTTTTAAAATTGTCATGGGACAATAGCCTCTAACCCTAAGTGTTGTTGCCTCTTCTTACATGGGAAGCAACTTTGTTGTTTACAAGTTTGCAAAGGAATGACACGAGGAGGTAGACATCACAAGAGCTTGCCTTGACAAAGTTGCCAAATGGATGAAAAATTGGGCCAATGCCAAGAGACGCCCAAAGGAATATGCAAAGGGAGACTTGGTGATGGTAAAATTACTACCTAACCAATTCAAGTCCTTACGAAGGGCTATTTCCCATAATCAAGTAGGTAGGGAAGGTTGTCCACCAAGTCTAACTTCCCCCAAAACTCAAAATTCACAATGTCTTCCATGTAAGTCTTTTAAAGACCTTTCATGAAGACACCGAAGGTCCAAGTCATGGGGAATCCAAGTGTGCACCAACTGTTGTCATCACCGAATTCAACAAGGAAGTGGAATGTATCCTTACTAATAGGGTGATATGAAAAAAGGAAGTTCCAAACTACATCGAGTACTTAGTCAAATGGAAACATCTACCAGACCATGAGGTTAGTTGGGAATGAGAAGATTTGCTTTAGCAATTTACTAATCATATTCAACATTACAAAGATGAAGGCGTGATGAGGATGTCACGAGATTAAGTGGGAGAAGATGTTACCATCTGTCCTAAAAGCATTGCCAAACTAGGCCCCTTGGATGCCTAGCCCGATTGTTGCCCCAAAGAATTGGCCAAAACATTCTAGAGGAATGCTTATGTGTCAAGTCTCTAGAATTCTCTCTTGTAAATATCTAAGCTATTTTAGAATAGTCTTGATCTAGAGAGTTCTATAAAAATTTGGAACAAATGTTGTAGCCATACATTGAAGAGGTGGAACTACTATAAATACCTTACTTCTCTCAATTATACGATACCATTGAATTAAAAGTTCTCTCATTTGCAAAGTTTTCTTTCTTATGCCTTCTATTTCCTTTTCCCTTTTTAGCCTTTCTAGACTCCAAGTATATTCTCTCAAACTCTTTAAGGCTTACTTAGTTCATCTTTTCTCATAAAGTGTCTAAGTGCTGTACGAGTTAGCATAATTCAAGCCTAACTCCTTGACACTTGGCTTACTTCACAACCTTGTCCCCTTTATAGATGTTCTTCAACTTGTCCCAAATGTGCTTGGTAGTGTTGCACTCCATCACTTTGGTGAATTCTTTATCTGATAAGGAGGCATATAATGCATTTTTCACTTTTCCATCACACTTCAAATTCTTCTTATCAATAGGTGTTATAGTAGCACCTTTAGTAATAGGTATGAATCCACTAACAATAGATTCAAAAACATCTAGACTAGGTGTCATCAGATATGAAAGCATTCAATTTTTCTATAATTGATAATTCAACCCATCAAAAGTAGGAATGCCTTTTCTATTAACACTGTTCATCATATCTATGATATCAATCAATAGTAGAGATAAAAATTCATAGTAGCAATAAGTAACTTTAAACCAAAGCAAGAAAAAATGGATCAACAGAAGGAGCTAACTTTGATACCACTTAATGAAGACCTTCTTAGGTTTTATGTTAAAAGGGGGAAAGGGTCACCTAGTGTGAGATACTTATTTTTTACAAATCATTCTGGATTAACATCTATGACTTGTTAGAGTCGATGATCCAAATGTTTTATCTTTATTCTTTACAGATATCAATTAAATGCAAGCACCCAAGAACACACAGTAATTTTTATGTGGTTCACCTATAATGTGTGTGAGCTATATCCATAGTGTGATAAGATCATTCCTAAGTCACATAATTTACTCTTTTTATTAAGCGATACATTTGGTTGTGGAAGGATTACTTCTTAACTACTTGTGGAGGGATTATTCCTTAACCAATTACAATGATCTCCTGATCACTCAAATGTTTGATCTCCTGATCACAAGATGAGATGACCTCCTGATCTCTCAACAGACTGATCTCCTGATCACTCCAAGGGTATCCTACCCTTTTTTAACAAGTTTATTAAGAGTTTAGTACCTAACATTTTTTTGAGAAAGATTACTTAATGTGTACAAATTACTAATGCAAAAAGTGTATCTTCTCCTTCCTCACTATTGATCTTTGCTTAAGCTTTGTTGATCTTTTCTCTATAGGTTATCTCTACTGTAGGTTATCTTTGTTCCAGGTTCTCTTTGCTATCGATTATATCCATTGCAAGTGCACTCCTTTTACTGTTTGTGTTATCTAACCTGTTGCCTCTGCAGGATATCTCCATTGTTACTGGTGCTACCTCCCTTGCTACCTTGATAGGTTCTCTTCCTTTGTTGTTGGTTTTACTTATTACCTTAGCAGATTTCTTCCTCTACCATGCTACCTCACATACTACTTTGGTAGGTTTTCTCACTTGTTGCCTTGACAGGTTTCCTTACTTATAACCCTAGCAAGTTTCTTTCCTTGCTATTGGGGCATGTTTTCTTCTCTGCTACTACAATTTTTCATATTTGCTACTAAGGCATGTTTTCTCTTTTGTTGTTGCAATCTATCGTACCTGCTATCAAGACACATTTTCATCCCTATTGTTACAAGCTACCAAACCTATTACCGAGTATATTTTCTCCTCTATTGCAGCAAGCTGTTGGACCTATTGCTATTGCTACCTACACATGTTGCTATAGTTGCTTGTATGTTCTGCTATTGCTGTCTGCACAGTTTACTATTGCTATTTGTATATGTTGCTATTACTGCCTACATGTGTTGCTATCGTTGCTTGTACTTTCTGCTATTACTGTCCGTACATGTTGCTATTGCTGCCTGTCCATGTTGCTATCACTGCTTATGCTTGCTATTATTGTTGCCTGCATGTTTTGCTATTGTTGCCTATACATATTGCTATTACTGTCTACATGTGCTGTTATTGCTGTCTGCATGTACTGCTATCGCTGCCTACTGGTTCTACTATTGTTGTTTGCACATATTGCTATTGTTACTTGCATGTTTTGCTGTTATTGCCTACATATGTTGCTACGGTTGCTTGCGCTTTTTGCTATTGCTGCCTGCATTTGCTAGTTGTGCTACCCTTACTTTCTTTCATTGCTGCAATTACTAGTTGTGGTTGTTATTGTTGGTTGCACTTGCTACAGGTTGTTGGGTGTGTTGCTGGTGTTGAAATATGCAATTGTTGGGTTTTTTGCACCTGTTGATTTGCTTGCACCTTTTGCCTAAACCTTACTGTTGCTCTTACAATTTGTAGTTATTGGTTTGCTTACTTCTTATGCCCAAACCTTATTGTTACTTCTTTTACTAGGACCTTGCTACTACTCCTACAATTTGCAATTATTAGTTTGCCTGTACTTTCTACTCGGGCCTAGCTTTCACTCCTTTTACCCATACCTTATTGTTGCTTCTGCAATCTACAGTTGCTGGTTTCTTATTGGATGTGCTGCAACTACTGGAATTGCTTGCTAGATGTGTTGCTATTGATTGTTGCAAGCTACTACTGGTGTTGCAAGTTGTTGCTAATTGTTGTGGGTTGTTACTGGTATAGTTCCTTGCCCTTATTGCAATAGGTTGCTTCTTCTTTTGGATTAGCCTGCTGTTGCCTTCTTCTTTTTTTGGTGTGGCCACTACACATTTTCTCATTTACTAGTTTGGTGTGGTTATCGGCTGCTAAACCTCCTCCTTTGATTGGTGTAGCTGACTCCTTCGTTGTTGGTTATTATCACCTTTTTTTGGCCGGTTGCTGCACTCTCCTTGATTGTTTTGGTTTTCTGATTGCTACACTTTCTTTGGTGAGCTACACCTCCTTTGGTGGTTGCCTTCTTTGCCTTGGCCAATCACTCTGTCCTAGTGGTTGCCTCTTTTTACAGTTCACCCTTTCCTTGCCTTTAGGTTTGCCATTCTCTCTCCTTTGGCCGACTTTCTTAAAATTTTGCAGCACACACTTGTCTTGTAAGGTGCATGAGTTATTTATAGAGCCTTAAGATTAGGGTTACACGATTATTAATGGTCATCATTGATTCCTAAAGGTTATCCTACAATCAATGGTCAGATTTGATTCCTAAAATTTAGGGTCAATAGTCAACATTGACTTCCTAAAATTTAATGTCAATGGTTAAGGGCCAACCATGAATCTTGACACCTAAAATTTAGGGTCAATGGTCAATATTGACTTATTGACTTTAGTTGACCTACCATCAAAGGTTTTGACCAATAATTTCTATGTATTTCAATGACATTCAAAACATTAAATCAACATAAATACAACGTGAGATACTATTGATAACAAATCCAACATTAAACATCAAAGATGGGCTTAAATCCAACATTAATGTGTTGCATTATTGCAACACATTAAATCCAATAATGTACATATAATAACTTTTTTTTGCTTCTCCTCATTCACAATTTCTCCCCTTTTATTTATTAAGCTACTTTCCCTTTTAATTAATATATACTTTCTTTAGATTTATGCTAAATATCTCCATTTTTAATAACAAATTCAAAGAATAATAGAAGAGGGAAAGTGTTGTTCTTATAGTCTTATATGGGTTGTAATTGTTGTCAACTAGATTTAAATGTGCAAGTAATTTGAAACTAATAGAAGGGCAAGAAAGTAAAGCCACATAAAAGGGCAAGAGAGTGATTTGAAGTTATATGGAGGGGCAAGAAAATAAAACCATAACTTTGCAAAAGAAAAATAAAACCTACATAGAATATACAAACATGGGGTTTGCAAAAGAGAAGAGGTGGTCGACTATAACAAAAGAAAATTCGAGATGGCCATAGCAAAACAAGGGTTGCAAAAGAGAAAAATCTAACATGGTAAGAGAGAGAAACCCGTGAGGAACGGCACACCACTTGTACACCAGCGATCGGTGAGGAGACAACATAGCAAAGAGGTAAAGAGAGAAACAGATGACATAATCGGGTCGAAACAGAGAAAATATGAAAAATGATCGAAAAGGGGTGGACGAAGGGAGGGAGTTTGTCAGAAAAATAGAGGAAATCTAACTGGACGGTGAGAGAGAGATCCGGTTGGATGGTGAGAGAGATCTGGCTGGACGGGAAGAAGATAACGAACCTACATGTCAAAATAAAGTGCAGCACGATAAAACAACACATGACGTGAGACCACCAACAGGAAGAAAACCAGAAATGGATAGGTGAGGTGTGAGGTATGAGACTAGAATGTGCAACTGCATGAGACCAAAATGTGCGGTAGCGTGACAGACCAGAAGCATGAGGCAGGCCATGAAATAGTAAGACCGTGGAACCAGGAGACGGGTGAGACCATGAGACGTTGAAAGCAGGAGTTTTGTGAAACAACGCAGAGAAGAAATTTGGCGAAACATTGAAACAACTCAACATATTTTCAGATTTCTTCAAGAGTGGTTAGAGAGCGTTGCGGTGAACTTCTAAACGACAGTGGAGTAGCCTTTTAATTTAACAGAGACAAGACAAGTTAGAAGAAGAGTAGACACAGTAAGTGACACTCTTTTTATTGTACTTGCTTAGTAATTACAATAGTGAAAGGAAGAGAGGATTAAGATATTCATTGTAATTGAAATTCTTAAGTATAGTGGATAGTCTCGGTAAGGGAGAGTCCCTACCACTGTGGATGTATGTCATGTTGAGGAAACCATGTAAATCTCGTGTGTCCTTAATTTGCTTTCCGTTTTGTGTTTTAAATTGAGTTGTGAACACAGCTAAAGTATCAGCCAACCTATAACCTAATGAAGACCTAAATAAGAACATCTGAATTGTTTATTAAGCCAAGTGTCTAAAATGTGACTTTGGAGATTATTGTGATTAGTAGGTAGCAATAGATCTACCTTAGTCGAGTTTAAGAAAGAGTTCACTTTTAAGAAGAGGTTGAAGTTGCTGACTTACCTGCGAATTATGAATTGTGGTGATATTGATTCACCCCCCTCTTAGTATCACAAACTAGTAGATCCTAGGGAGAAGTCGGGAACTTTAATTGGTATCAGAGCACTGGTTCACTAGTTTGAAACTTAATAGATTGGTGTACTAATTTGAAGAATTTTAGAAGTTTTAACTTGTTCAGCATACTGAGAACTGGATGCTAGTACTAGCACTAGCACTACTTACAGTAAGAAGGTTCTAATCTTTAATGAAACCAACTATTATATGTGGAGAGTGAGAATGCAAGTGGTATTTGCAACCATGGGCATGAACGTGGTAAAATCCGTACAAGAGGGTTTTATGGCCCCAAAAGAAGGTAAAGATCTAACCCCAGAGGAATTAAGGCAGTTTGAGATAAATGGGAAGACCTCAAATGTCATCATTTTAGCATTAACAGATGTTGAGTATGCTAAAGTTATGGACTGCAAGTCTACTAAGGAGATATGAGACAAAGAGCAAAAAGTCTACAAAGGTGATGGTAGAATAAAGGAGGCCAAGCTTCAAGTATTCAAAGAGAGATATGAATCTCTCATAATGCAAAAAAATGAGACAGTCCACGAGTTCTTCACTAGGGTTATTGATGTTGTAAACAACCTTAGAAGTCATGTGAAGAATAAGAAGGACTCATTTATTATGAAGAAAATTATGAGAATTCTACCTGAGAGGTTTGCCTCAAAGGTGGCAGCTATAAAAGAGAGTAGAGATCTTAATTCTATGTCTTTGCATGATCTCCAGTGAAATCTCATTGCATATGAGATGATGATAAAGTCAATTGAAAGCTCTGCAACAATGAAGGTATCAAAGGAGGCAGCTTTCAAAGCTATGAAGCATTTGAAGATAAAAGAAGAGAAAGAATCATCTAGTGAGGATGATGATGATGATAAGGAAGAAAGTGAAAGTGAAGTGTTGGCATACTTCACAAAGAAGTTCAAAAGGGGGTCTAAGAAAGGAAAAGGATAGTTATCCTTGAGATGTTATCGTTGTAGGCAGATTGGACACTTTGTTTCTTAGTGCAAAGTGAAACTTGATGATGAAGATGAGGATGGTGATGATGAGATAAATTCAAAATGGAGAAGACCATCATTCAAATCAAAGAAGTCTAGTAAGAAGACTGTCAACCCATAAAAAAAGAAGAGAGGCTTATTTAAGAGTTATGTGAGTCAAATAAAAAAAGCTAATGAGGTGGAAGATGAAAACTCATCAGACGAGCATGCCTTTATGGCATCACTCAAGGTGGTATTTCAACCTTTGAAGAGGAAGAGAAGGTTGATAAAGAAGAGTCATATCTTGAAGCTAAGTTGGAAGTGGCTTCAAAGGAGATAATCAGAAGGGGTAGAACCATAAGAAGGTTGGACGCCCACATAAAACAAGTTGAAGAAAAGTTTGAGGAAAGTCAAAAGGATGAAATAAGGGCTAAGCATATTGACTTGAAGAGAAGATTTGAGGAACATATCAAAATATGTGAAGACCTTACAGTAAAGCTTAGCTTAAGGGCTTCAAAAATTGAAGAAATGGAGAAAAAGTTGTTAAAACTTCAGCAATAACTCAAAAGTAGCAAAAAGAACTTGCAGAAACTTGAAATGATAGGAAAAACAAGTTCTGCAAAAAGAGAGAAGAATATAGAAAAAGTGCAGTAATCTGAGGCTATATTCACTAAAGAAAATAAGAATGTGCCACAAAAGTTGAAAGAGAAGGTTGTGACTCAAAAGAAGATAGCTGAGAATAAAGAAGATTAAAGAAGCAACCTAGGGTGGCAAACAAAAAGGAAGAAAAGAAAGTTAGCCAACAAAAGGCTATGACTAAACTGAAGAAGGGGAAGAAGGTGATTGAAATGAAAGTCACACAAGCAAAAAAGCCAACTACTTGCCTACACAACAAGTGATAAACAGAAGAAGACAAACTGTGATCAGACCCAAGAAGAGGCAATTTCAAGGTCATTGCCTTTATTATGGAGTTTAGGGTTATAAGGTGAGTAACTGCTGGTGGAGAAGGCCAGTATATGTCTCTAACTTAAGAAGATATGATGCTGCATATAGGGGGAGACAATACAAAACTCATAGGAGAACACCTGTCATGAGTTTTTGCACATATTGTAAAAGGCAAGGACACACTGACGAGAATTATTGGTGGAAGCCCAAACCAGTAGCTTCAAAGAACAAGTTTGCTATATTGGTAGACTTGGAACAGTATGAAAGGTGTCGGCAAGATGGCCATAATGCCAAGAGATGCATGACACTTCTCCTCGAGCAAGAGAAGGCACTCAATGGCACAGTGAAAACAAGCGGTGAGCAGTCAAAATTGAGAAAAAGGAGAAAGCTATCTTTCAGCCAGTTCAAAAGAAGGAATATAAAGCAAAAAGAGAGGTGGCTAATATAGTTGAAATTGCACTAAAGGCTGACTACAAGGATAACAAAGATAAGTAGTGGATCTATGATAATGGATAAACTTCACACATGACAGGAGACAAGAGTAAATTATCAAAGCTGAACAAGTCAAGACAAAGCAAAGTTAAGTTTGACAATGATGATTCACTCAACGTCAGTGGTCAAAGGTCAGTAAATATTAGAAAAGGAAAGATGAAAGATGTTCTGCACGTTGAAGGACTCAGATATAATCTACCATTTATCAGCCAACTATGCAACGATGACCACAAAGTGATATTCACAAAAATAAGTTGCCAAGTAAAGAGTAAAAAAGGCAATCAATCAGGAAGAGAACAACTGGAAATTTGTACGTGAGTGATGAGGACAAGACAAATAGCTGTCTATTTACAAAGGAAGAAGAAAGTCAGCTCTGGCATAGGAGGTTAGGACACTTATCATAGAAGAACATGAGGAAATTGACCACTACTCATGCAATCAGAGACATTCCCGACCTCAAGAGAGAGAAAGTATGTTTGCTCAGTATGCTCTAAAGGAAAACATGTCAGAAAGCAGTATAAGACCAAAGAGTTCAGTTTTGAAGTAGTGCTTGACATTGTGCATACTGATTTGTGTGGACCAATGAGAATAAAAGGGTTAAATGGTGAGAGGTACTTCATCTTGTTTGTTGATGATTATTCGAGAAGGACCTGCATCATGCACCTCAAACATAAGTCAGGAGTTTTGAATTGCTTCAAGAGATACAGATGATTAGCTGAAAATGAGAGTGGAAGGAAAATCAAAGTATTGAGGTTAGATCAAGGCATTGAATTTACAAATGATGCTTTTGAAGATTACCTTGAGAAGCTTGGTATTTACCATCAGATGGCAGCAACAAGAATACCTTAACAAAACTGGGTAGTAGAAAGGAAAAATAGAGATGTGGTTAAAATGGCAATAACTCTATTGTTGGAATCCAAGCTTCACACAAGATTTTGGACAGAAGCAAAATTTACAACCGTGCATCTATTAAACAGAGTATTATTAAGGCCCAATACTGATAAGACTCTATATGAGCTATGGAGTGGGAAGAAGACAACAACTAAGTATCTCAGAGTTTTTGGCAGCTTATAAATTGTGAAGAACAAGGAGTAAAACTTGGGCAAATTCAACACTAGGTCTAATGAAGGCATCTTTGTGGGATATTAGCAAAGAAAAAAGGTTACAAAATTTTCTTACATAAGTTAGGAAAAGTGATCACTTTTAGTGGTGTGAGAATAGATGAGAATTGGAAAACAATACAGAATGGAGAAGTTGAGGACAATGAAGAAGATGACTTCAATTGGATGAAGAATCAAACCAACCTGAAGAAAAGGAACAAGAAGTTCAAACTCGGAGAAGAGTGAGTCTGACGATGAAGAAAGAGATCCTCTTGCAACTACGATAGTGCAATGAAGAAGGACAAAGAAAACATGGATCAGTACTCACCATGGAGACTAGATCATAAATGACCCATCTGCAAGAGTTACAACAAGAAGAAAAATTGTGGGAGCTACTGCTTTACTCTCATAAGTTGAACCTATATCTATTGAAGAGGTTATTCAAGACAAAGCCTAGGTCAAAGCTATCAATTAGGAGCTGGATCAAATTGGGAAAAATAATACATGGGAGCTAGTTCCAAGACCCACTAATAAGAATGTCATAGGAACAAAATGGGTGTTTAGGAATAAATACAATGAAGATGGCAAGGTGGTGAGGAACAAGGCTAGGTTGGTTTGCAAAGGTTACATTTAGATAGAAGAAGTAGATGTTGATGAAACATTTGCACCAGTAGCAAGGTTAGAAACTATCAGAATGTTCTTAACTTTGGCAGCACATAAGAGGTATAAAGTCTATTAGATGGATGTGAAATCCGCCTTTCTGAATGGGCTCCTAAAAGAAGAAGTGTATATTGAACAACCTGATGGAGTATAAATTAGTGAGGATGAGACACATGTGTGCAAGTTAAAGAAAGCTTTGTATGGTCTTAAGCAAGCTCCAAGAGCATGGTATAGTAGATTGGATGCGTACTTGAGAAGGTTGAACTTTAGAAGAGGAATGGTTGATAATAACTGGTTAAGAAAGGGGGAGTGTATATTTAGGGGGAGTTGTAATTGCTGCATAATGACTTTTGTTATGAGTGTTGCTAACAATTACAAAGGGGGAGACTATTGTTCCCACAAGCTTGTATGGGTTGTAATTGTTGTCAACTAGATTTAAGTCTGCAAGTAATTTGAAGCTACATGGAGGGGCAAGAAAGTAAAGTCACATAAAGGGCAAAAGAGTGATTTGAAGCTACATGGCAAGACAGTAATTTAAAGTTCTATGGAGGGGCAAGAAAGTAAAAACACAACTTTGCAAGAGAAAAAAAACCCTACACAGAATGTACAAACATGGGTTTTGCAAAAGAGAAGAGGTGGTCAGCTGTAACAAAAAGAAAATTTGAGATGACCACGACAAAATAGGGGTTGTAAAAGAGAAAAATCTAACATGGCAAGGAGAAAACCGTGTGACAGTAAGAAAGAGAAACCCGTGAGGAATGGCACACCACTAGCACACCAGCAGTCAGCGAGGAGACAACATGACAAAAAGGTAGAGAGAGAAACGAATGATACAATCTGGTCGAAAGGGAGAAAATACGAAAAATGGGTGAAGAGGGGTAGACGAAGAGAGAGAGACTGTTAGCAAAACAGAGTAAATCTGGCTAGACGGTGAGAGAGAGATTTGCTGGACGAGAAGAAGAGAAACGAACCTACACAACAAAACAAAGAGTAGCATGGCAAAACGACACACGACGTGAGACCACTGGTTAGAAGAAAACTAGAAATGAACAGGTGAGGCGTGAGGCGTGAGACCACTGGCTGGAAGAAAACTAGAAACGGACGGGTGACTAGGCTATGAGACTAGTAATGGGTGACCATAAAAAGGTGACCAGAAATTGGTGACCTGAAATGCGAGATCAGCAAAGCTGAAATGCGAGACCAATAAAGCTATGATGGGAGTGTAGTAGAAGCATAGGTGTACGTTAGGAGACAGCGTAAGACCAGAACGTGCGATGGCGTGACAGACCAAAAGTGTAAAGGTAGGCCGTGAAACAATAAGACTGTGGAACCAGGAGATGGGTGAGATCGTGAGACGGTGAAAGTAGGAGTTATGTGAAACAACGTAGAGAAGGAATTTGGTGAAGCATTGAAAGAACTCAACGTATTTTCAGATTTCTTCAAGAGTGGTTAGAGAGCATTGCAGTGAACTTCTAAGTGGTAGTGGAACAACCTTTCAATTCAATAGAGACAAGACAAGTTAGAAGAAAGGTAGATATAGTAAGTGACACTCTTTGTATTATACTTGCTTAGTAATTGCAATAGTGAAAGGAGCAAAGGATTAAGACATCCATTATAACTGGCATTCTTAAGTATAGTGGATAGTCTCAGTAAGGGAGAGTCCTTACCATCATAGATGTACGTAAATCTAATGTGTCCTTAATTTGCTTTATGTTATGTATTTTGAATTGAGTTGTGAACACAACTAAAGTATTAGCCAACCTATAACTTAACGAAGACTTAAACAAAAACATTCGAATTGTCTATTAGGAAAGGTGTCTGAAAGGTGACTTTGGGGACTATTGTGATTAGTAGGTGGCAATAAATCTACCTTAGCCTAGTTTGAAAAAGAGTTTACTTTTAAGAAGAGGTTGAAGTTGTTCACTTACTTGCGAATTACGAATTGTGGTGATATTGATTCACCCCCCTCTCAATATCACAAACTAGTAGATCCTAGGGAGAAGTCGGGAACTTCAAATGAGTGAGGAGTTAAAGGATACCTCAACCTATATGGGGTGGTTAAACACATAAATTTAGCCTCATTTGTTCAAGATGTCTCAATCTTTTACGCCACAATAAGTTCTCATCTTTGGTGCTTTTAGAAACTTAGTATATGTTTCCATTTGTTCTTTCACCCTTAATAAAAACAACACCATCTCTTAATCTCTTCACTATATAGTCACTCTTGTTGAAAGTAATTTCATGTCTTTCATCACAAAACTAGCGAACAATGATGAGATTGTAGTTTAGCCCTTCAACATAAAACACTTTCATTGATTTTAGTTTTTCTGCACCAATTTCAGTAGCACCAATACCTTGAATCTTTAAGGCATTATCATTGCCAAATTTAACTTACCCTTCATCATATTACTACTCCCTTCAACATCTTGGAGTCTCCTATCATATATAAAGAGCAACCACTGTTTAGGATTAATGGCTTTTCTTTCTTATAAGCTTTTAAGGCTACTTACATAACTATAGTAGTTTCTCTTCCTCTTCTTCTTCTTTGGCAAAATGTAGGAGCATGTATATGTGTTCTCTTTTACAGTCTTTGACCAGGTATTAATGTTTTGCCAAATGTGGGAACATGTGTGGTTGTTCTCCTTTGCACTCTTTGACCAAGCAGTAATGTCAAGCAATCCTTAGCAGTAAGTCCAACCTTTTCACATCTTTTACAGATTTCTCTCAGCAAATCCAATCTATTCTTAATGGAATATAACTTCCTTTCACCCAAGACTATCTCCTTTCTTGATAAAGTCTCCCCCTAGACTTTTGCTTCACATTTCTCTTCATTATAGGCCTATTGCTCTAGCACATATTAGCCTTGTGCCTATACTTACCATAGTTCCATTTTATCTCTTTTGGATGAGTCTTTACCACATCTTTCTTAGCCTATTTTAGGTTAGGTTAGTTTCTCTTCTCCATAACATCATTGAGCTCACTTTCAGGTACAAACACAATTTTCTTCTTCTTTTCTACCTTCTCACTCGACTTTTCAATATAGCCAAATCCCTTTTTCCCTATGAAATGAGGTCTTTGATTATTGAGACACTCGTCCAACTTCTTGGTAACATCTTCCTTGATGGCATTTGCTGAAGACAACTTTCCTTTCACTTTCATTGCTTGCATAAAGCTTTCTTTATGCTTCCTCAATTTGGACTCAACCTTATGGAGTTTGTCTTGCAAATTAGCACCTCTTGTTTTTATGTAATCACTTTAGCACCAAGATTTTTGTGTATCTTGCCTTGCTTTACCTCAAGTGCAATTAAATCCTTAATTCTCTTCAAGTAATCCTATTATTTTACTTCAAAATCCTTTACTTTCACCTTGAGATCAGATTCATCAATAGTAGAATTTTCATATAATTTCTTAATATGCTTTATCTCATTTTCTAGCTTATTCTTTCTGTGAAAACAAACTCTTAATTCATTCTTAAGTTGCTGAACCAACTCATCCTCTTTTTTTTTTATTGATTCCTTATCACTTGAAGATTCTTGATCATTATCTACTTTAGCAACCATCATATTCCCTACAATATTATCATTAAAATCACCGTTAACTTCTTCTTCATAATCTTCTTCATCCAACTTGCTCAAATAATTTCTTCTTTTGGATATGAAGAATTGCTTTTTCCCTTTGGCACATGAATTTCCAACTTTGTAATAGCTAGATTTCTTTGTTCTCCTCCGTGAGACCGACTCATCATCATCATCACTGTTTGCTTCTCTTATCTTTAGGCAATCTATGGCAAAGTGCCTTATATCTCTACAGCTAAATCACTTTATGGGTAATTTTTCCTTGTACTTCTTTTTCCTTTCCTCAGATTATTAGTCATGTATGTCATGACTTTATCCAATTCAATATTATCATCTTCTTTTTAAAAGCCACTATCATATTCTTTTTCTTGGTTTTTAATCTTTAAGTTCTTCATTGCCTTGAAGACTAACTTCTTCTCTATTTTAGACTTCTTTTCTTTCTTCATTGGGGTAATTCTTATTTCATAAGTTACCAATATATTGTGCAAATCATATAAGGGTAGTATATCCAAATCTTTATCTTCTATGGAGAAAACTTTGGCACTATAAGCTTCTAGTAAGGTTTTGAGTATTTTCCTTACTACAGTACTATTGTTGATCTCCTCTCTATAACCTTTGATGGAATACACAATTTGATTGACTCTTGTAAAGAAGGCATCCACAAACTCATCATTTTGCATCTTTGTGTCTTTGAATTTACTTCTCGAGATTTGTAACTTGGCTTCCTTCACAACCTTGTCTCCTTTATAAATGTTCTTCAACATATTCCAAATTTTGTAAATCATAGCTATTGGAATTGATCCTTCTAATATTTTGTAATTATGGGTTTTAATTTGCAGCACAATACTTTGCAAAATATTTTTGTCTTTTAAAGAAATTGTAAGGTTTGGAAAACAATTTAAGGATATTGGACCACTAAAGAGACTTGATTCTACAATGCTCAACAATGAATCTTTATATATTAAAACTCTAACATTCTGAAAGATGACAAGTATAAATTATTTTGATAAGGATATCTTAAATCTTACATTGAGAGAGGGGGTGAATCAGTGTGAGATATACTCTTTTTACAAATTAATTCAGATTTAACCTCTGTGGGTTGTTAGACTAATGATCTAATTTTTATTCTTTTTCTTTATGTGAGTATGACCGTAGGACTAAAAAATCAATGCACAAGTACCAAAGAACATATGATGCCTCCTGGACATGCTGTTGGTTTAAGGAAGCCTCCTAGACATGCTATTGCTACTGGGAAGTCTTCCAGATGTGCTGAGACGCGATGCTGCTGCTGTATACCCTCTTAGATGTGTAGCAATGTGCTACTGGTGTTGGTATGTCTTCCTAGGCTTATAGGGATGTTTGCTGCTGTTGGTATATCCTCTTGGATATGCAGGGATATGTCGTTGGTCTGCTGGAAAGCCTCTTAGATGTGCTAGTATGGTAGTTGATTATTGCTATCACCTTTGTGAAGGTTTGTTGGTTTGATGGCTGCCTTAGTGAGGGTTTGTTGGTGTGGGTGGCCAATTACCTTGCTATCTTTCTTTCCTCCTTGGCTGGCTACACTTTGTTGCTTCTCTTTAGTAGTTGCTACACTCTCCTTGGTTGGCTACCTTGTTACCTCTCCTTAATGGCTGCTGCACTTTCCTTAGCTGGCTATTTTGCCTTTATCGTTCACTTAATTTTTTACAACCCTTTTTTTTCTTTTTACAAGACACCTAGGGGTATTTATAGAGCATTGAGATTAAGGCTATATGATTATCAATGGTCATCATTAATTTTGACATGTTACCTTACAATTAATAGCCAAATTTAAGTCTTAAAATTTAGGGTCAATGGTCAATAGTCAACGGTCAATCTTGACCCTTAAAATTTAAGGTCACGGTCAACATTGACTCCTCAATGTTAGGGTTAACCTGTCATCACCAATTTCTCCTAATGACCTCATTACATATCAATGGCATTCACAACATCAAATCAATGTATATATAACCATTTGAGATAGTGTTGACAACAAATCTAACCTTAATCATCAAAGATAAGCTCAAAATATTTAATCCCTTTTTTTGTAAGAGATTTTATTCCAACTTGGACCAGTCTAATATAAATGTATTTGTACTGTTTTTCATGGTGGTTTTGAAGAGTTTTTAAAGAAAGGAGATGGATTGTTTCAAAAGGTTTTGAAAGTTGAACATCTCTTTCTTCAATTTTCATAAAATCAAGTTTTGATTTTTCATAAATCTGATTTTTATGTATCTTGGAAGTTTTCCAATCATCAATCCCTTTTTGAAAATATTCAATATTGATTTATTTACTATTGATTTTTTAAGAGGGAGAAGGGTTTAAAAAGGTTTAAAAAGATGAATAAGATGTTATTTTGCAAAGAATGAGGTTCTTTTTTCAAAAAACGTTGGTATATTGTGTCCTACAATCTACAATCTAAGGATTTGAGGTAAAGAATAAAAACGTCTTCAACTTGGCTAAAATTCCTTGATAATCCAAGGCAAATACACTCAAAAATAATATAACAGGTTTAAAATGATTTGAAATATTGAACAATCAGAAGCAAATGAAGAACAATGCCTAATATAACTCACTACCCTCCCTTAGGCTTTAATACCATATACACCGAGGATCTGATATGAAGAGATAAAGGGAGATATGGAAAAGAGAGATTTTATTGATAGTAAGGATGTTTACATTGATAGATTACAAAGGATGGTTACAAAGAATTTTTAGAGAGAGGGAAGTTTTGGGGATTTTGTATTAATGCCTTCCCTTTAACTTTAATGCTTACTTTTATAGATGGTTAAGGAGCCTTTTGGAGTAAGTGTCACCAAAAGTTATTTTGTATCTTTTGATTTTTTGGTAGGCAAATGGAATTTGCTTTGTCAAAAGAACTTTTGTTTCCTAAGTGAGAATTTGCTTTTCCACCAAAAGGAGTTTGTCATTTTGTAATGATTTCCTTTAGTAGGAATTTGATTTTCCACCAAAAGGAGCTTTGTCACTTTATCTAGGATAATATTCCAAAACAATCATGTTTGTTGTCCTGAAGCATGCTTGTTGGGTCATCATCTCCAGATGTGTTTGAGTTTTGAACTGTTAAGATTTGGGCCAAAGTTCCTTTTAAAGAGGTTTTTGTGGACTACAATATCTGTTTCATTATTGTAAGGTATTCTTCTTCAATTTGGGCTTGAGCTAGCCTTGTTGTTGTATGGAACTTCTGGGCCAAAAATAATGAATTGGATTTTACAAAGACTAGGTCTAATTGCTAGACTTTTTGGTTCTTTTAAAGCCAATTTTGTATGGTATTCTTAATAAGATATTTTGAATTTTAAAAAGAATGCCACCTTTTTATTTTAAATTTTCTAATTATTTTGGATGTCTCATTTTGGTTATGGAATTCATAATACCAAGCGAATACCTATAACAAAAAGAATTTTACATGAAATTGAAACAAAGGAGAAAACCAAGATTCATCTTTTATTGGTTCATAATTGATTTTGAATAGTTTATACCCCTATTTTACTCCAATAACAAGGATTTCTAAAGTAGAACCAAAGTATTGCCATCATTGTTTAAACCGGTTGGATCTT
Source organism: Ceriops zippeliana (assembly GCA_037897445.1). NCBI lineage: Eukaryota > Viridiplantae > Streptophyta > Magnoliopsida > Malpighiales > Rhizophoraceae > Ceriops > Ceriops zippeliana. The sequence continues at coordinate 618,944 of JBAPLH010000205.1, read as the reverse complement.
TTAGAATAATCTTTTTTTATATTGAAATAGAATAGTCATGAATGCCTATTCTTTTCATTTTGGAGAAGAAAAGTATTAAACCATGTTTATTGGTAATTCTAATAGTTGAAAACTAAGCAATCGTTATACTTTGTTTTCAAACTAGTTGGGAACAGTTTGAGCTTTGTAAGTGATTGTCCCTAGTCCATTAGGCTAAGGATTTTTTTAAATTTGGCATGTTGAATATCTAGTTCTATAGGATTTTCTTCAATAGGAAAGTATTTAAATTTTGTAGACTCTATGTATTTAAGGATAGCCATATAGTATTTTTAGGTTTTTATGATACCAATAGGCTTGTAATGTCATCTAATAAGGAAGCATTAAATATGGCTTCTATATTTTTTCAAAATATTTTGAGTGTTTTGTATATGTTTGTGTAGAAATCATTTTTGAAGAAATTTTTTCAAGCATTAAATCTTTCAATCCATTTTAAGATAGAGGTTTTGAGGAGAAAGATCTTATCTCCTTTTTTAAAATAAGGGTTTGAGCTTTACCTTTGAGGTCTTCATCTTCTGTGTAAGCCTCTTGGAGGGCCTTAAGCAGCGTTGGGTCTATGTCAAGGTTTTCTAACTATTTTTGGATTTGTTGGGCTTTGTCATCTTCTTTGACTATATCAAATCAAGTTTTTATGGGTTTAGCCGAGATTGTTTGGCTTAGAGTAATAGACTCTAGTTTTGTGGGTTTTGAAAAAGGCTGGGCCACTTCTTTTTGAGTTTAGATTGTTTTTCTTTTATTTTTTCAAGGCATTGTTTGGGTTTTTTTTTTTTTACAAGAATTCTTGGGTTAAAAAATTTAGAACTAAGATATTACTTCCTACAATCCAAGGATCTGAGAAAGGGAATATAAATGCCTTCAACTTGGCTAAAATCCTTTAATAATCCAAGGCAAATACACCCAGAAACAATATAGCAGGTTTAATATATATATATTTGGTTCTTTGATTTAAGTTCGGTCAATGAATATGAAAGACAAAAGTTGGATGCATTTGGATAGATTAAGTAAGCAATTTATGGATAAGGTTTAAAATTTCTTGAATAAGGTTTTTGCTAGGATTACAATTTACATTGAAATCTTTTGTCCTTATAAGAAATGTCAATGTCAATATTGATATTTTAGAAATCTTGTCTTTGAAAATTTTATTACTGATGGCTTTATGAAAGGATATAAGTATGAGATTTTTCATGGTGTAAAACTAACATAAAAAAGGGCAGATGATAAAGAAGTTGATGTTGGCATAAATGATGATATTATTAGACTATTGCATGACACTTCTAGTGATACAAGTGATCAAATAGAGTTTAATAGTGTTAGGAATGGGCTAAATATGAGGGCTAGAAAATTTTACAAATTAGTTGAAGGAAGAGAATAAGAACTGTATACTAATTGTGAGAAGTTTTCTAAACTATCTTTCATAATTAGATTATATTTCCTTATTTGTCTCCATGGACTTAGTAATATAAAATTTAAAGGTATTTTAGAGTTAATAAAGGAGACATTTCCTAAGGGAAAGGTAGCTAGTTTATTTAATGAAGTTAAAAGTATGGTAAGAGATTTAGAACTTGAATATAAAAAGATTTATGCCTATCTTAATAATTGTATAATATTGGGACAAGCATAAGAGCATATATGTCTATGACATTTGTGGGGCTTCTAGATGGAAAAGAGTTACTAGTTTAGTGGGGAATGATGCCACTTCTTTATGCTTTAATGGTCATAAGATTATAATGAAAATTTTGAGCTATATTCCTTTAAATCAAGGCTTTAGAGACTCTTTATGTGCACAAAAATAACCAATGAAATTGCATGGCATATACAGCATTGATCTAAGGATGATAATATTAAACATTTTGCTAATGCAAAGTTTAGAAAGATTTTGATTTGTTGCATCCATAATTTGTAAACGATTTTTGCAATGTGAGGTTAGGTTTAGCCGATGATGGGTTTAATCTTTTTGGAACCATGAACATTAGTCATAGCATATGGCTAGTTATTGTCATTAAATACAACTTGACACCATGACTATGCATAAAGTTAGAATACATAATGTTGTCTATGATTATTTTAAACCCTAATTCACCAAGAAGGGATATAAATGTGTTCTTATAACTCTTAATTTGAAAATTAAAAGAGTTATAAGAATTAGGTTATGAAACTTACGATGTATTTAACAAGTAATCCTTCCAAATGCATGCAGCCCTATTATAGATTATGAGTGACTTTCTAACTTATGCAATATTATCAAGGTGGTGTATAAAAGGTAAGCTAGCATGTCCTATTTGTAATTATGAAACTTGTTCTCAATATTTTCATCATAGTAAGAAAACTTGTTATATGGGGTATTATAGGTTCTTAGATCCAAATTACCCTTGGAGACAAAATAGAAAGTCATTTAATGGTCAAATAAAGTTAAAAATAGATATACTCTTTTCATTGGAACCAAAATTTTGTCAATGTTTTCTAACTTTGATATTCGGTTTGAAAAAAAACAAAAAAACAAAAGAGTGATTTTGATAGCCTAGGAAGAAACAATCTATATTCTTTTGTTCATCATATTGGTCTAGTAATAAGTATCATCTTAATCTAAATGTTATGCATATTTAGAAGAATATTTATGATAGTACTTTTGGGACATTTTAGATATTCTTGGCAAAACAAAAGAACATATTAGATCTTGGTTTAATTTACAAGATACAGGTATAAGAAAGGAACTACAACCCATTATTTTTTATAATCATCAACATTTATTTTATAAAAAGCATGCTTTTGATGTCACCAGAAGTGAAAACATTTTTTTGTAAGGTTTTAAAAGGTGACAAAGTACTTCAAGCTTATGCATTTAATATATCTAGATGTGCTAATGATAAGGAAAGGAAAATTGTTAGGCATGTTAGGAAAACAATTCATAAGCATGTTGCTATAGCTTTGATAAGATTAGGATCATGTTTTAGATTAATATGAAACAAAACTACTATGAAACTAAAAGATCATGATCATTTAGAAAAAAAAAAACTAGTGAAAAACTATGCTAGTTAGAGATGATCTTTAATGAAATTAGACTTAAGGGACGTTTGTATTGTTATTAGATGTTTGACACTAAAAGATACTTAAGCAAGTTAAAAAACATATATATGAAAAAATAGTTATCCCAAAGGTTTAATGGAAAAAAGGTATTTGATTGAAGAGTACTTATTGTTTTACTTAAGATATTTGTATGATGGAGTGAAGACTTTATTTACAAGTTACACTAAATAATGTGAAAGGATCATATTTGAGAAGATACCACTTTTTTTCTCTTAGAGGTCATACAATAAGAGGTAAAAGGAAAAGAAAGAGCAAGGATTTGACCTTGGACATTTTGTCTTTGGAACATAACATAGATATGTATTATTCAATTATGAAGATAGTTGAAGGCTATATTGAGTAAGCTAATGCTTTAAACAAATTTTATCTATCATTGTCTTTTGTGATTATTAAAATAGAATATCTTAATAAGCATATGAAATTTCTTTTTGTAGAAAACATAAGGAATTGATTAATAGACACTAAAAAAATAGGTGGATAAGAGTATAATCGCACAGTCAAGATTTTACAATTTGATTTTAAAACAAATTTAGAAATAAATGGGTTCTTGTTTATATTAAATGTTTATCTAATAGTTATATGCTATGTTGTATATTTTATTAATAGGTATAAATTCCATGCTAAGGAATGTGATGCAAGGTGTAAAATACAAAATAATGGTGTATCTTTGAATACCTTGATAAATAGCTATACAAGCTTTAAGGACCAAAATCTTATCTTGTGGAATGTTATCTATTATGGAACAATCCCAAAAATTATAAAGCTAGAATATTTGGGTCAATTTGATATAATCTTTTCTAGATATCACTGGTTTTAAGTTGAGAAAGATGATTATGGACTTATGTATGTTAACCAAAATGGGTTATCCAAATGATCCTTTTGTACTAGCTAATCAAGTCCACTAAATTTTCATGTTAAAGAACTGAAGGTCATTATTATGTGATGGGACAAATTTCTCAAGATTTGTATGATATTGTTGAAGAAGATAGCAAAAATTTACACAACATATTTTTGGGAAAGCCTTGTGAACTTGAACAAAATGTAAGACCTCTTATAGGTAATGAACAACCCACTTGGATAAAAGAAAGTATGCCAAGTACTAAACTAGACTTGTAAATTTTGAAAATAATGATTAATTTAATAAAGATTTAAATTTTGATGGTAGTCTATGGGATTTGATAGATGTAAATAATTAAAGGTAGAATTATATTATTAGTTTATTTACATGTCACATGATTTTGCATTTATAACTTTTTATTTTGAATGTGCTATAATTATTTAGTATTTATATGAAACTAACATCTTTAATTTTTCTATTTTACAAGCAAATAACATATAAAGATTGAAAATTTATAGGAAATAAATAAGAAGGTTTAATTTAGTAATGACGACAAAGTCAATGTCTAAAATTTTGAAAAGAATGTGACAGTTAAGTGAAGATAAAAGTTTTGAGGAGGAAAGAAGCCCAAGTACAAGAAATGAGCAACAACAAACTGAAATTCTATCTATTATGGATAGATGACTAAACCAACGGTAGTATATTTAAAGTCTTTAGTATGTAATGAAGGTACGTATACTACTCACTCATAGGTCATATAATGAATTAGAAAGGAATCAACATGTCTTATATTTATTTTATCTTAATCAAGCTTTTTGATTTTTTTTTTAACAACTGGTCAAGTTCTTATAAAATGGAAAGTAATTTGATGTATGAGAAACAAAGTTTTTCTAATGCAAAAGAGCAATAACTAATGTAAAAAGGGACTAGTGAAGATATTAACTTGACTAGTTTCAAAATATTTTATATTAAGTTACTTTTATTAGTTATTGGACTTATTTTTAATTTGTTGCCATAGTTTTAAGGTAAAAAAAAAAATGGGTAAGGACTTATAACAATGAGTGAGGCGTATATAAGAAGTATCAAAGAGTGTAAGCCTATATTTTTAAATGCTAATAACCAACCCCTTCGTCTCGAAGAGAAATTGTTGAATGAATTTAGCAATTTTTTTGGTACCTTAGCGAAAAATCCTAATAAGGCACCACCAAATATGAAGAATTGGCATAAGGTGCCAAGTGATAATAAAAAACAAAAATGGGAATATGCTGTTAATATCATGATTTTTTCATCACTACATAAGCTTTTTATTTATAAGAAATTTCTATCATATAAATTGTATTTTAAGCAATACAAAAAAATGAGATCATATAGGTGTTGGTTAAAAAGAGATCATTTCATTAGATATAAAGCTAAAAAAGTTAGACTAAAGCGCCATCCAAAAATCGCACCCATAAAGCAATTTCTTAGCATGCTTACACATTGGAATTTTGAAGATTCATAGGTTTATTCTAACCAAAACATGTATCTAATGAATTTACTACTTATTTATATAAGAAATAATTTTAATTTTATTCTTTTGTATATGTATATATAAGCAATGACAAAAACCAACATAACAAATAGACAAAAGCAAACAGACATGTAGTTGATTCACTAAAAAATTTTAGATTTTGTAATTTACAACTGTATGTCTTTCATGTAGTTGATTTGGATTGGTTTGATCATGTTGTTTATGTGATTATTTTCATTTTTTAATTATTCCAAAAAAATGAAAATCCTAATAATAAGCCACATTCTGAAATGGACATGTTTAAGGCTATATGCACAAAAAAGACTTAACAAAGTGTACAAGTAATCTAATGATACTGCAAGGCAAAAATTGGTGAGCATTAAGTTTAATTTTGAGTACAAAATCAAATTTTATACTTTAATAGTCTTAAACTACATGTTTTTATTGTGTCTAAGCTAAAATGAAGGACATTTAATCAAAAAGCAAAGGAGTTAGTAACAAAACAATTAATTGATCCTTTTGTTGCAATCTAGGGCAAAAGTATCTTAAATGGATACAACTTTGTAGGAAAGGTGTGAAACTTACTTCCCTGAAGGTAAAGAATGTTATTAAGGATATTGTAAGTGTGCTCGTAGATTTTATGCAATTAATCCTATAAATATAAAAAAGAAGTGCAAAAGAAATTAGAAATTAAAGTGTAAAAGAGATTAGAAACTCATAAACTTGTAATGGCATAAGAAATCCTAATTATAATTCTCTTATGCTTACAACAACTCAATCATAGTTTAAACATCAATGCCAACATGTTAGCTATATTTTTTCTAGTTATTGGTTTGCATGGTGACTCTTTTAGTGCTTAATGTTTGTATAACTAGTCAAGGAATTGTTAATCTTTAGCATGTGCCCATAGTCCACTTATCTAGGTATGCTCAAAGACATATGCTATCTATTTACTTGATTTATGAATCCTAATTATTTAATTTTATTTGATTGGATAAATCTTTAATTGTTAAAACTAATATATTTAATCTTTAGTGAGTTCACATGTTTAATATACTCCTTTTAAGTGTTTTTTATTCTATAGGATGATGATAATGCTGGTGATAATAATGTTTTGTGAGTAAATACATTATGTAGTGAGCCTTTTATTTGATTGGTTGGCATTTTTTTAGATTTTTTTAAATATGTGCACACAAAAATATTGTTTTTACAGATTTTATACTTATAGATAGTTTATGTTTTTTTTAGATGATTAATAAATGGAAAAATTATTTATTATTTAAAAAATTGTTGAAAATTGTGAGTTGGTGAAGTAGAAAATTAATATAAACAATTAAAAATTGATGTATTTCTTTCTCAAAATTGGTACCATTAGGATTAAAAATGCTGCTTTTAGGTCTTAAAGTCATTACCTTTCAATCTCAAAATTGTTTTCTTTATTATTCAAAACTGTTGTTGCTATTTATCAAAACTATTACCTTTTTAACTCAAAATTGCTACCTTTATTACTCATAACTACTATCCTTATATTTCACATCCATTACTTTTAGGTATCAAAACCATAGTCTTTCCATCTCAAAACTATTACCTTTGGATCTAAAAAATGTTACCATTTCATGTCAAAAACTTTGCCTTTTGGCATTAGCACCACTACTTTTATAACCCACAATAATTGTAACAGCATATTTAAATCATTCTCATTAACTAACCAGTTGTTGTCTATACACATATGAAGCATTATATTTAATTCTCAAAAACCTATACTATTAATGTCCATAACTATTAGGTTAAACCTTTAATGAAGAGTGTTTTTTTTGTTGACAAAAAACTTTAAAATTGTAGCATAAAAGTTATTGCTATTCCTATTAATAATAACACTAAGAAAACCTCTGCTTTAGATATTAAGTAGTGGTATAGCACATTTAAGTAATGATTTTTACCTACTGCTATAAATGTATTATAGAGTAGTAAGGAGAGGATATATGAACTAAATACCATTTTTTTTTAATTATTCAGCAATAGATGACTTCACTTGAATATTTAAAATTATTCAAACATATTGCTTAAAAGAGCTTTTTTCTCTCTATTTTTTATATAGTTATATACACCTTATAACTTCTTATATCTATCAATATAAGGAGTAACAAAGTCAAAGTTTATGATAACATAAAAGTTTGTGATATGTTTTTATGGAGGGCAAGGTATCATATGATTTGTAAAACATGAGGTGGTAAGTGTCTTGTATTATTTTGTTTTTGATACTTTTATAGCACTCATTGATACCTAATCTTTGGAGCTTACACGTGAAACTTGTTCATCTATCTAGGATACCAACCATGTTAAACCTTATTATAAAAGCATACCAATGGAATTTTATTTGGCAATAATGACCAATATTTGAAAATGCATACGACCACCATAAAGTTGGTTTTGCCTTTTATCCATTGTCATTTGACATTCTCTTATGAATGGTTATTGGAGTAGACCCAATCTTCTAGTAATGTTTAAGCACTTTCCTTTAATGCAATACTACCTTTACTAGTGTTTTATCACTTTTACATCTTAAATTCCCATTAAAGGTTATGACTTAGGCCACAACAAATTTGGAGAAAAGAAAAATAATTGTCAATAAAAATAAAAAAACTCTAAGAAGATAATTTGGATTAAGCCTATAATGCTATGACAAATAACTCCTTGAAATTTTAAGTTCACCTAAAAGCTCAATCTTATAGTTGAGGATGTCTAAAAACATTATAAGTCATATAGGAAGGGAATTTCCCTTTTTGTTTTGTATTATTATTGTTATAGTACCAAGGCTTGCTTAATTGTATAGTTTGCACCTTTGCTAGTTTGTAACTTAGCTATGTTTACAACTTCTATATTGCCAATTAATCTAATGTTAAAAGGATGTAGTACTTGAGTTTGGCACATCTAATTCAATTTCATTATATTTCATGCTAATCAGAACTAATATATGTTTAGAGAGCATGTTCAAGAGTATAAATCTTGAATCATTATTTGCCCTTACATGTTCAAGAATTTGAAAAAATATTAAGGTGACAATTTGAGGTTGTTTCCATGAATGCATCTTACTATTGTTGCCTTATGGTCAAGTCATCAATGTCTTTATTTAAAAGTTCTTTTTATTTTTCATTTTTTAAGTATAAATGAAGTTTGTTTATTCATTTTGAAAGATTATGTGCATCATTGTCAATAAGAGAAAAAGTATGGCCTAAGTCTCATTTGAAGTAACCTCTCCTACATTTAATAATGCTTCTTTTGCTAGCGTATGCCCCACTCCATTACTTTCCCTAGACATATGTTAGGGAATAAAGTCAATGAAAAAAGAAGATATAGATATAAATATAGTGCAACTAGCAAACATAACAAAGACATTAATAAAATAAAATATTAGTTTGTATAATTGTTTTTAAAAAAATTAAAAGAAATGAAAAGGCATATGCTTACAATAACTAGAATCAATTAATTAAGTGAATTATGTAAGGCACTCAATAAAATAAAATAAAATAAAGTAAGAATGCTAGCAAGCATTGTGATAAAACCTTTTTAGCATAAACCTAGCTAATAATAATCTTAAATGAAGACATTTGTTGCATCAAGTAAGATGATGCACTAACCATATCTCAAAATAAATATAATTAGGCAAAATAACCTAAAAGGTGTGAAGAGCACAACTAAAAATGGAAGCAACTAAAAAATTATCGATCTTAAATAAAAAACTATCACAAGGTATAAATAATGTTATGTGATATTAATAAATGATAAAAAAATGGAAGCAAGAATAAGGTAGTAAGTGGAGGTGTGCAAAATACGAAACTATAATTTAAAAAACTTGTCTTTATGAAAAAGTCAACAAAAAGAAAGCTAAAGAAAGAAAGAGAGAAATGAAAAGATAATTGCTAATAAAAATAAGAAACTCTAAAAAGAAATTTGAAATCAAGGCTTTAATAATATGACAAATAACTACTTGGAATTTTAAGTTCAATTAAAAGCTCAAACTTTTAAGTAAGGATGTCTATAAACATTATAAGTCATATAGATAAGGAATTTTCCTCTTTTTGTATTATTGTTGTCATAGTACCAAAGCTTGCTTAACCTTGTAGCCTATCCTTGTTAGTTCGTCGTAGTTTAGCTATGTTTACATCTTTTTTATCATTAATCAATCTAATTTTAGGAGGACCTAGTACTTAAGTTTGACCCATTCAATCTAATTTCATTATTTTGCATGCTAATCAAAACTAATATTCATTAAGAGAGAGTGTTAAAGAGTACAAATCTTTTATCATTATTTGTTCTAATATGTTTAAGAATTTGATGAAATATTAAGGTGACAATCTTAGGTTGTTTCCATGAATACATCTTAGGATTGTTGCCTCATGATCATGTAGTCAATGTCTTTATTTAAAACTTCTTTTTTTCTTCTTTTTTTTCTTAAGTAAAGATGGAAATATTTTATTCACTTTGAAAGATTGTGTACATTGTTGTCAATAAGAAAGAAAGTATGGCCTAAGCTAGCCTTATTTGAAATTACCTCTCCTATATTTAATAATGCTTCTTTTGTTAGCATATGCACCAATCCATTATTTTCATTAAATATATACTGGGTAATAAAGTTAGTAAGAAAAGAAAATGTAGATATAAATATAGTACAACTAATAAACATAGTAAAGTCATTAACCAATAAGGACTTTCTTGGGTCTCATACTAAGAGAATGAAGGGATGAATCAGTATGAGATGTTTACTCTATACAAATTTGTCTAGATTAAACCATTGTGACCTATTAAAGTCTATGATCTATCTTTATCTTACTTCTTTATATGAGAATGACTATATGAATATCAAGCAAGCACAAGTTCCCAAAATGACATAGAATTTTTATATAGTTCACTCACAATGTGTAAATTACATCTACAGTGTGATAGGATTTCTCTTATATCACACAATCTACTCTTTTTATCAAGGAATATAAATGATGTAATGGAAGGATCTTTCCTTAACTATTGTGGTAGGATCTCTCCTTAACCATTTACAATGATCTCTTAATCATCCTAAGGGTTTCCCACCCTTTTTCAAAAAGTACATAAAAAGATTATAAAAAAAAACTCCCATTAGAAAGATCTCTTCATATGCATAGGCTATTGTGGCAGAAAACTAATCTTCTCTTTTCTTTCTGCTATTCTTTATTCTCCTTTTGCCATTGTCTCCTCTCTCTTTACCATTGTCTCCTCTTTCTTTCTATCACTCTTTTCTTTCTTTTTACCGCTATTCTCTCTTCTTTCTTTTTGTTGTTCTCTTTTTTCTTTCTTTCTTTCTATCGCTCTACTCTCATTTTTCTTTCTACCACTCTCTTCTTTCTTTTTGCCATTCTCTTTTCTCTTAGTAGTTATATAGGTATTTATAAGCATTGAGTTTAAGATTACCCTACCATCAACATTCAGCATTGATTCCCATATAAAAAGACCTATCAAGAAACTTTAAGCTGATACCTTTCTTATAGCCCTCTTACCATATGTCCTTCTCTTTTAAAATGAGTCATACATTTTAGTATAGCTCCTTTCAAGGTGTAACAATGGTTGATGAGGTAAGTGATGATAGTTCTATTAGGATATTTAATTTATACTTCAAAATTATCAGCATTCGTAAGGGTACAATGGAGAACAACCCAACAAAACTCATAACAAAAAGAGATGCCATTATCCATCCAAGAGAAAGAGTTTTCATATATAATTAGGTGCTTCCTCCCTTTAATTAAGTAATTATCCTTAGACTCATATCCAACAAGTGACTTGCCATACCACTAATAAATGTAATGCTAAAAAAAGCAACAAAATTTGTCTAGATGATAGTATTTTTTTACCTAGTGAAAGGTTGCTTTAAGAAGTCAAGCTTTTAAAGCAAGATAGACTAAGACTTAAGCATCGCGAAACCTAGTAAGCCAATGGCCATGTTAAGAGAAGGAATAATACCAATTGTGAGATTGAGCTTACACACAATAATGTTGAACACTATGCTTAAGAAAAGGCTGGTCGCTATTACCTTGAACATTATCTACTTGTTCCAATGCGACACCTTTATTGTCTTAAATTCTTCCTCCACCATCAACTTCTCCTCAGCATTAGCCATTACTAGGTTATTTTGTCCCATTGCTTCTCTCATTCTCTCCATTAATTCTCCTTTTTAGAAATAAAAGTATGTTGTCTTCCTTAACTCTTGAATAAATGAACCATCAACACTTTGTAAGCACAATAAACACATCTCAGACGCATTCATAACATCATATCAACAAGGACAAATATACGAGATGTTATTGACAATAAATCCAACATTAGCCATTAAAGATAAGTTCAACAATCTCCCCTTTTGAACTTGTTGGCGACATATTAAATCCATAAATCAACAATTAAGTACAAGCAGTAATGTCAGCAAAAAGAAAATCCTCCATTTTGGACATTCATAGCTCTCCCTAAAACATATATCACCCTTTTTCCGTGTGGACATGAAACCAATTAGAAACAACCTCAATTTTTTAACTCTTTTTTTTCTGCTTTTTTTCCTTTGACAATTTCTCCCCCTTAATTTGATTTTTCCCTTTGGATTTATCAAGCCACTCCCCTTTTTTATCAATATATACTCTCTTTGGATTTATGCAAAATATCTCCCCCTTTGACAACAAATCTAAAAAATAATAAAAAAAGGAAGGTAAAGGGGGTTAGAGGCATACTTTAGCCTCTAAAGAGTGGCTGAATATATAAGTTCAACCTTAACTTCTGGAACATCTCTCTCAATAGAAGTTTGGTAAATATATCTGTAACCTGTTCTATGGTAGGTACATAGTCCAGCTTTACTTCATTTTTCTCCACTGTTTTTTTAATGAAGTGGTCCTTGATTTCAATATGTTTAGATTTTGAGTATTGGATTGGATTCTTTGATAAATTGATGACACTCTGGTTGTCACAACCAATCAACAATGGCAACTATACATCCACCTTCAAATTTTCAAGTTGTTATTTTATCTAGTACAAGTCTGAGTAGCGACCATATATTCAGCCTTTGTAGTGCTTAAAGTTACTAAATTTTGCTTTTTACTATGCCATGAAACACATCTACTACCTAAATAAAATGCACCATCTAATGTAGACCTTCTATCATCATGATTTCCAACCTAATCAACATCTGTATATCATATAAATTAAGTTATCCATTTTTATCATAAAGAAATCTATAATTTGTTATGCCCTTAACATATCTCAGTATTCTTTTAGCAACCACAAAGTGAGATTCCTTAGGCTCACTTTAAAATTTAGCAAAAACAAGGTCAAACCTTAATGTTGTCAAATACAATAAACTTCCAATCAATTTTTTATATTCCTTCTCCTCAAACATTTTGTCTTTTTTATCTTTGCTCAACTTTGTTCTAACAATGATGAAAGTGCTTACTTCTTTAGAATTCAACATCCTAAACCTTTTTTAATAGCTCATAAGCATATTTTTCTTGGGAGAGATAAATTCTAACCTTACTTTGCAAAACTTATAGCCCTAAGAAGAATTTCATTTCACCTAGCATAAAAATCTCAAACTTCTTCTTCATCTAATCAACAAAAATAGTACAAAGGGACTTTTTTTCAACAGCAAAAATTATGTCATCAACATAAACTACAACAATTAATTAGCCCTTTTTATCTTCCTTTATGTACAAGTTGCTATCCGCATTCCCTTTTATGAATTTCATATCTTTAAGACATATATCTAGCTTAAAACACTATACGCTTAGAGCTTGCTTTAAGCCATATAAAGTTTTTTTCAGTTTATACACACTTAAACCATCATAGGTAAGTATAAAACCATCAGACTATTCAATAAATACCTTTTCTTCAAGCTCACCATTTAGAAATGTTGATTTCATATTCATCTGATAAACTTTGTAATTTCTTTGAATAATAATGACCATAAATATTCTGATTGCTTCAAGTCTAACCATAAAAGCAAAGGTCTCTTCAAAATCAACACCTTTTACTTGTGAGTAGCCTTTGCAAACAAGTCTTGCCTTATTTCTTACAATCTTACCATTTTATTAAGCTTATTTCTAAACACCCACTTGGTTCCAATGATGTTTTTCCTTTAGGCCTTGGAACTAAACACTAAGTGTTGTTCTCTTCAATTTGATCAAGCTCTTTATTCATAGCACTTACCTATTCCTCATGCTTTAATGCTTCTTCCATTAACTTGAGTTCAACTTTAGAGATCAATAAGGTTTATTCAGCACTTTTAGCCATTTTTTAGTTTACTTAGGATCCTCTTTACTGCCAATAATGTTTTTAGCATCAACTTAAACTTTAACTCTTTCATGAGTTTAATAATGCCTTGATTCATTTTCTTTATCACTTGTAATTTGAGAATCAACATCTTCCTCTTGCTGAATAGCCTCTAATTTATCACTTTTAGAATCCTTTTCATTATCACATAACATCTTCAGCTTCCTCATGTTGTGATTATATTATGGAACAATCTACAATCACTTTAACATTAAAGCTATATACAATTTTTTGTAACCTTTTGTTGTAACATTTGAAGCCTTTTCCATTTGATACATGGCCCAAGTATATGACTTTATTAGCCTTCTCATCAAATTTTTAAAGATTCTTGCCTTTAATTTTAATGAAACATGGGCTTTCAAATACTTAAAAATATTTTACACTTGACTTCTTTCCATTTTACAGCTCATAGGGTGTCTTCTCTATAGGTGGTCTCCTCAAACATCTTTTTTGAATTTCAGTGGCAATAATGATAACCTCTCTCCAGTAGCCATGTAAGGTATCATGCTCAGCCAACATGGTTCTTGCTATCTCCACTAGGCTTTTATTCTTTCTTTCAACCACTCCATTTTGTTGGGGTGTGTAAGGACTAGCATATTCATGCTTCTTTAAATAATTTTTAAATTCACTACAATTGTATTCTATCCCATTATCTATCCTAAGTCTTTTAATTCTTTTCCTTAATTGATTTTTAGTTAGCCTTTTATAGCTCTTAAAATTATTGAGAGCATTTGATTTATATTTCAAACATAATAAAAGTCATTCTTGTAAAATCATCAAGAAAAGAAATAAAGTACCTACACCTTTTGATAATTTTTGTCTCCTAAGTCCATAGATATTTGAATGAATGAGCTCCAATAGCTTCTTTGTTTAAATTTCCACATTTTTGTGGGTAGCATTCACCACCTTCTATTTTTGGCAAATGTTGCAAATGGTATTTCTTTCTCTTCTTAGCTTGGGTATATCTTTCATAACTTTCTTTTTGGATAATTTGTTCAACCCCTTTTGTCCAAGATGTCTCAATTTGCTATGCCATAACAAATTCTCATCTTTAGTATTCATGTAACATGTGTTTTTGCTATTGGAAACTTGGTATAAGTTTTTATTTGTTCTTTCTCCATTTGTAAGAACATCACCATCAATTAATCTTTTTACTATACAATCAGTCTTGCTAAAACTAACTTCATGCATATCATCATAAAGTTGGCTAACACTGATTAGATTGTCTTTTAGCCCTTTAACATAAAGCACTACCTCTGATTTTAGCTTTTATGCACCAATTTTAGCAACACTAACACCTTTAATCTTTAAGGCACTATTATTGCCAAATGTAACTGATCTTCTATTATATTTTTCTACTTTCTTTAGCACCTTAAAGTCTCCTGTCATGTGTGAAGAGCAGCCATTGTCAAGGATTCATGACTTTTCTTTCTTGGAAATTTTAAAGGCTACTTCTACAACCATTGTCATTTCCCTTCCTTTTATTCTTCTTTGGCCAACCATAGGAGTATATGTAAATATTTTCTTTTGCATTAACATTCCTTCGCAGTATGTTTAACCTTTTCACATCTTCCACAAATTTCTTCTAATATATTAAATATGTTTCTTAGAAGAATTTGACTTCTTTTCACTTGAGGTTGTCTCCTTTCTTGATAGAGTCTCCCCATACACTCTTGCCTCGTATTCCTATTTATTATAGGCCTATTACTCAGCACACACTAACCTTGTGTCCATATTTATTACAAGACCAGTAAAATGCTTCAAATCTAATTTTTTTTTCTTTCAACAAGTTCATATCTACTATTTTCAACACCTATTTGGTAATAATTAACATTATAATTATTTCTCATACCTTTTGCCACCTGATTTTTAGATGTAGCAACCTTTTTTTTTGTCTTTGACAAATTATCTTCTTTGGATATGAGTTTTCATCACATCTTTTCTAACCCATTTTATCTTGGGTTGGTTTCTCTTCTCTATAACATTAACTTCCTTTAATTTTATCTTTTATTTGTGTTTGCTTTCAAGTACAAAAAAAAAATTCTTCTTTTCTTTAACTCTCATTTGGCATTTTAATATTGTCAATTCCTTTCTTCCGTATGGAATGAGGTCTTTATTTGCTTAGACACTCATCCAACTTTTTGGTAACATTTTTCTTGATAGTATTTGTCGAAGAGGACTTTCCTCTCACTTATATGGCTTGTATAAAGCTCTCTTCATACTTCTTTAATTTAGATTCAACCTTATGGAGCTTGACTTGCAAATTCAGTACTTCTTGCTCTTATATAATCACCTTAGAGCTAAGATTTTTTTTATTTTACCTAAAATACATTTAATTCCTCAATTCTTTTCAAGTACTCATTTTCTTGTACTTTAAACTCTTTTTCTTTCACTTAGAGATTAGATTTATCCACATTAGAATTTTTATTCAGCTTCTTGAGATTCTTTACCTCTTTTTTTAGCTTGCTATTTTTGTGTTAAAAAGTTCTCAATTCATTCTCAAGTTACTGCACCATCTCTTTCTTCTTGTTTGATAGATTCCTTATTATTTGATGACTCTTTTTCATCATTTACAACCAGCATATTTTTTGTAGCATCATCATCTGAATTATCATTAATTTCTTCTTTAGAATTTTCTTCATTCAACTTACTCAAAAAATTTCTTCTTTTAGACTTAAAGAATTTTTTCTCTTTGACATTTAAATTCCTAACTTTAGAATAACTAGATTTCTTTATTCTCTTCCTTTGGGTAGGTTTATCATTATTATCACTATCTGCTTCTTTTTTCTTTGGACAGTCCATTGTAAAGTGCCCAATAGCTCCACAAGGGTAATTTTTCCTTGTACTTCCATTTTTTTTCCTTATATTTTTGGTGATATATGTCATGATTTTATCAAATTTAGTATCACCATCTTTTACTTCAGAGCTATTGGTTGTTTCTTCTTCTTGTGCTTTAATTTTTA
This sequence comes from Ceriops zippeliana, assembly GCA_037897445.1. NCBI lineage: Eukaryota > Viridiplantae > Streptophyta > Magnoliopsida > Malpighiales > Rhizophoraceae > Ceriops > Ceriops zippeliana. The sequence continues at coordinate 602,179 of JBAPLH010000205.1, read as the reverse complement.
ATTTTTTCATAACCTTGATGGTCAACTTCTTCTCTACCTTAGGCTTCTTTTCTTTCTTCATTGGGGTTATTCTCATTTTATAAGCTACCAATATGTTGTGTAAAGTATCCATAGGCAACCTATCCAAATCATTATCTTCTATAAAGGAAACTTTGACATTAAAAGCTTTTAGTAAAGTTCTAAGTATCTTCCTTACCATAATAGTATCATTAATTTCCTCTCTATAGTCTCTAATGAAACATACAATTTTATTTACTTTTGTAAAGAAGGCATCCATAGATTCATTATTTATCATCTTTATATTTTCAAATCTGTTCCTCTAGATTTGTAGCTTAATTTCCTTCACAATCTTGTCTCCTTCATAAATATTCTTCAATTTATCCCAAATTTGTTTAGTTGTGTTGCACCCCATCACTTTTATGAATTCTTTGTTTGATAAAGAGGCATATAAGGGTATTTTTAACCTTTCTATTATACTTTAAATTCTTCTTATTAGTAGGTGTCATAGCAGTACCTTCAGCAATAGGAGTGAAGCCATTAACAACATATTCAAACATATTCAGACCAAGTGAAAATAGATATAAAAGCATTTTATTCTTTTACAATTGATAATTTTATGCATAAAAAGTAAGAATACCTTTACTATTAACACTATTTATACTTTCTATGATATTAACTAGCAGTAGATGTAAAGATTTATAGTAGCCAAAAATTTCAAATTTAAGTAGAATGGATCAATAGAGGGATTAGGCTTTGATACTAATTGATAAGAACCTTTTTGGGTCTCACACTAAAAGGGAGATGGGGTGAATCAGTGTAAAATGTTTACTTTTTACAAATCTATCTAGACAAAACCTTTATAATTTGTTAAAGTTTATAATCTATCTTTATCTTGCTTTTTTTATACCAGAATGATTATATGAATATCAAGCAAGCATAAGTACTCGAAACTACATATAATTTCTACATGGTTCACTTACAATGTGTAAATTACATCCACAATGTGATAGAATCTTTCCTAGATTACATAGTCCACTCTTACTATCAAGGAATATAAATGATGTAATGAAAGGATCTCTCATTAACCACTGTGAAAGGATCACTCCTTAATTATTTACAATGATCTTTTGATCATCTCAAGGGTTTCCTTCCCATTTTCAATAAGTACATAAAAATATTATGAGAAAAAACTCCCCCAAGAAAGATCTTTTTATATACATTGGCTGTTATTGCTTCTTTCTTTCAACTATTCTTTGTTCTCTTTCTATTGTCTCCTCTCTCTTTACCGTTGTCACCTCTTTCTTTCTACTACTCTCTTCTTTCTTTCTACCAATCTTTTCTTTATTAGTAGTTGTATAGGTATTTATATGTCTTGAGTTTAGGATTACCTTACTATTAACAGTCAACATTGATTCTCATATAAAAAGACCTCTCAAGATACTTCCACTTGACGCCCTTTTCATAGCTCTTTTACTATATGTCTTTCTGTTTTAAAAAGAGTCATATGTTCTGACCTGGCTCTTTTCGAGGTGTGACAGTTATTGATAAAGTAAGCAGTGTCAGTTCCACTGAGGTATGTAAATTTATACTTCAAAATCATTAACTTTCACAAGGGTACAATAGAGAACAACCCAACAAAAGCTCACAACAAAAACAAAATGCCATCATCCATTCAAGAAAGAGAGTTTTCACATTTAATAGGGAGTTTCCTCCCTTTGATTAAGTAGTTATCCTTGGACTCATACCTAATAAGTGACTTGCAGTGCCACTATTAAATGCAATGCTAAAAAAAGCAATGACACATGTATGAATGACGGTATTCTCTTGCCTAGTAAAAGGTTGCTTTAAGAAGTCAAGCTTTTAAAGCAAGACAAGCCAAGACTTCAGCATCACAAAACCTAACAAGTCTGTAACCACGTTAAGAAAAGGAATAACACTGGTGGTGAGATTAAACTTGCACACAATAATGTTGAACACTATGCTCAAGAAAAGGCTGGTTGCTATTGCCCTAAACGTTATCTACTTGTTTCAAGACAGCACCTTTATTGTCTTAAACACTTCTTCTACCATTAGCTTCTCCTCAGCATCAGCCATTATTGGGTTATTCTATGCCACTGCTTCTTTTTTTTTCTCTCTATCAATTCTCCTTTCTAGGAATGAGAGTACACCATCTTCTTTAACCCTTGAATAATTTAGTTACTAATACCTTGTAAATGCAACAAACACATCTCAAAGACACTCATAATATCACATTAATAAGGATAAATATATAAGATGCTATTGACAATAAATCCAATATTGGTCATCAAAGATGGACTCAACATTAACAAAATGGATGATTGGTTATTAAAAGGCATCCATTTTTATTGGAAAATTGAAAAGAATCAAAATTCATATGGCTATAATAACTACATCAATTAACCAAGGTGAATTATGTGAAGCACTCAAAAAAATAGAGAAAGTAATAAAACTAACAAGTTATGTGATGTAACCTTTTTGACATAAACCTAGTTAATCTTAATTTCAAATGGGGACATTTGATGCATTAAGTAAGATGATGCACTAACCATATTTCAAAACAATAACAATTGCATAAAAAAAACTTTTAAAGTGCAAACAACACACATGAAAACTATTAGTGTTAAATGAAAAAAATACCATAAAACATAATTAATGTTATGTGACATTGATACATGATGCCAAATGGAAGAAATAATAAGGTAGCAAATAGAGGTGTGCAAAATATGAAACTATAATCAATAAAACTTCTCTTTATGAAAAAGTAAAAATGAAAAAAAGCTAAAGAAAGAAAGAAAAAGTAAAAAAGTTAATTGCTAAAAGGATTAAGAAACTTTATAAAGAAATTTCAAATCAAGAATTTAAAACCATGACAAATAACTCCTTAGAATCTCAAGTTCACCTAAAAGCTTAAACTTATAGCTAAGTCATATAGGTAGGGAATTTCCTTTTTTTAGTAAGACTATTGTTTGCACCCTTCCCAATTTGTAGTTTGACTATGTTTATGACTTTAATGTTATTAATCAATCTAATGTTAGTAAGGCTTAATACTTAAGTTTGGCCTATTTAATTCATGTCCATTATATTACATGTTAATCAAAACTAATATGTGTTAAGAAAACATGTCAAAGAGTCTAAATCTTGCATCATTATTTGCTTTAATATGTTTAAGAATTTCACAAAATATTAAGGTAACAATCTTAGGTTTTGTTTCCATGAATGCATCTTAGGATTGTTTCCTTATGGCTATATAATCAATGCTACACTTAAAACTTCTTCTTTATTTATATTTTTTTAAAGTAAAGATGGAATTCTTTCATTCACTTTAAAAAATTGTGTAAATCATTTTCAATGAAAAAAAAAAATAAGGCATAATGTCACGGGGCCATTACCATCTCCCCAAAAGATTAATCTTTTGGGGAGATGGTAATGGCCCCGTGACAAGTGGTATCAGAGCCGGCCTATCCCAAATCTGATGTCCACCGCCGAGCGCTCTAGGCCCAAAAATAAGGAGAGTAGGCAGGGGGGCCCCGGTCCACGACGAGGACGTCGATAGATTCAGTGGGGGAGAATGTCACGGATCCCATATCGGAAAGGTGAGGGGAATCCATGGGCCTTATAAACGTGGGCGCTGCACACCCCAATAGATTAATCTTTTGGGGAGATGGTAATGACCCCGTGACAATAAGCTAGCCTCATTTGAAATTACCTCTCCTACATTTTATAATGTTTCTTTTGCTAGCATAAGCCTTACTTTACTACCTTCCCTAGATACATGTTGGGGAATAAAGTCAATGAAAAAAGAACATTTAGATATAAATTTAGTGCAATCATCAACAAAATGAATAATTAGTTTATAAATGACATCCTTTTTTTTTTTTGAAAATTTAAAAGAATCAAAATTTATATATCTACAATAACTAGAATCAATTAATCAAAGTGAATTATGGGAAGCACTCAATAAAATAGTAATAAAGCCAGTAAGTGCTATGATATAACCTTTTTAACATAAACTTAATTAATCATAATCTTAAGTAAGGACATTTGATGCATTAAATAATATGATTCATTAACCATATCACAAAACAAAAATAATTAAACAAAATAACTTAAAAAGTGTAAAGAGCATAATTGAAAACTATTAGTGTTAAATAAAAAAAATACCATAAGTTGCAACTAATTTTATATGATATTGATACATAATAGAAAATGGAAGCAGCAATAGGTAGCAAATAGAGGTGTGCAAAATATAAAACTATAATTAATAAAACTTCTTTTCATAAAAAAGTTAATAAAAAAAAGGCCAAAGAAAGGAAGAGAAGAAAAGATAATTGCCAATAAGAATAAGAAACTCTATAGAGAAATTTCATATCAAGGCTTTAATATTATGACAAATAACTTCTTGAAATCTCAAGTTTACCTAAAAATTCAAACTTATAAGTAAGGAATTTTGTAAACATTATAAGCATATAGGTAAGGAATTTGCCTTTTATAGTATTACTTTTGTCATAGTGATAAATCTTGGTTGATTATGTTGTCTATACGTTTGTTAGTTCATAGTTTGGCCATGTTTATAACTTTAATATTATCAATCAATCTAATTTTAGTAGGGCCTAATACTTAAGTTAGGCCTGTTAAATTCAATTTCATTATGGTACTAGCTAATAAGAAATAATTTGTGTTAAGAAAGCATAAATCTTGCATCATTATTCACCATAATATGTTCAAGAATTTAGCAAAATATTAAAATGACAATCTTAGGTTGTTTTCATGAATACATCTTAGGATTGTTGCCTTATGGTCATGTAATCAATGTCTTCACTTAAAACTCCTTTTTGTTATTAGTAAAGATGCAATTCTTTTATTCATTTTGAAAGATTGTGTACATCATTGTCAACTAGAGAGAACATGGCTTTAGCTAGCCTTATTTGAAATTTCCTCTCTTACATTTCATATAAGAACTAATTTGTGTTAAGAAAGCATAAATCTTGCATCATTATTAACCCTAATACGTTCAAGAATTTGGCAAAATATTAAAATGACAATTTTAGGTTGTTTTCATGAATACATCTTAGGATTGTTGCCTTGTGGTAATGTAATTGATGTCTTCACTTAAAATTCCTTTTTGTTATCAGTAAAGATGGAATTCTTTTATTCATTTGAAAGATGTGTACATCATTGTCAATAAAAGAGAAAACATGGCTTTAGCTAGTTTCATTTGAAATTTCCTCTCTTACATTTCATAATGCTTTGTTTGCCAGCATATGCCCCACTTCATTACTTTCCCTAGGTGCTTATTGCAAAATAAAGTTAGGGAGAGAAAAAGATGTAGAAATAAGCTTAATGTAACTAACAAGCATAATAAACCTATTAACAACATGAATAATTAGTTTATAAAAGACATCCTTTTTTTTATTTTTTAAAAATGGAAAGAATCAAAAGTCATATATGTACGATAACTAAAATCAATTAAATAAAGTGAATGATGTGAGATACTCAATAAAATAAAGTAAGCAATAAAACTAATATGTGTTATAATACAACCTTTTTAACATAAACTTAGTTAACCATAATCTTAAATAATGACATTTTATGCATTAAGTAACATAATGCACTAACCATATCTTAAAACAAAAATAAATAGATAAAATAACTTAAAAAATGCAAAGAGCACACTTGAAAATTGTCATTATTGAATCAAAAAATGTTACAAGGGACAACTAACATCATGTGATATCAATCTATGATAAAAAATGGGAACAACAATAAGCTAGCCTAATTTGAAATTACCTCTCTTACATTTAATAATGCTTTTTTCACAAAATTATATCCCACTCCATTACTTTCCTTAGATATATATTAGAGAATGAAGTTAATAAAAGAAGAAGATGTAGATATAAACTTAGGGCAACTACCAAGCACAATAAACCTATCAGCAATATGAATAATTGGTTTATAAAATGCATCAATTTTGTTTTTTCTTTTTTTGGAAAATTCAAAAGAATCAAAAGTCATATGCTTACAATAACTAGAATTAATTAGCCAAAGTGAATTGTGTGAGGTACTCAATAAAATAAACGAAGTAGTAAAACAAGAAAGTACTGTGATATAATTTTTTTGACATAAATCTAATTAATCAAAATCTTAAATGATGACATTTGATGCATTAAATAAAATGATGCATTAACCATATCTTAAAATAAAAACAATTAGACAAAACAACTTAAAAAGTGCAAAAAGCACACCTAGAAATTATTAATGTTGAATTAAAAAATTCTATAAGGCACAATTAATGTTACGTGATATTGATACATGATAGAAAACAAAAGTAGCAATAAGGTAGTAAGTAAAGGTGTGCAAAATACAAAACTATAATTAATAAAACTTCTCTTCATGAAAATTTAACCAAAAAAAAAAGGCTAAAGAAAGGAAGAATAAGAAGAAAAGATAATTACTAATAAGAAAAAAAGCTCCATGAAGAGAATCCAAATCATGGTCTAATACTATGACAAATAACTTTTAGAATCTCAAGTTCATTGAAAAACTTAAACTTATAGGTGAGGAATTCTATAAACATTATAAATCATATAGGTAAGAAATTTTCCTTTTTTAGTATTACTTTTGTCATAATACCAAAGCTTGGCTAATTGTGTTGTTTACACTCTTACCAATTTATGGTTTGTCCATTTTTATGACTTTAATATTATCGATCAATCTAATGGTAATAGGCTTTAGTACTTAAGTTTGACCTATTCAGTTAAATTTCTTTATGTTATGTGTTAATCAGAACTAATATGCATTAAAAAAGGACATTAAAGAGTATAAATCTTGCACAATTATTTTCTCTAATATGTTTAAGAATTTGGCAAAAAATATTGAGGTGACAATCTTAGGTTATTTTTATAAAGATGTCTTAGGATTGTTACCTTGTGGTCAAGTAATCAATGTCTTCACTTGAAACTTTGTTTTTTTTTTTTTTTTTCAAAGTAAAGATGGAATTCTTTTATTCACTTTGAAATATTATGTACATTATTGTCAATAAAAGAGAAAATATGGCCTAAGCTAACCTTATTAAAAATTGCCTTTTTTACATTTGACAATGCTTTTTTCACCTATATACCCTACTCCATTACTTACCCTAGATACATATTGGGAAATAAAGTTAGTGAAAGAAGAAGGTCTAGATATAAGCTTAATGCAACTAACAAGCATGACAAACCTATTAGCAATATGAATAATTGGTTTAGAAAAGGCATCCATTTTGTTTTTTTGAAAATTCAAAAGAATCAAAAGTCATATGCATATAATAACTAGAATCAATTAACCAATATGAATTATAAAGTTCCCAATTTCTCCCTAAGATCTATTAGTATGTGATATTAAGAGGGGGGTGAATCAGTATCACCACAATTCATAATTCATAGGTAAGTGAACAACTTCAATTTCTTCTTAAAAGCGAACTCTTTCTCAGATTCAACTGAGGTAGATCTATTACTACCTACTAATCGCAATAGTCCCAAAGTCACCTATCAGATACCTTGGCTAATAGACAATTCAGATTTTATTGTTTAGGTCTTCGTTAGGTTATGGGTTGACTGATACTTTAGCTGCGTTCACAACTCAATTCAAAACATAGAACTTAAAGAAAATTAAGGACACAGGAGATTTATATGGTTTCGTCAACATTATATACATCTACAGTGGTAAGGACTCTCCCTTATCGAAACTATCCATTATACTTAAGAATTCTAGTTACAATAGATGTCTTAATTCTCTGCTCCTTTTAGTATTGTAATTACTAAGCAAGTACAATACAAAGAGTGTCACTTACTATGTTTACCCTTCTTCTACCTTGTTTTGCCTCTATTGAATTGAAAGGCTACTCCACTACTGCTTAGAAGTTCACCGCAATGCTCTTTAACCTCTCTTGAAAAAGTTTAGAAATATGTTGTTTTGCCGAATTCCTTCTCTACATTGTTTCACACAACTCCTGCTTTCACCGTTTCACTGTCTCCCTATCTCCTTATCTCAAGGCTTTATTGTTTTATGGCTAGTCTGTCCATTTCTCTCTCTCTTGTTGTCCAGTCAGATTTCTCTCACTATCCTGTCAGATTTCTCTCTCTTAGATTTCACTTTTCTGTTCACCATCAGGTTTCTCTCTCTTCCCAATTTGGCCATATAGGTCTTTGTCGTCCACCCACCTTTGGCCATCCAACTGTGTCAGGTTTTTTACTCCGATGATCTGTTTTTTCACTCTCTTATCACCTTCCTCAACCGCCTTTCAGTCGTCTTACATTCAACGTTCAACCCCCTTTGGCCGTCGGTTGTCTTACATTCAACGTTTAGCCTCCCTTCGGCCGCCTCCTTCTCTCTCAACGTATTTGCTATTTTTGCTCGATTTTCCAACCGTCGATGGTTGCGTTTTCTTCTCCTTCATGTCAACGGCTACTCAATTGTTTCGGCTATCCACCTTTGTTCTTTGTTCAACCCAACCATTGATCGTCTCTCTCTTTCCCGTCGACGACTACCATTTTATGTCTATTTTTCAAATGTTTGATGGTTTCTCTCTTTAGGTTTTGCCCTGCCAAATACACCATTTAATTTCCGACAACACTGTTCAATTTTGATAATATTGTTCAATTTTGATTACTCGTTTCTTTTGCAGGTGATGTTTTTCTGTGTAGAGTTTGGTATTCTCTTTGATTAGTCAGTTGTCTAGATTTTACTAAATGCTCAATATTTTTTACTTTCAATAAAAAGAAGGTAAAGAAAGGATCAAAGAGAAGAAAAGATAATTGCTAATAAGAATAAGAAATTTCATGAAAAAAATTCAGATAAAGCCTTTGATAGCTGACAAACAACTCACTCAAAATTTCAAATTTACCTAAAAGTTTAAACTTATAGGTCAAGAAGTTTATAAATATTATAAGTCATATAGGTAAGGAATTTCCTTTTTCTGGTGTTATTTTTGTCTTGGTACCAAAGTTTGGTTACTTGTGTTGTTTGCACCCTTGTCAATTTGTAGTTTGGTTATGTTTAGGACTTTAATATTATCAATCAATCCAATGCTAGTATGACCTAGTACTTGAGTTTGGCCTATTTAATTCGATTTTAATAGGTTATATGTTAATTTGAACTAAGACATGTTAAGAAACTATATTAAAGAGTATAAATCTCACATCATTAAAATATAAAGACTTAGAAGTGATTTATAATGTTTATGAACCTCTTCACCTACCAGCTTGAGCTTTTTTGTAAAGTTTTGAAATTTAGATCAAACCAACTAACTTGATAGATAAAATGGAGAAACGATCGAATCTCTAATCCAATTATGACACAAAAATCGAAAAAGCTAAGAGCCAGTCAAAAATTGATGAACTAAACTGGTTGGACCACAAATCGTTAAATCAGTCTTGATTAGTAAGCTAATTGCCAACATGATACATGTGGGGAATGCCAAGTCGTCAACTGTATTTTAATTGTAAGTTCAGCGTTCATGAAAGTGGAACCCGTATCTTCGCTTTTGCCATAAATAAGCTATAATGGCGAATTGATTTGTTTGTGTTGTTATTTATGAATCATCATACGAGCAAATAGATAATCAAATGTTTAGACTTTAAAGCCTTATACATGCAGACAAATCTAGACTTCATAACTAACTTATATACTTTTTGTGTAATAAGACCATGTCTCCTTGATAAATACCCTTAACTATCAAAGAATTGGATATATGATCTTGATTAGAGCAACCACATTAATTAATTTAAATTTAAAATATGTGAATGATACGTAAAATATTCATATTTTATTATACTTTGTGCTTAATTACACTAACAAGTATGATGGTTATGAATAGAAAAGTTTGCTAGTTTCTAATTCAATTTAGTGAATTTTTTCCTACTAATTGAAACATCATATCATCAATTCTTTTAAACTTGTGGCATATAAAATCATAAAATAAATGTAATTAATCTATCAAATGTAATATTACAATATGTGTAACAATTGCATTTTACACATCAATTTTTCTTATACAAAGTATATAAGTATTATATTTTTATATTTTCAAAATAAATATCAATTTAATCTAATTAAATTAATTGAACTATTTAAATTTTCAAAACCTTAACATTAGGTAAATTTGAGATTCTAGTCAATCATTTAACTCTTTGTATAGTACATCTTTAAAGGGCAAAGAAAACATGGCAAAAACAATCAATATATATATAGATATGGATTTTCCTTTTTATTTTGCCCTTAGAGCCACTAGATCTGGTTTCAAGACATGAGATATACATTTTAGAAGATATATATATATACTTATTATTAGTATTATTATTATCATCTCCCCGGCCAATGAAAATCCACTGCCAGACCCTTCTATTTCTAAAGCCACAAATCTTTCCATTCTTTTGTCGCCACATTTTATCTTTTACTAAGGCTCCAGGTTGTGCTCTAAATATCAGTGTCAGCGTCATAAATTCCTTTTCCACTCGTCAATCAATTTCCAGGTTCTCTTTCCTTTGTTACTCTTTGCATGTTACTGTTATTGTTGTTTTCATTTTTGCCTCGTTAATTGCAAATTTAAGGTCAAAGCCTCTTTAAATCAGCTTTAGATGTGTTTATTGAGGACCAATTTCCCAATTTTGGGAGAGAATTGGATTGGATTTCATGTTCCCCTTTGATCCTCAGTTAGGGTTTTTTCAACGAATTTCTGAGTTTCAGATTATCATGCTGCTTTAAAAGTAAGTTCTGCTTCTTCTCTTTTTTTTTTTTTTTGGGGGGGGGGGGGGGGGCTCAAGCTCTGCATAAATTGTGTCAATTAGCCATTTCTTGAATTTGAATGATCTCATGTCTCCGCTTCATTTTCATTCAATATAAGCAATTTGGGTTCATGGGTTCGTGCCTTTGATCAACTGTTGAGGTCGTTATCTGATAAAACTTCAGTCTTTTTTGGTTGGTGGGTTATTTGTTCTAAAATGGATTACTCAAGAGATTACTCCGGTGGAAATGTTGTCCATGTTGTTCCTGGAACCGGCCCCGACAGTTGGATTCCAAATTCTTCGGATTCCAATGTTGTTTGGGCAACAGAAGATGATTACCATGTCTGGAACAACTCGGATGGCCCTGCTGACAGCACCCCCTCCAATTCCAACTACCAGTCTTCTCAAACCCGTTCTGGAAGTGAGCCACCTAATAAGAAATCAAAGAACAATTCGCAGGAATTGACCTCCAAGAAGTCCATAGGGAAAATGTTCTTCAAGACCAAACTATGCTGCAAGTTCCGGGCTGGTACATGCCCCTACATTACAAACTGCAACTTTGCACACAGCATAGAGGAACTTCGGCGCCCACCTCCCAACTGGCAGGAAATTGTAGCTGCTCACGAGGAAGAGAAGGGGAGTGTTGTGGAAATTAGAGAAGAATTTCAAATCCCATCAATAGGGGGATTTGGAGGGGAGATGCAGAGGTCTTATAAAGGGAGGCATTGCAAGAAGTTTTATACTGAGGAGGGGTGTCCTTATGGGGATAATTGCACTTTTTTGCATGATGAGCAGTCCAAGAACAGGGAGAGTGTGGCAATAAGTTTGGGGCAGGAGGGTATGGAGGGGGTGGTAGTAATGCTGCTGGAAATGGAGGTGGGAGTGCAGCAAATGTGAAGCCATCAAATTGGAAGACAAGAATTTGTAATAAGTGGGAACTTACTGGGTATTGCCCATTTGGGAATAAGTGCCATTTTGCTCATGGAGCTGCAGGTATGTCCTGAATTGTGCTGATTTGATTACTTTGCTCCCCATATCTGCAAGGATTTAAGTTACTAGGTATGGATACTCAGTATTGATGAGCTGTTACTTGTCAATCAGACAGTGATAATGATTATTTGATATTTCATCACACGATAAATATGTTGATATACTTTGGTAATAGTGTACTGAGTCTACTGACATGGGCCTATAAGAGGATGGACTCACATTTGGCCACATGATAGTGGCCACAAGAACAAGGCACTTTGGAGAGGGGGATGTAAGGGCTCAAGTCTCTAACTCCTCAAATCCTGACAAAATGTGGGGTTCCAGAATAAAAAAAATAAAAATGAAAAAGGATGACATACTGTAACCATGATTTATTTTTTCAAATGGCACTGTTGCTTGTAATGCATGAACATTCTCTTCCTGAAACTATTGGCTGGTTTGGACTTCTTGTTTGGGCCAGGACCTTTAGTCTAACCAGCAATAGACATATTGGTGTTTTCTTGAGTTGAATGTACTTCAATGATGGGCTGTAATTAACTTGTCATTTTTCTCAACAAGGTCGTCTGTAAGACAATAGTGCCTAGGTAATCTTAGTTTGTCTTGCTGTCATTTGTCAAGTTACTTGTATTATAGATAAAGTATGGATGCCTAACACGAGCTGTTCCCATTGTTTCCCTTTTCCATCATACATAGCTAGGGGAATGTATTCCCATAACTGGCCACTTCTTAACTTGTATATTAATGAGTCTATTGAATTTGATTCATGAAGTAGGAATAGCATTGTGTGTGTTGCTGTGAATTTTTCTTTCCCTTTACTTGTTGATTGGTGATACAAATATTTTTATCAATTAATGGAGCTGTTTAGCTGGGGAGCCACCACTTTTGCATGTGTGAATATTGGTTCTTGTAAAAGAAAAGTAGACAAAAGTATTTCAATTTGGAATTAAAGTGATCTCCTTGAAATGGTTGTGCAATGCCACATTCACATAGGAATGACAGGTTAATTGTATTAATTAATGGTCAAAATTAAGAAAAGAATGCAGTTTTTCCATTTTGTTGTTTAAAAGAACATACATTACATAGTTGTTCTTTTGCCTTTAATTTCCTAGGAATCCTGTTTGGTTGATCTGCTTTTAGACACTTAGAAGTTAGACTGGACTTGTCATCAAGGACTTCATCTTTATGAAAACTAATATGCTACTATTGTCTTGACTAAATTAGTTTTATTTGATGATTGTTTGTGTAATTATTACACCATGCTATTCCATATAGGGGAGACCCTTTTTTCCCTTGTGAAACCTGTATGGGACCAAATATAAAAGGGCATTCCAATGCTCTAGGCTTCCACCATGTGGATTGTGGGGAAGGGTTAAATGTACATGGCTTTTTTTCAGTTTTTACAGGGAGACTATTTTTGCGACTCAAACTAATGATTTCATATCATAACAGAGTGGTCTTATTGTTACATTAAGGTTTGCCCTTCATATGGAACCAAATATATTGTCCTTTCATCAGGACTGTGCTTGAGCCTCATGGCTTAGGTTTTTTATGTGTTGCAAAGGGCATTGTGGCTATTATGCAATTGAAATATATGATAGTTTCTACCATGTATGTGGCCATCTATGTTTACTACACTTGTTTAAACATGTATATACAGAAGTAAATGTTTCTTTGAGTATGACAAACACTGATATAGCTTCTTGAAGCCATTGACCTTTAACATGAGAACCTCAAGAGTGCAGTAATTGTGAGTCTGACATACTACTTTTATTCTATGTAGTGCTATATGAAAATTTTGATTTTAAAGATGTTTGTCTGCAGGCTTCTGCTTATAAAATTTTGTGGTGGGCAGTTAACGTTTTTCCTGCACCATTTCCTTTTTGGCTGTAGACTGACATAGATTATAACCTAATTGTCTTATTGCTTATGCAAAGAATGGCAAGAATGGTTCTCTGTATGTGTCTGTTTATATAGTTGAAGTTATGCGTCTTCCATATTCTTTATGAATGATATAGGAATAGTTGATGACAATTTTTCATGTTTTAAATTTTGGGCTATGTTTTTCTTTTCAACTGCAGAGTTGCACCGCTATGGTGGGGGGCTTGTGGAGTTGGAAGCCAAAGATTCTTCTGTCCCTGCTGACTCAAAGCAGGGTGTAGTAGTGCCTCCAAAAGCTTCTGCAGAGACCATGGTTACGTCAGTTACTTCTGTTCCTCATTCAGACCTATATCATCTTGGAGTTCCATCACAAAGGTCATCTATACTAAGTCAAAGGCCAGGGCAGAGAACTCATTTGAAATGGAAGGGTCCAGACAAAATTAGTCGGATCTATGGTGACTGGATTGATGACATTGAATAAGAATTAAATTTCATTTCTTATGTTTGTGAAACCTGATTGGTATTTAAATGGTTCAAGGAAAAAGGTTTTAATGGGATAAAAAAGCACGTGAAGAGTGAGCTTCAGCCTTTTGGATGTGAATGATGCCTCACACGATGCTCCATGACTCCCTGTTATGAAGGAGATGTCATTTATTAGTCTTTCAGCCCCTTCATTTTATGCATGAAATTTTCTTTTGCGGTTTCAAAATTTGAACCTTCACATTGTAGTCTTAATCTTGTAATCAATCATGTTCCTGGATTACGCTCATCGAAGGAGAACTGTTGTCAATATTGTTGTACCACTTTGGATTAATATACTAAACTGAGTCTCTCTCTCCCTCTCTCTCTCTCTCTCTCTCTCTCTCACACACACACACACACACACACCTAGAAGGTAATCTATCAGCATATTCATGGACTCTTTTCACATGGTAAGATATTGCAGTCTTGTTTTCATTCAATGGGTTTCTGTATGTTAGTTTTTCATGTGTAGATAATTCTATCTATAATGAGGCTTGTGACTGATCATTTATTGTCATATAACATTGACAGGCATTCTTCTTCTTCCTTGGAGACTGATGACAAGGAAAGGCAAAAATGCATTATATAATCCATGTTGCCGAATTCTGATGCAGGTGGTGACAGAATGTCCAAGACTTTGAGGTGTGCAAGCAACTTGGGCTGGGTGTATGAGGTCATAACATGTCAGGTAAGCATAAAAACATAGTCAGACTGAGTTCACAATAATAGGTTCAATTTCTGTAAGTGAAACCTAGCTGATGATGCTAGAAGCAAATGATTCAGAATGGAACTGTCATGATAAAACTTAAAAATGTTTTTGTCAAATTAAATGGCTCTTGATTATTCTGTTGTGGTGAATGCGTATTTCAGGAAAAACTATAAAGGTCTCTTGAAGCTTAATAGATCAAATTTGAAATAGTACAACAGAGTATTTTTGAATAAGAGTTCAGGAAGCTCTACTACTAGATCATGCGACTAGTGGTAGCAAAATATGCTTAGGGACGATATGGTTCAGCTAATATTTAGGTAACCATTTATTCATATCTGTACTGTTTTGCCATTGATGTGATCTTGCACTCCGCCTGTTAGATACATTTCTTGCTTTTTGTCACAAAGGAATTATGTGTTATTTCACTAAAAAGTTGAATGCTGCCAACTGGGATTGAAGTATGGTCTGTTTAGAAGAATATTTTTCTAGGAACTTGAGAGTACCGTTTTTTTCTGCCATCCATGTTGGGCCATTTGGTTTGAAAGGAGCTATGCTCTTGTTGAGCTAGTGTTCATTGAGCATACATCTGATGATGATGATGTTCTTGGATTATGGATTTCATTTATTAATCTTCTTCTAACAAGGTAGTGCATAGGTATCATTAGTATTTGGTGGGAGAGCAGGACAAGTGTGGAATCGTTCACCATCTAGGTAGACATCACAAATTGCTTGTAAATCCTAGCGTGGGAAGGGGATTTGCTCCCCCAGCCTCAACCCGTCCTAGCTTCTTAAAGGTGAGGAGTGGCCACCGGGGCTAGCCCAGGTGGTTGCTTTCATTTGTAACTTTGGATAGCACATTCTACGTGGACCTCATGATTATTCGGATCATACTGTCACTCACTTGAATTTGTAATTGGTCTTATCTGGGAAGGTTCATGGTTTTTGATGGGTTAATCTATTGTCGTCCTTAATCATATGATGTTGTTTTGTATTGATGACCATAGTTAAAAATATGAATGGCTTGCCTCGCCCTCATACTGGTCCTTGTAGTGCAGCTGAATTCTGGCAATTGTAATTGACAAGAATCTGAGGCTGAACCCTTGAATCTAACAACGCAGTACGAATCCCCCACTTCACTTTTATGTGTAGTTATGTGCGCGCACAAACTTTCTGTTGTCGGCTTTGTTCAGTAGATATTCTAGACGTTTGAGAAACTAACATGCAATTGGAGTGGTTCCTGGTAGCTCAAAATGCATGTAATAAAATAAAACAAGCCGGCATATGACAAAATAATTGTCTTAAACCCACATTTTATACCATAAAGTAAACGTGTCAGCATGTATGAAAGATATTAAGTAAGTTCGGATAATCAATCCTTTAGAGGCACCGAGAGAAGAGCATGATCATTTAGACACAAAATTCCTATTCGATAAAACGAGTGCTTGAGAAAAATGAGATTATATAAGCCTTGCTACATAGCATTCCATTCACCAAATGCATAAATAACAAGGTCTTGTGGTGATGAGTGAGGCCTCGGGGCCATGCTACAACCAAAGTGTCGCTCTTAAGCCACCGTGCCAAGTGTTTCGTGCTAACCTAAAATTTCTTACATTTCAACCGTGATGTTGTATTGATGGCCCCAAAATATTATGATGGTTTATTGGTGTCGACCTCAACCCTTTCAAGGGATTCGTAGAGGCGGCATGGGAGGTTGACGTCTTCATTTCTCTCGAAAAAGTTTCTTATTAAACAAGATATTACAATATGAACAAAAAAAAAAAAAGGTAATAATTCAAGCGTACATTATTTTCTCTTGACCGGTGATATATGAGTCCTGGTGAGATGGAAAATATCTGTCAATAATTAGTACCAATAATATGCTAATCAAAAGACAAGAAATATGGAATTTGCGGAGGGGCGATGTTCAGACAACGCTCCTCAACCTTCTCACGATGACTCGCTCAGTACCATCGTTTCTGCCAAGGACATAAAACCAATCTCTCCGCATTACCCTGTCAATTTAAGCCATGAAATTTTCCCACATAAAACAATCGAACTGCCTCCTTGTTTCTCTCATCCTATTAGCCTTTCATGTACCTAACAAACATCAAATCTAAGCTTCCAATACATCCCACATTTTCTTTTCCTCTCTAGTCAGCTCTCTCATTTTTTTATTTTTTTATTTTATTTTTATTTTCACAGCTTTTTCCAAATCCATGCACAACAAAGGCCTGGAAAATAAGCCGGGAAACATCTAATTAATCTCCGGCCACCAATTTTAGCTGCAGCTTTTCGTTCAATGTCAACGACGAATTCTACGTTACCCCAACAGCCATCATATTTTGTTTCTCCTCCAGTAACGATCATTCTGGCCACCATTACCCTTATTTGCTTCTTTATAGCCTTTTTCTCCATATACTTTTGTAGGTGTTGCATGGATAGCATTGTTGGCAATTGGCATTTACCGCGTACCCCTTCAGGAAACCTTGTAACTCCGTCTGATTTACCTGTATACCAGGGACTTGATCCATCTCTAATACAGCTTTTTCCAGCATGCACGTATTCAACTGTCAAAGAATTTCGACGTGAAAAGTACGGCCTTGAATGTGCTATTTGCTTGGCAGAGTTCTCAGATGATGATTTACTCCGGCTCTTAACAGTTTGCTACCATGTTTTTCACCAAGAATGCATTGATGTTTGGCTTGGATCTCATAAGACGTGCCCGGTTTGTCGTAGAGATCTCGACTTGCCTAAAGAGACATTGGAAAAGACTATAACACCTGACCGCAACCGGGACGCTCATGATGGCAACGGAATTCTATACCCTGCTATTAGCATTGCCGTTCCAGAAGACCGTGGTGAGGAAGATGGAGGAGGAAATGGGGAAGCAGGAGCTCGCAGTGCGAGCAAAGAAAAAGTCAGGGATAAGAATATGGGAAGATTTTCAAGGGCAAGCTCGACAGGCCACTCAATACTTGTGGCTAGAGAGGAAGATAGGTATACTTTGAGATTGCCGGAACATGTGAAGGTAAAAATTGTCAGGGGACATGGTACAGCACGAAGTTGCATTACCTTTGGGGACTTCTCAAGCCCACAAAACAGTGGCTTTGGAGTGGAACCAGGGAGCTCAGGAGGAGACATCAACAAAGTATAAATTTTGTTTTTCACTTGTCTCTTTTTCTGTTCCCTTCTTTTCTGATACATATTCTGTTGAGAATAGCGAGATACTTTAATGCCAAAAGATACATAGAAGATTTGTTCAGTATATGGCTGGTTTGCAGTCCTGCCTTCCAGTTATTAGGCCTTGCAAAACCTACATAAAATGATAGCCGAAAGAACATCTACACCTTGCACATTAGCACTCAGAATTTAATTTTTTGGGCAATTAGATGCTTGTAGGACAACATTAATGTGAGTGCCAAGAAACTGTGGTATTGAATTTATAACCTTACAAGAGGTTTAATACCAAGAGAGAGTTGATTGGACGAGGGGCGATTTGGAGGTCAATTAAAGGTATGGTACCTTAAGTGTGAAGAGAAGCAGCATTTTCACCGCTTTTGAAACATGTTAGCTTTTTACATCTCTAAGTACGCATCCCATAAGCATTGTGAAATAGGACAGGCAGGTAGCAAATACAAAGTGCAAAAGAAAGCAGTTGGGAAAGAAATAACAAGGAGTATGGGGAACTCTACAATGACTTTTTTAAAGGAAACAGTGATTTTTCTAGTCTAATATCTTCCGCCTACAGATTGCGTGACAACTCCCCCTGTAAATCAGTTTCTTTTCTCCACAATTCACCATTGTCTTTGAATTCTAAAGTAGTTGCTTGCAAGTTGCCTTCAAACTGGGTTCATGCTATGGTGTATCTTGACATTGTTTTACAAAGAAGCAAACGATTTTTTTTGGGGTAATTCGTTTATCAAATCCAATACATGTTTTGCAGTAGCCTGTTGCATTAACCCTATCAAGTCCAAGTTATCAGCTAAGATATACGGTTGAACAGGAAAGATAAAACTATGAAATTTAGCACCGTATGAGAGCTTTTAGGCAGGGAAATTTTATAAGATCTTTTAAATTGCTATATCTCTTAAATGACCACCATAAAAAAATAAAAAAATAATTAATTTGTAACTAAAAATGATATTTGTGTAGGGTGGAGGTAGAAAATGTCATTCTAGTTTCTGTCTTCATTTTATAATTACTCCCTCTTCTCAATAGAAAAAGAGTTTAGAATCTTACTTTGCTCTTAATAGAAATTGGAGATACCTGTCTCTATTTTGCTGTCATTTTCTGAGTGCAAAATAACAATTCTTATAATAAATTCTCAAATTTCATAATATCGTCACTAATATAAGTACAAAAAAATTTAATTACTCTCCCATAATTTAAACCTACTTTTTCACCTTGGTCTTTCTTTGAGTGAAAGATTATAAGCATTTCAAGTTCATGATAACCAAAACAGATGGTACAACAAAAACCAAAACTTAACCGAAACCGATGAGACCACAAAAGCCTACCATTGTCTCTTAGTTAATTAAACCACAATGGCAGGTCAGGCAAGCATGTTGACGATAAAGTAAAAGGAAAATATAGTCATTATTAATAAAAATTAAGTTATTTTTAATAAAAATTAAGTTGGACTAATTAAAAGTTTCATTTTAAGAATATCAAAATAAGATAGTAATAAAAAGATCTCTAACTTAGTTTATATAGAAAAGACCTTATGAACCATTAATATGATGTCTTATTAAAAGTATAAAGTAAAAGGCCAAATGACTATTTCAAATCTTTTTTTGTTGTTACAAGAAATTTTGATCAAAATAATTAAAGATATAATTTTCATTAAATTAACCTATAACTTATAGTTTTTTAGATTATTTTATTTGGCATCAGAGGTTAATTTTTTAATTATGTTGATTACAATTAAAGATTATATATGCATCATAATTTTATATGTTTTTTTGGTTAACAAAGTTTAGCCTCTCAAGGATTTTGAGTCTTCTTACCATTTTTGCAATATATCATATTAATTTTGTATCCATCAACAACATATGATCCTTTGCCTTACACATGAAATGGAATGATGATAAGTCAACAAAATTTCAAGAGTTGTTGATTGTATTGTCTTGAAATATCATGTATATACAATTGAATTTTTACACCATCAAAGCAATTTAACAAGATTAATACTAGTCATAATGAAGCTATTACTATGTCTTTTTTTTTTTTTTTAATAATAAGTGTTTTATGTGATAAAGAAAACATATATTAAGGTCATATTCATGAAATATTAAAAAAAAAAAAAGAAAAAAGAAGGGTATGTGACTTTGGGAGATAAGCTAGTCATTAGGTAGGTTTTTGTTCTAACTTGATTAGTTTAATAATCAATTTCTAAATTGTTTCTATCTTAATGGTTGTCCATATCATGTCATTTTACTCATATGTGTACTTATCAAATATTTTATTTATGTAGCAAATAAGAAAAGGAGCATATAACATAATGATGATATGCATACATTTAGTATTAATCTTTGAGCATGTATACATGATTTAATGACAAAAAAAGGACATGTCACATCATGTTTATATAGGACTAATGATTCATAAATTAATTTTCCTATTTATCATATATACATTATGTTTTGGTCTTATAAATGTTATTATATGAAAACCATTTTAATTTAAGAATAACTAGATCATATTGAATGATTGTGATATTAGTGGTTTAAGAAAAAAATCACATAAGAATATAATTATTAGATTATAAATGAGACATATAAGTTGTGATTAATTCTTTGGCATAAATTACTTGGTTCTTCAAATTAATTAGAATAAGATGACCAGTTAGACATAAAAAAAATTAATTTTTTATGCTTATAAGTATGAAAATTTTGTATTTTGATGTTGAATATATATAATGCATATAGTGACCTTTTCTCATAATAAGGTTTGTATTTGTATTTTCTGATGGTTTATTAGCTTTATGGAATCGATGTATGTGTATTCTTGGTTAATGCATTTCTTCCTACTACTTTTCTATAATGATCATGTTTGTATTCTAATATTGTTTAGTGATAATTTTGTGAGATTAAAGAAAAAAAGAAAAGGTTCTTTTGACTTTAAGATACATGGATGTATGTTTGACCTTTTTTTGTAGATTAACCACTTGTTCCCAAGAAATCAAGAATGACAGTTAAAAGAACTAATGATATGTGGGAGCAATCCAATTACTTAAGTTTAATATTTATTAGGACTCATATCAACAAAAGTATAATGATTTTAATTCTTAAAAAAAAAAAGACAAAGTTTGTATGAAAATTATTAAGGAATAATCTGTAAAATCTGATAAGATATTGGTTAAAACCTTAATAAAGAAACTTTTAAGAAAGAGTTTTGATAGTTTCAAATGTATGACTAAGTAAATTGTGAAAATAAGTGACATCACTACTTAACTTAAACCCTAAGAGGTTAACATAGCTAATAACATTTTAGTGTATTGTATCTTAAATTCTCTTCCATTTACATATACATCATTTAAGATATCTTACAACTTATATAAGAAAAAATGGTTTATTAATCAACTTCTAATCATATATGTTTAAGAAGAAAAATGAATTAAACATGAGAATTTAGAAAGTGCTTATTTTGCTACTAAAGACAAGCTTGATGGCAAGAAGTGATGGAATGCATATTGTACCAGCTCAAATCAACAAGGGAGTTAATGCTTTTCAAAACCTTAGAGGACTAATGAAAAGGGCAAGGTCAAAGAAAATAAAGGAAGCTCTCAATAACTTGTTGTGTGACATTTACTATCAGGAAGTTTCTAGGTACGAGTTAAGGATGATAAAGGCTTGACCAGGGCTTACAAATATGCCATTTGTAGAGGAATTTGAGAACCATGGCCTTGGGAAGGAAGTTGGATTTGGGAGCCCATGTTTGGGCATTTAAATGCATTATTTTCATGGGTTATATTGTAATGCAGTGGGTTGAACGAATGTCAGCATCTTAATGGTTTATTTTCATGGGTTTTTATTATTATTTAGTGGGTTGGATGAATTTCCTTAATAAGCTCATCTTATTAGTTAGGGTTTTGGGGGGTTAGCATATAAAAAGGGAAAAAAGGGTGATTGGAGGAGGAAGACCCCATTTTTATAAGTGTATGAGATTTTTTCTCTAGTTTTTTAAGAACTAATTCTGAACTTTCATACTTGAGTGTGTTGGTTCAATAAACTTATCTTCTTCAACGTTGTTATTGTTAGGAGTGACATCTAAATCTTATAGTTCTAGTTCTTAGTTGTTTATAATCATTGGATCATAATTTTAAATCCCTTAACCTTTGTTAGAATGATCCTATACCAATGTTGGTGTTAGTTTACATATAATTGGAGTTCGTATCATTTGGTATCAAAGCCTAGTTCTAACTTAGGTTAGTTATACTTTTGCTATCATCTCTTCCGTATGTTCTTCATTACTGGTTGAATAATTAAAAAAGAAAACAAAAGAAAAGAAGAAATTCACGTGTTCTTGTGTTTGGCCATTGCTATAATTCATTTTGTAGAGCTATCCATCAGTTAACCAAAAAATAAAATTGTGTATTTCTTGGATTGTCTTTCTACTATTCATTCCTTCTATAAAAATATCAATTAGTTAACCAAAAATAATAAAAAAAGGCTTCATTGCTCAATTGGTCATTTACTTAATTATATTTAATAATTAATTATTGTTCGATTGTATTGCTCATATCATTGAATTCCTTATCATTTTATTTACTTTATTGCCTATCTTTTTTTTTTTATCTTGTCACTTCTTTGAAGAGGTAAGTCTAATTTTGATATATTTAAGTTTTATTTGTTCTGAATTTAGTTTGCTTGGAATTATTAAAAGAGCTTTTAGAGTCTTACAATTCATTGTGTGAAACACGAAAGTTAAGGACAATTATATTTGAGTGGAGAGCAAACACAAAAGGGAGTGAGTTTTGTGAGGTATATTCTTTATTTATCAATAATCTTGCATATACAATGTCTAATGCTAAAGAAAGCAGTTTCCCATATGGAGAGAGGAAGTAGTTGTTCTAAATTTCAAATTGCTTATGAAATCCTTAGAGCAAAAGTTTGATAAGATTGACCAAATGTTTTAGGAAATGCGAGACAGGATGGATAAAATAAAAGGGGAATTGAGTGTCAATCCTAAGAAGCCAACTGGGAAGGTCACGAAGGAGCAATTCGAACGTGATTTTGGTGAAGATGGTGATGATTATTATGATGGTGGTAATAATGTTAGTAGAAACTTCAGAGGTGGATTTAGAGGAGGACGTGGCAATAGGAATGGTAGAAAAGTAAGAGGCAATGGAAATGTTTATGATAGGTACAATGGAGGTTGGGATAATAAAAATAGAGTGGAGGAAGGAGTAGATGAAAATCTTAATAGTATTAAAATGAAAATACCTTCTTTTTAAGGGAAAACTGACCCTGATGTCTATTTAGATTAAGAATGAAGGGTAAAATTAATATATGAGTGCTATAATTTCTCTGAGGAGAAAAAAGTAAAGTTAGGTATAACAGAGTTCATTGATTATGCTGTAGTATGGTAAGAACAGCAAGTTACCACTAGGAGAAGAAATTTTGAGAGAACCATAAAAACTTGGAATAAGTTGAAGACTGTGATGAGAAGGAGATTTTTTCCTCGCTCTTATTATAGGGATTTGTGTAATAAGTTGCATAGCCTTATGCAAGGTTCCAAAAGTGTAGAAGAGTTCCATAAGGAGATGGAAATTGCTATGGTTAGGGCAAATGTAATGAAGGATAGGGAGGCAACCATGGCTAGGTTCCTCCAAGGGTTGGATAAAAATATAGCTGATGTGGTAGAATTGCAACATTATGTAGAGATTGAAGACATGGTACACATTGCCATGAAAGTTGAGATGCAACTTAAGGAAAGGAGCACTTCTAGATATAGTAAGAACTCAAGTTTATCTTTTTGGAAGTCAAACTGGGAGAAGAAGGAAGAGAAAATGACTTTTATACTTAAAACCAATTCACATATATCCAAGACTAATGGGGGTATCCTTGAAAGGGGCAAATTTGAAGAAAAACTTGAGGATACCCAAGGAAAAACTAAAGACATCAAATGCTTTAGATGTTTGGGTAGGGGTCATATGGTGTCACAATGTCCTAACAAGAGAATTATATACCTTAAGGAGAATGGTGACTATGTGTCTAGCAATAATGCTAGTGATGAAGACCAAATGCTCTTATTAAAGGATGTTAGTGATGTTAATGAAGGGATAAAGTATCTTGAGCATGGTGGAAGGCTTTTAATAAGACCAAATGCTCTTACTAGAGGATGTTAGTGATGTTAATGAAGGGATGAAGTATCTAGAGCATGGTGGAAGGCTTTTAATAACAAGGAGAGCCCTTAGTATGTAGGTTAAGGAAGAGGATGATGTTGAGATGTAATGGGAAAAT
Organism: Ceriops zippeliana; assembly: GCA_037897445.1. Taxonomy (NCBI): domain Eukaryota; kingdom Viridiplantae; phylum Streptophyta; class Magnoliopsida; order Malpighiales; family Rhizophoraceae; genus Ceriops; species Ceriops zippeliana. The sequence goes on along the minus strand of JBAPLH010000205.1, from coordinate 577,835 downwards.
ATTTTCCATACTCAATGTTTAGTTCAAGATAGACTCTATTGCTTGATCATCGATGGAGGTAATTGAACTTAGTAGAAAAATTGAACTTGTTTACAACCAAGCATCTTAGGCCATATAATTTTTAATGGTTGTGAAGTTCTCGACTTCTCCTTAGGATCTACTAGTTTGTAATACTGAGAAGAGGGTGAATTAGTATCACCACAATTTACAATTTGTAGGTAAGTGAACAACTTCAACCTCTTCTTAAAAGTAAACTCTTTCTCAGACTCGACTAAGGTGGATCTATTGATACCTACTAATCACAATAGTCCCCAAAGTCACCTTTCTGATAACTTGCCTAACAGATAATATGGATGTTCTTATTTAGGTCTTTGTTAGGTTATGGATTGACTGATACTTTAGCTATCTTCACAACTCAATTCAAATCACAGAATGTAAATCAAATTAAGGACACACGAGATTTACGTGGTTCCGTCAACATGATGTACATCTACGGTGGTAGGGCCTTTCCCTTACCGAGACTATCCACTATACTTGTAAATATAGGTTACAATAGATGTCTTTAATTCTCTGTTCCTTTCACTATTGCAATTACTAAGCAAGTACAATACAAAGAGTGTCACTTACTGTGTTTACCCTTCTTCTATCTTGTTTGCCTTTGTTGAATTGAATGGTTGCTCTACTACCACTTAGAAGTTCACTGCAATGCTCTCTAACCTCTCTTGAAGAAGTCTGGAAATACATTGAATTCAATGCTTCACTGAATTCCTTCTCTAAGTTGTATCACACAATTCCTGCTTTCACCGTCTTACGGTTTCACTTGTCTCCTTGTCTCACGATCTCACTGTCTCATAGCTCGCCTATCCGTTTCTCTCTCTCTTGCTGTCCAACTGGAATTTTCTCTCTTCTCGCTAGATTTCTCTCTCTTCCCGCTAGATTTTTCTCTCTTCACCGGATTTCCCTTTTCCATTCACCTACTTGGCTAGATGTCCCCCCTTTTCTGCCGATGGCCTGCTTTTTTTTGTCTTGCTGTTTAGCCTTTTTCGGTCGTTCCCAATTTTCTCTCTCGTCGACTGGTTTCTCTTTTTTTCCGACCGTCTTTTTCTCTCTCTTCCAACGTCTAGCCACCAGATCTCTCTCACCCATTCCCGATCTAGTCTTGTCACACCTATTCCAATTCAGATCTGGTCTCCCTCACGGTTTTGCTATACAGTTTCACTGTTTGTTTCAGCTGCACTCCCTTTTGACCCCCCTGTTCTGGCATTTTTCTCTTTCGGGTGTTTCTCGGTTTTTCTCTCTCTTTACTGCCGATGGTATTTTGGCCGTGTTTTCTCTCCTTCCCCGGTGGTCTTCATTCTGCCCGGTCGTCACCTCTTTTCTCGTCGACGATTACTCGTTTTCTCTCTCTTCCCTTTTTTGTCGACGGTCTCTCTCTTCTTTAGACTGTCAGATTTTTCTCTCTTTGTCCAATGGCTTTACTGAACAGTTACTATTCACAACGGTTGCACTGTTCACGATGACTTCTCTCTTCTTTTGCAGGTGGTGTTCTTCTATGTAGGGTTTGGTGTTTTCTTTAGTTGGTCAGTTGTCTAGATTTTGCTGAATGCTCAATATTGTCGACTCCTTTTCTTTTTGCCGTATATTCAATTGTGTTGGCCTCTTTTTTTATTTGTCTTCCAAAGTCTTTATATATCTCTTCCATGAAATCCTAATTTGGCTTACATGGTAAATTTACGTTCTTGCCCTTACATGGCAGATTTACTTTTTTGCCCCTCTATGCAGATTTACCTTCTTGCCCTTCCATGTGGCTTTACTTTCTTGCACAATTAAACCTAGTTGACAACAATTACAACCTATACAAGGTTGTGGGAACAACAATCTCCCCCTTTGTAATTGTTGGCAACACTTATAACAAAAGCTACTATGCAGCAATTTCAACTTCCCCTAAATATGCACTCCCCCTTTCTTAATAGCTTTCCCTACACTGTTGCTTCTTTCTCCTTTTGCCAACCAATTACAAATTTGAAAAACTCGCAAAGTAGAGATGGAGGATTCACCTGATTTTCAAGTTTGAGGAGGCATTTGCACAGACAGACTCATTCTGTGCTTTTCAAACAGCTTTGTGGACAGAGATTTAGTTAAATCTTGTGTAGCCTCTTCAACAGATTTATGTTCAACTTGTGAGAGTAAAGTAGTAGCTCCTACAATTCTTTTTTTTGTTGTAACTCCTGCTGATGGGTCACCTGTGATTTGATTTTCTTGATGAGCACTGATCCAAGTTTTCTTTGGCTTTCTTTCTTGCACAGTCTTAGTTGCAAGATGATCTCTTTCTTCATCTTCAGACTCACTCTTCTCCAAGTCTGAACTTACTTCTTGTTTTTTTTCTTCAAGTTGGTATGATTCTTCATCTACATTGAAATCATCTTCTTCTTTATCCTCAACTTCTCCATTCTACATTGTTTTCCAGTTCTCATCTATTCTCACATCACTAGAAGTGATCACTTTTCTCAGCTTATGCAGGAAAACTCTATAACCTTTTGTCTTTTCTGAGTATCCCACAAAGATGCCTTCATCAGACCTAGCATTGAATTTTCCCAAGTTTTGCTCCTTGTTCTTCACAAAACATAGGCTGCCAAAGACTTTGAGAAACTTAGCTGTTGTCTTCTTCCCACTCCATATCTCATATGGAGTCTTATCAGTATTAATCCTTAATAATACTCTGTTTAGTATATACACAGTTATAAATGTTGCTTCTGTTCAAAATCTTGTGTGAAGCATGGATTCCAGTAGTAGAGTCCTTGCCATTTCAACCACAGCTTTATTTTTCTTCTCTACCACCCCGTTCTGTTAAGCTGTTCTTGCTACTATCATTTGATGATGAATTCCATGCTTCTCAAGATAATCTTCAAAAGCTTTATTTGTAAATTTAGTGCCTTGATCTGACCTCAATACTTTGATCTTTCTTCTACTTTTATTTTTAGCCAATCTTTTGTATCTCTTGAAGCAATTCAAAACTTCTGACTTGTGTTTAAGGTGCATGAGGCAAGTCCTTCTCGAATAATCATCAACAAACATAAAGTACCTCTCACATTTTAACCTTTTTATCCTTATCGGTCCACACAAATTAGTATGTACAATGTCAAACACTGCTTCAGAATTGAACTCTTTGGTCTTGTACTACTTTTTGGCATGTTTTCCTTTAGATCATGTTGAGCAAACATACTCTCTCTCTCTCTCCTGAGGTCAGGAATGTCTCTGATTGCATGAGTAGTGGTCATCTTCCTCATGTTATTCTGTGATAAGTGTCCTAGCCTCTTATGCCAGAGTTGATTTTCTTCTTCTTTAGTGAGTAAACAGTTGCTTGTCTTGTCCTCATCAATCACATATAAATTCCTAGCTATTCTCTTCCCAGCTGCAACAGTATTGCCTTTTTTACTTTGTGGTCATCGTTGCATAATTGGCTGACAGATGCTAGATTATATCTAAGTCCTTCAACGTGCAGAACATCTTTCAGCTTTTCTTTTCCAATATTCACTGACCACTGATGTTGAGTGAATCATCATTGCCAAACTTGACTCTACCTTCTCTTGACTTGTTTAGCTTTGAAAATTACTCTTGTCTCCCATCATGTGTGAAGTGCATTCACTATCAAAGATCCGCTGCTTATCCTTGCAATCAGCCTTTAGTGCAATTTCAGCTATATTAGTCATCTCCCTTTTAAATTCTATTCCTTCCTTTGAACTGGTTGGAAGATAGCTTTCTCCTTTTTTTTAACTTTAACTGCACTGCTTGTTTTCATTGTGCCATTAAGTGCCTTCTCTTATTTAGGGAGAAGTGTCATGCATCTCTTGGCATTATGGTCATCCTGCTCATACCTTTCACACTATTCAAAGCTTGCCAATACAACAAACTTGTTCTTTAAAACCATTGGTTTGGGCTTCCACTAACATTCCTTGTCAGTGTGTCCTTACTTTTTACAGCATGTGCAAGAACTCATGAAAGGTGTTCTCCTTTGAATTTGTATCTTGTTTAGGGAGAAGTGTCATGCATCTCTTGGCATTATGGTCGTCCTACCTGCACTTTTCACACTATTTAAAGCTTTCCAATACAACAAACTTATTCTTTAAAACCACTGGTTTGGGCTTCCACCAACACTCTTTGTCAGTATGTTTTTGCTTTTTACAGCATGTGCAAGAATTCACGACAGGTGTTCTCCTCTGAATTTTGTATTGTCTCCCCCTGTATGCAACATCGTATCTTCTCAAGTTGGAGACATATACTGACCTTCTCCACTAATAGTTACTTGCCTTATGACCCCAAACTCCACGATAAAGGAAATGACCTTGAAACTACCTCTTCTTGGGTCTGATCATAGCTTGTCTTCTTCTGTTCATCACTTGCTGTGTAGGCAACATAGCTGGCTTCTTTGCTCGTGTGACTTTCATTTCAGTCACCTTCTTCACCTTCTTTTGTTCAGCCGTAGCCCTTTGCTAATTGACTTTCTTTTCTTTCTAAGATGTAGTAGCTATAGGCTACTGCTCTTTAACCACATACATCATTTTTAGCCTTGACTTTGGTTTGATAACTATTTTTTCTTCTTCAGTTATCTTCACCTGAGTCATAGCCTTTTCTTTTAACTTCTATAGTAAAGTCTCATTCTTCTTTTCTCTTACAGAGCTTGTTTTTCCTACCACTTTAAACTTGTGCAAGTTCTCCTCACTCTTTTTGAGTTGTTGCCAAAGTCTTAATAACTCTATCTCCATTTCTTCAATTGTTGAAGTCCTTGAGCCAAGCTTTACTATAAGGTCTTCACATATGATTTGTTCTTCAAATCTTCTCTTCAAGTCAATATGTTCAGCCCTTATTTCATCCTTTTGACTTTTAACTTCCTCAAACTCTGCTTCAACTTGTTTTATATGGGCCTCCAACCTTCTTATGGTTCTGCCCCTTTTGATTATCTCCTTTGAATCTGCTTCCAACTCAGCTTCAAGATTTAGCTCTTCTTCATTAACCTTCTCTTCCTCTTCAGAGGTTGAACTACCACTTTTAGCTAATGCCATAAAAGCATGTTTATATGATGATTCTTCATCTTCCTCCTTTGTGGGTTGGCAGTCTTTTTGCTGGACTTCTTTGATTTGAATGATGGTCTTCTCCATTTTGAATTCGGCTCATCATCACCATCCTCATCTTCATCATTAAGTTTCACTTTGCACTAAAAAGCAAAGTGTCCAATCTGCCTACACTGATAATATCTCAAGGACAATTATCTTTTTCCCTTCTTAGACACCTTCTTGAATTTCCTTGTGAAGTAAGCCAACACTTCACCATCATTTTCTTCCTCATCTTTTATCTTCAAGTGCTTCATAACTTTAAAAGCTACCTCCTTTGATACCTTCGATGTTAAGGAGCCCTCAGTTGACTTTATCCTCATCTTATATACAATGAGATTGCATTGGAGATCATGCAAAGACATAGAATTGAGATCTCTACTCCTCTATGAATGCTACCTTTGAGGCAAACCTCTCAGGCAGAATTCTCAAAATCTTCTTCATAACAGATGAGCCCTTCTTGTTTTTCCCATGACTTCTCAGGTCGTTCACAGCATTAATAACCTAAGTGAATAACTCTTGGACTGTCTCATTCTTTTGCATTATGAGAGATTCATATCTTTCCTTAAACACTTGAAGCTTAGCCTCCTTTATTCTGCCATCACCTTCATAGACCTTCTGTAATATGTCTCATATCTCCTTAGCAAATTTGCAGTCCATCACTTTAGCATACTCAACATTTGTCAATGCTAAAATGATGACGTTTGAGGCCTTCCCATTTATCTCAAACTGCCTAAACTCCTCTAGGGTTGGGTCTTTACCTTCTTTCGAAGCCATAAAACCCTCATATACGTATTTCACCACGTTCATGCCTATGGTTGCAAATACCACTTGCATTCTTGCTCTCTACATATGGTAGTTGGTTCCGTTGAAGATTGGAACCTTTTTGTTGTAAGTGGTAATAGTAGTACCGACTTCCATCTCTCAGTATGTTGAACAAGTCAAACTTTTAAATCCCTTCAAATTAGTACACCAAGCTGTTAAGTTTCAAATTGGTGAACCAGTGATCTGATACCAATTAAAGTTCCTGACTTCTCCATAAGATCTACTAGTTTGTGATACTGAGAGGGGGGTGAATCAGTATCACCACAATTCACAATTTACAGGTAAGTGAACAACTTCAACCTCTTGTTAAAAGCGAACTCTTTCTTAGACTCGACTAAGGTGGATTTATTGCTACCTACTAATCACAATAATCCCCAAAGTCACCTTTCAGACACCTTGCCTAACAGATAATACAGATGTTCTTGTTTAGGTCTTCGTTAGGTTATGGGTTAGCTGATACTTTAGCTGCGTTCACAACTCAATTCAAATCACAAAATGTAAAGCAAATTAAGGACACACGAGATTTACGTGGTTCCGTCAACATGATGTACATCCACGGTGGTGGGAACTCTCCTTTACTGAGACTATCCACTATACTTGTAAATACAGGTTACAATGGATGTCTTTAATTCTTTGCTCCTTTCATTATTGCAATTACAAAATAAGTACAATACAAAGAGTGTCACTTATTGTGTCTACCCTTCTTCTAACTTGTCTTGTCTCTATTGAATTGAAAGGCTGTTCCACTGCCGCTTAGAAGTTCACCGCAACATTCTCTAACCTCTCTTGAAGAAGTCTAGAAATACGTTGAGTTCAATGTTTCACTGAATTCCTTCCCTACATTGTATCATACAATTTCTGCTTTCACCATCTTACGGTCTCACCCGTCTCCTTGTCTCACGATCTCACTGTCTCACGGCTCGCCTGTCTGTTTCTCTTTCTCTTGTTGTCCAACTAGATTTTTCTCTCTTCTTGCCTAATTTCTTTCTCTTACCACCGAATTTCTCTTTCTTCCCCAGATTTCTCTTTTTTGTTCACCCATTTGGCCGGATTTTCTCCCTTTTCTGTTGGTGGTTTGCTTTTCTTCATAATGTTGTCCAGCCTTCTTCAGTCGTTCCCGGTTTTCTCTCTCATTGACCGGTTTCTCTGTTTTGCCAATCGTTTGTTTCTCTCTCTTCCAACGTCTAGCCGTCAAATTTCTCTCACTCATTCACGATCTGGTCTCGTCTCACCCGTTCCACTTCAGATCTGGTCTCCCTCATGGTTTTGTTGCACAGCTTCGCTGTTCTTTTCAGCTACATTACCTTTCGACCTCCCTGTTCTGGCATTTCTCAGTTTTTCTCTCTCTTTACTGTCGACGGTATTTTGGCCGTGTTTTCTCTCCTTCCTCAGTGGTCTTCGTTCCACCCGGTCGTTGCCTCTTTTCCGTCGATGACTACTCGTTTTCTCTCTCTTCCCTTTTCTGCCGACGGTCTCTCTTTTATTTGGACTATCGAATTTTTCTCTCTCTTCATCCAACAACTTTACTGTGTGGCTACAATTCACTCGATTGCTGCACTACTCATGACGGCTACTCTCTTCTTTTACAGGTGGTGTTTTTCTGTGTAAGGTTTGGTGTTCTCTTTGGTTGGTCGATTGTCTAGGTTTTGCTGAATACTTAATATTGATGACACCTTTTCTTTTTGTCGTGTATTCAATTGTGTTGGCCTCTTTTTTTATTTTTGTCTTTCAAGGTCTATATATATCTCTTCCATAAAACCCTAATATAGCTTACGTGAAAAATTTACGTTCTTGCCCTTACGCGGCAGATTTACTTTCTTGCCCCTTTATGCTGATTTACATTCTTGCCCTTCCATATGGATTTACCTTCTTATCCTTCCATGTGGCTTTACTTTCTTGCACACTTAAACTTAGTTGACAACAATTACAACCCATATAAGGCTGTGAGAACAACAGGTTGAATGATAGTGAAGTAATAAATGTGACTAAACAAGTTGTGGTTTTATTTTCCATTGGTAGATATAAGGATGAGTCGTTTTGTGTGTTGTACTTATGCAGGCCGGGCATTTGTTATTGGGTTGTCCTTGGAAATTGATAGAAAATTTTTGCATAATGGTTGCAAGAACCATTATTCTTTTACCATGGATGGAAAATTATTCACACTTGTTCCATTGACTTTAAAACAGGTGTATGAAGACCAATTGAGACTTTATGAAAGTGAGCAAAAAAGGAGGAGTGAAAAGAAAAAAAGAGTTGAGAGAAAAGAAAGTAAAGGAGAGAAATACAAGGTGAAAGCATTTAAGAGTGCTAAGTACAAAAGTGGTCAGGTTCACAAGAGTAAAGATGAGGGAAAACAAGTAAGTGCATTTGCAAAAGGAGTAGATGTTAGGGTTTCCTTCCAAGCTAGGCAAAAAATGATTTTAATCCTTTACAAAGATTCTTATTTCTTTAACACTGACCTTGATTCATCTTTGCCTAGTGCTATTTCATCTTTGTTGCAGGATTATAATGATGTATTCCCTAAGGAGATCCCAGATGGTTTACCACCAAAGAGAGAGATTTAACATCACATTGATCTTATTCCTGGAGCTTTCATTCCCAATAAGCCAACATATAGAAATAATCTTGAGGAGACAAAGGAGCTTCAAAGGCAAGTTAATGAGTTAATGAAGAAGGGATATGTAACGGAGAGTATGAGTCCATGTATAGTGCCATTGTTACTTGTGACAAAAAAAAGATGAATTTTGGAGGATGTGTATCGATTGTAGAGCTATCAACAAAATAACAGTTAAGTATCAATATCCTATACCTAGGCTTGATGATATGATAGATGAATTACATGATGCTTGTTACTTCTCTAAAATTGACCTTAAGAGTAGGTATCATCAAATTAGGATTAGGGAAGGAGATGAATGGAAAACTGCATTCAAGTCTAAGCATGGTTTATATGAATGGTTAGTTATACCCTTTGGTTTGACTAATGCTTCTAGTAATTTTATGAGATTAATGAATCATGTTTTCAGACCTTTCTTAAAAAAGTTTGTTTTGACTTATTTTGATGACATATTAGTATACAATAGGAATTTAGAAAAGCATGTTGAACATTTGCATTATGTGCTTGACGTTTTTAGGAAAGAGAAATTATATGCCAATTTGAAGAAATTTGATTTTTGTAAAGATCATGTCATTTTCTTGGGTTATATTGTATCTGCTCATGACATAGAGGTTAATAAAGAAAAGATTAAGGCAATTCAAGAATGGCTTACACCTAAGAGTGTAAGTGATGTAAGGAGTTTCCATAGTTTGGTTAACTTTTATAAGATTTTAGTATCATAGTTGCACCATTGATTTAGGTGATTATAAAGAGTGGTGGGTTTCAAGTGGAATAAGGAACAACAATATGCCTTTGATTTGCTTAAATATAAGTTGTGTAATACACCATTTCTTGCTTTGCCTAATTTTTCTAAGATCTTTGAAATTGAATGTGATGCATCGGGCATTGGGATTGGGGGAGTTCTCATGCAAAAGAAACGACTTATTGCATCCTTTAGTGAGAAGTTGAGTGGGGCAACATTGAATTATCCAACTTATGATAAAGAAATGTATGCACTTATTAGGACTTTAGAAATGTGGCAACATTACCTTTGGCCCAAGGAGTTTGTAATTCATATTGATCATGAGTCTTTAAAATACTTAAAGGGGTAAGGTAAGTTAAATAGGAGACATGCAAAATGGGTTGAGTTTATTGAAACTTTTCCTTACATAATTTAATATAAATGAAGTAAAGAAAATGTTGTTACTGCCACATTGTCACATAAGTACACATTGATTAGCACTTTGAGCATTAAGCTGTTGGGGTTTAAGCACATTATTGATTTGTATCCTAATGTTGTTGACTTTAGTACTACATATGAGAAAGTTGCCTTTGCTAAGTTTTATAAAAATGAGGGTATTTGTTTAGAGTAAATAAGCTTTGTATTCCTCAAGAGTCTGTGAAAGCATTACTTGTGAGAAAAGCTTGTGAGGGTGGTTTAATGAGACACTTTGGCATTCAAAAGAATTTTGATGTTTTAAATGAACATTTTTTTTAGCCATATATGAAAAGGGATGTTGAAAGAGTCTGTGCCAAGTGTATTACTTGTAGATAAGCTAAGTCTAGGGTTTTGCCCTATGGTAAGTATATATCCCTAGAAATTCCTTGTAAACCTTAAACCAACATTTCTATGGATTTTATTCTTAGGTTACCTAGGTCCAAGAAAGGCCGAGATTGTATTCTTGTTATAGTTGATAGGTTTTCAAAAATGGCACATTTATTGCTTGAACCAAAATGGATGATGCCACATACATTGCAGACTTATTTTTTAGAGAGATTGTTCGCCTATATGGAGTGCCGAAGAGTATTGTGTTAGACTATGATGCAAAATTTTTGAACCATTTTTGGAAGACATTATAGGATAAGCTTGGAACAAAGTTGTTGTTTTCTACAACTTGCCCTCCACAAATCAATGGACAAACTGAGGTAGTAAATCGAACTCTTGGTATATTGTTGCATCCTATTATTAGTAAGAACTCTATAACTTGGGAAGAATGTTTGCTTTTATGGAGTTTGCCTATAATCATATTGTTCATAGTACTACAGTTTATTCTCCTTTTGAGCTTATTTATGGTTTTAATCCATTATCTTTTTTGGATTTAGTACCATTGCTTATATAGGACAGGGTTAATTTAGATGGGAAAAAGAAGGCTAAAGTGATTAAGCAACTTTATAAGAAAGCTAGGCTTAACATTGAGAGAAAAACCAAATATTACAAAACAAAAGCCAATAAAGGTCGTAGGCATATCACTTTTAAACCTAGTGATTAGGTTTGGGTACATTTACGGAAGGATAGATTTCTTATGCAAAGGAAATCAAAGTTGCAACCAAGGGGAGATGGTCCTTTTTAAGTGGTAGCAAGAGTCAATGATAATGAATATAAACTTGACTTGTCAGGTGAGTATAAGATGAGTGTAACATTTAATATTTCTAACCTTTCTCCTTTTCTCTTTGATGATGTAGGTGCTGATTTGAGGACAAATCATTTTGAGGAGAGCAAGAATGATGGAAGTCATATCATACCAACTCAAATCAACAAGGGAGTCAATGCTTTGCAAAACCTTAAAGGACTAATGACAAAGGCAAGGTCAAAGAAAATAAAGGAAGCTCTCAATAAATTATTGTACAATATTTACTATCAAGAAGTTGCTAGGTATGAGTTAAGAATGATGGAGGCTTCACCAAGGCTTGTAAATGTGTCATCTATGGAGGAATTTGAGAACTATAGCCTTGGGAAGGAAGTTGGATTTGGAAGCCCATGTTTGGGCATTTGAATGGATTATTTTCATGGGTTATATTGTTATGTAGTGGGTTAAATGAATTTTATCATCTTAATGGGTTATTTTCATGAGTTTTTATTATTATTTAGTGGGCTGGACGAATTTCCTTAATAAGACCATCTTATTAGCCAAGGTTTTAGGGTTAGCATATAAAAAGGAAAAAAAGGGTGGCTGGAGGAGGAAGACCCATTTTCCTGAGTGTATAAGCTATTTTTTCTAGTTTTTTAAGAACTAATTTTGAACTTTCATACTTGAGTGTGTTGGTTCACTAGACTTATCTTTTTTAACATTGTTGTTTTTAGGAGTGACATCTAAATTTATAGTTCTGGTTCTTAATTGTTTATAATTATTGGGTCAGAACCCTAAATCCCTTGACCTTTGTTAGAACGATCTTATATCAACGTTAATGTTGGGTTCTGTTTACATATAATCAGAGTTCATATCAAGAAAGGTAAAGGTGTTTCATCTTAAAGAAAGATTTAAAGGTGCTAAGAAGGAATTTAGCAAAAGAATGCATTCCTCTTCTATAATATATATATATAAAGAAAAATTATTGATAAAGAACCCATTAGTCATCTTGCTTTAAGAATCCTTAAATAAATTTGTTATATACAATCCATAAAGTTAGGAAACAAGTTAGATTGATTAAATTAAAAGCCTAACGAAACTAAGTCTAAAAGCCTTGATTTTAAGATACCATAAAGGTTGATTACTCCTTTGATAAGTCAAGACAATGTATTCTTTTAAAAATACAAAAAAACAAAGCAAAGCTTATTGAGAATATTTCAATCTTAGTGATTCCCATTTTAGTGATTTTTTTTCCTTATTTGAATCAGAAGGATAAAGGAAAATAAGTCTAGTGCATGAAAGAGATTAGATGGAGATTACTAAGGGCTTTAGGAAGAAATAGGGCTTATTGAGGTTGTACTTTTTTCTTTTTCTTTTTTCATTAAGATGTTCATTATATTATTATAATTTTATTTTTTTTCCACAAACCCTCTTATTTTAGTATCTAAAAATTTGACTTAAGTTGTAAAAGATAATGATTATACTTTTTTTTCTAAAAGAGCTGAGTTTTAATTATAAGAGTCCCTTTAATTAAAAAATAAAAATTAGTCTTGATTTGGAATCCTTAAAAAACCTCCAATTAATAATAATTAGGCATAAATGTCAAAGTAAAACCTTAGTTAATGTATAAAACTTTGACTGAACCTACAAGATTAAATAAACCTAAGAAGTTAACCTTTTTACATATATATTCCACTTTAATTTAAAATCTAGCAACTCAAAATAAAAACATGCCCTTTAATACAACTTAACATACAGATCAAGCCTTTTCTTAGCATAGCCATGCGACTTAGACTTATATCATGGGCTTCAACTTTTGTTTTTCAAGTTCTTATCCTTATCCATCATATTGCACATAAAGATAAGTGATTATCCTTGGTGTAGTATTGGGAATTTTTAGAATAACCTTAAAAACTTTTAAAGTAGCCTCTTTGTCATGCATCTTTATGATTAAACCTATAGTCTCTTTTATTCTCTTTGTCCTTACTTTAGTTATTAAACCACTGATTTTTTGTAAAAGATCTTGGGAATATTTGCATTTTTGCACTCGATTAGCACCTTCTTCTCCATTTTCCCCTTATCTTTGAAAGGATTTATCCTCAAATCAATTTGATCAAACAAATATAAGTCAGTAACATTAAAAGTAGCACTAACATTACCATAGTTACTTAATAAATCTAACTTGTAGGCATTATCATTAATCCTTTCCAAAACATGAAAAGGATCATTTCTTTGAGGCTATAATTTGGACTTTTTTATGGGGGAAACTATTCCTTCCTCATATACACCCATATTCAATTACCAAGTTTAAAAACAACCTTCACATGACCCTTTATTAATTTTCTTAGTATATTGCTCATTTTTCCTTTCAATATTAGCTTGAATCTTGGTATGTAAATCCTTGACAAATTCTACTTTTTTCTTATCATCAATATTAGCACATTCATTAATAGGCAAAGATAAAATATGCAAAGGAGTTAGAATTAAAACCATAAGTAACTTCAAAAGGTGACAAGGAAGTAGTAGAATGAATAGATTTATTGTAAGCAAACTTAACATATGGCAAACACTTTTCCCATTACCTTGAGTTTTTTTTTTTTTTTGAATGATAGCATGTAACAAAGTAATGATTGTCTAATTAATTACTTTAGTTTGTCTATCTATTTAAAGATATACAAGAGTAGAAAATAAGAGTTTAGTTCCCAATTTATTCCATAAAATGCACCAAAAATTACTTAAGAACTCAACATGCTTATTACTAATAATGGTTTTGGACAATCCATGTAAGCACACTACTTCCTTGAACAACAAATCAACAATATATGTTACATCATTGGTTTTAGAACATGCAACAAAATAAGTCATTTTGCTAAACTTATTAATAACAATAAATATGTTATCTTTAACACTTTGAGACCTCGGTAATTCTAAGATAAATTCTATAAAAAATATCAGTCTAAGGTTGGTTAGGCATAAGTAATGGTGTATACAAGTCATGCAATTTCACTTTAACCTTTATTTCCTTACATGTAATACACTTATTACAAACATATTGCATACTATGCTTCATATTAGGCTAACAAGAATGCTCATGCAATATATCTAGTCTTTTGCATAGTAAAGTAGCCCATTAAACCATCCTCGTAAGTTTCCTTAACAAGTAACTCACAATAGAATAAATAGATATATATAATTTACCTCTCTTAAACAAAATCCTTCATACCTATAAAAATCACCAACGCACAATTATCACATACATCCCATAATTAGCCAAAATTAGAATAATTAGCATATAAGTGCTTAAAAAATTTAAACTAAGCAACTTAGTTTGCAAAAAAGTAAGTAATGTGTACCTTCTAGACATTGCATCAATAATAATGTTTTCCTTTCCATGTTTATACTTGATCATATGAAGAAACATTTTTATAAACTCTAGCTACTTAACATGTCTTTGATTAACCTTACTTTGGGATTTCAAGAAGTTTAAGTTCTTATGATCAGAATGAATGATAAATTTCCTTAATCATAAATAATGTTCCCACACTAAAATAGTTTGTACTAATGCATAAAATTCCTTGTCATAAATAGGATATTTTAAGGTTACCTCACTTAGCGATTCACTAAAATAAGTAATTGGTTTGGAATCTTGAATTAAAATAACTCCTATTCCTATTTGCAATGCATCATATTTTACATTAAAAATTTTATCAAAGTTAGGTAAGTATAATAAAGGTACATTAGTAAGCTTTTCCTTCAAGGACTAAAAGCTCGATTAGGCACATCATCCCATTTTAAAACAACATTTTTTAACAAGTTTGTTCAAAAGTGTAACAATGGAATTAAAATCCTTAACAAACTTTTAATAAAAACTTGCTCAACCATAAAAACTTTTTACCTTACTCGCATTCTTAGGCGTAGGTCAATTCATTATCACCTTACCTTCTCTTCATCCATACTAATACCTTGTGAACTAATAAGATAGCTAAGAAATATAAGGAATTCCATGCAAAATGTACACTTTTTGATATTAACATACAATCGGTTCTCTTTTAACACATTAAACACAACATATAAGTGTTTTACATGTTTATCCAAATTTTTGGGATAACTAAAATATCATCAAAATAAACTAATACAAATTTCCTTATAAAAGCACGTAAGACATGATTCATTAACCTTATGAATGTACTAGATACATTAGTTAATCCAAAAGGCATTACTAACTACTCATACAATCCATATTTAGTTTTAAATATTGTCTTCCATTCATCTCTCTTTTATATCAATTTAATGGTAACTATTCTTTAAATCAATTTTTGAAAACACACACAAACCATACAACTCATCAAGTATAATATCTAATCTATAAATAATATATCTATACTTTACAGTGATTTTATTGATGACTTTACAATCCATACACATATGTCATGTTCAATCTTTCCTTAAGATTAAGATGACAAGAATCAAGTATATGCTAAGACTTTCCCTTACAAATCCCTTTTACATTAACTTATCCACTTATCTTTGTTTCTCCTTGATTTCCTTAAGATTAGCTTCATACGTAGGTCGATTTGGTATGGTAGAATTAGGCATAAAGTTTATTTGGTACTCAATTTTCCTTGAAAGAGGTAATTTATAGGGAATTTCTTTGAAAAATAAATCTTTAAACTCCTACAATAATGGAATAACCATATTAGGTAAAGAGAAGTTAAAGTCATTAAATAAAAATAAAACATTCTTATACATAACTGCAAGTAATTGTTGCCTTTCTATCATAGTATTATTAACCTTATGTTTCCCAGTAAACACATTCACCCCTTTACTTTCTCTCTTTTTTACACATTTTTCTCTTTGGCTTTTCTCTTAATTTCACCCTCTTCACTTAAATTTTTCCTCTTAACCATAATTTCTCTCTTTCCCTTTAAACTTTTACTCTCTTTCTTTTTCTTTTCCTTGTTCTCTCATATGTTCTTTTGTCATTTTACACTCTCTTACTATCTTAATTTGATCTTCATATGCTTTAACAGGTTTGAGATGAGTTAATACAAAAATCTAATTATTAATTACAAAAGATTATCTATTCTTATGACCATTATGAGTAAACTTCCTATTAAATTGCCATGGTCAACAAAGAAGTATATAACTAGCATGTATTGAAGTCGCACCACAAAGAACCTCATCCTTATAATTGCCAATAGAAGAGGCAACTAAAACTTGCTTGATTACTTTAATTTCTCCATAATCATTTAACTATTGCAGCTTATATGGCTTAAGAAACTTAAAGGTATCTAAATTTTACTTATCTATCAACAAAGCATTAGCAATATTAGTACAATTTCCACTATCAATAATCATATGACATACCTTGTTTTTAACATAACATCTTGTAGGAAAAATATGCTCACGGTGCTCATTGTCATTGTCATACTTATGCTAAATACTTAGTGCATGCCTTACAATTAATATATATCCATTAGTATCACTTGAATTAATACTTTCTACCATTCTCCAATATGATCATAACTCTTTTATTTGGATATTAAGAAACAATATGTCCATGCCCTTGATACTAAAAGTACTTAATATCATGAGATTAAAGAGAAGATTTAGTTTAGATTTTACCTTTAAAAATAGCAACAGATTCCTTTGACTTTACATCTTCTTAACTTTGATGTTGATTTGGTGTCATTCCAAGTTGTCTTCCACGTAGAACTAGAAGCCAAATTAGATTTGGACCCTTTGGACTTAATTTGTTTCTTCACCTTAATAACCTTATGCAATAACTCCTCCATTTCTAAATAATGTTGTAAATCCACTACATTGGTAATCTTCTTGTTCAAATTGTCAATATACCTTGCCATAGTAGCCTTTTGGTCTTCCTTTACATTAGTTCTAATCATGGTTATCTCTATCTCCTTATAATAGTCTTTTATACTTATAAACCTTTGAACCAACCCTTGTAACTTTCTATGCAGGTCTCTAAAATAGTGGCTAAATATAAATCTCTTGTGTATTATTACTATTTTCACCTCTTCCTATGACTGAATTGGTCTCTTACCATTTCTCCTTATATTTATCATCAATTGGTCCTACCAAATGCTTACATAATCAGTGAATTTTACAGCTGTCAACTTTACTTTCTTTTCTTCAAAATAATTATAGCAATCAAATACATACTTGACCTTTCTTTCCCACTCTAAATAAAGCTTGGGATCATTCTTCTGTTGAAAAGTTTATCTTTATATTACCCAAATTGTTATCTCTTTTAAAAATAGCCTTCTTGCCTTTTCTAAAGTTTAACTCTTCATAATTTGATTCTTCCTTAATCACACGTCTTCTAGAGAATTTAGATTTGCTAGATGATTGTAAATCATCCACCTTGCATTTATCATCTTAAATTGCTCAGTAATAACCTTGTTGTTTGCACAGGCTTGTATGGGTTGTAATTATTGTCAACTAGGTTTAAGTATGCAAGAAAGTAAAGCCACATAGAAGGGCAAGAAAGTAAAAGTAAAGCCACATAGAGGGGCAAGAAAGTAAATCTGCAACGTAAGGGTAAGAACATAAAACCACCACGTAAGCCCTATTAGGGTTTCATAGAGGAGTATATAAAGGCCATTGGAAGACAACAAATGAGGAGGTCGGCAATTGAGCCAAAATGGAAAAACCTAAAGCAAAACCATTAAGCAAACAAGAAGAGGGAGCAATCAGCCGACCAAAGAGAAAAGATGTCCAGGCAAAGAGATAACCGACCAAACACAAATAAGGGATGTCAAAGCAAGGAGACAACCAGCCAAATACAAAGGAGAAACTATCCAAGCAAGGAGACAACCGGCCAAACAAGGTGAGCGTCCATACAACCCTACACAGTAAAGCACAAAAAATGGCAAAGGGGTGGATAGCAAGGCAAGGAGGAGAACGACTAAGGCAAGGTGAACGACAATAAGGAGAAGACATGGCAGGACAGCAACCAAAGGTGAACGGAAAACCTAGTGTGACCAGCCAAAAGAGTATACATGGCATAAAATAGATGGTGGTCGGCCAAAGAGACAAAGCATAGCTAGAGGAGTTGGCCAAAACCTAGAGCAACCGTCCAAAGCCAAAGAGGAAAACCGTCAAAGAGAGGAAAACCTAGTGTGTGATCAGCCAAAGAGAGAAAAACAAGGGAGGAACATTTGGACAACAAGTGCTAGATGGCAAAACCACCACTAGCTGAAAGAGAGAGAGGACGTCCAACCAACCTACACGGCCAAGCAAAGAGGTGAATGGCCAAATAGGTACGGACAACAAGGAGGAGAACGACCAACCAAGAGTGGACAGCCAAAGCAAGGTGGACGGCTATGAGACAGTATGGTAAGGAGACAACACATGGCAAAAGGAGATAACACCAAGGGATACCTTGGACAGCAAGGGAAATCGTGTGACGACTGGAGAAAATTGTGTGATTCACGTAAGACAGAAGACAGCACACCATCTGTAAGGGAAGAGAGGAGAAACCGTGAAAGAGGAGACCACCAGGAGAGCAAACCAAGTTGTCCGAAGGTGTGAAATGAACAAGTGCAAACCAGAAATGGTGGTAAGGCATATGACCAGCAAGGCATGCAAACCAGAAATGTACATGGGATGTGAAATGCCAAACCAAAATAGTGCATGAGGTGTGTGACCAGTAAAGGGTGCAAACCAAAAATGTGTATGAGACATGTAATGTCAAACCAGAAACATGAGGTAGGCCATGAGACGTGGAACGGTAAACTAGAAACGTGAGGTGAGCCGTGAGACAAGGAGATAGGTGAGACCGTGAGACGGTGAAAGCAAGAGCTGTGTGAGACAACTTAGAGAAGGAATTTGGTTAAGCATTGGAAAGAACTCAACATATTTCTAGATTTCTTCAATAGAGGTTAGAGAGTATCATGGTGAACTTTTAAGTGGCAGTGGAGCAGCCTTTCAATTCAACAAAGGCAAGACAAGCTAGAAGAAAGGTAGACATAGTAAGTGACACTCTTTGTATTATATTTGCATAGTAATTGCAACAGTAAAATGAGCAGAGAATTAAGACATCCATTGTAATTGGAATTCTTAAATATAGTGGATAGTTTCGATAAGAGAGAGTTCCTACCACCGTGGATGTACGTCACGTTGACGGAACCACATAAATCTCATGTGTCCTTAATTTGCTTTACGTTCTGTGTTTTGAATTAAGTTGTGAACGCAACTAAAGTGTTAACCAATCCATAACCTAACAAAGACCTAACAAGAACATCCAAATTGTCTATTAGGCAAGGTGTTTGAAAGGTGACTTTGAAGACTATTGTGATTAGTAGGTAGCAATAAATCTGCCTTAGTCAATTCTAAAAAAGAATTCGCTTTTAAGAAGAGGTTGAAGTTGTTCACTTATCTACGAATTGTGAATTGTGGTAATACTAATTCACCCCCCTCTCAGTATCACAAACTAATAGATCCTAAGGGAAAGTTGGGAACTTCAAACCTTCATCCAAATCTTTATGTTTATACTTTATTACTTATGTTTACAACCTATATAAACATATTAGCAATTAAAAGAAATTTGTTTCTCACACACTCCCTTACATTTTTGCTCTCAAATTAGATTGTTATCACTCGTATTTCATTCTATTCTAGCTTTTTTTTATGATGATCTCACTACTCTTGCCTTTTCTCACTCAAGCTAGTCACCTTTATGTTCTTAAAAGACTTGATATTAATAAATCACAAAAAGCAATCATCAAAATAAAAAAATGAATATCCTTTTTTGGCTTGAAAAGAAAAATAAAATCAGATTTGCAACCTTATAAATGTATACAATAGGTTGCAAGAATCCTTTTTAGGCTTAGAAAGAAAAAAAATTAGATTTGCAACCTTATAAATATACATAATAGGTTGCAAGAATTAAGATACACTGCTTAACTTAAACATAACTTTTTTGTCTTCCTTTTTTTAAAAAAAATTTCTTTTCATTTTTCCTTTCTTTTTTTTTTTCTCACTCAAATCAAGCACCAACAAAATTAACATGACTACAAAAGTAAGAAGTTAATCAAAACAAACAAGAAAAATTAAGCAAATAAACACAAGGAATGAATAAAGTACAAAGAAAAGTACCAAACAAAATAGATAAAAGATACGTCACTTGTTTCTAGAACCAAGACTTTGATACCTATTGTTCCCATAACCTTGTGTGGGTTGTAATTGTTGTCAACTACATTTAAGTGTGCAAAAAAGTAAAGCCACATGGAAGGACAAAAAGGTAAAAGTCATATGGAGGGCCAAGAATGTAAAAGTCACATAGAATGGCAAGACAGTAAATTTGCCCTATTAAGGTTTTATGGAAGAGTATATAAAGGCCAACATAAGAGAGTACAGTGTTGGCCAAAAAAAAGAAGAAGAAAAGAGAGAAAACGCAGCTGTCATCAGAAAAGAAGAGAGGTCGGCAAATTGAGCAAATCGGAACCATTGATAGGAAGGAGAGAAGAGTGAAACAGCCAAATCGGAGCAACTCAGCTGAAGGAGAGAGAAACCCAACGGCCAAATCGGAATATACCATCGAAAGAGAGAAAGAAAGAGGAGGTAGCTGTTGGAAGCAGCTGTCGTCAAAAAGAGGAGAGGATGGCAAATTGAGCAAATCGGAGCAAACCGTGTGACGACAAAAAAGATAAACCTGTGAGGAATGGCACAACATTAGTACACTAGCGATCGACGAGGAGATAACATAGCAAAGAGGTAGAGAGAGAAACAAACAGGAAAAGATATAGAGACGACAAAAGAATAGGGAGCTGGACGACAAAGTGAGTTGATAGTAAAACAGAGTGGACAGTTAGATAGATCCGGCTGGACAGTGAGAGAGAAAGCCATTAGATAAAAAGAGAGAGAAAAAAGTAAGTTGTCGCCAGAAGAAGGAGAGAAAAAGAAAATATAGAGGAGTTGATGGGAAAGAGAGAAAAAGAAACCCGATGGTTAACCAAGGGACCACGGCAAAGCACACCACTAGCGGAAGGAGAGAGAACCCAACAGCCAGAACAGAGGGTGGATAGTAGATGACCAGTGACTAGCAGAAAAGGGAGAAAATATGATACGGCCAAAAGAGGTGTGAAATGGATAAGGATAAACCAGAAATGTATGTGAGGCGGGTAGTGAGACAATGAGATCGTGAAATAAGAGACGGGTGAGACTGTGAGACAGTGAAAGTAGGAGCTATATGAAAGAATGTAGGGAAGGAATTCGGCAAAACATTAAAGAACTCAACGTATTTCCAGATTTCTTCAAGAGAGGTTAGAAAGTGTTGCGGTGAACTTCTAAGCGGCATTGGAGCAGTCTTTCAATTCAACAAAGGCAAGACAAGTTAGAAGAAGGGTAGACACAATAAGTAACACTCTTTGTATTATACTTGCTTAGTAATTGCAATAATGAAAGGAGCAGAGGATTAAGACATCCATTGTAACTAGAATTCTTAAGTATAGTGGATAGTCTCAGTAAGGGAGAGTTCCTACCACTGTGGATATACGTCACGTTGACGGAATCATGTAAATCTCGTGTGTCCTTAATTTACTTTACATTCTGTATTTTGAATTGAGTTGTAAATGTAGCTAAAGTATCAGCCAACCCATAACCTAACGAAGACCTAAACAAAAACATCCAAATTATCTATTAGGCAAGGTGTTTGAAAGGTGATTTTGGGGACTATTGTGATTAGTAGGTAGTAATAGATCTAACTTAATTGAGTCTGAGAAAGAGTTCTCTTTTAAAAAAAAGTTGAAGTTGTTCACTGACCTGCAAATTACAAATTGTGGTGATACTGATTCACCCACCTCTTAGTATCACAAACTAGTAGATCCTAAGGAGAAGTCGGGAACTTTAGTACCAAATGATAAAAAACCCACTAGGTGACCTACCTTAGAAACCCTTGAATCAAATTATTATGCATAGCCCAAAAAGTTAGAAAACAAGTTGAATTGATCAAATTAAAACTCTAAGTAAACTAAGTCCTAAAAGCCCTTAAGATGCCACAAAATTTAATCAATCTTTTAATAAGTCAAGACAATGTCTTTTTTCAAGAATAAAAATCAAGCAAAACTTGCTAAAATTACTTTAATATTATTCATTCTCATTTTACATAATTGTACCTTTATATGCAAGTAAACTTCACAATCGTATAAGAAAAATGTGTTTCTTAACATAACTATCTAGGAAAAACCTTAATTATAAGACATTCCTTTAATTAAGGAATACAATCTATCTTAATGTAAAAATCCTTAAATAGACTACAACTAATGATAATTAGACATAAAAGTCAAAGTAAAAACCTTAACTAATGTATTAAGGTTCAACCGAATTTACAAACTCAAATAAACTGAAGAAAGTAAACCTTTTATATGTATATTTGGCCTTAAATTAAAATCTAGTAACCTAAAATAGAAACATGCCCTTTAACATAACTTAGTATATAGATTAAGTCTTTTCTTAGTATAGTCATATAGCTTAGAGTTATATCATGGGCTCCAACCTTTTTTTTTATATATATATTGTTTATGATCTTGTACAAAAAAAAATAAGTTATTATCCTTGGTGTAACATTAAAGACTTTTAGAATAACCTTAGGATCTTCTAAAATAGTCTCTTTATCATGCATATTCATGATTAAGCCTTATAAAGCCTTTTTTGTCCTCTTTGTCCTTGTCTTAGTAATTAAATTACTGATTCCTTGCAAAGGATTTTAGGAATACTTACTTTATTGCACTTGATCACTTTGTTCTCCATCATTTATCTTAAGTATAAGACATGATTGGAAAAGAAATTTATTTTTATGTCCTTAAAGTATCATTAATTTTGTTAATTAATTTTCCAAGTAATACATGATGAATTGATTTAGATACTACAATCCATGTTGCCAATACTATACAAGGCTTTCTAAACCTACGAAAGTCAAAGGAAGCTATGTAAGATATCTATTCATGAAATCAAATGTGTTTTCATGTTAATGTTGTAGGCATTTATTATTTAATTTTAAGATTTGGTTTTAATTTAAACTTTGAAAATACCTTTTATGTTTTCATTCTCAAGAAATTATATTCCTATTTCTAAATTTGCACATATAATTATCGATTTGTCTTTGATAATTCCATTTATAGTATTTTACATAACAAAAATATCATTCATTTTGGTTGTTTAGTTTATGACTTGTATAAATTTGATTTAGACCTTACTTAGTGAAGTTTCCAACTTCACTATAGGATATACTAGTTTATGATACTGAGAGGAGAGTTGAATTAGTATCACCACAATTTGTAGATATGTGAATAATTTCAACCTCTTTTTGAAAGCAAACTCTTTCTCATATTTGATTAAGGTAGATCTATTGCTACCTACTAATCACAATAGTCTCCAAAGTCACCTTTCAGACCCCTTACCTATTAGGTCTTCATTAGGTTATGGGTTGGCCGATATTTTTGCTGTGTTCACACAACTCAATTCAAAACACATAATGTAAAAAAAAGTAAGGACACACAATATTTACGTGGTTCCGTTAATGTGACGTACATCCACTGTGGTAGGGACTTTCCTTTTACCGAGCAATCCACTATACTTAAGAATACCAATTACAATAGATGTCTTAATCCTCTGCTCCTTTCACTATTGCAAATACTAAGCAAGTACAATATAAAAAGTGTCACTTACTATGTCTACCCTTCTTCTAGTTTGCCTTGCCTCTGTTGAATTAAATAATTGCTTCACTGCTACTTAGAAGTTCACCACAACACTCTCTAACCTCTCTTGAAGAAATATGGAAATACGTTGGGCTCTTTTCGATGCTTTGTCAAATTCCTTCTTTAGGTTGTCTCACACAGCTCCTACTTTCACCATCTCACATATCTCCTATTTCACGTCTCACGGCCTACCTCACGTTTCTGGTTTGGCGTTACACATCTCACACATGTTTCTGGTTTATACCCTTTGCTGGTCACACACCTCACGCACGCTTCTGGTTTGGCATTTCACGTCTCATGTACATTTCTGATTTGCACGCCTTGCTAGTCACATGCCTTACCACCATCTTTAGTTTGCACTTATCCATTTCACACTTTCAAACAGCTTGGTTTGCTCTCTCAATGGTCTCCTCTTTCAAGGTTCCTCCTCTCTTCCCTTACGGATAGTGTGTTGTCTTCTCTGTTACATGAGTAACACAGTTTTCTCCAGCCATCACTCCTCTTTGCTGTGTGTTCTCCCTTGCCATCTAGACTTGCTTTGGCTATTCTCCTCCTTGTATGGTCATCCACCCCTTTGTCATTGGTTTTGTTTGGCCGTGTAGATTGGTTTCGACGTTCACCTTTGGTTGGCCGGTTGTCTCCCTTTGGCTATCCCTTTGTGTTTTTCCATCCATCTCTTGCTCTCCAGCCGTTCCTCTCTTGTTTTCTCTATTTGGCTGGTCACCATTTGTGTTTTGTCGTCCAACACCTTCTGATTTGCGATTTGCCATTCACCATTGATTGCTGTCTAGCCGTTTCTTCTCTTTCGCAAGTAGTGGTTTCTTGTTTGCTCCCTTGTGTTTGCCAAGTGGTTTGCTTTGGATGTCTTTTTGTTTAGCCAGCTCCTTCCTTACATTTTCTCTCTTTGTTTGGCTAGTTGTCTAGGTTTTTTGTCCATTTTGCTCAGTTGTCGACTTCTTTTTTGTTATCTTCCAATGGCCTTTATATACTTCTCCATGAAACCCTAATAGGACTTACTTACGACAAATTTACTATCTTACCCTTCCATGTAGCTTTTACGTTCTTGCCCCTTCATGTGGATTTTACCTTCTTGCCCTTCTATATGGCTTTACTTTCTTGCACATTTAAACCTAGTTGAAAATAATTACAACCCTTATAAGGCTGTGGGAACAACAATCTCCCCCTTTGTAATTGTTGGCAACACTCATAAAAAAGCCACTATACAGCAAGTTCAACTCCCTCTAAATATGCACTTCCCTTTTCTTAATAGCTCCCCATGTACTGTTGCTTCTCTCCCCCTTTGCCAACTAATTACAAATTTAAAAAACTCACAAAGTAGAGATGGAGGATTCACCTGAACTTCAAACTTGAGGATGCATTCACACAGACAGACTCTTTCTGTACTATTTAAACAACTCTGTGGATAGAGATTTAGTTAGATCTTGTATAGTATCTTCAACAGATTTAGGTTCAACTTGTAAGAGTAAAGCAATATCTCCCACAATTCTTTTTTTTGTTGTAACTCCTGCTGATAAGTCACCTATGATCTGATTTTCTTAACGAGGACTGGTCCACATTTTCTTCAGCTTTCTTTCTTGCACAATCTTAGTTGCAAGAAGATCTCTTTCTTCATCTTTAAACTCATTTTTCTCTGAGTCTGAACTTACTTCTTTTTCCTTTGCTTCAGGTTGGTCTAATTCTTCATCTACATTGAAGTCATCTTCTTTATTGTCCTCATCTTCTCCATTTTGCATTATTTTCCAGTTCTCATCTATTCTCACATCACTAGATGTGATCACTTTTCCCAACTTATGCAGGAAAACTCTGTAACCTTTTGTCTTTGCTAAGTATCCCACAAAAATGCCTTAATCAGATCTAGCATTGAATTTTCCTAAGATTATGAGATACTTGACTATTGTCTTTTTCCCACTTTACAGCTCATATAGAGTCTTATTAGTATTGGGCCCTAGTAAAAATCTGTTCAATAGGTGCACTGCTGTAAATGTTGCTTTTATCCAAAATCTTGTGTAAAGCTTGGATTCTAGTAGTAGAGTTCTTACCATTTCAACCACATCTCTATTTTTCCTTTCTACCACCCTGTTCTGTTGAGGTGTTCTTACTGCTACCATCTAATGGTGAATACCATGCTTTTCAAGGTAATCTTCAAAAGCTTCATTTGTAAATTCAGTGCCTTGGTCTAACCTCAATACTTTGATCTTCCTTCCACTCTCATTTTCAGCCAATCTTTTGTATCTCTTGAAGCAATTAAGAACTTTTGACTTGTGTTTGAGGTGCATGATACAGGTCCTTCTCAAATAATCATCAACAAATAAGATAAGGTATCCCTCACCATTTAATCCTTTTGTTCTCATCGGTCTACACAAATCAGTATACACAATGTCAAACACTACTTTAGAACTAAACTCTTTGGTTTTATACTGCTTTCTGGCATGTTTTCCTTTAGAGCATGCTAAGCAAACATACTCTCTCTCTCTCTCTCTCTCTCTCTCTCTCTCTCCTGAGATTGTAAATGTCTCCGATTGCATGAGTAATGGTCAGCTTCCTCATGTTCTTCTGTGTTAAGTGTCCCAGCCTTTTATGCCATAGTTGATTTTCTTCTTTTTTTTTTTGTAAGTAAACAACTATTTTTCTTGTCCTCATCAATCACATACAAATTTCTAGTTGTTCTCTTCCCAGTTGTAATAGTATCACCTTCTTTACTCTTTACCTAGCAACCTAATTTTGTGAATGTTACCTTATGGTCTTCATTGCATAGTTGGCTGACAGATGTTAGATTATATCTAAGTCCTTCAACGTGCAGAACATCTTTCAGCTTTCCTCTTCCAATGTTTACTAACTGCCTTCTCTTGACTTATTTAGTTTTGACAATTTACTCTTGTCTCTCGTCATATGTGAAGTGCATCCACTATCAAAGATCCATTGCTTCTTCTTGTAGTTAGCTTTGAATGCAATTTTAGCAATATTAGCCACCTCCCTTTTAGCTTTGTATTCCTTCTTTTGAACTAGCTGAAAGATAGTTTTCTCCTTTTTCTCAGCTTTGATTGCACCGCATGTTTTCACTGTGACATTGAGTGCCTTCTCTTGTTTAGGGAGAAGTGTCATGCATCTCTTGGCATTATGGCTATCCTGCCTACAATCCTTGTTCTTTGAAACCACTGATTTGGGTTTCCACCAACAATCCTTGTCATCGTGCCCTTACCTTTTACAGTATGTGCAAGAATTCACGATAGGTGTTCTCCTCTGAATTTTGTATTGTCTCCCCCTATATGTAGCATCATAACTTTTCAAGTTAGAGACATATACTGGCCTTATCCACTAATAGTTACTCGCCTTATGTCCCCAAACTTTACAATAAAGACAATGACCTTGAAACTACCTCTTCTTGGGACTAATCACAACTTGTTTTCTTCTGTTCATTACTTGCTGTGTAGACAAAGTTACTGGCTTCTTTGCTTGTGTGACTTTCATTTCAGTCACCTTTTTCTCCTTCTTCTGTTCAACCATAGTCCTCTACTAGCTAACTTTCTTTTCTTCCTTCTTGTTTGCCACCCTAGGTTGCTACTTCAGATCTTCTTTATTCTCAATTATCTTCTTTTAAGTCATAACCTTCTCTTTCAACTTCTGTGGTACATTCTTATTTTCTTTAGCCAATATAGCCTCAGATTGCTACACTTTTTCTACATTCTTCTCTCCTTTTTCAGAACTTGTTTCTCCTATCATTTCAAGCTTTTGCAAGTTCTCTTTGCTACTTTTGAGTTATTGCTGAAGTCTCTGCAAATGTTTCTCCATTTCTTCAATTTTTGAAGCCCTTGAGCCAAGCTCTACTTTAACATCTTCACATATTTTGATATGTTCCTCAAATCTTCTCTTCAAGTCAATATGCTCAGCCCTTATTTTATCCTTTTGACTTTCAGCTTCCTTAGACTTTACTTCAACTTGTTGTATATAGGCCTCCAACCTTCATATGGTTCTGTCCCTTCTAATTATCTCCTTTAAAGCTACTTCCAATTCAGCTTCAAGATCTAGCTCTTCTTCATCAACCTCCTCTTCCTCTTCAAAGGTTAAGCTACTACCTTGAGCTGATGTCATAAAGGCATGCTTATTTGATGAGTCTTCATCTTCCTCTTCATCAACATTTTTTGTCTGACTCACATAACTCTTGAATGCACCTCTCTTCTTCTTCTGTACGTTGGCAGTCTTCTTACTGGACTTCTTTGATTTGAATGATGGTCTTCTCCATTTTGAATTCAGCTCATCATCACCATCCTCATCTTCATCATCAAGTTTCACTTTGCACTGAGAAGCAAAGTGTTCAATCTACCAACAATGATAACATATCAAGGATAACTGTCTTTTTTCCTTCTTAAACCACTTTTTGAACTTCCTTGTGAGGAATGCCAACACTTCACCTTCATTTTTTCTTCATTATCATCATCATCCTTACTGTATGATTCTTCCTCTTCTTTTATCTTCAAGTATTTCATAGCTTTGAAAACTGCCTCCTTTGATACCTTTGACGTTGAGGAGCTCTCAGTTGACTTTATTCTTATCTTATATGCAATGAGATTGCACTGGAGATCATACAGAGACATAGAATTGAGATCTCTACTCTCCTTTATGGCTACTACCTTTAAGGCATACCTCTCAGGCAAAATTCTCAGAATCTTCTTCACAATAGATGTCCTTCTTGTTCTTCCCATGACTTCTAAGGTCATTTACAACATCAATAACCTTGGTGAAGAACTCTTGGACTATCTCATTTTTCTGCATTCTGAGAGATTCATATCTCTTCTTGAACACTTAAAGCTTGGCCTCCTTTATTCTATCATCACTTTCATAGACTTTCTGCAGTTTGTCCTATATCTTCTTAGCATATTTGCAATCCATAACTTTAGTATACTCAGTATCTGTCAATACTGAAATGATGATGTTTGAGGCCTTCCCATTTATATCAAACTATCTTAATTCCTCTGAAGTTAGATCTTTACCTTCTTCTAGAGCCATAAAACCCTCTTGTACGAATTTTACCACATTCACAACCATGGTTGCAAATACCACCTGCATTCTCACTCTCCATATATGGTAATTAATTCCATTGAAGATTAGAACCTTCTTACTGTAAGTAGTGTTGGTGTTGGTACCAGCATCTATTTCTCAGTATGCTGAACAAATTAAAACTTCTGAAACCCTTTAAATTAGTACACCAAGCTGTTAAACTTCAAACTGGTGAACCAGAGCTCTGATACCAATTGAAGTTCCCGACTTCAACCTAAGATCTACTAGTTTGTGATACTGAGAGGGGGGTGAATCAGTATCACCACAATTCACAGATATGTGAAAAACTTCAACCTCTTCTTAAAAGTAAACTCTTTCTCAAATTCAACTAACATCTATTGCTACCTACTAGTCACAATAGTCCCCAAAGTCACCTTTTAAACACTTTGCCTATTGGGTCTTTGTTAGGTTATGGGTTGGCTGATACTTTTGCTGCATTCACATAACTCAATTCAAAATACAGAATGTAAAACAAAGTAAGGACATACGAGATTTACGTAGTTCTATCAATGTGACGTACATCCACGGTAGTAGGGACTCTCTTTCTACCGAGACAATCCACTATACTTGAAAACACCAGTTACAATGGATGTCTTAATCCTATGCTCCTTTCACTATTGCAAATATTAAGCAAGTATAATAGAAAGAGTGTTACTTACTGTGTCTATCCTTCCTCTAACTTGTCTTGCCTCTATTGAATTGAATGGCTGCTTCATTGCCGCTTAGAAGTTCACCACAATGCCCTCTAATCTCTCTTAAAGAAATCTGGAAATACATTAAGTTCTTTTTGATGCTTCGTTGAATTTCTTCTCTAGGTTGTCTCACCCATCTTTTATTTTATGTCTCATGGCTTGCCTCACGTTTCTGGTTTGGGATTACACGTCTCACTCACGTTTCTAGTTTGCACCCTTTGCTGGTCACATACCTCATGCACGCTTCTAGTTTGACGTTTCATTTCTCACGTAAATTTCTGGTTTACACGCCTTGCTAGTCACACGCTTCTAGTTTGACGTTTCATTTCTCACGTAAATTTCTGGTTTACACGCCTTGCTAGTCACACGCTTTACCACAATTTCTCGTTTGCACTTGTCCATTTCACACCTTCAAACAGCTTGGTTTGCTCTCCCAGTGGTCTCCTCTTTCAAGGTTTCTCCTCTCTTCCCTTACAGATGGTGTACTGTTTTCTCTCTTACGTGAGTCACACAGTTTTCTCTAGCCGTCACACCTCTTTTCCGTATGTCCTCCCTTGCCGTCTAGCCTTGCTTTGGCTGTTCTCCTCCTTGCTTGGTCGTCCACCCCTTTGCCATTGGTTGTGTTTGGTTGTGTAAATTGGTTTAGACATTTACCTTATTTGGTCGTGCAGGTTGGTTTAGACATTTACCTTTGTCCATGTAGATTGGTTTGGATGTTTACCTTTGGTTGGCTGGTTGTCTCCATTTGGTTGTCTAGGTTTTCTATCCGTTTTGCTCAATTGTCGACTTCTTTTTTGTTGTCTTCCAATGGCCTTTATATACTCCTCTATGAAACCCTGATAGGGCTTACTTGGGGCAAATTTACTGTTTTACCCTTCCATATGGCTTTTATCTTCTTGCCCTTCTACGTGGCTTTACTTTCTTGCACACCTAAACCTAGTTGACAATAATTACAACTCATACAAGACTGTGGGAACAACACAAATGAATATAATGTTACATTAAATGATAGTATTGGCATGAAAGTTGTAATATTAATGAATAATTTGCTTTATTATGGTCTAAAAAAGTAAGTGATATTTCTTTTGAGATAATAAAAAAACTAATAATTGATAAAGTTTTAACAACTCTTAACTTTAGAATATTTGATACTTGTATGGATTACTTAAAGGGTAATCAAACTAATAAGAACACTAAAAGTGCTAAAATAAGTTTAGAAATTTTTAAGATTATGCATATAAATGTTTAGGGACTATTTTTCATTATCTATTTTAATTTTCAAAAATATTTTATCTTATTTAATGATGGTTATATAAGATTTATATATTTCTATTTATTATTTGATAAATTAAAGTATTAGATGCTTTTAAAATATATAAGGTTGATGTAAAGAAAAAAAAAGATAAAAATATCAAATTTGTAAGATTTAATTGGATTGGAGAATATTATATAAGGTAAACAAAAATAAGACAAATAAAAAGTCCATTTGCAAAGTTTCTTAAGCAAAAGGTTATTATATACCACTCCAAGTGCACACTAATAAAACAATTTATTTAAAAGAAGAAATCAAACAATTATGAACATAATAAGAAGTATAATCCATAATTTTAATGTTTCATTAAATTTATGGAGTGAAGTTTTGAAAATTATAGTGTATTCTTTAAATAGAGTTCTCTTAAAGACCATTCTTAAGACTTTTTTTAAGTTATAAAATGGAAAGAAATCAAGTTTAATGTTATCTTGTTAGATCCAACATCTAAGGATAACTAGCATTTTTTTTTTTGGCTATATAGTAAACTCTAAGAGACATAGATTTTATTGTCTTTTAATTACATCTAGACTTGTTAAGTCAATAATATGAAATTTCATAAGAAATTTAAGTTTAATGGGAGTAAGTTTCCTTGCAAAGTTTAATTTGAGGAAAGTATAAAATCATTTCAGTACTCCATAAACTCTAAAAATTTGGTTATTTAAGCAACACTATAATGAAGGACAATTAATTTAAAATTAAATGTCCAATGTAATACGAGCAAATATGGAACCTATGGAATATGAACCATAAAATGATAATGCATAAAATGAAGGGCTTAAAAGAATTTAAAGAATAAGGAAATCTACCAGTTTTTATACTATGTCATATATCTTCAAGACATTCATACCAATCGCAAATATGGTCCTAGCACATTTTCACAAACCATGAAATGTGAAAAATTTATATTATGGTCTAATGTCACGAAAGAAAAAGAACATGTTAGGACCTTTAGGTCTCATGTTATATTTTCATGATAATAAAACATTTAATGTTACCAATGCATTTATTTGAGCATGATAAAATAAAAAGGTTCAATTACAAAAACATAAAAGTATGAAAGCAAGTAACATAAGAGATATGAGCCAACTATGAATCAATTTTTAGAAGTTGTGGTACTTAATTTGAGATGAATTAAAAGATATGTCATATTTGTTTGGAATGATATAGCTACCTAGTGTCCAATGCCACTAGCCATACATCAATTATAGATGTATGAAGGAAGATATACTAAACCATGTCAAAGCTTTTAAGACAAATTGCATCGATTAACATCTAAAGGATATTACAACTAGTTAAAGCTAAATTAAATGATAAATTAAGCATGGTTAGAAAGATGTTGCTATTTAGTTTCCAATAAAAAGATAGCATTTAATTAGGGACTCTATAGAAAAAGTCATGGCTAATTTACTAAAAGGAGTATAAGTTAACAAGTTTAAAAAAAAAGAAAAAAAATGAATGCAATTACAAAAAGAAGGAAAAGAAGTTTGAATTTAAATAAGATCATGCAAAAGACTATAAAATTGTGAAAAAGAATGGAACGGTTTTTAAATGAGATTAAAAAAGATTGTATAAAGAAAGGAAAGAAATTGAGCGTAAAAGGAAAGATTTAAAAATGCTAAAAAGTTCCAAAAAGTATTAATTAGTTGACCAGATGTGCAAAAAAGTGTTATGTTAAAAGTTAAAAAGTTATAAAGATTTTAGGTCAACTAGACAAACAAGTAAACCAAATAGATAGTTCACTAAATTAATTACTGTAGTTGATCTATGTGATAGAAATGTAAAAGTTGAAAGGTTTTAAAGAACTTGAATCGGTTGACTAAAGGTACTAGCAATCAACTAATGCCTTATAGACAAACTTTCCATGATTGGTTTAGATTATAATTTACTTTTTATATTACAAAATATACTTAAGCATAATAACTAGTAGGACCTAAATATCTATGTATTTATGTTTGTAAGTAAGACTAAGTGCCTTGAATGCCTTGAGAAAAAACAGAGATATACTTTAATAGATTAAAATAATGAGAAAAGGCATAGCATTCTAAAGAGGCAAATATTTTACTTTTCTAAGAAAGCTTTGTGTAACTTTGTGTTTAAGGTCAAATGATTTAAACATTGTAAAAGTGAGCTTAATA
Source organism: Ceriops zippeliana (assembly GCA_037897445.1). Lineage (NCBI taxonomy): Eukaryota > Viridiplantae > Streptophyta > Magnoliopsida > Malpighiales > Rhizophoraceae > Ceriops > Ceriops zippeliana. The sequence goes on along the minus strand of JBAPLH010000205.1, from coordinate 545,030 downwards.
CCATATCAATAAACATATTGATTAGTGAGCTAGACACCAAATTAACAAGCAAAGTTCTAAAAGATTTGATCTTCACCCAAAGAAGAAGATTGTGATAATGGTTTAAGAACTCTTAAGGTAATGACCTTGAGAAGAGGATGTAAACTCAAAAAATAGCTAAATCTTTATAAATCATTGTGCTTAATTTCTCTTCCCATATCTCCCTTTACTTTTAGTTCTTTACATTATTTGCTTTATTGTTTAATCATTATTTACTTTATTATTTCTCTTTGGAGTTATGATTCGGTGTGGGTTGAATAATCAAACTAAAGAAACTTAATTCACCCCCCTTTTAGTCTCTTCTTAAACTACTTAGTGGAAAAGAGAGTGTGTCTACCGTAAAAGCCAAAAAGTTTAAAACACTCAACTCTAAATCTATTTACATGATTTATTATGATTTAAATGTCAGTGAATATAACAAGGTTTCATCATTTAAAACAACATAGGAGATTTGGTACAAGTTCAAAGCCATTTACAAGGACACCTTCTAAGTAAAGGACACCAAGATCAATTTTCTCATGTAATAATACGAGCTATTTGAGATGAACAGTAAAGAGACAATTATAGAGATATATATAAGGTTTACTAACATTATCAATTCTCTCATAAACCTTAAGAAGGATATCAAAGCAAGTGATCTTATGAAAAAGATATTAATATCACTTTTAGAGTCTTGGAATCTTAAGGTCATTGTAATCATTAAATTAAAAGACCTAAACACTTTATACTTGGATAGGTTGATCAATTAATTATTGATGCATAAAATGCCCTTTAATATAGAGGTTTTTAAGAAAAAGAGGACATTTATTTTAAAATCTTTCATGCATAAGAAGAGTGCTAATAAGAAAGAGAATGATGATAAAAAAGGTAGTGATGATGAGATGAGAGTTATTCTTATATGGACAATAAAAAAAAAGCTTAAAATAATAACAAAAAAGACTTATAACCTTAAAAGAAAAAAAAAAGACAAAGCAATAAGAGATTATTCAAATGTGAGGATGATAAAGGCAAGAAATTTAAAAAGAAATCATATACAATAAAGGCAAAAAGTCCAGTCACATTGCTTTAAATTATTCTAACAAAAGGATGTTTAAGATGTTCACAAAAAAAGGCATTCAAGACATTATTAGATGATTTAAGTGACTCAAACAATGATACATCATTTGATAAAGTAATTGATATGTGTTTCATGGCAAAGGAAGATGAGGAAAATTGTGATTATAATCCTTTAAATGATGATACTTATGATAAGTCTTTGATTGATAAGTCCATGATACTCTAGATTACATGGATAAGAAACTCAAAGATATAGCTATTAAAATCAAGGATTTTCATGCTATGAATGTTTTTATGAAGCATGAAGTTAAATCCTTGAAGGATGAGATTACTTATCTAAAAGTTAAGAATGTAGTTTTAAAAAATGTGGTCACATCACTTACTAAGAAAAATAGTGAGCTAAATAATTTCTATAGTGAGAAAAGACTCATAAAGATCTTAGATAAAAAAAATATTTATCTTAAGAAAAATGTATCTAAACTTTAAGAGTCACTCACTAAGTTTTCCCAAAGCAAAGAAAAATTAGATATGATAATTGCTTAAATGACCAATGACAATAAAGGATTAATTGCTTAAATTAGACATCACTCACTCATCAAACAAGCAAAGATCTTTTAACATCATTCAATTGCTTAAATGATTATGATAATAAGGGATTAATTGCTAAAACTTCTTTGTAACTCCTATCCAGTGCATTATGCCCCATTCAATTATTATGATTTTAACTTTCCTATATTGTTATGTATATATGTGTTTAATGTTGATTCATGGATGTTGTAGCATTTTATATGCCTTAGTATGCTCTTATGCATGCATCATCCTTATTGTGCCTCAATAACTATAGTTAATTGATCTTTTAAAGACATAATCAATGATATCGTGGTTATATATTGTTCTTTTAACATGTACTTGATTTTATGATGCATTCATTATGATTAAGACATCATGTATACATTTGTTTCATATGTTTATTTGACTTGCTATATCTTTATGATTATGCATGATTGCTATTAGAAAAGTTATATGTTGCTTTACATGATTAAAGGGGAGTCATTATAATTAATTAGTAATATTACCTAATCCTATGAATCCAAGTAATTTGAATACCAAGAGCTAATTCTATCTTACAGAGATATAAGAAATTCTTTATGAGGAGATCCATAATCAACCTACTTTAAGGAATTAAAGGATATTACTTATTACTTTGGATCATGATGGAACTTGATTTGGCATGCTTCATATGCATGAATAAAAAAGCAAAAAAAATCATGTACTTGAATGACACTTTAAAGGATCAAGAACATAGAGAATGCAAATAAGTAGCAATATTTTATGATAAAAATAAGTCCATTTATCAATAAATGGCAATATCAATCATGTGATTTAAATATTTCCAAAGGAAATAGAAGCGTATTAGAAAGACTTTCCAGGAACATATTATTGGAATTTTATGTGGTGCATCCTTTTAGTTTTGAAGCTCTTTCATATTGACAAAAGGAATTCTCCATATAATAGTCTAAACAAGATTTTCACCCAAACCATAAATAAAAATAAACTATTCAAAAAGTTTAACATTCATGATTTAAGCAATGTAGCTCACTAATGTTTATGTCAACTAAGTTTAACAAGGATGAATATGATAAGAGTGTGGTTGATAAGAAGCACAAAGATGTGATTAATAATAGTTTTCAACGTACTTTTAGTTTATATGATGTCATAAGTGGCACAATCATGAAAAAAGTATAAGATTACATTATGTAATTGGTTAAGTATCTCTTCTAAGTGCTTACATGTTAAATACAATTTCTCTTTTATATTGTGTGATTTAAAAGGAGTTTAATAGTTATTCTTACACAAATTCTTTAAGGTTTTATATTGGCATATTTGTTGGAGATAAGTATTACTTTGAATATGCCTTTATTTTTTAATGATATGCATGTCTTGATAGTTTAAATATGAATTAGATGATAATTCATACATTTTCAAATAGCTAGACCTCTCTAATTTCTAATGCCATTAATGATGCATTAATTGGAAATCTGTCGAGGAAGATATAACCTAAATACTAAAGCATGTCAAAGTTATTTTAAAGGTATTTTAAAGCTAAATTAAATGATAAGATAAATATGGTTGGAATGATATTTTGGTCTAGTTTTTAATATAAAAGATCGCACACAATTTGAAACTCTATATAAAAAGTTAAGATTCATTTACTAAAAAGATTATGAACTGTTAAGTTAAATAAAAATGAAAATTTTAAATGAGATAGTCAACAAAAAAAAGAATTTGAATAAGATCATACAAAAGAATATGAAAAGATTGTGAAAATGAAAAAAAATGTTTTAAAATGAGATTGTATAAACAAAAGAAAGAAATCAAGTACAAAAGAAAAGACTTAAAAAAGATGAAAATTTTCATAAAGTTTTGATCAATCAACTAGTCTAATTTCTATGGTTGATCAGATATGTAAAAGATTATTATGCTAAAAGCTAAAACAACTAATGTAAAAGAAGTGCAAAAGTTGAAAAGTTCTAAAAACTTTAAATTGGTCAACCAAAATTACCATTGGTTAGCTAATGCCTCCCATATAAACTTTTCATATTGGGTCCTTATTATGATTTACACTTTATTTACACTCAATCACAATAGTTAGTAAGACCTAAATCTTAATGCCTATAAATAATGTCATGTGCCTTGAACACCATGAGTTAAAAAAAATAAAAAAATATATACTTTAACAAATCAAAATAATGAGAAATGACATATAACATTCTAAAGAGATAAATATTTTATTTTTTAATAAGTCTTTGTATAACTTTTTGTTCAAGATAAGTGACTTGAGTCTTGTAAAAATGAGCTTAGCACTAAATTGACAAGTATAGCAATTAGTGAACTTAGAATCAAATTAACAAACAAAGTGATTTATAAGTTTGGCACCAAATCACCAAGCAAAGTTGTAAAAAGTTTAATCTTTATGTAACAAAAAAGATTTTGATAATGGTACGAGAGCTTTCAAAAGGATATAGACACGAAGAATAACTGAATTTCTATAAATTATTATGTTTGATTTCTCTTTATTTCCTTTTACCTTCAATTCTTTATATTACTCATTTTATTATTCAATTATTATTTATCTTATTATATTTCTTTAGAGTTAGGATTAGGTGTGAGTCAAGGAATCAAACCAAATAAACTAACTTCACCCCCCTCTTAAGTTACTTTAAGGACCAACAAATAAATCTATGACAAATAATTAAGCTTGGTATGTTATTAAATTACTAAAATGAGTTATAGTTATAGGTTGCAAATGAGTTTATAAAGTTAAAAAAGATTCATATGGTAATGTTAAGTAGCATAAGGTAAGATTAGTAATTAAAAGTTTCACTTAAAAGAAAGGCATTAACTATTATGAAACTTTCTCTTGAACCTAAAAAAAGGATTCATTCAAAATAATCATAACTTTGGTGGTTCATTTTGACTTAAAGTTATATTAAATGTGAAAATAACTTTCTTGAATAAGGACTTTAAGCAAAAGTTATACATAAGCTAATTGGAAAGTTTTACTATTAATAAAGAAAGTCACCTATTATGCAAGTTTAAAAAATCCACTCATGGGCTCAAGCAAGACTTCCAATAATGGTATATTAAGTTTCACAATAATATTATTTCATATAGTTTTAAAGAAAATATTGTTGATTAATATGTATACCTGAAGGTAAATGAGAATAAGTATATTATTTTAGTCCGACATATTGATAATATTTTACTTGCATACAATAATTTAAGGTTACTATATGAAACTAAGAAACTTTCCTCTCAAAACATTGAAAAGAACGATATGAGCAAAGTTTCATATATTATTAGTATAAAAATTCATAAAGATAAATTCCAATGAACATTATCTCAAAAGGCATACATTGAAATTATTTTAGAAAGATTTAGAATGATAAATTCTTCTTTAACTATAGCACTTATATTTATAGGAAATAAATTTAATCTTATTTAATGTCCTCAAAATAACTTAGAACAAGAAAAGATAAAGCATATACTATATACATGTGTAATTGGTAGTCTTATATATGCAAAAGTTTGTACTAAATTTAATATTTCATTTGCTGTAAAAATATTGAAAAATACCAAAGTACTTTAAAGTAAGATTATCAAAAAGTTGTCAAAAAGGTTATATAATATTTATAAGAAACCAAGTGTTATATGCTTGCATTCAAACATGCTAATCATTTGGAAGTGGTTAGGTAAAGTGGTTAGATATTTAAATTTTGATTTTGTTAATTATGTAAATAGTAAAAACTCTACTTGATATATTTTTATTCTTGTTAAATGTATTATATCTTAGAGAGACATTAAGCAAACATTATTACCCCTTTTATTATAAAAGTGAAATTCATAACTTGTTATAAGGCTATGCATGTTTTTTATGATCAAGAAATTTTATCATATGACTATATATTATAGATTTTATTTTATATCACTCAAGATATAATGTGATAATTTAGTTACAATATTTTTTTCAAAGAATAATAAGAGTGGAAGTCGAAACAAGCATATCAAACTAAATATTTATTTTTTAAAGACCATGTTAAAAAGTAAACAATAATTATAGAACATATTAGTATACAACTTATAATTATTGATCCTATGAATAAAAGATTGTCAATTAAGTTATAATGATCATGTTAAGTATTTGGTAGTATATTAGTATTTAAGTCATAATTACTAATGCTATGAATAATAAATTGTAGTTATAGGTTGCAAATGAGTTTATAAAACTAAAAAAGACTCATATGATAATGTTAAGTAATACGAGGTAGACTTATAACAAAATGTTTCACTTAAAAAGGGAGTATTAGCTATTATGAAGCTTTCTCTCTAGTTTCAAAGAAGGATTCATTTCAAGTGATTATAACTTTAATGGCTCATTTTGGCTTAAAGCTATATTAAATGTGAAAACAACTTTCTTAAATAAGGATTTTAAAGAAGAAATATGCATGATTCAATTTAAAAGTTTTACTATTAATAAAGAAAGTCACCTAGTATGTAAGTTTAAGAAATCAATATATGAATTCAAGTAAGACTTCTAATAATGGTATATTAAATTTCACAATAATATTATCTCAGATAACTTTAAAGAAAATATTATTCATTAATGTATATATCTTAAGGTTAATAGAAGAAAGTATATTTCTTTAGTCTTATATATGGATAATATTTTATTTGAATAAAATAATTTAGATTACTACATAAAACTAAGAAATTTCTCTCTTAAAACATTGAAATGAAGAATATAAGTAAAGTTTCATATATCATTAGGATAAATTTGAATGAACACTATCTTGAAAGGTATACATTGAAATAATTTTAAAAATTTTAGGATTAAAAATTGTTTTTTCACTATAATACCTATATTTAAAGGAGACAAATTTAATCTTATTTAGTGTCTTTAAAATGACTTGAAACAAGAAAAGATAAAGCATATCTAATATAGATTTGTAATTGGTAGTCTTATGTATGCAAAAATCTATATTAAATTTGATATTACATTTACAGTAAAAATGTTGGAAAATACCAAAGTACTTTGAAGTTAAATTATTATAAAGTTACTAAATAATTATATAATATTTATAAGGAATCAAGCATTAGATGCTTATATTTAAATATATTAATCATTTAGAAGTGATTAGGTATTCAAATATTGATTTTGTTAGTTATGTAAATAGTAAAAACCCTACTACTTGATACATTTTTATTCTTACTAAAGATGTTATATCTTGGAAAAACGTTAAGCAAACTATTATTGCTTCTTTTATTATACAAGTAAAATTCATGACTTATCATAAGGCTATTGTATATTTTCTATGATCAAGAAATTTTATCATATGATTGCATATTATGAATTCTATTTGTATACCACTTAACATATATTATGATAATTTAACTAAAGTATTTCTTTCAAAGAACAATAAAAGTGAAAGTTGAAATAAACATATCAACATAAATATTTAGTCATTAAAGACTATGTTAAAGAGCAAGCAATAATTATAGAGCATATTAGTATTCAACTTATAATTATTGTTCTTATGAATAAAATATTGTCAATTAAGTTATATATTGATCATATTGAGTATTTGGGAGCATATTAGTACTTAACTCATAATTATTGATCCTATGAATAAAAGATTCTTGGCTAAATTATATAATAATCATGTTAAGAATATAAAATTAATCAAATTTAAATGGTTTCTTTCAAACAATATTTTTAAATTTTTTTGATTTTATAAAAGACTTTTTGGTACTTTGTAAATAAAGACTACTTTTGTATATATATAGTTTATTTGGGACTTGAATGAGGTAAGAACTAAAGTATTTTTTTATTTAATAAAGTATTGACTTAATAAAATGTTTAATTAAAAATTTATTAGCATTATGTTACATGGAAACAAATGCTCACAAAAGGAATGTAGCATAATTATTATAATTCATGTATAGAGCTTTCCATTAACTAGATTAATTTATATAAGTAGTTTAATTCACGATCATAAACAAAAAATATTACCTATTCAATATCATATTAACTAAGTGATAGAGTGTTATAATATCTTTTAAATTGTTATAATATCTCTTAAATGATCTATATAAAAAATGAATAAAAATTATTTAAAGTAATAATTAAATTGTAATTATTTATTATTAATAATAATTAAACTATTATTAATGATAGCTAAAAAATTTGTTAATGATAATTAAAACATTCTTAATAAAAATTAAGTTAGACTAATTCAATCTTTTATTTTAAGAATTTCAAAGGAGATAAAGCCATAAGGTGAGAAAAAATTATAAAGTAATAACAAAAGAGTTTAAGTTTAGATTATATAAAAATAGTTTATGAACTATTAATATGATATTTTATTAAAAATATAAGGCAATATTTTATATGACTATTTCAATTTTTTTTTTTTTTGTAATTACAAAGAACTGTTGGTTAATACGATTGAAAGTCTAATTTCCACTAAATTAATTTATGTTTTACTATTTGTTTATATTCTTTTGAGAAAATCTTTAGTAAATTGCTAAAATAACTGGTGAGACTTCACTTTCCCGTAAGGAAACTGATCGTGTGTGTGTGTGTGCGCGCGTGTGTTTCCTGAAGAAATTGAGAAATAAATGAATAATTGTAATCATAAGGTCATCAATCTGAAATTCTGCGTAGAATATGTATCCAAAGGTTTTTGAAAAAAGAAAAACAAAATTAACCTACTTTTGTGTATTATGACAAGACTGTTAACCCAATTCCTTTTCCAGCCATCACTCGCACTCACGATGAATGCCTGTTAACCAGCTTGAGTCCCAATCTATCATCCTCGCAATTCTCGATATAAGGACCAAGCGAACTTGGATCATAATTAGGGAACACCAAGAAACAAGGTTCCATGGAAATAGCTTGCTCGCAGGCTGGATCAGGGATCCTATGCTTAAGAGGCATGCTCAGAATCCATGGCTTCACCCCTCCAAGGCCTTGAGCCACATAGCCGAAAGTAGACCAGGGGGATGTCACCAGCACATCATTCAAACTCAGAATGTACATATCTGCCCACGCCTTCATGTTGTGCTTGCTGTCATTAAAATGCTGATATTCTTCGTGGCTTGGCTGGTAGACCCCAACCACATCTCCATTCACAGTTGGCTTCATCAGATACACATTCCTGATATGTTCATAGTACAAGGAGTACAGGGAAACCACTACAACGGCTTTTGATTTCCGGTTTTTGTGTGGTGGAGTCATGTATTTTTTATCTTGTACCTTCGGTAGCAGGTTTTCCTGCAGAGCACAGGCTAAAATTTGGTCAAAGAAATTGTCACTTGCACCAAACAATCTTACTTGAAGACCAACTCGCTCGTCTGCTTTTGCCATGTAAGCTTCATAGAATCTGGTGATCACTCCCCAAACTTGATTGGACGGTTGAAAAAGGTAACGACCCAAGTGATGGAAAATAGTCTCCTTGTCAGGGAACAATCTCTCAAGCTCTTGCTGGAAAGACTTGACCAGGAAAAAGAAGGCACAAAGTACTGTTCGGATTGCAGCGCAATCCAAGGTGTTTTTTGGAGAAACACTTGAGTATCATCGCTGTAAAATTGCTCATCAGGAAGAACCTCTGACCGATATAATAAATTCACAAATATAAATGACGGTTGTGACATCATCATTGAAACGTTCATATCCATTTTCTTCATACCAAATCTATCGAGTACGCGTGGATTTACTAGGGGAAAGTCTACAGGCAACAACCATGATGTGTCTGGAAATGGCTCACAGAATAAATTGGCCATGTCACTTTCTTGCTTAACCAGTAGGATCCGATCTGTGAGGAGAGAGTAAAGAAACATAGAAGCCATGGTCATTATCCTGTTTCCAAGGCCGCCTGAACCTATCCAGACAGTGTACTTACAACCTGTTCTCTTGGTACTTCTGGAGGTACGACTGAGAAAATTCACTGCTTCTTCCAGGGTTTCATTGAAGAACTTAGTATAGGGGCCGCAAGCTTTATGCCGATCTTCGTATTCACGCAGCTTGGAAACAAGGTAGGGGGAAGGTTTGTGGGATGAAGTTTTGCGATACAGGTAAGATTGGTACCTGCTCATGCATGATTCTTCATCAAATCCTGAGGCAAGCAATCCTCCAAGCAGTTTATCCATAAGCAGGCTAGTATCTTGAGGACTGACTCCTGTACCTGGAAAAGGGTATAGAAACTAAGAAAAATGAACCAGAGGATACCATTGAAGTTACTGTAACAGCTGAGTTATACATACAAACCCCTTGAGAACCTTACTTATTAGTCCGCAGATTGCTGGAGGTGCTTCTCACTCAAATATTTAAGCTCATCTTTTGTCAAAGAGCCTGTTTTATAGCTCTAAATATTTAATTGAAACCTAAACATAAAGATTTTATTGATTTTCTCATTGATTAAGATTAAATGAGAAACGTTTCAGCCACAAGAAAGAAAGGGGAAAAAAAAATATTTGAAACTTTTGAGTACGAAATGCTGTATAATAATAGTGCAAGGCCAAGAGCACATACAACTAACAAACTGAACGACTATGGTTTCAACAGAAAAATAGGAGGGAGAAGGAAACTGTAGACAACAATCTGATAGAGTCGAAACTCAAACGTGTTTTAGATGCTTGAAAATTTGAGTCATACCATCGCCCGGAGAAGCGGCTGCCGCTTTAGATTTTTCGCTCGAAGTGACGGCTTTGGCATATTTCTCATCTTGATTGGAGTTTGTATTCGTGCGAGAGGTTGAGACCAAGTATGAAAGAGTGAGGGCTATAAAAAATCCAACCAAAACTATTGTGAATCTAATGCAGTGGACTCTACTGTGCATGCACAACTTGAAGTTCTTAAAGAGGGTGTGATCCTTGAATGGAACAGAGGATCTTTCCATGTTATATATGAATAATTTGATTCCAGATCATTTGCTCTCTCAACGCAAAGGGCCTTTTTGGATGCATTAGCAAGGGACAGAGAGTTTCTTCGTTTCCTTAATTTGTAGTCTGAAGGAACCAATTAAGTTGGTGAGCATTAGTACGCAATTAAGTTAAGAACACGTTTTTGTTCTCTGGTACAATGCTGAACCAAAAACTCTCCCACATCAGTGTTTACCCGAATTAATCGTCAGAAACATTAATTCAACGGGGAGTTTTGATTCGTTGCCGTTACAAGTACAATTAATGAACCCTTTCTTAATTCAACATGGAGTTTCCTAGCCCTCTCTTCTTCAACGCCCGGTGACTTAATCTAAATGTAAACTTTGTCAATTAATAATCTATAGAATTTTAAACATACATAAAAATAATCGCAGTTGTTAAATAAAAGAACAAGTCAAACTTAGTCATTTAATATAATAATAATAATAATATCAGCCATGTAAAATAAAGTAACAAAAAGCAATGGTTGAGTTCAAGCACTCTTTTCCAAGTAGAAGAAAGACCCCTTGGGATTGAAAAGGGCACCAAAGACGAAGAAGAAAGGACCCCCATCACAAGTAACACCAATTTTTTTTAAAAAGAAATTATTATTTTTATTCTTTAAGTGTGTAAAATTACTATAAAAATATCTTAACCCTTTTAAATATTTTTAGATATTTTATTTTATTTTATTTTATTTTTTGGTGTACTTAATTAATGTAAAAAAAATATCAAAATTTCTTTTAATTTTTTAAAAATAAATTTTCAAAAAAATATATTTTTTAATACAAAGATTACTAAAGTAAATAAATAATAAAAAGACATTCAAATCATTTTAAAAACTTTTTAAAAAAATCCATGCATTATTTACTACCTACCTACCTACTTAATAAGTTTCTCAAAACCCTGACATGCTTGTTTTTGTAGTAAAAGTGAAGAAAGAAAAAAAAAAAGATAAATTAAAGACAGTGAAACGGCGGCGTTTTACAATTTTATTTTATTTTATTTTTTTAACTTTGAAAAATGCTGCTAAACCAAAACGAGTCGTGGTTTTTCAATCACATTCCACCAATCTGAATTCAACTCACTCACGATATCATACTACACACGTCCCGGGGGCCATTGCCGATGCCCAAAAACATCAGACGACGGCTCTCCTCTGTGTCCGCCGAGCTCCCTTCCCGGAAACCTGTCGCGACATATTATTATGAGATGTTGGTTTATGTTTTTCGTTCTCCCGTTTTGGGAATTTGAAGCATGGCAGTTCTATCTACTAGCCCCCCCCCCTCTGCAATTGCCAGGGTTTGGTCGTGTTTTATCTACAAGAAGTGTGGATTGCCGGGTAGATCACATTGGGTACTTGCATTTAAATTCTCATAGATTTAGGTGATATTTCCTTCGAACGATGCATGGGTATGCATGCATTCTCATTCTGTCATAAATGTCCGACTTGACCTGTTCTTCCGATCTAGAAAATTTGTAGTTTCGTTTCTTTGTCAGTTCTCCAATTGTCAGATTGTTTATCTTGATGCCCTACACTGTCTATTGGACATAAATGGCATGCATTTCAAAAGCACAGCTACACAATCAAAACTTTGAAACGAAAGCTCCATTTTATCAAACAAGGAAAAGAGCGTCCCAGCACAAGGCTCCCGCTTTTGTGGGGTACGAGGAAGGGTCAAATAGAATTAATCCAGCCAATAGAATTTGGTTTGTACAAAATGTCTGTTGTGCCTGGTCCGCTCTTTTGTGTATCATGGCAAAAGGAAATTTGCTACAGAATGCCCTTTTCTTTCAAGGATCGCAGAAATGTTCTGTATCTTAATGGCTATTGACTGTTAAATAGTTCAAAGTATGCTGGTTGGGGTTCTATGTATGAAAAGTTTTTATTTTGCGTTCATGCAAGTTTTATCAGAATAGGCCTTGTCAGTATTAGATGTCTAATTTCGAAGCCAATGCAGATGAATAAGAGTTCACTAGGATATGCAAGTAGTGAGATCGGAATTTTTTGTCTCATAATAAGAACGTATAAGTTGGAATTTGACTCGCTTGGTTCTGCAAGTAGTGAGTCTAGATCCCGCAAATTACAAGGGAGGAAGTAATTTTGTGTTGCCAGTGGCAACTACCATGATGGTATCTTTGCCAATTTGGCCACAGAGGAAGCATGAGATTGAGATCTTTCTTTTTTTTCCCTACTGTATTCTCTACTTGACTTCATATATGCCATCATATGCTGCATGTTTTCCAACTTGTCTTATTTCCATCATTTTACATGATTCATTTTTGTTCATCTGTTCCATCTTTTCTGTTTTCCTTTCTCAGTATAGGTCCATACTGGGAAATACGGAGGGCACTGGAACTTCTTTTTCATGCTTGCTGCTGTGCCAATCATTACATCTATAATTAATGTTCCTCCACATTATTCTGGAGTTCTGGGCTTAGCAATTCTAACTGATAATTGATTCTTTCAATTGAATTTGTCTTTCAATTATAACTGTAGAAACCTTTTTGGTGCCCCTTGGTAAACAAGTTTGATATGTTTTCTTCAGGTTCCCAATATTGTTTGTGCCATGGATTGAATGCATATTTGCTTTCTGAAGAAAGGGGAATGGATATCCTAAGCAAAAATAAGGAAGGAATATTTATTGTACTTGGAAATGAAGATGTTTGAGGTACATTTACTTTTTTTCTTTTTCAGTTAATTGATCTTTTTTCCCATGCTTTGACCACCATAAGAACTAAGGACCTTAACACTTGAGATAATTGATGCCTATAGAATCCTTTGGATAATGTTTCTTGCTTCTCTGTTTCCTCAGAACTTTCATTTGATCTCATGTGCAACTTTTCCTTTTACTTATATCAAAATTTGGCTCTTCATCAATAAGATCTTTGTACTTGAAAACCATTAGAGAAATCTCTCATGCTGACGACATTGGTTCGGTAAAAACCATGTTATTTAATTAGTGTACTATATTTATAGATATCATTCCAGCTTGTAATTGGAATATATATTGTTCATGGGGACTTAGTCTTGAATATGCAAATGGACAGCAGAAAGAGTTTTAGTCTAGATTTAGTAGTATAACATTTTCTGGGTTCCCCTTCTTTTGACTTGGAGCCCAATGAATCAGTTTGCCATTTTATTTTGGACATCTGAAGGCTAGAAAGTGTTCTTGTCTGCGACATCATGATGCTGTTGGATTATTTTATTCTTGCAATTATTAGTGTCAAAGTATTTATTTGGCATAAGCATTCTTCTTCCCAGGATATTGGCGTATGTACCTTGTAGGTTTCCAGTTGGCTAGAGTCTTTCCTCTGGAAATCATTTTTCTACTGCAAGAAGCAACAAATGAGCAAGGATCAGAGTCACATTTCTTTCTCTTACATTTTGGTACAACTTTCTGTCACTTGAGGTATTTTTCTCTCTTTAAATTTTCCAATCAATTGATCATAGCAATGCTTATAACCTAATCTTTTTGTGAATCATAATGCAGGTTAATTACTGTGCTTTTGGACCAAAAGTCTCCCATAGGATGGTAGGATGTGCTGTTCTCATTATCTGCTACACAGAAATTTTTTAGTAACATTGCTGATGCTGGTGTAGCCAAAATAAAATTTCTTGTAATGCTACCTCGTTTATGTCACATTGGTTTTAGCACAAAATCTTCAGGTCTTTCTCGTGTCTTTCCATGTCGGGTACATTTGAGTTTTGGTGTCAATAATTATCATTTATCTAATGTAAAGACCATCATTGACATTTTCAACACTTAAATTTTTTCCTCATATAAGCTTGCGTTCTGAACTTAATCATTAATTATTTGTTACTTCCCTCCTTATTTTTGTCATTAGTGTTTTGCATTTAAGTGTACCATCCGTTGACAGTTTTCAGAAATACTACATGTTTTATCATTGTCTACAGTTGTCTAATCAGTCCAATCCAGAAGAAGTCCTGTGATTTCAGACTAGCAGTTCCTTCTCTAAATTATGCCACGTGGGGGAAGTGAAGGTTGATAGCATAAAATTATCTTTAGGAGGCAAAGATAAGGACGCCTCATGTGCTTTTACTGAGCAGACTTTAGTGGAGGGTGCTTGTAAAGTGAGCTGAGACCAGATGTATCAGTTCCATTGATGGCCTGATCAGCAGCCAATGTTGTGCCAAGACCCTGAAAGGAAAAGGCGTAATCCGTCTCACAGAGAAGAGTATAGATGCACATGGATGTTTTGGCTATGCCAAGGAAATACTTTATCGAGCAAACAAGAAAAGCTGCTGAAAAAAATTGTGTTTTGACTGTTTATGGACACCAAATCAGAGTCTAGAGGAAGACATTGGGTCAAATTTTGTACACAACTCCTAGGTGTGGTAGTGCGCCTCTCCAAGTCAATTTGGCACTTGGAGTCCCAATAGTTTGTGAAATTGCAAATGAATGCTTTTGCTGATCTTCTTTAGCAAAGCTAATTCAAACACTCAATTATTTTTTGTTCGTAGCTTCTTTTCTTGCAGCAAATTTTTCTTCTCTCTCTCTCTCTCTCTCTCTCTCAGGGACACATCCTTCTTATCTCCTCCTCCTCTGTCTTGTGTACCCCAGTGTCACCACTATCCTTCCCGACATTTAAATTCCATCCGATTTCATCCATCTCACCTACTCCAATCCATTTCCTACGCTGTACTCTCCATGAACACCTCCTATTAACTGGGAATAGACTTGAAATAAAGTAGCAAAACTGAGGTTACTGTATAACATCTGTAGGGCAACATTTTATGTTTGCCTTTTTAGTGTGATTTTATGTCTGGGTTGCACCATATAAGCCCCCGAGGTCCATGAATCAGGTAGAAGGAGGTAACCACCAGCTTGTCATAATTAGCAATTGCAAAGAACCCCAAAAATAAAACCAAGCCTTTTCCTATAAGTCGAATGGTGAGGATGGGAGCAGAGACTGAATGCAATAGTGAAATATTAATTTCTATATTTGACTAAAGAAAAGAGAGAAATCTTAACCCCATCACCAATGGTAATGTATGACTAATGATAAATTCTAACTGAACTCTTCGTACTAAATTAAAACTAAATTGGTTTTGTATACACGTTATAAGGGGAAGAAAATTATGGTTAGATATGGGAGTTTCAATGCAGACAAATTATATAAAATGCTTTTCTGTCATCGTTCCAAGCAATTAACGGTGAAAGTAGAGAGAGAACATTGTCTGTGGTTCACTTAGGTTCATCTAGTAGATATAAATTGGGTGGCCATTAGTATGATTTGAAAATCATTGTAGTTGCCTTGTTCGACTTTTTGACTTGCTTAAGTGTGCTTCACGCAGTAAGTTGCATGTGTTGTTTAAGGATGTTGCTTTTGTGGTGATTTATTTGTTCGTCTTTTGGGGTCCTATAAATTGCTTGGTCATTGGGATTAGCTCTCAGAAACAACCAAGTTGGCACAATGTGCTCTCTGTCTTTTGGTTTAAATGCTTTAATGGTACAACAGAGCTGAAGTGCTCAACCAACTGAAGGTTTTCTTGTCCATCAGGTTTTAGCTGTGCTGATGCTTTCTGATTACATTGCTGGAAGCAAAATTTCAGCACTTGAAGAAGCATCTAACCAGAATTTACTTGGTGCATTTCTTCTGGTGAACAATCCATACTTGGGGTTTTAAAATTTTTGTCATTCATTCCCACCACCCTCTCATCTTTCTAAATGAGCTCAAATCTGTCGTTGGTCAAATTGTTTTGATTTCTCGTTGCAGGCCAATATCCTTACAGGCATGGTAAATTTGTACGTGGGTACCCTGCTTGCATCAGCACTCTTATCTCTGTTCATCTTGTTTGTTTGTACTTATATTTTATCCATTACTAATGGACTTGCAAATTTCAATGGTGTTAGGGTGAAATTTTGGCAATGCTTATTTTGTGTCCATGTATTTTTGTTAAAGGCAGTTTATTAAGAGAATCAGAGTTTCTTGTTGCCACTGAGATGATGTGTTGATGATTAGCTCATGTGCTTCGCGATAGATTATCTGATATCTAGACTCAAAACAGAATTTCCATTACTTTGCATTGGTTACATGTGTGCTGCATGGGTTATTAAGGGGTGATAATGTTCCAGAAGCATATTTATTTTCGGGAAAGGATCATGGTGGCCAATGGTCCCAATGGCACATTAAATATCGGCCACTTCCTTTGGCTTGCACATGGATGTAGGCGTGTAGCTGGACATTGTTATTTGCCTCGGCCTTTCTCATTTGTTTATTTATAGACAAAACACGGTACACATAATGAACATCTCCTAACTTAGATGTACACATGTTCCCTCCATGTCTTTTTCTTACATTAGGAACAAAGATGTCTTGCCTTTTTATTGAATCGGACGCTAGAGGACAAGAGGAACAAGGTAAAAGCAGTATGACCTGTTCTTATTGTTTGAGAAAGAAAAAAGGATGAAACATTGGGCGGAAAGCTCAGTTTGGAGGATTGCTAGGGTGGAACATTGGTAGGAACTGAGGCTGATGATCACATGGATTCTCCGCAAGCTCTGACAGCTTGGACAATGGTCCAATGTCGACTGTCCTACATGAGCCATCATCATCATCGGATAAGGCTATAGTTGTTTTTGTATTCTACACAATCTTATCTTTGGATGCTGAGACCAAAATGCGCAGGAAGACAGATGAAATAGCAAGTTTGGCATCGCATTGTTCTCTGGAGCATTGGGAATGAAAAAAAATTTAAGTTGATAGAGGTGGCTTATGATCAATGGATTTCGTACCTAACTGTTGCGTAGGAGAGCAAATGCCTCTTTTCTTTTTTGGAAAATCTCACATGTTTTAGGAAATAGTGGGAGTTGGAGCTCAAACCCAGAGTCTATAATTTTGTGGGTTGCAGGGCATGAAAAGATGTTTGTGGATTCCAGAAGTTATACCTTGTCTCACCTGAAGCTTTCTTCAGCAACAAGGCCAAGTGATTCCAATGAGCCTCTTCTTTTCCTTTTTTTTTTTTCCCTCTATGATAACCAGGAAGTTTTTTTACAAACAAATCTCGGATTAGCTAGCGTGGGCCATACTGTTATCGTCCCATTTGCTCCATGGTTTGATCTACCATGGACATCCCATTTGAGTTATACAACATGAGACATCATCTCGTTAATTTAATCCTCTTTATATTATTTACGTGAGTTGGGGATTGAGAGTTTAGATCTGGCGTGCCAAGTTCTAAAATTAAGAATGTTCGTCATGTAGAACCTATATCTTTGTTAATCCCAGACGGAGCCATTGTCGAAGTGGGCGTTTAGCTGTCAAGGTAATAATTTTGATTGTATTACAAATAGATACTGCTTTACCTCTATTGGCACTAGTATAAATGGAAAGGCCAGGTGCTATGGTCAAATATCTGTCGGATATACAAAGGTTGCCGGGATCGGACTGAGAACTGAACGTGAAGTCTGTCTTCTTATGATTTGACAAAGAGGCCCAAGCTTCTTTGCACGCCATATAATCAGAAACGAGCCAATTAACAACCTAGATAATTCTTTGATCTTCTACAGTTTTGAGTTGTAATTGTTGTCAATTAAATTTAAATATGCAATTAAAAGTAGCTCATATTTCAAAAATTTCAGTAGAAAACTAGCATATCAAATAAACTTGTAAAATGATTTCTTTAAACTGAACTTGTAGAAAGAGTTTAGTATTACTTAAATCTTAGAGTGACATAACATTGTTTGAGAAAAATAAATTAAGAAAGATGATAATGCTGAATTTTGAATGGAACAATAATACGAAACTACGTGGAGGAGTAAGAAAGGAAATTCGTCATAACTACAGTAAATCTTATTAGGGTTTTTATAGAAGGGAGTATATAAATTAAAACTTATCTCTTTTAGGGCAACCATAGGAAGATAGAGCAGACCAGACCTAAAAATGTGAGACCTGGAGAAGGGGAGACGTGAGAGCAAACCACTCGAAAAATAGTGAAATAAAGTAGATCAGAATTGGGGAGAACAAACCAGAATTGGTGGAACCACCATAAGATAGTGAAACACGTTAGAGTATGCTAGAAAGAGAGGACGTGAGACTTGGAGAAGGTGAGATGTTAAAGCAAACCAGACTTGGAAACCGTGAGATGTGAGAGTAGATCAGGACCAAAGAAGACGTGAGACTAGCATGGGTGAGACCAGACTAGAACGTGAGACCAGGTGAAACCTGGAAACATGAGACTAGGTGAGACCAGACTAAACCAGAACGTGAGACAAGGTGAGACTTGGAAACATGAGACCAGACCTGGAAACCGTGAGACATGAAAGTAGATCAGGACTAGAAAAGACGTGAGACTAGCACGAGTGAAATTAGACCAGAACATGAGACCAGGTGTGACCTAGAAACATGAGACCAGGTGAGACCAAACCAAACCAGAACGTGAGACAAGGTGAGACATGGAAACATGAGACCAAGTGAGACCAGACCTAACCAGAATGGTAAGACCAGGTGAGACCTAGAAACGTGAGACCAGGTGAGACCAGACTAGTGCTGGAACAGGTGAGACCAGATTAGACCTGGAGTAGGTGAGACTAGAACAAAAATGTGTGATGGTGTGAGCAGACCAGAAATGTGCGACAATGAAAAACAGACCAAAAACGTGGGAGATGAGAAAAAGGGTGAAACTCCGTGAGACCAAGTGAGACATGAGACCAGGTGAGACATGAGACCAGGTGAGGTGTGAGACCAGAAAAGGGTGAAACGGATGACACCAGAACACATCAAAAGACCAGAATTGGTGAGATCAGAAAAGGGTGAAATGGATGACACCAGAACACATCGAAAGACCAGAATTAGTGAGATTATAAAAGAGTGAAATGGGTGACACCAGAACACATTGGAAGACCAAAATTGGTGAGACCTGAAAAGGGTGAAACGTGTGACATTAGAACACACTGTGAGACCCAAAATTGATGAGACATGGTGAAACAGTGAGACAGTGAGACGATGAGACCAGGAGATGGGTGGAGACCGTAAAACGGTGAGACCAGAAGTTGTGTGAGACAACTTAAAGAAGAAATTCGGTGAAACATTTGAGAGAACTCAACAAAATTTTCAAATTTCTTTAAGAGAGGTTAGAAAGCATTTTAGTGATCTTTCAAACGGTATTGAAGCAGTCTATTCAAATCAAACAGAGGCAACACAAGCTAGAAGAAGGGTAGACATAGTAAATGACACTCTTTGTATTGTGATTGCTTTGTATTTGCAATAGTAAAAAGTGTAGAAGTTAAGACATCCATTATAATCATAAGGAATACCACACTGGTGTTCTCAAGTATAGTGGACTGTCTCGATAGAGGAAGAATTCCTACCATCGTGGACTATGTCACATTAACAAAACCCCATAAATCTCTTATGTTCTTACTTTGAATTTACATTCTGTGTTTTGAATTGAGTTGTGAACACAGTTAAAGAATCATCAAACTCATAACCTAAAAGAAGACCTAGTTAAGAACAACCAATTCATCTAATAGGTAAGGTGTCTAAAAGGTAACTTTGGGGACTATTGTGATCAATAGTTAACAATATATCTACCTTAGTTAAATTTAGGAAAAAGTTCATTTTTAACTTAAATTATTAGAGTTTTTTTAAGGGATGTGATACTGATTTACCCCCCCTCTCAATATCATAGACTAGATCTTAGGATAAAGTTGAAAATTTCATTCTTAAATTATCAAAGGTACACAAATAGTCAAATAACATTGAATTTGAGTCGATTATTTTGAATTTTAAATTATTCAAATTTTATATATTGTAACTTTTAAATATAAATTAACATATTTAGATGTCATAATGCAAAATAATTTTAAAATTTTCATGTATTATGCAATTATTTAGTAATAATAAATATTGTAAATTAATAGTTAGATTATTTCACTATTAATTGAACAACTTGACTTACCATTTGTTAAATATTATGTCATAATAATTATATACTAAATGTATCAATAAAATACTAATCAAAATTAATACAATAAAATAATTCAATTTGAATATTAATATATTCAGAAAAAATTTGTTAAACATAATTTCGTGTATTTTGAAAATAATTTCATAGTTTTTACATAATCATAATATATATCTATATATAAACTATAAATCATAAAGACTACATATATATTTATAAAACGAAACAAGCAAATCTTTTAATTGAGTAGTTGAGAAAGTTTTAACTTTGTTTATGTGATGTTTTTTCATAAATTTACAAATTAAGAATAATAAAATATCTAAAAATCATAAAAATTTGATTACAATTAAAATAGTTTTTTATTGATCAATTAATATATATTTGGTTATAATCAAATAAAAATTTCATTGAGTGATAAATTTTACTCTTAATTATAATTAAATTTTTATAATTATATGAATTTTCAACAAAGAAAAATAAAAGGCAAAAAGGGAAGTAAAAAATAATAAGGATACAACTTATAATTACTGATTCATTTTTTGCAAAATAAATCATAATTATTTTCTTTATTATTTTTGTTAATGTATTACCATTTATAGTTCATAACATCTTTCATTATGATCATAATTTTTGTATTTATATTATCATATGAATGAATAAACATTCAAGCCCTTTCCTTATAATTTTATTATTTCATTATGGTATCAGATTTATAATGCTTTTACAAGCATCTTTATCCATTTGACCTTCATGGGTAAAGATCTTAATATTAAGTTGATTCCATGACTCTCAAAATAAGCAAAATATAACCTTATTAAACATTAATTTTATTAATACTTTTCAAATAACCAACATTAACACTATATCCAATTATTTGATAATTTTTAAGATTGTCGCTCAATTGTCCTTTAAGCTTATGAGCATCACCATTTATCCCATACGGAAAGCTCAAATTATAACATTGTTTTAAAGTTATGATTTAACAAAATTTATTGATGATGACCTATATTTGCCAAATATAATTTAAGAAAATAATAGTCATATATCAAATGCAGTTTGCAAGTTATAGGTTAAACAAGATAATCTTTTGGGAAAGGCCACTGTATTATTAGTTGATACTGCCATTGCATCTATTATTATTGTCATAACCTCTTTATAGAGATCTTGGGACAAACTTAGCACCACCTATGTTAGCAAGTCTTAAATCAAAATTTATGGTCTATTGGGAATGTTGATGAAAATGGTAAAGGATTATAAACTTGTTGCATAATACTTACGTGATATTAAAAGCATTACAAATAAACTTGCCATTATTAGATCACCACTCAATAATGATGAGATGGTGATTAAAATTCTTGGTAGACTAGAGATAAAATATAAGGAAATTAGTATAGCCATTTGAGTTAGAGATATACTTATCTCATATGAAGAGTCATTTAATAAATTAATAAACCATAAAACCTCTTTGAAACATAAAGAAGTCATAAAATATATAACTTTGATTATTATTGCCTAGTTTAATTAATGTAATATATGTGATTTCATAAGACAAAAAGGTGATCTTTAATTGAACAACATCATTAATAAGTGATATATGTTTGGTGGCTTTTAACAATAAAATTTTCAAAGCCAACCAAGAGGAATTTTATAGATCCTTCAATTTCTATTGTTGGCCAAAACAAGGTACAATATTAAATATGTGATAATTTTAGTCATATGACTTAAGTTTATAGGTTAAGAATTTTTATCCTTAAGCTAATTTCTTAATTTGGTCATCCTAGTCATCCAATAATGATTGAATTATGGAATCAGGTACCTTACACCATATTACAACTTATTTACAAAATCTCTTACTTTACTCGTCATAGTTGAGAATACTTTAGTAGGTAATGGTAATAATGTTTCTATCACCCACACAAGTTCCAATCATTTTATAATTTAAATAAATCATTTATTTTAAATAATGTTTCATATGCTCCAAATATTCATTGAAATTTAATTTTTATCTCTTAATTCTACAAAACAAATAATACTTCTATTGAATCTTTCATTTTCATTTTGTTGTGAAGAATTTAAGCATAAAAGTAGTACTTACACAAGGCCAAAATAGTGATAACTTATATGAATGGTCATTTCTTCAGTTAATTCAAGCCAAAGCCTTTATTGCGCACACATTACCTACAATTTCTTTATGGCATCAATGTCTTAGTCACCTTTATCTCTAATTTTTACATTAAATTATATTTACTTATAGTTTATATTTATCTAAAACTTCCATTTAAATTTTTTATAATGCTTGTATTTGTAATAAAATTCATAAACTCCCATTTGGTATCTATCTATAGCTTTTAACAACTTGAAATAATTTACACTAATTTCAAGGGCCTATTCTTATCACTTCCTTTAATTAGCATTTTTATTATGTAATTTTTGTGAACCATTTTACTTGTTATACTTAGGTTTATCTATTTAAACAAAAAATTGATATTACTTTAATTTTTAAGTAGTTTAAAACATTAGTTGAAAGATAGTTTTAAATGCTTATTAAAACTATGTATTCAAATAAAGGTGGAAAATATGTTGACCTTAGTCCATTTCTCTATTTATATGATTTTCAACACATATCTTCTCCACCTGACACTCTTTAACATGTTGACTTAGTAAATAAATATCACAAACATATAATTGAGACAAGTCTTACACTTTTATATTATGTCTCTATTTCACTTATATATTGGAATATTGTTTGTTAACCACTAGTATATATATTATCAATTGGATGATTACACTTAACCTTTACCAAAAGTTACCTTTTGAGTCACTTTTTTCATATCCTTTTAAATTATCAAATTTTATATATATTTAAGTGCCTTTGTTGTCATTGGTTATGACCTCATAATAAATATAAGTTACGACTTAAATTTGAGTCGTGTATATTGATTATTCCAAAACCCTACCATTATTATTACTGTCTAGACCTTAAAACCAATCATATCTATTTCTTTCATCATGTTAGTTTTGTAAAGAACTTTTTTCCCTTTAAAACTCTCTCTTTAAATGAAGTTTGCATCAATCTTAACATCCAATTCTCTTAGATTTATGTAGCATTCCTAGATACATCATTACCATCTCCTTCTAATTTGTCTTTTCTTATCTATATTGCTTTTTACTTACCATCTTCACCACATTATTATTTTTGTCACCTTCATCATTATGCTTTATTTTATTAGCTTCATCCTTCTTATTATATTTAATAGATATGACTGCTTTATCATGTGTTCCATTATTAGCCATATCAAGCATTACACCAAGCTCATCTTCTTTACTGTTACCTTTTACTGCTTTGCCAACACTCATACGTATCATTACATGCTTAAAAAAATAATATTTTTAAGCTTAAACACATCTTTGATTATCTTGTAGTCAACAACACCCTTGATCCTACCATTTTTTTTTTTCAAAGCACAAAATCATTCTCATTGACACAAAGCTATGTATGAAGAGTTTGAGGCTTTTATTTGGAACAACATTTACAAATTAGTACCTTTTAACTCTTCACAAAATGTTGTTGCTTGTAAGTGAATCTATAAGATTAAGAGGAAACTTGATGGCTCTTTTAATTATTACAAAGCTTATCTAGTAGCTAAAGGGTTTATTTGGCACCTTGGGATTAATTTTCACTCTACTTACAATTATATGGTCAAAACTATGATTGTTTGGATCATTCGAACTTTTTCCATTAAATTCCATTGGGATCTTTGATAATTTGATATCAATAATGCTTTTGTGCAAGGTACTCTAGAAGATGAGGTTTATATGCAACAACCTTTTGGCTTTATTCATCCATAATATCTTAGTCATGCATACAAATTGAAAAAGGCCATTTATGGTTTACATCAGGTACCTTAGGCTTGGTACTAAGAATTTCACACTTATCTCCTATTTGATAGCTTTGTTACTTTAAGTCTGACACTTCCTTATTTGTTTTCTCTAATGGTGTAACTCTTCTCTATCTCTTAATCTTTATGGATGACATAATCATCAATAGTAATGATCCATCTAATATTAATGTTGCCATTTTGACTATGGCCTTATAGTTCTCTTAAGGACCTTAGAGCACTTACCTTTTTTATTGGTGGTCAAGTTCTTCACACTAATTAGGGGCTTATAATTTCCCAACACCGATACATATTCAAGTTGCTTTAATGATATAGCATGCTTTCTTCCAATAGTATTCATAATCTTATGTCCACTAGTGAAACATTGACCCTTTATAATGACTCACCACTAGTAGATGCCACTTAATATCATTAAGTAATTAGAGCTCTTTAATATTTGTCTATATCACATCCAAATTTTTACTTTGCAACCAATCATTTATCTTAATTTATGCATTTATATTAATAAGATCATTGGTCTACTGTCAAATGTGTCTTGTGTTATCTTAAGCAGACAATAAATTAGTTTTTTTTTGTTGAACTTGTTATACTTTCCCATTTTATGCTTTTTTGGATATTAACTAAGGTTATAATCATGATGACTGCACCTCCACTTAGACCTACATCATCTTTCTTAAAGTTACTCTAATTAATTGATCATTTGGGAAGTAACACACTATTGCTTAGTCATTTGTTAAAGTTGAGTACATAGCTATTGCCTTTATTGTTGCAAAGGTTAATTAGGTATATAATTTGCTATGAGAACTCTGTTTTTCTCAACCTTTTCCTCTACCTATTTATTTTGACAATGTTGCCACTATATACTTGTGCTAAATTCTAGTTTTTTTTTATAATTATGTGAAGTATATCAAAGTTGACTTCCATTTTGTTTGCACTTAAGTTTAGAATAGGGAAATTTCAGAGACTCATGTCCCCTCTACTAATGAGCTAACTAATTCCCTTACTAAGCTTTTCACTTGTGCATAATATCAATAATAATGTCCTAAGATTGGCATTATCAATGTAATGATGATCTTACAGGAACATAATAAGGATACAATTCATCATTGTTAATCCATTCTATAATTGCATATAATTCTTGTAAAATAAGTCACAATTATCTTTATTAACGTATTACCATTTATAGTTCTCAAAATCTCTCATCAAGATCACAATCATTATATTTATATTATTATACAAATGAATAAATATTCAAATCTTTTCCTTACAATTTTGTTACCTTATCAAACAAAATTGTCAAATTCTCCTTTTTAATATATTTACTAATTTACGCAAGCAAGATATATGGCATAATAGCTCAAAAATTTAAATGATAATTAAAAATATTATCATTATTGATAAAGTAAATCAAGTAAAATAAATAAATAACAAAATAAATTATTTGATAAAAAATAATAACAACTAAAATTTTTGTTTTTCTATTAAAAGCAATTAAAATTTTGGGTTAATTTTGGCCTAGATTTGCTTAGGTTGTTGCTAGATTTGAGTTTTATGAGTTTTGATATTTAGGTATTGATTTCTTTCTATTGGAATTATTTTGGTTTATTCAAATTTTTTATTATTTTAGTTTTGATTATTTTAGGCGTTAGGTCATTGAATTTTTTAATTAATATGAAATATAATCAAATCTAGTTTAAAGAAATTTATGTTGGATTACTTATATAAATAAGTTTTTGCCATAATAGCAAACAAAATTTAAGTTTCTCAAACCTTATTTAATCTTTGAAATCACAAGTACAATCTTCATTGTCTAACACTTATAACACTAGCCTTTTCACCTTACATAAGGAGAGTTAATGCTAAAGTTTTGTATTCAGTTCATGGTTGTTAACTTTTCTAAAAGGTGTGATACTAGCTTTTTAAAAACATAATGGTATCTAAGAATGAATATTGAAAAAGATGTTATTGGAAACAACTTATCATGTAATGAAACCAATTTTCATTAGAAATTCTTAATATGAAAAAAAAAATATTTCATCACATTTTTATTTAAGGGTTATATCTTATGTTGCAATGAATTATTAAGAACGAAGTTTAGTGGACATAGAGAAGATGTAATGTTTGGCCCTTTATGTATCCAAAGCAACCTAGCGATTGTAATGAGTGAATTCTAAGTCTTTACTAATCATTTTAGATGCAATTGAAATATCATAAATAATCAACTTTTAAAAATTGTCCCATTCTCTAAGTTAACACGACTTTGTTTGTTTTATCAAGATTCTTTGGGATTCAAAAGTATGATTGTATTTGATGGAAGTTACAACCAAATCAAGCACTTGTCATACACTATGGTACCACTTTTCACCTGCTTTTACTTTTATACTTTTTCCTACCAACACTTTATTTATTTATCTCTCTTTTAAGTATAATTTATCATAAAAATACATACACTAGAATTTTAAAGAATTTGAAAGGGAAATAGAAAAGGGAACATATTACATGAGAAGTATGTGCTTTGATTAGAAATTTATTAGGGTATATTTTGGGAAAAATAAGTGCTCTGACTGATTTAGAATGTTTTTAATGTTGATCTTCCATGTTGATAATAGGAATGAGATTTTCTACAAATATTTAAAAGAATTCAAATACTTTTTATAGTGATCTTTTACATTGTAATGTAGAGGTGAAATTTTTGAAAATATTTAGAATAATTTAGATTTTTTTACAATGATGCTTTGCACTGAAAAATACAAATAAAATTTTCTAAACATTTTTTTAAATGAGATTTTTTAGCAATTAACTTCAGAGATTATTTTGGAGTTTAAAGATAGGCTTGGAATTTCTTGCAAATTCTTTGAATTTTCTTGCCATGGAGAATGTTATTATTATTAGTATTATTTTGAGATTTACAAATTCTTAAGTTCAAACAATCATAAATCATTCTAAAATGGTGCCATTTTAAGGGTTAGGAACTAGGTTCCAAGTGCCAAAATAGCATTATTTTGGGGATGAGATAGAAGCTTTGGAAATGCAAAACTACCTTGTTTCAAATAGCATATATATATATATATATCTACACACACACACACATACTCTTTAACTCTTTGTACAAACACTACCCCTCAACTCTCTCCCTCTTAGCTTATTTCTTTTTTGTTCCAAAACATGTTTTTCTTTTTTTACACTACTCCTCACCTCAATCCCTCGATCTTTCTCTTCTCAACTTTGTTTTTTTATTAAAAAATTAAGAAACTCCTTAAGCATAAATCTTAGGCATGACTTTTAGTGTTGGAACCTGATTTTCTCATGAGGTTATGATTTTGCTAGAAATTTTGTGAAGTAATTAAGATTGATTGACAATGGACAAGGGGAATCTGGGCAAGGAGAAGGGTTGTTAGGAATCTGGTCATTCTTGGCCATGGATTGGTGCGTGGAGGTCACAGTTGGGTAGATTGGCAATAGAGGAGTTGGTTATTGTGGGTTCTGTGTGGTGATAATGGTTAGAGGCAGCACGTGGATAGTGAGAAGCTAGCAATGGTGGCTTTAGGTTTTTCTTGTTAGAGAATGGTGTTCCTACAGCACTTTAACCGGTGCGTGTCCATCGACAATGGAAAGATTAGTACCTAAGCTTCTGAACGGCGAGGGTCTTGGGTAGCAACAGTGAGTGCATCGGTGACCAATAACGGCGTATTTTGGTTTTCAATTGGTCTGCATGTTATTTAATTCCCTTTTGAAGTGTGATATTCGGTAACATGTAGATTATTAGTTGGCGACTTCAAAGATGGTGCTCATTCAATTTTCCGTCAATGGTACCATCATTGGTGGTGTAGTCAGTGAGGCTCCGGTGACTAGCCAAGAGACAAAATGTTTGCTTTGTTGT
This sequence comes from Ceriops zippeliana, assembly GCA_037897445.1. Taxonomy (NCBI): domain Eukaryota; kingdom Viridiplantae; phylum Streptophyta; class Magnoliopsida; order Malpighiales; family Rhizophoraceae; genus Ceriops; species Ceriops zippeliana. The sequence continues at coordinate 516,745 of JBAPLH010000205.1, read as the reverse complement.
TTATTTTTGTCTTTTGTTAATTTTTCATTGTAAGCTTCTTGCTTTATAGCTCATCAACTTATATTATATAGAAAAAGGAGGGAGAAAAAAAAATCAATGCTATGTACTAACCTGAAATTTTTCTTTTTTGTGCAAAGTTGATGTAAGAGACGCTACAAACTTGTACTGGTTAGTTCTCAATGAGCACATACAATGATCAAGTATCTTTCATCAGTTAATCCTTAGTTTGACTAAATTTTATTGTGTTTGTGATTTTGGCAATTACCTTAGCGTTTGGTATTATGGGAGCTATGTTCCTTATTGTTGTGTTTTTTTTTTCTTATATGTTTATTTATAAGCCCTTTGCTTTTGACAATTTTGGTCAAATAAAGTAAGGCAAAATTGTGCTTAAGGAGCACTAAAGGCATCTTGGAGTGGGTGGAAGAGTGGCTGGTAATTAACTATTTGAAAATTAATTCATGGAGTTACCTTTGTTGTTTAAAGTGACTTTAGATTTATTCATAACTCAAATCATTTATGAGAGTTATTATCTCCAATGCAAATAAATGTAGTGCTAGATTATAAATGATTGTATGAGATTTATTACTTATTCTTTTATCATGATAAGTTAGTAGCTCACTGAAAGAATGTCTCAAATTGCCTTTTAGAAGCTTAGTTTGAGCGAGATTAGTTCATTTATTGTTTCAAATTAGACTATTAATTGCAATATCAACATAAATGAGAGAATGAAATACCAAAGGACTTTTTATACTGCTGTGAGTACATATCTTCCCACCATTGATGTTATGTGAAAGTTGCTCCTTTTCTTAGGATGACACCCTAACATTTTTCTTCTTCTTCTTCTTCTTTTTTTTTTTGGCTGTGTCCCTTAATGTCTTAACATTCTTTGCTTCCTCATTTTTTTTCCAAGTGATTTTTTTCCTACTACTTGTTGCCCTTTCTTTTTCTTTGTTTTCTCTTATATGCAATTTTACTTACTTTGCTTCCTTTGGGATCTCTCAAATTTTGAAAAATTTAATCCCAACTCTTAATTTGTGTTGAATAGCTGAAATTAGTTTTGCTTTTTTTTTTTTTTTTTGCTTCTTCACATGTCTAATATTTTGTAAACCATTGGCCTATAGGGTCTTGCATTTGGAGTAGGCCACTAGGCCTTATAGAGAGGGTCGAAAGCCTTTTGGCGGGCTTTGCTTAATTGGATAGCTTTATGTCTCTGCTTTTGGTTTTTCCTTGATGGCCCTGATACCACTACACCTGTACGATTTCATATATTTAATACACTTTGTCACAGGCCTTTGAGAAAGAAGAGGGTTTTTTTTAGGGTTCAATGATGCATTGGATTTTAGCAATTTTTGTCTAAAAGCAGTTTTTCTACTTTAGGTTTAAATCTTATGACATATAGGACTATCAAGTCTCGCTTTTACCTTTGGGCAATGCCCTGGACTTTGTAAATTGACTTGCAATAATTAAATATTTCTTTGTTTTCTTTTCTATTTTTATTTTCTTCTTTTTTCTTTTTCTTCATTCATTTGCTCTTTTTTTATTATTTTTTTAAATCCAAGTATAACTAATCCTGTGCTCAAACTTTAAACAAACTGCAATCCAATTATAATTGTATTCCAAGTTGGCATTAAATAAATCAAACACGAGAGGAGGGAGAAAAGATCATTATTTAAATAGGATAGACAAAATCGCAATACAGTATCTTATTTCATCATTGGTTCGAATTGATTATCCTCCGGTTGGTGGTATTTAATATTATCAATCTATCGGTGGCAGCATTAGCACCCCACTTAGTGTTAAACAGTTTTAACAATAACACAATCCAGGTATACCAATAGCAGGCTAATATCGATCTATCATCGTCCTTATATGTGAGTGTGTGTGTGTGTGTGTGTGTGTAAACCTCCCCATCCTCCTCAACCACTGGATTGACTATGAAAAGTCCCACGATGAACGGCCGAGATGACAAGATTAATAAGCATCCACAGCCAGAGACAAGTTAACCTTGACACGGAGGGGTTGTCAGGTATGTGCAACATATAACCTTCTTCTACAGATTTCCCCTAAAAAATAGTGTTCATGGGAATCTAGGGTACGTGAGCCAGTCATGTGCTGCAAAGCCCAACACAGATTTGAATGTGAGGAGTAGCTTTTACACTGCTGCATCTGTTGTTTGTTTGCATATTTCTATAGAGATTTGGGTCCCCCCTTACCCGCAGTACCCCACCCCACCCTCTCTCTTTCTGTTTCGCTCAATCTGTGTCAGTTTTTGAACATCATCTATGAGAGAGAAAGAGATAGAGAGGGAGAGAGAGGGTGAAAGAACCCAAACAAAGGGTCGATGTGAGAGCCTCTTTCTTTCTCCCTCACTTTTTGCTAGCGGAAAAGCACGACACCCTTTCTGTGCCCTCTCACGTGCACCACATCTCTCTCTCTTCCTCTCTCTCTCTCTCTCTCACACACACACACACACACAGACACACACTTGCCCCAACTTCAACTTGGTATTACAATCTCTCAAGTTCATGTTATAAACAAGTGCTTCCCTGGTAGTACTTTTACTTTCTGCCTTTTCCGGTCTTTCTAACTTCCAAGCACAAGCACAGCAGATAAATTCAACAGATGGATTTCTCTCCATATACTGGTTGACACTGAAGATGTAACTTGTTAATAATTATAGGGTTTTCAAGTTGCCAGACTGTCAGATACTTGGGCGGGTAAAGTTCGAAAGGGAATGGCGCTAGAAGCATTATCTTCTAATAAGTTCTCCAGCTTCGTTATCTATGACACCATTTCTGCAACTCCATACAGCAGCCGCGACTCTCTAGAGTCTAGTCTTTTGCTGGAGAATGCCTTGAAACGTCAAGACATTGGAAGTGCTGTGGCTAGCTCTTCAGTTTTGACTCAAAAAACGCGTATGATGGGACGAGAACTGGTGGCAGACAGGCGACAGAGTTTGGCGGTGCAAGGAGCAAGGAAAAAAAGAAAAAGAAAGCCAAGGGCTTGCAAGAACAAAGAAGAAGCCGAGACACAGAGGATGACCCACATTGCTGTTGAGAGGAATAGGCGAAAACAGATGAATGAGCATCTTACTGTTTTGAGGTCTCTTATGCCTGAATCATATGTGCAAAGGGTTTGTTTCCAATTCCTTCTTTTACAATCTTTCCTTTTCCTTTCTGCCTCACTAATTACTAACATATATAAAATTGATAACTTACACTTAAAAGGACAAATAGTGTACGAAACTTTTGGATTATAAATTTTAGAGAATGGTTAAAGACGCATATACTCTTATCTTTGTTTGCATAAAGAGTTTGTTTTCTACTCTAAAGGGCATTTCTATCTTGGAATATGGCTTTATCGAATTCAAAATTTCCGTTCGCGAAACTTCTTTAGCATAAATATTTAGGATGATCATATTTTTATTAACAGATCTTATTATAAGCCAATTGTACAAACCCTACGTATGTGCCACTAGTGCGTTCCCATTTTTCACTGCCCCCATGATATAGAATCAGTTGTGCGCCTCACATGTCATTTGCAAGATTTTTATATTTACAGCATTATCCTAAATTTAGCATACCTTATTGTTTTGCGGGCTGGTGGGAAGTTTTTGAAATGTGATAGACTTTTTTAACAATTTAGTTCGAAGTCACAAGACAGAGTGAACAGAACATAAGACAGAAAAATTCAGGAGCCAGTCGCTTTATTTTTATTTTCCTCTAAAAGTTGGCTCCACCACTGCCTTCTGCTATTTTTCAATATGGGCAATTCCTCCTTCACATGTCATTAGAGCCATAGGTAGATAGTATAGACTACTAAAACCATAGAGAATTCTAACTTGGAGGTGGGTGAACCAGTGTCAATATGGTTACTGCAACAGAAATCATGTTTTATGTTAATCATGCAATAACCAAGCAGTACGTTTGAAGCACTAGTTCACAGCTTCTACAAAAAAAAAAAAAAACAAGAAAGAGAAGAAAAGAAAAAATCATACTCACTAAAATTATGATAATCTAAGCATCTGGTTAGATTTTGGCACTAGCAATTTTTTTTTTGATACCCTTGTACTGGGGAGGAAAAGTCAATTATAAGTGAAGTTTGGGGTCAGAACCTCAAGTCTCACCCTAGTTTTAGTTGGTGACCACTAAGTAAAGCTATACTTAGCGGTTCTATTACTTTACTTTCTTGGTTTCATTATCTGGTTTAGTTGTACGTCACTCTGTCCATTGATTAGTACAATTTATTCACTTGTCAAGAATGGAATATAGCTTTATTGTCGAAGTTTAATATCAAGCTTCTAAATGACACATTTGTCCGTGACCGACATGAAAGCAATCGTCACTTGTCCAATGTAGGGTGACCAGGCCTCCATAGTAGGTGGTGCTATAGAGTTTGTGAAGGAGCTAGAGCACCTTTTGCAATCCCTTGAAGCTCAAAAGGTCCAACAATTACAAGGACTTGGAGGACTCAGTGAAGATACCACTAACATCCCTCCACCCCCCTTTGCACGGTTCTTTGTATACCCTCAGTTCACCAGGTCTCAAATGCCCAACAAGTACACATCAAAGACTCAAGCAGCAATTGCAGATATTGAGGTCACTTTAATTGAAACCCATGCAAACCTCCGGATTCTCTCAAGAAGAAGCCCCAGACAGCTCTCAAAGTTGGTTGCTGGATTTCAAACACTTTTTCTTACCATTCTGCACATTAATGTCACCACCATGGACCCACTGGTCCTATACTCAATCAGTGCCAAGGTGTGTGCATATCCACTATTTATTCAAGAGAATTCCTTTGCCCACAATGTTATCACTTCACTCGGTGTCATCCGTATAGATTTTATATATATGGAGTGCCATACATCAGTAATTGCTAATAGGTAGCGATCATGCGCGTCTTAACATGATTAATAGACTTGTTACATGATAAGAGTCTCTTTGGCAATTATCACGTGCATGCAATATCTGGGGTGCCAACGAGTTTGACTAGTAAAATCAACTTGGAATTGTAATTATGGCATCTAAAATTCAGTTTTTGTTATACTGAAAATAATTGGAAGTCACAATAACGTACTCTCGTTGAGGACTCCAATAATTCTGGACCAAAAAAATTGGCGGCAAGAATATAGACATGGTACTCTTGGAAGAGGACCCCACAATAAGGAAATAAGTGATGGGGAAAAAGTCGTTTTAAACAAAGTAGTCCTCAATTATGTAGTGTCATGTGTGGAGAATGTTAATGGGCAAAGGGTCGTGTTACATTTTATATATTTGGTGTTTCCCATTCATAGAAATATATGATCTTGCTAATAATTTCAAGGAAGGATGCGATTTTTGAACTAATATTTTGAACATTCTTAATGCAGCTTGAAGAAGGATGCCTGCTCGCTTCAGTAGATGACATAGCAGGAGCAGTCCACCACATGTTTAGAATAATAGAGGAAGGAGCTACTCCATGTTGAGTAAAGTCCTTGACTCTCCCAAAATGGCCTCTGGTTTCAGTCAAATCACAGAGGGCTACTGGCTCCTTTTTGTCTGTTGCAATGACGTTTGTGATGTCCTTTGTGTTTTTTTTAATCGTTTATGTAGCTACCGTGACAGTTTTGACTGATTAATTTCTCCTGCACATGAATTTGTGACTTCGTAGTGGGTGTACAAATTACAAAAGTAGAATCATCTAGACGCAACAAAGGAAATGAAACATGGACGCATGATGTAATTGGGAGCTATCCCAGTTACACTCTCATGGTAGGTTAGTCTGTGAATGTTTTTTTCTTTTTTTTTTTTTGGTGGACAGGGTAAGAAAAACGAAAAACAAACTAGTCTCTAAAGAAGGCGGCAACATCCTTATCACTATCTAATAGCATAACAAAGGTGAAGGGAAAGTAAGCAGAGTTTCAGTCTCAGTAGAAGCGACCCCCATTTTTGCAAGAAAGAAAGACAGCACATGAGTTTCCTTCCTGCAAGGCATGCGTCAACTTTAAGTTCCAATTCTTTCCCCAAAGGCTCTGGATATCTTCAAGAACAGCAAGCAGATGTGCTGGATAAGAATCACTCTCCTATGGCCCTTATTCCATGGTAGTTCGAATCCGCGTCTAATGCCTAGAAGTTAGGCCACCCTTTTCATAGCGGTCCCCCATAGTGCTAAGAAACCACCACGCTAGATGCCATGTTTGTCTGAAGGAAACCACCAAATCCGACTCGCCTTAGATTCCCAACGGGCATTACCATCAGCATTTAATTTAACCGCCAATCCAACAACCCGGCAATTGGAAGAGGAAACGTCTTGCAGAGTAGGGAAACTAGCGAGATAGCAAATAAAGTACTTCTCACTTTTGAGAAAAACGGGAGATTTTAGTGCCGGAGATGATTTCCTCGTTACGGAATTTCTACAAGGACCAACAAAGTACACAGGAAAAGCATACCCATCGGGTTCAAGGAATTCAAGATGACTTGTTCCTTCGAAAAGCATTTTATCGCGGGCCCTAGAGATGGTGGGTGAAAAAAGAAACGAGGAATTCCTTTTAGAAATAGGTCCTTTCTGTTATGTACCGTAAAAGTATTTATTGAATAAATATGAAACAAAAATAATAATTTAAAATTTTGATTTTTAAGTGACTTAGAAAGATTCTAATGTTAGAGCCTATGTGTTTTGTGTTAATTTTTTAATAAATTATACTTTAATTTTTATATTTTTAAATATTATATATTTAACTTCATAAATTTTAAAAATTTTTCAATTAAGTTTAATTTGACCTCCATTTTATATTTTTTCAATTGTTCTTACATAAGTGACATATTAGGATCCTAATATATTAACAATAAATATAAATTATAATTTTAAAAGATTAAATAAATTAAATTATTTTAATTCATTATTAATTTTATAATTAATTAAATTATTTTCATATATCAAAATTGACATAAAGTCACATAGCATAACTATTTAAACATTAAAACTATCAAAATAATTGATTAATCCCTTTAATACATGTGTGTAATTCAAATCATCATTCCACTTTGTACATGAATTTTTTAAATTAATATTTGTTGAAAAAAAATGGAACATTCATCAATGATTATTTTATAATAACGAACTTTTATTGATCTTTTAGCTATCCATATATAATTCATTATGTGTCTAACTTTATCCACATAAGCGATCTTTGATTAAAACTACTTATAGGTGAAATTAAAGCATATCAATTTTTATATGATATATCTTAGTAATGTCAAATTTAAGGATTACTTATACAATCATTAGATGAGAAATTCTTCACACACACATAATTTTTCATTTAAAAACTCTCATAGTAGGTCAACTTAATAAACTTATTCAACTAATAAGTACTTACATATTGGTTTTAGTATCTTTATACTTTAATTTATGAAATTAATTGCTTTCATGATAAGAAAGAAACACAATATCTATTAGTTTCACAACTCCATCAATATCTAGTTTTGATAATACATTGATCAAGAATATTTAGAAATCATATTTTGATACGATGGGTATTTCGTAATTGTAATTTCATTGTAATTGTGATTTCATCATAATTATTTTTGCAAAATATGTTTATTTCATAGAGTTTATTATGATTCTATCATTATATAAACAATACTTAAGATAAAAAAAACACTTAATTGATATATTATATGTATGAATTATCAAATGTGTATTTATAATAGTAATCAACACTTTGTTTAGGTATGAGGATATGCACCAATACTTCCATAACCCACACGCACAAGAGCAGTCATGCGATATGTGTAGAATATCTTTTGGTATAGCATGAAACCTACAACAAATAACATATTCATATAAACCCTTTCTCACTTATTCAACATTAGATAATAATCTACCTACAAAGTTCTTAAGATTGAAACTCAACAACAATTGAACACTCTTTGTTGTAAGATCCAAAAATAAAACCTAGACACTAGATTCTAGAGTCAAATAAAAATGTTGTCAAGAACCATAACAACCATAACCTACATGTCTTATAGAATAATAATCTAATCCATAATTGTATCCAAGACATCTTCTAGCAAATATCAACAATCTCTTAATTTAAATAAAATTAACCCAAACAAAGAACGTTATAGCCTTCCATTACAAATCCTCATCTTCCTTTATTATCATCAATTGACCTAAAATTTCATTCTTGTGCAAAACTGAGTCTATATTGCGAATGGTGCTTTTATGTGGAATTGTGTGTGACTTGGTTTAAAGAACGTCTAGTCTTGCAATAATTTTTTTTTAATTTTTTTAAGACAAAGTTATGTAGTGTGTGCAAAATGGTGGGGTTTTCATCTAGTGGTTTTGGGTACTATTTTTTCGTCCTTCTAGTCTTGGAAGGAAACTTCTTATTATGGTGTGGATGGAGAATGGTTGCCTGGCTTCCTACCTTAAAGCGTGTGATATAAGAGATAGCTTTGATACTGTACTTAAGGACATTGATGGGACAATCTAATTTGTGGTATCGGAATTCAAGTACTTGCACCGAATAACAGAAGTCCACTTTTTTATTATTATTGTTTAGTAATTCCTATTTCAATATGTTAAGTATGGCAATGTTGTTGAGGCGAGCTTGTCTAAGTCCTAAAACACCCTCTTACTTAGGTCAAGCTACTTCCTCCCAACTGACAAGACGCACAATACCTTTTCCAAAATCCAACACTCCAAATGAAGTGTCTTGTAATCTTATCAAGCTCATCCCATATCAAACTCAAAACCCACATTATTTGCATGACACATATGGTATCGAAGCAAGATGATTATGTGCCAAAGTCACCCGACCCATAATATTCAATAGCATAGATATTCAAATGGATGGTTGCAATTTAAATTTATCAATGAGGTACCCATATAAAGCTTTTGTATTTTAGTCATCAATATAGGGAACACTAAGGTATTTTCCCCAAGGCATTTGTAATTGCCACATTGTTAATTTCTTTTATTTGTTAAAGAATGTCCTTGGGAACACTAAGACAAATAATCACTTTTTATTTTTACTTATTAAATTTAAGATTAGAATCTCAATAAAACTCAGATTGTGGTTATATTTAATAAATAATCAAATGCACTGTTAGGATAAAAATTTTTAAACTACAATCTTACTTGGCATTTATTTTAAAAAGGTCATTTTTAATTCCTAACATATTTAGTTTCTATCTGTATGTTCGTTTACATGCAAATATGTTGTATTTGTGAGTACACATGACAGCAGTTCCTGGCAAAGAAAAAATGGTTGACAGTTTTATAAGGAGACATAGTGAGTACGTATAGGAAAGCATGGCATGTTGTATTTTTGTTTTTTCACATAAAAAGGCTGCTAACAAGAGGGGTTTTATGGGATCGATGCATCTTTACTTTTCTGACGATTTCCAGCTCCCATTTTTGTTTCTTTCTGTGGGATGGGTCTCCGTTCTCATCAATTCAATGTCCTATTGTGTGGCAGGAAAGACACGTTTGCCAGGGGTATGTATGGTTCTTGGAAGAGTGATGACTGGGAGGAAATTACAGCTTCTCACCTTGAGCGCGTTGTCACGTTTGTGTCCTATGCACTTGAAAGCTCGTTGTGAAACCCACAGTTGATATTCATAGATATCCATGATGACTGTAACTCAAAGAGTGCACGGGATAAGGCATTGTGTTGGTTTCACCATTCCTTTCATATTAGCTTTACCTTGTGCATAGTCAGAATCGCCTCTGAAACAGCATTGAATTTGTTGTCTTATTGTTTTTATATGGTCATTGGTTCTTATAACTCAAATTTCCTCAGCACCCTGAAATCTTTGCTCTACCAATTAAGTCCATGTCACAAATAGACAATGTTGGATGCTCTAGCCGGTTCAGGCTCTGTCGTGGTCCGGGTAGAACCAATTTCTAAATTGTTAAGCCCATGTTCAACTCTACCCAACGCTCAGATCAGGACACAGTGTGCCTTACTTCACAACAAAATTATCTACCCACCTACCTAAACATTAGTTATTAGGATATTCAAGCGAGGTCCACTAATATGAGAGATTTTGTAATTTCACTTGCCTAAAAAACTCAACTCAATGTCATATACGAGAGAAATAAAAAATAAGTATGACAAAAAAAATCATGTGATATAAAATAATTTGTGTGTAAAATTAAAAAATAACAAATGCCCTCGTATAAACATGACTTCAATTTCAATCTCATCAATCAGCTTCAAATTCTGTAGGTAAAATACGGAAGAACCATGGGGGACTTAAAATAAGTGAGACGGGCCAGTTCAAAACGCAAGATAAAAATGCCTAAAATAAGGCTGGTCATACGAGTACAGAGTAGACCAATCTGGAAGGGCCCAAGTCTGGCATTGAACCATGAAACTAGAGAAAATATGGTTATGTACCCATTTACACAATAATCTTCCCTGTGGCCCGTTACGTCAAACATGAGAACATCATCCACCAAAATAGATAAACGAAAGAGTTTCAAATCAGAAGGGCCGACGTTTAGACCATATGGAGAACAATTTGGTGTATTTTTCAATTTACCATTACCTTTTATAATGTTATACCATTATTACCTTATCTAATGCTACAAGTTGTAAATTTTATAAGCAGACATAGCATTAATGTGAATGATATAGGATGTCAAACTTTTTAAAAAAAAAAAGAACAAAAAAACAAAAAAAAGGTTAATATGCTTTATAGTTGTATAGAACTATCTACTTGTGCACAAAATTACCTTCAATTGGGAAAAGAAATTGCATGTGCTGTCCAATTAATATATTTTTCCTAGAGCATTGCAACCTTTGCAATGAGATATCATATAATTAGTCATTAGTTGCAGTCGCTTTTGTTTTCTTGGTTTTTATTTTCTTTCACAACCCATTGTCAACAAAACATTATTACTGAGAAATATATTTATAAACTTCCTCAAGTTGCAATAAACAAACTAATTAGCTCAATGTACTTACTAGAAAGCAAAAAGTCACCCAAAACAAGAAAGACACTGCTTTTAGGTTGAAAGTTAACAGGAGTCATTGTCTAATTGCATATCCGTTTTTTTTTTTTTTCGTTCCTTTCATCTCTGACGAAGCAAACAACGAGAAACTATTGTCAAGGGCCGAGACCAAGTATCTGAGACATCTAGGAAACTAACAGAAAACCTGTATGCGGGAATGCAAGTCCTTACACCTAGGTTGTTGAATGATTTAGAAAGACATCTAGGTTGTTGCATGGCTGCATTTAGGGAGCGACCTAATGCTCTCATCTTCCTGAAATTCACTAAGACAAACTGAACAATCTGTCCCATCAACCAACCCATCTCCCTTTTTGTACTTGAACGCTGTGATTGACTTGCTAAGAGACTCATCTAAACTTCTTGTTGTAACATACCAAGGCTCATGGAGAAATGAGTTCTGGTTATCTTCCAATTCCTCGTGTTGGTGATTCCAAGTTTCTCTTCTTCTTGCAGAATCATTGTTTCCACAATATCTGCATATTAAGGTTTAGTAGCTTATTAGAAGGAAAGCACCGGCCAAATGACCAATAATTGCACTGACAAGAGGGGGAATTCCAAAAGGAGGTGGAGGAGGAAAGATGATATAGCACCATTCTGGACAGTACAAGCTGCAGAATCCTTGAGAACAGTCTCTTATTTTCATGTATGGAATCCATGTTGCAGGGGTTTCTAGTGATGCCATGAAAAACCTTGCTACAGCACTCACCCTATTGATGAATTGTATAATGCTCTAGATTATATGGATAGCGACTTAAAAACATGGTTATAAAGGATACCACTTTTCATGCTAAGAATATCTCTATCAAATATGAAATTAGATTTTTAAAAGTGAAAATTCTTCATTTATAAATGAGAATGATTCTTTCAGAGATGAGAATACTTCTCTATGAAATGAGATCACATCACCTATTAAAAAGAATAGTGAGTTAAATAATGTATACAATAAGGAAAGACTTGTGAAACTCTTAAATAATAATATTCATATGAAGAAAAAAGTTTCTTAACTTCAAAAGTCTTTCCAAAAGTTTGCTAAAAGTAAAGAAAAATTAGATATATTACTTGACTTTTAAAGACTCAAGGTGAGATGTTCAGGTTATGTATTTTATGCATATTATCAAAAAACTTCGTAAGGCGAGACAATTTATGCTCACACATTTGCACAAACATCTAGTAGCACATTGCATAAGAATACTTATACATCATACCATGGTAGCAAAGCATTAGATAAATATGTATATATATACATTAGACATGCGTAAAAACTTAAAACATCTTGTAGACATGTACATGCTTATGATAGATAGCATGATTATGATGGATATGATACTTATTCTTAAAGATATAATTTTATAGATCATGTTAAATGATATTTTTGTGGTGTTTATGGTCATATGTAATATTTGTATAATTTAAGATGGAGCCTAAATGGTTATTCTTGCATAGGTGCAAGAGGCACCAAAGTTAACACTCAAAGACTTAAGAAAAGTTAGATACTTAAATTTAGATAAATTATTAATAGGTTTGTCTTAAGGGCAATATAAAGAAGGACAAATGACATCTAAATGGTGGTTGTTGTAGACACATGAAAGGGAATCCTATCAATTTTATCTTCCTTAAGAAAATTAATGGTAAAGTGGTAACATTTAGAGATAATACCAAAAGTCAGACAAGATAGATAAGGAAAAGTCCTTGATGAGTGAAAATTTATTTATTTATTCTTTTTTATATTTAGTTATTTTAAAAAAAATTTATACTTATTTAAGTTGATTAGAATAAATTTTATAACTTAAGTATGTTCGAGGAAATTTTTGAGAATTTATACTTTTAGTAGGCAAAATTTTGGCATTCTATCATTTTGATCTTTGTTTCTTATTTAGAGTTTTATTAACTGAAAGGTTCAAATTGGAAAAATGGTTTTTAGTGAAGTTGTGGTAGATATTTCATAATTTCTAGATTAGGGCTGTGAGTTTAAATTTGAGTTTGCTTGAATCTTTTGACATTGCTTCAAAGACAAGGTATAAAACTAAAGTTTAAGTCCTAATTAAAGTAAGATTCCAATTTAAGTATTAAATATTTAAATAAGCATAACTTAAGCTTTAGGTATCCAAATCAATAATTCAAAAGTCTGAATTGAATCTCATATTCAAGTTTTCAATAAAGACATTAATGCCTTAGTACAGTTATTATAGAATTTGACATAAGCTATACTAAATCAATCTCAATTTTTAATTTATAAAATGAGCTTTATGCCTTTTTTTTTCGGTCAAGACTGGATGCATTCAAAAACTAAAATAAAGGATTATAACTTTAATAAAGAAGATTGACTTTAATTTAGGCTATATTTATTTAGGAATTACTTTAAAACTCATTACAAGAAACCTATCACAATTAAAGAAACAAATTCATTGTAATGTCAGGAATTTATGAGACATTTTGGAGTCTCTTAGTCTTTTTTTTTTTCTACTATAAATATCTTTAGGATATAAATAAGAACCTTTTTAGTTGTTGAGAGCAAGAGAGAGAGGAGAGCAAAAAACAAGCACAAGTAAGGCATAAATAGCCTTAGACAAATTTGGTTTGTAAGTATATGTAGTTAGGATTTTTAATAGTTTTTAGGGATTTCAAAAATGTGGTATTCTAATGAATTAGATTATTTTGTTATGTTATTCCCTTTTCTATTAGAATTGCTTAAGTTATTCTAATTAAATAGTGAATGATTGTTTATTTAATTAATTTGGTTAGATTTACTGAATTGATTAAACAATGGTTAATTACTAAAATTAGGAATTGTGACCTAAATTCATCTTATTTCTAATTACTAGGTAACAGTTAATAGTAAGAGATCATGGATAAGTTTTCCTTTTATTGTTATAAATAACTTATTACATGTTTAAAAATTCAAGTTTGTGTGTGATTATTGCATGATTTAACCTATTATTCTAAGTCTTAAGGTTGCTAATATATGACCTTAGAGAACTTGTTCGGAAGGTATAATGACTAGAGTCTAAGTAAAAGCTTATTCTACTTAATAAATATCTAAAGGAGGATTCAAGTAATAAAGCTTAATGTTATTTAAGATTAATAGTACCAATAAAATTGATACAATGTTGTGGATAATTAAAAGCATTAGATATCATAGTTATAAATGAACCTAAAATTGCAATTTTGCTGATTAATATTTTTATAAGCTTTTTTGTTTACTTTAATTAACATAAAGTTCAAATACAATTACCTCCTTATTCATATTAGTGTCTTTAGGTTTTGTTATCTAGTATTGAATTGATAACACTTCCTATAAAATCAATCCTTATTCATATTATTTATTATTGCATAATTGAGAATAAGATATTTAATTTTTGTAATTGTGATGATAGCTACCATTCCTTAATGACTGAGAATATCTCACTAGTTGAGGGACTCAAATTTAACTTATTGAGTATCAGTCAATTGTATGATAATGATTATAAGGTATCATTTGAGTAAATGCTTATTGTGTTGCTCGCTCTTAAATAAATGATCTCATATTTATTAAAAAATGGTCAAATAATGTTTATATTATTAATTTATGCAATTTGATTAACCAAAATGCTAAGTGCATTGCATCTATTAATAAAGGATCATGGATTTGGCATTGAAGGTTGGGTTATATAAGCATCAAGTAACTATCTAAACTTAACTAGCATAACCTTATAAAAGGTCTTCCAAAGATAAAATTTAAAAAGGATAAGACATTTAATGTATGCCAAATAGGTAAGCAAAGAAATGCTTTTTTAAGATATAAAAGATTGTATCTATTTCTAGACCCTTGCAGCCATTATTTATGGACTTGTTTAGTCCTACTCACATTGTTTAAATGGTAAGTCTCATGTATATGCCATTGTATATGATTATAGTATGTTTGCATGAGTTGCATTCCTAGCTTACAAAGACGAGAACCTAAAGGCCTTTGAGGGGTTTTATAAATAAATCTAAAATAAAAAGGGGTATTGTGTCCATTTAATTAGAAGTGATTATGGCTATAAGTTTGGGAATAAAGGTTTTGAGAATTTTTGCAATTTTTAAGGTATCTTTATAACTTTTCAGCCTTAAAAACCCTATAATAAAATAGAGTAGCTAAAATGAAGAATAAAATGATGTAAGCGATGGTTATAACCATGTTAAATATGGATAGCCTTAACATTTTTAAGTGATGGCTATAACCATGTTAATTATGTCTAATAAAGTTTTCATTTATTCAACTTTTACAAAGACCCTTTATAAGTTATGACATATGAGAAAGCCTAGAATAAAATTCCTACAAGCCTTTGGTTACAATTATTATATTCTAAATATACAAAACACGCTTAATAAGTTTGACTTCAGGGCAAATAAAGGTATCTTTTTGGGAAACTTTTTTAGAAGTAAGGCATATAGTGTGTTCAATAAGAATTCTCTTATTGTAGTAAAGTTCAAGTATGTTATATTTAATGTGTAGAATGAGAAAATTGAAGTGAATCAGTCTAATCTTTAAAGTGATGACAATTTTGACAATCTTGTTCAATGAGATCTAAGAGAATTGAAACATGTTGGAAAAACATTTTAGGATCAAATAAATGGTAACTCTTTTTATTTTTTGAGATCTTAATCTGAATTTAGGAATATTAGTATGGTAGTTTCATAAATAGAACTAGTACATATAAATGATACATTGGTTGACTAGTTTTAGGTGCATATTATAAAGGATGAACTCAATTATTTTAAGAATAATAATGTTTGGCTTTGGTATTTAGACCTAGTGATCAACCGATCATAAAAGCCACATAAGTCACAGACACAAGCTTGATAAAAGTGGCCAAATTGTAAGAAACAAGGTAAAGTTAGTTGCCAAAAGCTATAATCAAGAAAAAGGCATTGATTATGATGAGACCATTAACCTCATTGCTAGGCTAAAGTCTATTAAAATGTTGTTTTCACTTACATTTCATAGGAATTTTAGGTTTATGCCAAATGGACGTGAAAAGTGAATTATTTAATGGTTATATTATAAAAAAGTCCTTGTTGATTAAACCAATGTGGCTTTGAAAGTAAAGAATTCCTTAATCATATTTACAATCTTTTAAACGCTTTATATGGGTTAAAGTAAGTGCTTAGAGCTTAGTATGAAAGGTGTTAACCTTTAAAGGTAACTCTTTCTTAGTTGATCAAAACTACTTTAAAGGTAGAATTAATGGCATCATATTTGGTGCTACTAATGAGTCATTATGTAAAAGTTTGCTAGTGGCATAAATATAAAATTTAAAAATGAGTATGATGGGAAAATTGAATTTCTTCATTAGATTTCAAATTAAGCAAACAAAGGACAAAAATCTTTATTAACCAAGCCAAGTATGTAGAGAAATTTTGAAGAAGTTTGGCATGGATGATTCCAAACCTTATGCCATTCTAATGATCACCTTAACGAAATTGGATAATGATATAAATGGTAAGGCTATTAATGGAAAGTAGTATAAAGGCATGATTGATAACTTCTCTATCTTATTACTAGTAGACTAGACTTAATATTTAGTATTTATTTACATGTAAGATTTTGATATAGTCTAAGAAAGTCACACTTAGTTTCCTTTAAAAGAGTTCTTAAAAATGTGAGAGGGACCATGGGTTTAGGACTTTGATATTCTAAGAGATCAATAATAAGTGTACGTTAATTTTTTGGCCAAGCTTTAGTTTCATGGTATAATAAAAAGCAAAATTCAATTTCCCTTTATATAATTAAAGTATATGATAGTAAAAGCTTACTATACTCAATTACTTTGGATGAAATAAGCTTTAGACTTTAAATTGCATTACTCTCATGTACTTATCAAGTGTGATAACACAAGTACAATTAATATGATTAAGAATCCTATATATTATGCCTATACCAAACATATTGACATAAGACACCATTTCATTAGGGCTCATATGTTAAAAGGAGATTTGTCTTTAGAGTTTGTGAACACTAAAGATCAATTAGTCAATATATTTGCTAAAACCTTAAGTGAGGATAGGTTTGTGACCCTTAAAGAGTATTATCAATTCAATGTCACATAAATAAAACCTAAAGACATTAATATAAATAGAGGGTAATGTTGAATTTTGACTTTTTTAATAATTAAAGTAAATGACATGATTAAATATAACAACTTAGAAAAATATTAATCAACTAAATTTTAGTTTCAAGTTTATTTATAACTATGATATTTGATACTTTCAATTATCCATAATATTGTCTCAATTTTGTTGAAATTATTAACTTTAAATAATGTTGTTCCCATAGCCTTATATGAGTTGTAATTGTTGTAAATTAGATTTAAGTGTGCAAGTAATTTGACATGAAGGGGCAAGAGAGTAATTTGAAATTACATAAAGGGACAAGAAAGTAACTTTGCAAGAAAGAAAACCTACACGACATACACCATTGGTAAAAATAGTGAAAACCTAAGACGACCATGTGTGTGGAAAAGAGAAAAATACAAAATGGCAAAAAGTGGGGGTTGGACGAGAGGGCCAAAAAAAAAAACAGAGAAAATCAGCACACCATCGACACGCCTAAAACACTATATCAAAAAGAGGAAATCACCGTCGACAAAAATAGAGAAAAGCGGAGACGACTAAAGGGGCTGGACAACTGGATGGCAGACCGGAAGAGTGAAATGGCAAAATCCTATTTGGCCAACCAAGTGAGCTGACGGTAGAATAGGGGAAGGAGAGAAAATCTGACACGGCCAAAAAGGAGAGTGGATGGCGAAGGAACTGCACACCACTGGTACACTAGCAGTTAGCAAGAAGACAACCAAAAGAGAGAAGGAATGGCACATACCACTAAGAGAGAAAACACGACCAAATAGGGGAAAAGGAGAGAAAATCTAGAATGGCTGAAGAGGGGTGTACGGAGAGAGAGAGAGAGAGACCATCAACAAAACAGAAGAAATCCGGTTGGATGGTGAGAGAGATCCAGCTAGATGGTGAGAGAGAAAACAAAGTGCCACCACCAGAATGAAGAGTCATTGGAAGAGAAAGAAAAATCTGAAATGACACACCATCAACACACCCAAACACGCCCAAAGAAGAGTGAACGGCTAAATGGCAAAAAGAGGAGTTAATGGCAGAACAAGGCTGGATGGTAGAAAGAGGAGTCGACGGTAGAATAGGGTTGGAGGGTGAGAGAGATCCGTTTGGACGGTGGGAAGGAGAAAAACTAGACACGACCAAAATAAGTGTGATCGACAGAAAAGAAAGAAACCCAAGACAGCCAAATAGCATGTAAACTAGAAACATGCGTGAGACATGAAATGTGGAACTAGAAATGTGAGGCCAGGTTGTGAGATGTGGAATAATGAGGCAAGCCGTGAAATACTGAGATTGTGAAATAGGAGATAGGTGAAACCGTGAGACCGTGAAAGCAGGAGCTGTGTGATACAATCTAAAGAATGAATTTGGTGAAGTATCAGAAAGAACTCAACGCATTTTCAAATTTCTTTAAGAGAGATTAGAGAGCGTTGCGGTAAACTTTTAAGTGATAATGGAGCAGCCTTTCAATTCAACAGAGGCAAGATAAGTTAGAAGAAGGGTAGACACAGTAAGTGACACTCTTTGTATTGTAGTTACTTAGTAATTGTAATAGTAAAATGAGCAGAGGATTAAAACATCCATTGTAATTGGAATTCTTAAGTATAGTGGATAGTCTCGGTAAGGGAGAGTCCCTACCACCATGGATATACGTCACGTTGATAGAACCACGTAAATCTTATGTGTCCTTAATTTGCTTTATGTTATGTGTTTTAAATTGAGTTGTGAATTTAGTTAAAGTATTCAACCCATAACCTAACGAAAACCTAAACAAGAACATCTGAATTGTTTGTTAGGCAAGGTGTCTAAAAGGTGATTTTGGGGACTATTGTGATTAGTAGGTAGCAATAGATCTACCTCTGTTGAGTATGAGAAAGAGTTTGCTTTTAAGAAGAGGTTGAAGTTGTTTATTTACCTACAAATTGCAAATTGTGGTGATACTGATTCATCCCCCCTCTTAGTATCACAAACTAGTAGATCTTAGGGAGAAGTTGGGAATTTCAATTGGAATCAGAGCACAGGTTCACCAGTTTGAAACTCAACAACTTGGTGTACTAC
The DNA here is from genome assembly GCA_037897445.1 of Ceriops zippeliana. Lineage (NCBI taxonomy): Eukaryota > Viridiplantae > Streptophyta > Magnoliopsida > Malpighiales > Rhizophoraceae > Ceriops > Ceriops zippeliana. Next base: position 497,596 of record JBAPLH010000205.1, on the reverse strand, counting down.
TTTGAAGGAATTTAGAAGTTTGACTTGTTCAATATATTGAAAAATGGAAGCTGGTACCAGCACTAGCACCACTTACAGTAAGAAGGTTCCAATCTTCAACAGAACCAACTACTATATGTGGAGAGGAAGAATGCAGGTAGTATTTGCAACCATGGGCCTAAACATGGTGAAATGCGTACAGGAGGCTTTTGTGGCCCCAGAAGGAGGTAAAGATCCAACTCTAAAGGAATTAAGGTAGTTTGAGATAAATGGGAAGGCCTCAAATGTCATCATTTCAGCATTAATTGATGCTGAGTATGCTAAAGTTATAGACTGCAAATCTACTAAGGAGATATGGGACAGACTACAGAAAGTTTATAAAGGTGATGGTAGAATAAAGGAGGCCAAGCTTCAAATGTTCAAGGAGAGATATGAATCTCTCAAAATGCAGAAAAATGAGACAATCCAAAAGTTCTTCACCAGGGTTATTGATGTTGTAAATGACTTTAGAAGTCATGGAAAGAATAAAAAGGACTCATCTATTATGAAGAAAATTCTGAGAATTCTACCTGAGAGGTTTGTCTCAAAGGTGGCAGCTATAAAAGAGAGTAGAGATCTCAATTGTATGTGTCTGCATGATCACCAGTGCAATCTCATTGCATATGAAATGAGGATAAAGTCAGCTAAAAGCTCTGCAACAACGAAGGTATTAAAGGAGGTAGTTTTCAAAACTATGAAGCACTTGAAGATAAAAGAAGAGGAACAATCATCCAATGAGGATGATGATGATAAAGAGCAAGAAAGTAAAGGTGAAGTATTGGCATACTTCACAAGGAAGTTGAAAAAAGGGTATAAGAAGAGAAAAGGACAGTTGTCCTTGAGATGTTATCATTATGGGTAGATTGGACACTTTGCTTCTCAGTGCAAAGTAAAACTTGATGATGAAGATAAGGATGGTGATGATGAGCCAAATTCAAAATATAGAAGACCATCATTCAAATCAAAGAAGTCCAGTAAAAAGACTGTCAACCCATAAAAGAAGAAGAGAGGCTCATTTAGGATTTATATGAATCAGATAAAAGAAGCTGATGAGGAGGAAGATGAAGACTCATCAGATGAGCATGCCTTTATGGCATTAGCTCAATGTGGTAGCTTAACCTCTCAAGAGGAAAGGAAGGTTAATGAAGAAGAGCTAGATCTTGAAACTAAGCTAGAAGTAGCTTTAAGAGATAATCAGATGGGGCAGAACCATAAGAAGGTTGGAGGCCCATATAAAACAAGTTAAAATAAAGTGTGAGGAAGCTAAAAGTCAAAAGGATGAAATAAGGGTTGAGCATATTGACTTGAAGAGAAGATTTGAGGAACAAATCAAAATATATGAAGACCTTAAGGGATTCAAAAATTGAAGAAATGGAGAAAGAATTGCTGAGACTTCAGCAACAACTCAAAAGTAGCAAAGAAAACTTGCAGAAGCTTGAAATGATAGGAAAAACAAGTTCTACAAAAAGAGAGAAGAATGTAGAGAAAGTGCAATAATCTGAGGTTGCATTAGTTAAAGAAAAGAAGAATGTGCCACAAAAGTTGAAAAAGAAGGTTGTGACTCATAAGAAGATAGTTAAGAATAAAGAAGATCTGAAAAAGGGTAGCAAACAAAAAGGAAGAAAAGAAAGTTAGCCAACAGAGGGCTATGGCTAAATAGAAGAAGGAGAAGAAGGTGACTGAAATGAAAGTCACACAAGCAAAGAAGCCAGCTACTTTGCCTATATAACAAGTGATGAATAGAAGAAGACTATGATTAGACCCAAAAAGAGGTAGTTTTAAGGTTACTGTCTTTATTGTAGAGTTTGGGGTCATAAGGAAAGTAAATGCTAGTGGAGAAGGCCAGTATATGTCTCCAACTTGAGAAGATATCATGCTACATACAAGGGGAGACAATACAAAATTCAGAGGAGAATACTTATTGTGAGTTCTTGCATATATTGTAAAAAGCAAGGACACACTGACAAGGAGTGTTGGTGAAAGCCCAAACCAATGGTTTTAAAGAACAAGTTTGCTATATTAGCAGACTTGGAACAGTGTGAAAGATGCAGGCAAGATGGCCATAATGCCAAGAGATGCATGACACTTCTCCTTGAACAAGAGAAGGCACTCAAAGGCACAATGAAAACAAGCGGTGCAGTCAAAGTTGAAAAAAAGGAAAAAGCTATCTTCTACTTAGTTCAAAAGAAGGAACATAAAGCTAAAAGGGAGGTGGCTAATATAGATAAAATTGCATTCAAAGCTGACTACAAGGATAAGCAGTGGATCCTTGACAGTAGATGCACTTCACACATGATAGGAGATAAGAGTAAATTGTCAAAGTTAAACAAGTCAAGAGAAGGCAGAGTCAAGTTTGGCAATGATGATTCACTTAACATCAATAGTCAGGGGTCAAAACATTGGAAGAGGAAAGTTGAAAGATGTTATACATGTTGAAGGACTTAGATATAATCTAGCATCTGTCAGCAAACTATGTAATAAAGACTATAAGGTAATATTCACAAAAACAAGTTGCTAGGTAAAGTGTAAAGAAGGCAATATTATTGCAGCTGGGAAGAAAACAACTGGAAATTTGTATGTGATTGATGAAGAAAGAGATCTTTTTGTAAAGTGCTCGTCAAAAAAATCTAATCATAGGTGACCCATCAATAGAAGTTATAACAAGAAGAAGAATTGTGGGAGTTATTGCTTTACTCTCATAAGTTGAACCTAAATCTGTTGAAGAAGCTACACAAGATTTAACTAAATCTCTGTACACAAAGTTATTTGAAAAGCACATAATGAGTTTGTCCATGCGAATGACTCCTCAAGCTTGAAAATCAGGTGAATCCTCCATCTCTACTTTGCAAGTTTTTCAAATTTGTAATTGGTTGGCAAAGGGAGAGAGAAGCAACAGTGCAGGGGGAGCTGTTAAGAAAGTAGGAGTGCATATTTAGGAGTTGAAATTGCTGCATAATGGCTTTTGTTATGAGTGTTTTCAACAATTATAAAGGGGGGAGATTGTTGTTCTCATAGCCTTATATGAGTTATAATTGTTGTCAACTAGATTTAAGTATGCAAGTAATTTGACATGGAGAGGCAAGAAAGTAAAGCCATATTGAGAGATAAAAGAGTAATTTGAAACTATATTGAGGGGCAAGAGAGTAACTTTGCAAGAGAGAAAACCTACACGGCATACACCATTGGTAAAAATAGTGAAAACCTGAGACGACCATATATGTGGAAAACAGAAAAATACAAAATGGTAAAAAGTGGGGGCTGGATGAGAGGACCAAAAAATAGAGAAAATCGGCACACCATCAACACGCCTAAAATACTATACCAAAAAGTGGAAACCACCGTCGGCAAAAATAGAGAAAAGAGGAAACGGCTGAAGGGGCTGGACAACTGGATGACAGATCGAAAGAGCTAAACAACAAAATCCTATTCAGCCAACCAAGTGAGTCGACGACAAAACAGGAGAAGGAGAGAAAATCCAACATGAACAAAGAAGAGAGTGGACAACAAAGGAATGACACACCACTGGTACACCAGCAATCGACAAGAAGACAGCTAAAGGAAAGAAGGAACGACACATACCACCAAGAGAGAAAACAGCCAAATAGGGGAGAAGGAGAGAAAATTTGGAACGACTGAAGAGGGGTGGACGAAGAGAGAGAGACCATCGGTAAAATAGAGGAAATCTGGCTGGACGACAGAACAGAGAGATCCTGCTGGACGGTGAGAGAGATATGGCTAGACGATGGGAGACAAAATGAAGAGCCACCACCAGAACAAAGAGTTGTTGGAAGAGAAAGAAAAATTTGAAACGACACACCATTGATACGCCCAAACACACCCAAAGAAGAGTGAACAGCTGGATGGTAACAAGAGGAGTCAATGGCAAAACAGGACTGGACGACAGAAAAAGGAGTCAACAGTAGAACAGGGCTAGACGGTGAGAGAAATCTAGTTGGACAATGAGAGAGATTTGGCTGGACGGTTGGAAGAAGAAAAACCTGACACGACTAAAAGAAGTGTGACTGGTAGAAAAGAAAGAAAACCCGAGACGGCTAAAAAGGGAGAAAATCTGATATAACCAAAGGAGGTGTGAAATGAACAAGGGCAAACCAGAAACGTTCATGAGGCATGTAACCAGAAAGGTATGCAAACCAGAAATGCACGTGAGTCGTGAAACTAGCAAAGCATGCAAACTAGAAATGTGCATAAGATGTGAATGTCAAACTAGAAATGTGAGGCCTGTGAGATATGGAACAGCAAACCATAAACGTGAGGCAAGCTATGAAATAGTGAGATCATGAAATAGGAGACGGGTGAGACTGTGAGATGGTGAAATCAGGAGCTGTGTGAAACAACTTAGAGAAGGAATTCAGCGAAGTATCAAAAATAACTTAACACATTTTTAGATTTCTTCAAAAGAGATTAAAGAGTGTTGCGGTGAACTTTTAAGCGGTAGTGGAGCCTTTCAATTTAACAGAGGCATGACAAGCTAAAAGAAGGGTAGATACAGTATGTGACACTCTTTGTATTGTACTTGTTTAGTAATTGCAATAATGAAAGAAGTAGAGAATTAAGACATCCATTGTAACTGGAATTTTTAAATATAGTCGATAGTTTCGGTAAATGAGAGTCCCTACCACCGTGGATGTACGTCACATTGATGGAACCACATAAATCTCGTGTGTCCTTAGTTTGCTTTACATTTTGTGTTTTGAATTGAGTTGTGAATGCAGTTAAAATATCAGCCAACCTATAACCTAACGAAGACCTAAACAAGAACATCTGAATTATCTATTAGGCAAGGTGTTTGAAAGATGATTTTGGGGACTATTGTGATTAATAGGTAGCAATAGATCTACCTTAGTCGAATTTGAGAAAGAGTTCGCTTTTAAGAAAATATTGAAGTTGTTCACTTACTTATGAATTATGAATTGTGGTGATAGTGATTCACCCCCCCTCTCAGTATTACAAACTAGTATCTTAGGGAAAAGTTGAGAACTTCAGATAATAATAATCTTTATTATTTGAATTCACCCTTAAATATTCATTATGAAAAATAAAATCTCTATGTAAACACTAACCATCATACCTTAGAATAAATTCTCAAAATTATATATTAGTAATATTAAAAATTAGAAAAATAGGTTAATTGACACAACAATCACACATACTTAGATTACTTAAATTGTGTTAAGTTATTCATAAAAATAAGAAGAAAACTTATTCATACCCTTTATTGTTAATCATACTCAATGATAGGGAATAGGATAAATACAAGTCAAATTCCCTAACTCTAGCAATTAACCATTATTTAATCAATTTACTAAGACTAACCAAATAAATTTAATAAACAATCATTCAATAATCTAATAAAAATAACTCAAATCATTTCGATAAAAAGAAAAGAAAATAAAAATAATTTATTCAATCAATGTACCAAATATTTTGAAATTCCTTAAAACTATTAGAAAATCCCAGCTACACATATATTTAAAAAAAAATCAAATTCTTACTAAGGTTATGCCTGTTGCCTCTTTATGTTATCTCTCCTCTCCTTTTTTTAGCAACTAAAATAATCCTTATTTATATCCTAGAGAATGTATATAGTAAACATAAGAAAACTCTAGGGCACTCCTAAATTCTAAAAATTACAATTAACTTATTTCCTTAATTATGATAGAATTTTTGTGATAAGTTTCAAGATAACTCTTGAATAGATATAATTTGAATTAAGATTTGCCTTCTTTATCAAAGTTGCATTCCTTTTTTCTTTAACTTTCCAATGCATTTAGTTTTATTCAAAACAAAAGTTTACAACCCAATTTATAAGTTAAAAACTAAGATTTTACAATGATTTTGGCTTAGGCATCTTTATAACAATTGTAAACCTAAATATTAACTTTAATTTAGGATTCTGAATGACCTGTTTTGGCATTTGATGCTTAAAGTATGCCTATTTAAATATATAGTGTTTGGTCAAGTGTCTTATTCTAATTAGGATTTGGACTTAAATTTTTATTAACCCTTGAAGCCTTGTTTTATGGTTAAATAAACTTAAATTGAGGCTCATGCCCCCAATGTAGAAAATTTGAGATGTCTACTATAATTTTATGAAGACCTTTTTTCCAATTTGGATCTCTAAGTTAATGAAAAATTTAAAATAAGCAACAACGCGCAAAATGGTAAAATATAAAAATTTTGCATACTAAATGTATAAATTTTTAAAACACCCCTAAAATATACTTAAGTAATAAAACATATTCTAATCAAGCAAATGTAAAAGGGAATAAATAAATAAATTCTCACTCATTAGTTATTTGTATGACCTAATGGTTTAAACATATTATGCTTGAAATGTGAAAACCATTTTTTTCATCTAAGTATAATTATTTGACTGGATTGAAAGCATTAGTCAACCAATGTGACACAATCAACCCATAGCTTACATTAGTTAATCAATGTCAATTTTAAAATTATTTTTCCTTTTCAAAATCCAAATTATAAATCTATAAATTTAAGTAAATTGACTTCTAAAATGATCAATCTCTTAATTTTATAGTTTACGGCACCTAAACTTGCATCATTTTGGAAGAAAAAGAAGCCAATTATAAAGAAATTAGTTTTAACCTACATAAGGACACATCGCACTGCTTGCACTACTTTTCCCTTCGATACATTGTTAGTTGCCTCCACTTTATGGCAAAAAGTCATCATTAAGTGTATGTTGTCATCAATGTCATATAATTCCTTATTGTCATTCATTCCCTTGTCTCTTTTTCCTTTAATTATCAAACCTCTAAGAAGAGATCTGAAATAATTGCCGACACAATGGATTAAACAAGTGATCAAAAGAAGATTAGATGAAGCATATAAAAGTATAAAGCAATTACCATCCTCATTGGAGACATCTTCCAAACCTTCATCAGTTCTAACATCACCACCATGACACCTTCATCCACCCCATTACCATAAACAGCTATCATGCGAATCAATTATCCTTTCACTTATTTAAGGCATTAAAGCTTCATAGTTTCCATTTTAAAACTTTTCAAAATATGTATGACTTTTACAAGTTCAAGAAATGAGGTGTATATCTTAGTAAGTCATTAAAAGTAAATAGTGTGGCTAAATTTGAGACAAAATGGGATCTTAGATTGTTTTACTTTCTAAAAATGAATTAGATTTATCATTTTTAAAGGAAAGTTTACTTTGAGATTATGATAACCTTATATATGTATATAAAATAAGTGAAGATCACTTTCAAAGTGATAGTAAACTACTTGAATCTACCATTAGAAGGTGGTAATGTTACTTTGCATGATTCATAAAATTTAAGGAGATTTAATACTTAGAAGTAGATGTATGTAGTGTTTGAAAGACAAAGTAAGCCATGAGTAGAAATTGGTAATATTAAAAAGTCTTTTATTCATTTTACTTGCCACTTAATTTAAGGATCACACAAAAGATTATAGCTCATAATATCAATCCTAAAAATGGCTATTATAACTACTTAACTTTTCCTAACATGTGCCTCCTAACCTATTTATCAAAGAATGAAAAATTTAATATACCAAAGCACATGATGCAAATAATTAAGAAATCTTCAAAGTTGTCAATTAGAAAGTTTCCCTATAGCATGTAAATAAGCTATTGATTTATGAAGCTTGGTGTACCTATTACTAAAGATGTCTCTTCTTATTTCACATTAGGTTAATTCATTAGTACCACTACATTCAAGATGTATTTGCTGCAAAGCAAAGGGAAATAGTCTACAGCATCAAAGGAACTGAAATCAAGTCTAAAGCCATCAAGTATAACCCTTACACTAGCTAATTCTTTAGCTCTTTCCTTGGCATTTACCAATGTTAATATGACTTCCTTGGCTAAGGAAGTTAATGAACTCAAGGAGAATGTGAATAGGCTAAGGGATGATATGGATGGAATCAGGGTAGAGTTACTAGACTTTATGAAGGAATCTCATAACAACTTTACCTTTATCCTTTGATACTTATGCTTAATTTTTGCTTTGATATTTATGATATTTAAATGTTAGCTATGATACTAAATGTTTGATTTAATATTATGCTTTGTCTTAACTTGATCGATTATTGATATTTAGTTTTATTAGATATATTATTTAATTAATCATTGTCTTATTACTTTGATTACATTAGCAAGGTTGTAAGCATACATTTGGCAAAAGTTATTGCATTTTCATCAATCAATTATGGTTATAATCATTTCAAAGAGAGAGATCGTTGCAATTATTGTTATCTATAGGGAGATTATAGTAGAATCATGTGTTATATACTTTATGACTTTATGTTTTGATATGTCTTCCATGTTTGATTGATCTAATTACTTGTTAGGCAAGTATTATCTTTCTCTAGATAATTATTATTTTGATTTAAGTTTATTATAGAAGGATCTTTGAACTTCAAATTGCATTTGAGCTAACAATAGTATAAAGATCTTTCTTTCTGTTAAATTTTTATTTATGAAAAAGTATTAAATGAGTGGTAGTTGTCATCAAGGCTATAAAAATTAATTTAAACAACTTGCTTTTGATCATATGATAATAAACAATGTGTATAAGGGTTGATTTGACAAGAAGTGTTATCAATTTAATAGTAGATAATTAAAACTTAAAATCACTAATATGAATAAACGGATATTAAAAAATTTTAAGTCTATAATAATTTAAGCAAACAATTTAATTAAATAAAACAACTTATAGAAATATCAATTAATAAAATTTTAGTTCTAAATTATTATATTTAATACTTTAGTTATCTATAATATTGTCTCAATTTTGTTATAAGTATTAAAGTTAGATAATAACAAGTTTTATTACTTGAATTCTTCCTTAAATGTTCATTGACTAGAACAAGCTCTTTAGTTAGACTTTAACCACTATATTCCTAAAATGCTATCTAAAGTTATATATTGGCAATCTTAGCAATTAAGAAAAAAAGATTAAATCAAACAATAATCACATAAGCTCAAATTGTTTAACTTGTATTGAGTTATGCATAATAATAAGATAAAAACTTATTTATAACCTCTTACTATTAATTGCTATTTAATGATTAGGTATAAGGTAAATATAGGTCATAATTCTTAACTCTAATGGTCAACCATTGTTTAATTAATTCAATATGTTTAAACTAATGAATTGAGCAAACAATCATTCAACAATTTAAACAAAATAACTCAAATAATTTTAATAAGAAATAAAGCAAAATGAAAAAATAATCTATTATATTAAAATATCAAATGTTTTGAAATCCCTTTAAACTATTGAAAAATCCTAATTATACATATTTAAAAAAAATAAATTTTTATTAAAGATATATTTGTTGTTCTCTTTGTGTATCAATATTCTCTTCTCTTCTCTTCTTTTCTTAACAACTAAAATGTTCTTTATTTATATTTTAGAGAAATTATATAGCAAACATAAGAAAACCTTATGATACTTTTAAATTTCAAAGTTTACAATAAACTCATTTCCTTAATTATAACAAAATTTATATAATAAGTTACAAGTTGATACATAAATAAATATAATCTAAATTAAAGTCTTTTTTTTTTTTGCCATCAAAGTTATAGTTTTATTTTTTAGCCTTCCAACGTATCTAATCTTGTTCCTCCCCCCCCCCCCCCAAAAAAAAGGTCCAAAGTAGAATTTATGAGCTAAAAATTAGATTGACTCAATTTAACATGTGATAAATTTTGTAAAGATCTCTTAGTTATTTTTATACCATTAAGCAATTGACTTTGTTGAGTTCATCTTTGATGACTAATATTGGATTTGTTATCAACAACATCTCACATTGTTGTTTGTGTTGATTTGATGTTTTGAATGTCGTTAAGATGTATAGAAGTCGTTGGTCAAAATCGTTGATGGTAGTTCAATAAAGTCAATGAGCTAATATTGACCATTGACCCTAAATTTTAGGAATCAAATTTGGTCGTTGATTGTAGAGCAACCTTTAGGAATCAACGATAATTGTTGATGATTGTGTAACTCTAATCTCAAGGCTTTATAAATAACCTCACACACCTTGTAAGATAAGTGTGTGCTATAGAACTTTAAGAGAAAAACGACAAACCTAATTACAATAGCTAGCCACCACAAGGAGAGGTGCAATAGTCGATCACATCAAGAAGAAGGTGTAATAGCCAACCTCACCAAGGAGAGTAATAGCCAAAAAACCAAAGGAGAGGAGTAGTTGGAAAACCAAACCAATTAAGGAAAGTGCAACAACTAGCCAAAGTGGTGATAGCAACCATTAACGAAGGAGCAGCCATACCAATCAAAGGAAGAGCTTTAGTAGCTAACAACTACACCAAATTAGTAAAGAAGAAGGTGTATAGTAGCCACGCCAAAGAAAGAAAAAGGTAGTAGGCAACCAATTCGAAAGGAGAAGGAACCTATTGCAGCAATGGTAGGGAACTATACCAACAGTAGCCCACAACAACAAGCAGCAACCCACAACACCAACAGTAGCCTACAACAACCAATAGTAACTCATAATCCCTGCAATTGCAGCACGTCTAGCAGGCAATTTCAATAGTAACAACATGTTCAGTAGGCAAACCAATAATTACAGATTGTAGGATTAGTAGCAAGGTTCGGGCAAAAGGTACAAATAAACCAATAATTATAAATTATAGGACCAGCAGAAGGATCTATGTAGAAGAAGTAGCAACAAGGTCCAGGTAAACAGAGCAGGCAAAGCTGCAATTGCAGATTGTAGGAGTAGTAGCAAAGTTCGGGTAGAAGGTGCGAGTAAACCAGCAGGTGCAAAAAAACTAGCAATTGTAGATTTCAACACCAACAGGATAGCCAGCAACTTATGGTATACGCAATCAACACCAACCATAACTAACAATTATAGTAGCAAGAAAAAGCAAGAGTAGCACAACCAGCATATGTAGGTAGCAATAGTAAAACGTGCAGGCATCCATAGCAGTACGTGTAAATAGCGATAGCAAAATGTGCAAGCAATGATAGCAATATGTGTGGACAGCAATAACAAAAAGTGTAAGCAACGATAGCAGCATGTGTAGGCAGCAATAGCAGCACATATAGGTAGTCATAGTAGACCGTGTAGGCAATAATAGCAAAGTGTGCAAGTAGTTATAGCAGCACGTGTAGGCAGTAATAATAGCAGGTCCTACAGCTTGCTGTAGCAAAGGAGAAAACGTGCTTGGCAATAAGTTTGACAACTTGCAGCAATAGGGAAGAAAATGTGCCCTAATAGCATGTCCAATAGCTTGTAGTAGTAGAGGAGAAAAATATGCCCTGATAGCAAGTCTGACAACTTGCAGTAACAAAGGAGAAAATGTGCTCGAGTAATAGGGTAGGCAGCAAGGGAATAAAACCAACCAAGGAAGTAAGTGAGGTAACACCAGCAGCAAAAGAAGAAACCTACCAAAGGTAGTAGGTGAGGCAGTAGAGGAAGAGAACCTACCAAGGTTAAAGGAGACAACATCGATAGCAAGAGGAGAGAACTTACCAAGGTAGCAGGGGAAATAGCATTGGTAGTAAAGGAGAGATCCTTCCAATGTAACAGGTGAGGCAACATCAACAATAGGGGGAGAGAACTTGTAACAGAGAAGACCAGTAAGGGGAAAGAACTTGCAACAGTGATAGAAGAGATTGATAAAGCTTGAGCAAAGACCAGTAGTGAGGAAGAAGAAGATATGCTTTCTACATTAGTAGCCTGTACACATTGAGTGATCCTTCTCAGGATGTATTGGTTACTAAACTCTTGATAAACTTGTTGAAAAAGGGTGGTATACCCTTGGAGTAATTAAGAGATCAGCCCGTTGAATGAATGGGAGATTATCGTAAGTGGTTAAGGAGTGATCTTTCCATAACAAAATTGTATCCCTTGATAACAAGAGTGGATTGTGTGATTTGAGAGTGATCCATTCACACCATAGACGTAACTCACACATTATGGGTAAACTACATAAAAATTGTTGTGTGTTGTTAGGTGCTTGCATTTGATTGATCTTTGTATGCCCGTTCTCACAAAAAGAAGAAATAAATATTGGATCATTGGCTCTAAAAACTCATAGAGGTTAAATTCGGATAGATTTGTAAAAAATGAATATCTTACACTAATTTACCTCTCTCTTAATGTAAGACCTAAAAAAGTTCTCATCAAGTGGTATCAAAACTTGGTTCCTCTGTTGATCCAATTTGCTTGCCTTAATTTGAAGTTGTTTATTGTTGCTGTAAATTTTATCTTTACTACTGATTAAGATCATGGATAGCATAAATAGTATTAACAGCAAAGGCATGTTTACTTTTAATAGATAGAATTATCAATTATGAAAGAATAGAATGCTCCTATATCTGATGTCACTTGGTTTTGATGTATTTAAGTTTGCTATTAATAGCTTTGTCCTTGTTGCTAAAGGTGATGCTATAACGTTTATTGATAAGAAGAATTTGGAGTATGATGAAAAAGTGAGAAATGCCTTATGTGCCTCCTTATTACACAAAGAATTCACCAAAGTAATAGGGTGCAACATAGCCAAACAAATTTAGCACAAACTAAAGAATAATTACGAAAGAAATAAGGTTGTAAAGGAAGTCAAGCTAAAAATCTGAAGGAGTAGATTCAAAGACATAAAGATGTAGAATGATGAGACTGTGGATGCATTTTTCACAAGAGTCAATGAAATTGTATGCTCCATCAGAGACTATGGAGAGGAGATCAACAATGCCTCTATGTTAAGGAAAATACTTAAAACCTCGCCGAAAGCTTACAACACCAAAGTCTCTTTCATATAAAATAAAGATCTAGATAGATTGCCCTTAGATGACTTGCACAACATATTGATAGCTTATGAAATGAGAATAACTCCAATAAAGAAAGAAAAGAAATTTAAGGTAAAGAAGGAGCTGACCTTCAAGGCAATAAAGAAATTAAAGATTAAAGACCAAGAAAAGGAATTCAATAACAACTCTAAAGAAAAAGATGATGATACTAAAATGGATGAAGTCATGGCATACCTCACTAACAATATAAGGAAAGGAAAATGGAAGTGCAAAGGAAAATTACCTTTAAAATTCTTCAACTATGGAGGCATAGGGTACTTTACCATGGATTGCCCAAAAAGAAGAGAAGCAAATAGTGATGATGATGATAAGTTAGTCCCATAAAGGAGAATAAAGAAATCTAGCTATTCTAAAACTAAAAATTCAAGTTCCAAAGGGAAAAATCAAATCTTTAGATTTAAAAGGAGGAATCTTTTGAGCAAGTGGGATTAAGAAGATTCTAAATAAGAAGATGATTTTAATGATGATGCTGCAAAGAATGTGTTGGTTGCTAAAGTAGCTAATGTTCTAAAATCTTCAAGTAATGAGGAATTAATTGAAAAGGAAGAAGATGAGTTGGTGCAAGAACTTAAGAATAAATTGAGTGCTTGTTTGCACAAAAATAGTAAGCTAGAAAAAGAGGTAAAGCATCTTAAGAAGCTATATAAAAATTTTACTATTGATGAATCTAATCTCCAGGTAAAAGAAAAGGAGTTTGAAGCAAAAGAGGAGGAGTACTTGAAGAGAATTGAGGAGTTGATCATACTTGAGGTAGAGCAAGGCAAAATACATAAAGATCTTAGTGTTAAAGTGATTGCACAAGAACAAGAGGTGTTGATTTTGCAAGCTAAGCTCCACAAGGTTAAGTTCAAATTGAGGAAGCATGAAAAAAGCTTTGTGTAGGCCATAGAAATGAAAGGAAAGTCATATTCAACAAATGCCATCAAGGATGACGCTACTAGAAAGTTAGATGAATGTATAAGTAAGTAAAGACCTCATTCCATGAGGAAGAAAGGCATTGGCTATGTTGAAAAGCTAAATGAGAAGGTAGTAAAGAAGAAGAAAATTGTGTTTGTGTCTAAAAGCAAGCAAAATGATGTGATGAAGAAAAGAAATCAACCCAAGGTAAAATGGGTTAAGAAAGTTGGGGTAAAGACTCCCATCCAAATGACACTTGTTGTCAAAGATAGAGTGAAAGTTGCAATGACAGTCACTGAAGAAAGGAGACATAAACTTGGTGAAAGAAAATCCAGATTTGAAGGATTTTGCTGGAACTATAGTAAGTATAGGCATAAAGCTAATGTGTGCTAAAATAATGATCCAATAATGAAGAGAAATATGAGGTGAGAGTCTAGGGGGAGACTCTATCAAGAAAAGAGACAATGTTAGGTGAAAAATGTCATATTTCATTAAGTAACAGATTTGATTTACTAGGAGAAATTTGTGGAAGATGCAAAATTGGCTGAACACATTACTAAGGATTGCTTAACATTGTTGCCCAGTCAAAAAGTGTAAAGAACACCTCCACATGCTCCCACATTTGACCAAACATTGTTGCTTGGTTAATGAGTGCAAAAGAGAACACCTACAAATGCTTTTACATTTGATAAAAAAAAAAAAAAAAGAGGAAGAGAAATGATTATTGTTATGGAAGTAGCCTTAAAAGCTTTCAAGAAAGAAAAGTCATGGATCCTAAATAGTGGCTACTCTTCACATATGATAGAAGACTCCAAGATATTAAAGGGAGTAGCAAAATATGATTGAGGATTAGTCAAATTTGGCAATGATGGTGCCTTTAAGATTCAAGGTATCGGTACTACTAAAATTGGTGTAAAGAAGCTAAAATCAAAGAAAATGCTTTATATTGAAAGGTTAAACCACAATCTTATTAGTGTTAGCTAGCTTTGTGATGATCGATATGAAGTTACTTTCAGCAAGAGTGACTGTACAATAAAGAGATTAAGTAATGGTGCTATTCTTATTAAGGGAGAAAGAACAAATGGAGACTTATACCAAGTTTTTAGAAGCAATAACACATGCTACATGAGCACTAAAGATGAGAATTTATTGTGACATAAAAGATTGGGACATCTTGAACAAAAAAGGTTGAACCTAAGTATTCAACCACCCTCTAGAGGTTAAGGTATTTTCTAACCCCTATCCCTTTCCTTCTTCTATTATTCTTTGGATTTGTTGTCAAAAGGGGAGATATTTTGCATATATCTAAAAAGAGTATATATTGATTAAAATAGGGAGTAGCTTGATAAATAAAAAGGAAGAAATTGTCAAGGGGGAAAAGTAGAAAAAAAAAGAGCCTAATTAAGAGAGATAATGATGAGAACTATAGAAATGATGGGTGGAAAGCTTCAATGGATACAAGAGGTCTATTGCACGTTCCCAATAATACAGGCTAGAGCTTCAATAGATGCAAGAGGTCCATTATACATTCTAAAAGGCCTAATAACATAAGTTAAAGCCAAAAAGATTAAAGAAGTACTAAATGGGCTAATTAAGGACATTCAAGCCAACCAAGCTTCAAATGGTGTGAATTTAAATTTGATAAAGAGTCTAGGTCTAATTAATATAATTGGAATACTTAATGGTCAAACTAAGTAATAACATTCACTCCTAAATAGGAGTTTATTGTCTATATGGAATTTGTCCATAATTAGGAATTCCTTCAAAATAAAGATTTGTCCTAAGTAGGAATTTATACCTCTTTAGGATTGATATCTTAGCCTATAAATAGGCTCCTTGTAAGCTTTGAAAAATCGAACAACTTTGAGTAAAATAGAAAGTAAGGGTTTTTCTCCCTCGATTCTTTTGAGGATTAAAAAATTTATCAAGAGGTACTTCTCTTTGTGGCGTTCTAATTGACATACCACTCCCAATTGTTTCTTTTTTGGAGTGTGACATCCATATCCTTCTTAAATACCCTAGGTTTGTATTCCTTTGAATAGTGGGTTTAGGGTTTGTGTTATTAAACTCTAATTTAGCTTTCTTGGTTGTTTTTTGATTCCTTGTGTGTGTTGGGTTCCTAAGTTACTGTCTTTTTAGGGTTTTTTGCATCAATTGGTAGCAGAGCTTAGCTTTAAATCAAGTTGATTCCACTCACTCTTCCATTTTCTACCTTTTGATTTATTTATTTATATTTAGTTTGTCTATCATGTGCATTACCATTTAAATGCACAAATCAATCCTTCTCTCTTTACTTATTTGTTTAAGCTCATAAACATGTTAATTTTGATTCCAATTGTTGTATCTAAGTATTCTATAATTGTTTTATGTTAAAAAAAAGAAAAATAAAAATAAAAAGAAGCAAGAAGAACAAAAGAAAGAGAACATCAAATTCAAGTTATTGATAAGGTTAACAGTTTGGTCTTATTGGCCACAATAATAATAAAGGTTTTCTTGCTCAATTCCAATTCTACCATTTATTTTCTTATTTTGTTACCCAAGTTTATCCTCTAAGTTGTACTTCCCCTATCCTGATTTTTGTGATTTTAGTTCATTAAATTCATTTGCCTTGATATCCTTTTTCATTTTTAATTCTTTATTCTCTAATTTATTCAATTTTACATCATTTATCTTATTCTGTTCAAAATTAATATCCTTGATTTACATTATTTAGTTTTTTATAGAGCTGAAAGGGAAAATCTGAGTGATAAAAGGTAAGAGTGAAAGTTCATATAAAGAAAAAGCCATAAAGAGTGAAAACACAAGGGACTATGACACCATCTTTTGAGTGACACATGTAATGGAGTGTTTTGTAAGGTATCCTAATTATATGGTGTAAAAGTAATACTATGATATCCAAAGACAAAGGTGCAGCTCAGAAGGAAGCTAATGATGTGTCCTTCATGATCAAAGCTATGTAACAACAATTTGAACGCATGAATACCAGATTTGATGATATGATAGAGAGGACGGAGGAGCAAGCTAATACAATAACAAAGTTGCAAAGGAGGCATGGGGAATATAAGGCTCCTAAAGCAAGAAAGTAGTTGAGACGTGCTTATCACCATGAAAATGATGTAGAAGATGATGAATATGACGATCAAATTACTGTGGTTAGAACTATTAACAATAAAAGGTATCGAAAAGAATTTGGGAGACAAGGCACTTATAACCATAATTTGGGCAGTATTAAAATGACAATTCCTCCATTCCAAGGTAAGAATGATCTTGATACATAACTAGAATATAAGAAAAAGGTTGAATTGGTCTTTGATTGCCACAACTATTTTGAGGAAAAAAAGGTAAAGCTTGTTATATTTGAATTTACTGATTATGCTATTATTTAGTAGGATTAACTTGTTTTGAGTTGGAGAAGGAATCATGAGTGGCTTATTGATACATGGGAAGAGATGAAGTCCATCATAAGGAAGAGGTTTGTCCCTAATCACTATTATAGGGAGTTGTACCAAAGGTTGCAAGGGCTCACTTAGGGCACCAAAAGTGTAGAGGACTACCACGAAGAGATGGAAATTACCATAATTAGGGCAAATGTAAAAGAAGATAGAGAGGCAACCATGACTTGATTTCTATAAGGGCTAAATAGAGGCATAGCAAACGTGGTTCAATTGCAACACTAGATGGAATTAAAAGACATGGTGCATATGGTAATAAAAGTTGAAGACAACTTAAATGAAAGGACTCCACATAATTTAGGTAGAATTTGGGTTCTACCTCATCTTGGAAGCCAAATTGGAGTAAAATAGATGAGATGGCCAATTACAAGTCCAAAGCCAAGCTATCCAAGCACAAGAATGTGGCTTCTAGCAAGAAGATATGTAATTTTGAACCCCAACCAAGTAGAAATAGAGATGTTAAATGTTTTAAGTGTTTGGGTAGGGGCCACATTGCATCTCAATGTCCAAATAAGCATGCAATGATCTTGAGAAGTAATGGTGATGTTGAAACTAACAGTGGATCAAATGATGATTTTATTCCATCATCAAAGGGTGAAAGTGATGGAAAGGAGTATCCAGTTAATGGAATAACTCTCATTACAAGGTGAACATTAAATATGCATGTAAAAGAAGAAAATGAGGTGCAACAAGATAACATCTTTCAGACAAGATGTCTTATTAAGATAAGGTATATAGTATGATTATTGATAATGGGAGTTGCACTAATGTTACAAGCTCAATTATAGTTGAGAAGCTAGATTTACCTACTATGAAGCATACTAGGCTATATAAGCTTTACTGGTTAAATGAGAGTGGTGAAGTCAAGGTAAATAAGCAAGTGCATATATCATTTTTTATTGGAAGGTACCATGATGAAGTTTTATGTGATGTTGTACCTATACATATAGGCTATACTCTATTAGGAAAATCATGGCAATTTGATAGGCGAGTTATGCATGATGGCTTCAAGAATCAACATTATTTTATAATGAATGAAAACCTGTCACTCTCGTACCATTATCACCTTGACAAGCTTACAAGGATCAATTAAGGATTAAAAATGAGAGTGAATAGAAAAAAAAGATTGATAAAAAAGAAAAGAGAGGAGAAAACATGAGGAGACAAGAGAAAGAGAAGAAATGAAGGTCTTTATGCAAAAGAAAGTGATGTCAAAAGATCATTCTATTCCAAATAGCCTATAATCATACTTTTGTACAAAAAAACTTATTTTAACACTAATAAGTTTGAGTCATCTTTGCCTAGTGTTGTTGCTTTATTGCAGGAATTTGAAGACATATTTCTTAACGATGTCCCAAGTGGATTGCCACCTAATAGAGGAATTAAGCATCAAATTGATTTCATCCCGATTGCATTCATCCCTAACTGGCCAACATATAAAAGTAATTCTAAGGAGACAAAAGAGCTTTAAAGGCAGGTTAAGGAGCTTATTTCCAAAGGATATGTGATGTAGGCCATATTGATAATGCCACCCGCATCGAATACGAGCTTACTCGACCAAGGAGATCAGCCCGCATCCAAGCTTGACAAGTCGCTCGACCAGTCGAGGAGATATCGAAGGGACACAATCTGAAGACCAAGAGTCTCATTCGCAAGTCCATGCCACAATAAAGTCCTTATCTTTCCCTATACATTGTAAGCCTAAAAGATACTTTGGGATGATCAAAAAGACATTGAGCATTTACCTAGTTTCTAATTTCTAAGTTCTTTAATGCTTTATGCCTTCTAAGATCTTTAATGCTCTTTAGCCTCTTCATTTACTTGATTCTTTTCAGTTGTTTTTTTTTCTTTGGCTATAAAAGACCATCTACTTTATGTATTCAACAGATGAATTTGATTAATGAAAAAATTTTGCATTAAGCAATTATCTTGAACCTTGAAGAGTTTTCACTCCATCCTTGAAGAGTCAGAGGTTTTCAAATCTGCATCCTTGAAGAGTTGCAATTATCGATCTAGAAGAATCGGTGCCCTATCCACTTCCTTGGAGGCCTGGAAGAGCAACCAACAAAGTTCTATCTTTTCCTCTATTTTGTCCATTTCCACCCCGATTTCGTCCTACCTACAGTGCTTATTTGAGAAAACGCAAAACAGAGAAATTGTTGATTCAGAAGTCTTTGATCATTTGGTTTTCGAATCAGGTCATTCCAATCTGTATCGACGAAGTTACATCCATTTTCCCGAGCTTATGCAGGACTGTAATTACTGTTTATCCTGTTCCGCGTGTGCAAGTCAATCTCTCGATCCTAACATGCGAGTAGCCTACATTAGGCTGCATCATTTGGTATTAGAGCTTTAGAGGAGAGAATCATTGCACCAAGACAAGCTAGACATCGTGGAGTCAGAACCATCGCATTGAATGAAGTGCATACGCTCACTGACAATTTGCAACAACAAATTAATGAGTTGAAGCGGGAAGTTGAGCGTCTGAGGGCAGAAAGAAACAATTCACCACCTCGTTCCAGGACCAAAGATTACAATGGTGACTCTTCATCTTTGGAGAATGTTCGACCATTTTGCAATCGGAGGAATGTTCGATATCATGAGCAAAACATTCGTCAACCGAAGTGGGAAAAAGAAGTTAAAAAGGATATCCCAGAATTCTCAGGTAATGAATCTCCTGAAGAAATTGTTGACTGGCTAACACTTGTTAATGAAGTGTTTGAGCATTAAAATGTTCCTGAAGATCATCGATTCGGGATCATCGCTATGTGCTTTAGAGGTAAAGTCATCGTTTGGTGGAGGCATAAGAAGCAAATTCACCAATCTATTGGCAAAGCGCCAATTACCTCATGGAGGAAGATGGAAGACAAGATCCGAAAATATTTCCTACCTAAGGGATACAAGAGAGAGCTCTATCAATGGTACCAAAATCTGAGACAAGGTACACAAATGGTGGACCAATACACCAACGAATTTAATGAGTTAGTGATTCATAACAATATTCAAGATCCAGAGGAAATGCTTGTGAGCAAGTACTTAAATGACCTTTAACTTCATATTCAAGATGCCCTGGAAGTCCTTGACATTTGGGACTTAGGAGATGCACACCAACGAGCACTCAAGGTAGAGCGTTCTTGCTCGAGGAGGTAACCATCCTCTATCATGGCCAATCGACCTGATAGGAGTACCCTCAGCATCACCAAAGTTGTTGAGGTTACGACACAAACCGCTAGTAAGTTTCCTAATCAGCCCAACATTTTAAAGCAACCAACTACATCCAATATTCATTACTATGCTTGTGGTGAGTTGGGTCATCGTGCTACCAATTTCCAAAAGAACAAAAATCGACAAGCCGGCAAAGCCTTCTTAGTGGAAAATGATTCTGATGAGCATGTGAAGGATCTGCTCGAAGAAGAGGTGAATGATGTCGAAGAGTCCGCAAGTGACAAGCAAATAGTGCATGCTGATTCTGGTGAATTTTTGATGTGAGAAAAATTTTTTTAGTTCCTCGAGATAAGACCGGAGATAGGTGGCTGCGCACTAACATTTTTCATTCCGCTTGCACAATTAAAGGGAAGGTATGTCAATTGATTATTGACTCTGGATGCTGTGAGAATATAATTTCTGAAATGACAGCAAACAAACTAAAGTTGGAGTTAAAGGCGCACCCTACACCTTACAAGATGTCGTGGCTGTCGAAAGGTACCGAGATAACTATTTCCAAACACTGCCTTGTTAATCTATCCATTGGTTCTGTTTATTTCAACAAAATATGGTGCGATGTTTTACTGATGGATGCTAATCATGTTATTCTTTGGCGACCATGGCAATTTGACAAGTGGACTACTCATGATAGTTATCGAAATATGTATTCTTTTGAATTTGAAGGGAAGAAAATTATATTAGAACCTAGTAAGGAGCTTTCTTAGTCATTTTTGGCGACAATTGTGGAAGAATGTCGATACTAAACTGCAATATAGTACTGTATTTCATCCCCAAACTAATGGGCAAATTGAAGTTGTTAATTGAACCTTAGGAAATCTATTGAGGAAACTGATTGATGAAAATTCTCGCTCTTGGGAGATGTGATTGTCACAGGGCGAATTTGCATATAATTATGTTGTAAACCGTATGACTGGGTATAGTCCTTTCATGATCATGTGTGGACAACAACCGAACATTGCTCTTGATCTTGCACCCATTCCTTTTACTAAAAAGTCTAATGTCAATGTTGAAGATATTGTTTCTTAGATGAGAGCAATTCATAAAGATGTGCGCCAAAGGTTAGAAAGCAAGACAAAGTCCTATAAAAAGGATGTCGATAAGTGATGACGTGAAGTTATCTTCAAACCAAGAGATTTTGTTTGGGCTTACTTACCACCAGAACATCATCCTGTTGGAAGCTATAACAAGCTTAGTGATCGTAAGCTTGGTCCTCTTGAAGTCCTTGAGCGTATCAACCCCAATGCATATCGCTTAAGGCTTCCTTCTCATATAAACACATAATGTTTCACCTTATGCTGGTGATTCCTCTAATGATGACATGAATTCAGGGACGAATTCTTTTAAAGAAGGGGAGGATGATGCAGGCCAGATTGATAATGTCGCCTGCATCAAAGACGAGCTTACTCGACCAAGGAGATCAGCCCACATCCGAGCTTGACAAATCGCTCAACCAATCGAGGAGATATCGAAGGGACACAATCCAAAGACCAAGAGTCTCATTCACAAGTCCATGCCATAATAAAGTCCTTGTCTTTCCCTATACATTGGAAGCCTAAAAGATACTTTGGGATGATCAAGAAGACGTTGAACATTTGCCTAGTTTCTAGTTTCTAAGTTCTTTAATGCTTTATACCTTCTAGGATCTTTAATGCTCTTTAGCCTTTTCATTTGCTCGAGTCTTTTCAGTTGTTTTTTTTTTCTTTGGCTACAAAAGACCATCTACTTTATGTATTCAACAGAAGAATTTGATTAATGAAAAAATTTTGCATTAAGCAATTATCTTGAACCTTGAAGAGTTCGTACCCCTGAAAACCTTAAAGAGTTTTCACTCCGTCCTTGAATAGTCAAAGGTTTTCAAATCTGCATCCTTGAAGAGTTGCAATCATCAATCTAGAAGAATCGGTGCCCTATCCACTTCCTTGGAGGCCTAGAAGAGCAACCAACAAAGTTCTATCTTTTCCTCTGTTCTGTCCATTTCCACCCCGAGCTTGTGCAAGACTGTAATTACTGTTCATCCTGTTCCGCATGTGCAAGTCAATCTCCTGATCCTAATGTCTGAATAGCCTACATTAGGCTGTATCAATATGTGAGGGAAAGCATGAATCCATGTGTTGTTCCTATCCTACTTACCAAAAAAAGGTAGGACTTGGAGGATGTATGCTGATTGTCAAGCAATCAACAAAATCAACGAAAGACATAAAATTGCTTACTTTAGTGAAAAGCTAAGTGGAGCAAGCCTTAATTATCATACTTATGATAAAGAGATGTATATATTGGTACGGGCTTTGGAGACTTGGTAATATTACCTTTAGCCTAAGGAGTTTGTCATCCATACTGACCATGAATCTTTGAAGCACTTGAAGAGACAAGAAAAGTTAAACAAAAGACATGCCAAGTGGATAGAATTCATTAAGATCTTTCCTTAAATCATAAAATATAAACAAGGTAAGGAAAATATGATAGCTAATGCATTATCTTGTAGGTATGCCTTTATCTCTACACTTACTGTAAACTTATTAGGATTTAAACATATTAAGAATTTATATGTGAATGATCCTGACTTTACTAATGTGTATGGAGCATGTGAGACATCAACCTTTGAGAATTTTTATAGGCATAAAGGTTTCTTATTTAGGGAAAATCATTCATGCATACTTATGAGTTCTTTGAGAGAGTTGGTTATAAAAGAAGCTTATGAGGGTGGTCTAATAGTTCATTTCAGAGTTGGGAAAACCTTAGATGTCTTAAATGAACATTTTTTTTAGCCACACATGAAACGAGATGTTGAGAGGATATATGAGAAATGCATAGCATGTAAACAAGCTAAATCTAGAGTTTTACCCTATGGCTTATATACCCCTTAACCTATACCTAGCCATCCTTGGGTTGATTTATCTATGGACTTCGTAGTAGGATTTCCACGAATAGAAAAGGGTAGGGATTCTGTATTTGTTGTTATTGATAGATTTTTAAAGATAGCACACACTTCATCCCATGCTATAAAGCTAATGATGCAAACAATGTGACTGAGTTATTCTTTAAAAAAGTAGTATGTTTGCATGGCATGCCACGAAACATTGTTTCAAACTGAGATACAAAGTTCTTAAGCTACTTCTGGAAGACTTTATGGAGTAAGTTAGGTACTAAGCTATTGTTTTCAACTACTTGTCATTCATAAACTAATAGGCAGACTGAGGTGGTCAATTGAACTCTTTCTACTCTTTTATGTGCTATTATTCGAACAAATTTGAAAACATGGGAAGATTGTTTACCACATGTCAAGTTTGCATATAATAGGAGTGTTCATTCTGCTATTAGTTACTCGTTATTTGAACTTGTATATGGTTTTAATCTGTTAACTCCTTTGGATTTAGTACCTATACCTGTCAATAAGTATGCCAGTTTAAATGGTGAACATAGGGTTGATATGATAAAAATTGCATAAGAAGGTGCAGAAACATATTGAAAAATGAATTGAGCAATACACATCCCATGTTAACAAAGGATGAAAAAAGGTGATGTTTGAACCTAATGATTTGGTTTGGGTGTATATGCACAAGAAACAATTTCTAACTCAGAGGCATTTAAAGCTACAACTTAAAGGAGATGTTCCTTTTCAAGTTGTAGCACGAATTAATGACAATGCTTATAAGTTAGACCTTCCTGGTGAGTATAATGTAAGTGCAACATTTAACATTTCTGATCTTTCCCATTTTGATGTAAGTGATGATTCAGGGATGAATCCTTTTTAGGAGAGGGGGAATGATGAGAACTATAGAGATGATGGGTGGAAGGCTTCAATGGATGAAAGAGGTCTATTACACATTCCAGAAGGCCTAATAACATGGGCTAGAGCTTTAATGGATGCAAGAGGTCCATTGCATATTCCAAAAGACCCAATAACACAAGCTAGAACTTTAATGGATGCAAAAGGTCCATTACACATTTCAGAAGGCCTAATAATATGAGTTAAAGCCAAAAAGATTGAAAACATTTAGGTCAACCAAGCTTCAAATGGTGCAAATTTAAGTTTGACAAAGAGTCCAAGCCTAATTAATATAATTGGAATACTTAACGATCAGATTAAGTATTAGCATTGAATCCTAAATAAGAGTTTATTGTCTATGTTAGAATTTGTCCATAGTTAGGAATTCCTCCAAAATAAAGATTTGTCCGAAGTAGGAATTTGTGCCCTTTTATAATTGCTATCTTAACCTATAAATAGCACCCTTTATAAGCTCTAGAAAATCGGATAACTTTGAGTGAAATAAAAAGTAAGGGTTTTTCTCCCTTGGTTCTTTTAAGGACTAAAGAACTTATCAAGAGGTACTTCTTTTTATGGCATTCCAATTGACTTATCACTCCCAATTCCTTTCTTTTCTGGAGTGTGGTATCCATATCCTTCTTAAATACCCCAGGTACATGTTCCTTCAAATAGTAGGTCTAGGATTTGTGTTATAAAACTCTGATTTAGCTTTCTTGGTTGTTCTTTGATTCCTTATGCGTGTTGGGTCCCTAAGCCATATCTTTTTAGGGTTTTTTGCATCAGATGCATGTTTCAAAAGGAGTTGTGAATGACAATATGCAAGAAGAGTTGTGAATATCAAAGGTTGTTATATGTGCATTATTGGATTTAATGTGTTGCCAACAAATCCAAAGAAGGAGATTATTAAGTCCATCTTTGATGGCTAATATTGGATTTGTTATCAATAGCATCTCACATTATTGTTTGTGTTGATTTGATGTTTTGAATGTCATTGAGATACATAGAAATCATTGGTCAAAACCATTAATGGTAGGTCAATTAAAGTCAATGAGTTAATATTAACCATTGACCCTAAATTTTAATAGTCAATATTGACCATTGACCTTAAATTTTAGGAATCAAATTTGTCTATTGATTGTAGGGCAACCTTTGGGAATCAATAATAATCATTGATAATTATGTAACCCTAATCTCAAACCTCTATAAATAACCCTATGCACCTTACATGACAAGTGTGTGCTGCAAAATTTTAAAAGAAAAACAGTAAACCTAATTGCAATAACTAACCACCACAGGGAGAGGTGCAGCAGCCTACCACACAAAATAGAGGTGCAGCAGCCAATCATACCAAGGAAAGGTGCAGCAGGTAGTCACACCAAGAAGAAGGTGCAGCAGTCAGCCATATTAAGGAAAGTAGTAATTGGGAAACCGAACCAAAGGAGAGGAATAGCCAGAAAACCAAACCAATTAAAAGGAGTGCAATAGCCAGCCAAAGAAGAGGTGATATTAACCATCAACAAAAGAGGTAGTCACACCAATCAAAGGAAGAGGTTTAGCAGTCGACAGCCACACCAAACCAATAAAGGACAAGGTGTGCAGCAACCACACCAAACCAAAAGAGAGGGTGCGCAATAGCCACACCAAAGAAAGAAAAAGACAGCAACTGGCCAATCCAAAAAAAGAAGGAACCTATTGCAACCAAGGCAGGGAGCTATACTAACAGCAGCCCACAATAACTAGAAATAACTTACAACATTAACACTAACCCATAACAACCAATAGTAACTTGTAGTCCCAATAATTGCAACACATCTAGCAAGCAATTTCAGTAATTGTAGCATATCCAATAAGTAAACCAACAACTGTAGATTGCAAAAAGCAGTAACAAGGTAGCAAAAAGAGTAACAGTAAGGTCTAGGTAGAAAGCGCAAGCAAACTAGCAACTGCAGATTGCAGGAGTAACAACAAGGTTTAGGCACAAGAAGCAACAATAAAGTCTGGGCAAAAAGTGCAGGCAAACCAACAAGTGTAGAAAAACCAACAATTGCAGATTTCAACACCTCCAACAACCTGCAACAAGCACTAGCAGCAGTAACCACAACTAGCAATTGTAGCAGTGGGAGAAAGCAAGGGTAGCACAAGCATCATATGCAAGCAATGATAGCAGAAATTGTAGGCAACTATAGTAGCACGTATAGGCAACCATAGTAGCACGTGTAGGCAGCGATAGTAGAACGTGTAGGCAATGATAACAAAACATGCAGGTAACGATAGCAACACGTGCAGACAGCAATAGTAGAAAGTGTAGGCAATAACAACAACATGTATAGGCAGCGATAACAAACCATGTAGGCAATAATAGCAAAACGTACAGGTAGCTATAGCAACATGTGCAAGAAGCAATAGTAGTAGGTTTGACAACTTGCTGCAATAAAGGAGAAAACGTGCCTTGCAACTAGTCTAACAACTTACTGAAGTAAAGGAGAAAATGTGTCAGGCATTAGGTTCAGTAGCTTGTAGCAACAAGGAAAAAAATGTGGCCTGACAATAAGTCCAGCAACTTGCAACAATAAAAGAGAAAAACATGCCCTGGCAACAAGTCCAACAACTTACAGTAACAAAGGAGAAAAATTTGCCCTGGCAATAAATTCGATAGCTTGCAGCAACAAAGAAGAAAATGTGCCTCCGTAGCAGGATAGGCAACATTGGCAATAAGATAAAAGAACCTGCTAAGGCAACAAGTGAGGTAGCATTAGTAACAGATAAAAAAACCTGCTAAGGCAATAGGTGATGTAGTAAGTAAAGAAAAAGAGCCTGCCAAGGTCAAAAGAGGCAGTATTGACAATAAAATGAGAGAACTTGCCAAGGCAACAGAGGAGGAAGCACTAGCCAAAGAAGAGAGATCTTACTGAGGCAGCATGTAACACAACACTAGTAGCAGGGAGAAAGAACCTGCAGTAGAAATAACCTGTAAAGAAGAGACTGACAATACTTAAGCAAAGACCGGTAGTAAGGAAGGAAAAGATTTGCTTTCTACATTAGTAGCCTGTGCACATTGAGTAATCCTTCTCAAGATGTGTTAGTTACTAAACTCTTGATAAACTTGTTAAAAAAGGATAGGATACCCTTAGAGTAATCGGGAGATCAGTCCATATTTTTATACTTTTGGTGAAGTATCCTTAGTTACCAACTAACTTCAACAATGGCGTAAAATTAAAATTTTACATTTTTGCCCTTTTTTAAACACCCTATTTACTTAAACTTAAGTTTAGGACTAGTTTTAAAAAGAATAATTTCAAGATAACAATTGGTGGCAATCAATTTTCTTGCAGCTTCTCTTCTTCCTAATTCTAGGAAGCCTTTTTTGTCTAATACAACATCTCTATTGATTATTAGGTTTTTCTTCTCCATCCCTTTGTGTCATTAATGTAGCCGACAAATATGCACCACTTGCTTTTGTCATCGAACTTTGATCTTTTCTCAGCTAGTACATGTGCATAACATAAACTATCAAACACTTTCACGTAACTAATTTCAAGCTTGATGTCGCTTTATGCTTCAAATGTGTTTTGGAACTAAGATTGTTGAGCTTTTATTTTGAATGTAAATTGGTGTATTAATGGCTTTAGCCCAAAATGTATGTGGAATACCTTTCTCTTTAAGCATTGCTTTTGCCATCTCAATAATTGTCTGATTCTTTCACTCAACCACGTCATTTTGTTAAGGAGAATACATTACCGTTACTGCCTTCTAATGCCATGTTCTTCACAAAAATGGTCAAAGTTCTTTGAAGTAAACTCACCACCTTGGTCACTTCGTAGAACCTTAATTCTACGGTTAATTCGATTCTTGACCATAACCTTGAATTTCTTAAACACTTCAAAGGCCTCTGACTTTTTTTTTTTTAAGGAAATATACCTATGTCATTCATGTAAAGTCATCAACAAAAATTAGGAAGTACAAATTTTGGCCTTGTAAAGGTGCTTCCGTCTTCCCACATATGTCAGTAGGGACCAACTCTAGAGATATGTGTGCTCGCCATGCTTCTCTAGTAGGAAAAGATGCTCGGTGTTGCTTGCCAAAAATGTAACCTTCACATGTGTCTAATCTCGTGCTAATGACTGGTAGACCTTGATCATACCTTTAATTTCTAGTAGCTTCAAGGCTTTATAATTAAGATGGCCAAATCTTTTATATCATAAGTTAATGTTATCGATAATCTCACTTCGTAATGAAAAAGACGGAGTATAATTGATTTGTCACAGGAAGTTTCTAGACCTCTCCATATCAACTTTTGCAAATAGTTGAGTTTTATTTCTTTAGTCAAATATTTTGTAATTGCCATTTTCAAAATAAATAATGTGACCTATTATGAACTAATTGCCTGATACATAAGAGATTTTGCTTCAAATTAGGAACCAACAGCATGTCGTAGATGAACTTTGGCCTTATCTTAGTTTACACAATAATATTACCCTTGCCTTTAGCTTGAACTAGAGCACCATTTCCTATGTGCACCTTGGTCTCATATGATGTATCTATATCCTAAAATAGTTTCTTGTTGCTAGTCATATGGTTTGTGCAGCCATTATTAAGGTATCAGATATCATTCCTCTCTTCTTTTGTTGTATGGCACATATAGAAAATATTTTCTGAATTCTCTTCTTCTGTGAAGTTCACCTAATTACTAACTTAAGATTTACAGTTTCTTGTGATATGACCATACTTCTTGCACTTTTTGCATCACATTTTTGTCCAACATCTAGATGTATTATGATTCGACTTTTGCATATGTCGCACCATAGATTTGAATTGCTTGTCCTTGATTCTCTTGGACTACCTAATTGATTTTGGACATTTAGTCTTGGGCTGGCTTTTCTCTAAGAATTTCCTTCACTCCTTGGGGAGTTTTAAGGTTTGAAACTTGGCTTGGATTGGAAGGCACTCTCAACTAAGCTTTCACTACGCTACGACTTCCTCTCTTCATGCAACTCCTAGGAGCTCATTAGTTGTTGAATCAACAGCGTCAATAACTCTTTTGATTCTTCAATAGTAGCCACAATGCACTCATACTTCTCAAGTTGGCTAATTAAAATTTTTTCAACAACCTTATAATTAAAGATGTCTTTGTTGTAAACTTGCATCTAGTTTACTACTTCGATCACCCTTGAGAAATACTCCTTTATTTTTTCAAACTCTTTCATTTGCAGATTTTGAAATTGTCTTTTTAAGGTTTGTAATTTTACAACCATCACCTTTTCTAAATCCTTGGAACTCCTCTCACAATATTTTCCATGCTTCCTTTGATTTTGTCGCATTGATAATTCTAGGAAAAAATTCTATAACACTTTGCTGAATCAGAAACAAGGCTCTGGCATCACTCATCTAATCCTCTGCTAGCTGTTTTGTTTTCTCTGACATTAGTTGATGTCCAACAGCATACTCTGTGTAGCGTCTGTCGACTATATTCCATAGACCTTGCGATAGTAACAGTGTTCACATCTCGATCTTCCACACATCATAGTTTTCTCCCATAAATATAGGAACTATCATTGGTGCCATACTTGCGCCAACACCAGAAGCCAGCCATCAACTCTAGATGTTTCTTTGATCTTCACAAAACCACTTCACTACTTCGCTAACACCTGCACTCAAATATAGGGCTCTGATACCAAATTGTTAGGGATCTTTGATTGAAGGTAAGGACTAAATTGGTTAGAAGCAAGAGAGAAGCTAATTCTTATAATAAAATTATTTATTTTTTTATAGTGTATACACCACTTAATTGAATATGAATACTTATTTATAATTTACCAAAGTCAATTATTAGAATTCTTTAAAGAAGATACAACATTCTATATTAATCTAATTAATCACCATGTATACGTTGAATACATCCTGATTTTTCTATAAATTTGTAGTAATTTTGGTTAAGTCAGTATTGCTTTTAACATGACATATCCAACTTGATAATAATTGTAATTGGATCTAAATACTACAACATAAATACCATCCCTATTCCTTCAAGCTGGTTGGAATTTGATCGATTTCAACGTGTGGCAACTCCGTTTGTCGCCCGCCATTGCAATTTGTGCTTTGCATTGCTTCGAAGTTGTCTGCATTGTCTTTCTTACCATAGCAACTTATGTCAGCCCAGCAATATGGACCCAGAACCGATCCCATCAGAATTCATCTATCTTTCTTCACTGTCCCAAAAAAATCGTCATTTCATGCGCGGGCGAATTTCAATTCATCAACTAGAAAACCAGCCAACACATAACAATCATGCAAATGAACAGAGACTTTTCATTTCTGTTTGTTAAGAGACTTATCTGATTGTTAATTATATAATAAAGATAACTCTTATCTTTTTGAAATTATCATTAATGAAGAAAGGAACAACAACTAACCGAATTTTTTTTCCAAATCAAAACACCAATTGTCTCATAGGACGCTTATTGTCAGAATTGGAACTAAAACAAATAACAATGAATCAGCTTGCACAATTACCATTTCGTAGACTGACGATGTCTAAAACCAATGATGCACTAAATGTCAAGTTCGGAAAATTGATTTCAACATGGTGGATCTATGTAAACTTTCTCAGTTTCTGGTCGTTTTTCATTTCTTTGCTTCTTCTTCTTTTTTTTTTTTTTTCCTCTTTTTCTCAGTTCCTCCTCGTTTTACATTTCTTTAATGACAAGAGGACTTCAAATTTGGATCCGTGCTGATAGGCCCATTATATGGCAAGTCAATAATGGTTTTCGAAACTGGCCATTCATGGACCTCCCAACATTGATATTCATCTCTAGGCATTCAAGGATATTGGGCCCGAGAGGGATTAAAGTGAACAAATTTAAGTGAGAATTCGATGCCTATTCATTTTATTTTCCATTTGCGCCAGCCCAACATGGACATTATGCCCTATAGAGAACAGCTAATAATTCCTCTTGGATTCTGAAACAATATTAACAGCACAGATTTATTTTTGTTTTTCTAGGAAATATTTTAAAATTTATACTTTGATTTTAAGGCATTCAATTCTAAAACAGAGAAAAGAATGTAGAACTTATATAAATGAAAAAAGCTAAGCACAATATATAGCTTACGGCCTAATAGATTTCTAATATATAAAAAAACACAATTTATATTGTCTCAGATCACATTAATACGCCAATTAATCTGCCACAAAACTTGAGGGGCTTTAAACCAGAGTAGATTTGAAAAATTAATGGTAATTAAAATTTTTGAAAACTAATCTCTAAGAAAAAATATTAGTGAGAAGAACATGTAATTCTTTGCGGCCTTTGTTCTCCCAATTGCTAGCTAAGAAAATTCCTCCTCCAGCCTACACGTGTTGTTAGTCAGTCAATGGCTATCTCCCCAACCAACAAAGCAATGTGGAAGAAATTGTCAAAACAGCTGTGGTGACCTTTTCTCATGCTATTTGTTGGGAGAGGAATCGTTTAGACAGACCAGTCCACCAGAAGTACCATAAACCTAACAAATATTATTACCTTTATTGTGTGTAGTTCAATACCGTAAAACTCAGTCGTGTGAATTAAACAACAAATTCATCATGCAATGATGCGATCGAATATATCACAAAATGTTTTCCTTAGAGCAAGAAAGGCTAATTGCTACTGTAACAAAATAATAATAATAAATGCACCACAATAAGGAACATTATTAAAATAGTTTTAAGATGATATTTTTCTAAATTTTCAAAAGATATACAGACCAATCAACCAAACTATTTGACATCATCTCTAAAATCACAGTTAATTCGAGTCCTTGAGAACGACTAACATTGCAAGTGATGTGGGTCAATCTGTATTGATGGCATCAGAAAATTTAATAGTAGTTAGCTACTGTCCCCTGCTGAACCAATCCAATAGTATCACCTAAATGGTCAAAACTCCAAAGGAATCTACATGTGAGAAAGTCCATCTCATCAACTTGCGTTCCATAACTGGATGTTTACTCCTGAGCTAAAAATGTGACCCCATTTCCAGTTCCATTACGATTGGGTGGCACAACGATTGCCCATCACAGTATTTTAAATGAATTGGCCATTCTTGAAGCGACTAAAGATCCAGGTTAACTTAGCCAATCTTATCCTCTTCCATTCGGGTTCTATATTTCGAGAACCCACAAAATACCTTTCTGGAGGGGAGGAAGAGTCATGATTTTTCAATTTGCAGGATTTGGGATCATTGGTTTTGGGACACCAACGCCTGAACATTTTGCCCTGACGAACTCTGCTGCCAAAGTTAGTTCCACAGATGAGCTCCAAGTTTCCCCTACAGTCCCCGGAAGACCTCGCACAGCGAGCATTACTAAACTATGGCTAGATTTCTATAATTGAGGAGGCATTTGCAGTTGTTCGGTGCTTTAACACGCTGGTCTCTACTGGTTTATAGTTGTTAGCTTAATGTTTATGTGCTCAATGAACATGTATTCTAATCAAATGATGCTACTAGCTAGGAGTATTAAAATATCTGCAAAGATTTTTCTTATTAATAATAGGTCACATGACATAATACAAATTCTATAATTCTCTTTCTTCTTTAAATCTTTTTCTTTTCTTTTTTTTTCTTTTTTCTTTTTTGCATTATTATAGATTCATTAGAAAATTCCCATCATTTAGTAAAAGATTCTAATAAGGATATTAATAGTAAGAAATATTATTCTTTTCAATTTGCAATTTTACAAAAGTTGTCTTTAAAGCAGCACGTTAAAGGAACAACTTTTGGAATTAAAGGATCTACCGTCTACGGTCCCAAGTTACTCATAACTCACTACGTTGTACTTGCCCAAGAAAGAAAACAAAAACTCATAATGTTGGTGAATCATTGGCTGGAAGAAAAGACTGAGATTTTTAACAGAAACAGTGAGATTCCGCTGCTTATCCTATTCTCACAAGTACACATTGATTGGGATCCCACATCAATAAAATCATGCTAAATGCCACAAAACAGTGGTCAAGAAAATAATGAAAAATAACTTCATAAGCCAAGAACGAGCAGAAAACACACTTAAATTATCGAAAGGACTTAGGTAGTGCTGGTGACATGGTGGCCATGATGGAGGCCTCTTTGCATTATATACTAATTATCATCGTCTCAGATATGGGTTAGTAAGTAAGCAGACGACACCGTGGCTTGGGGAACTTAAACTGAGGCAGAAGGTCCCCGTCTGCTTGTGGAAAAGAGCTCACATTATGTGCAGAGTCACTGACTCACTGTTAAAAAGCAACGTGTGATAAAGAGCATGTACCTACGCAAAATGATGCTAAAAGACAACACTTTTTGATTTGGAGATGCAAAAAAAAAAAAAAATAAAGGGTTGATGGGCATTGCATCCGGAGAAAGGAGCAAATCAACAAAAAAACAAAGTAGATAGAGTGAGATCCACTTCGGCGCCCTTTTTGGACGTGCTCTTACATGGAAACCACCATCACCACTTGGAAACTGCCACTTTTTTCTTCTTTTTTTCCTCTTTATTTTTGAGATATCAGCATTTGCCCCCATTGAAATTTTACATAGACTAGATGCGAACTGTAAATCCATTAAATGGCGTTTTCTTCACTAGGGTGCCGCCGAAAGTAACAATTCTTTGTTTGTGCTAATGCAGAAGGATTAATTAATTTCTCATTTTATTTAGAATGCTGTGAAAGAATAGTTGATATTATATTTCAATTTCCTAGGTTGTGAAGGGCATAAATTAATTTTAATAAAAGCAACAATGCTTAGTGTGTAGGTCGTTAAAAGCTATTGAATAGCAATTATACCAAACTAGTCACTCCGATCCCCCCTTCGTACGGGTTCACTTTAATTTTAAAATTTTTATGATCTTTTGTCTTAAATTAATTGGCATATTAAATATGATAATAAATCGACCAACAAAAACTATGACATAACTTAGACAAATAGGTGAAATTTTTTTCTATATAACAATAACAATAAAATAAAAATATAAATTAAAGACTTAGGCTTTAAATATATATATATATATATATATATATATATATATATATATATATATATTGGTAAATACAAATTTTCAAGTCGATGTAATGCAATAACTTAACCATAAAGAGAAGCAAACGGTTAAAAATTGCACCTTGCTACTTGGAAAGGCCGCAATAAACTGATATTAGCTGCTTTCTCCATAACCAAAATGCAACATTATTAAGGTAAATGACAAAAGTTAGGTCAAAACTGATCTCAAATAAATAGTTAGGAGAAAAGTAGATTATCCCACAAATTGTATGCTTAACATAAAAATTGCACTCTGTACCTTGTTTCCATCTTTATCTTCTTCCACTTCTCCCAAAGCTTTTTACTATTCAAAGAATTGAGACCGTCTATTTAAGTCAAATGGTGCTCGTCACTAACACTAAAACCAAGGAAATTATTACATGGTTTCATATCTTTTTTCTTCTCCAGTCTTCTTAGCTTCTTTCTTGTTCTCTATTGTTGAAACGTAACAACTCTCTTCAATTTCTTTCAGCCTTATTTTTGCTCCCACAATGACCATAAAACCTTGAAACAATTAAGGCTAGTGCCCACAATAACCGATTGCAAACGCCAAACCATTAAAACAATCATCATGTTAATGGGAATGAACAACGCATCAATGGCCACTATTAACACAATCCATTTGATGGTCTTACATATTCATGAAGAATACTAAGAGCTATGAATTCGAACAGCTCTAACGTTGTACTTTGTAGACTTAATTGTCAGTAGTGGATAAAGCTGAAGAGTTGCATATTGAATACAACAATTACCCATCTCTTTTATCCATAGAATTTATGTCACATGTCATATGTTCAAGGTCTTTTAGTATTCTCTAATCTTTAACACCAGTTACTCATTCTATTAGCAATTATTTTGATATTTTTAAATTCTTTAGTAAAGATCGCCTCATCTTGTACATTTAAGGTTTTGAAGAAGGAAGATCAAAAGTACTTGGAAGATAAATTATACATACTAAAATGAGTTAATAATCATTTAAATAATTATTTATGGTTAAATAATTTTTTTAATATACTAAAAAATAAGTGCTCACCATATATTATCATAATCATTTTATATATATATTTATAATACTTATCATTATTTGTAATTATATATTAAAAATGATTAAAAAAAACACTAATGCTACGTCTGGATAATTTTCTGATTACTAAAAAAATCCATTTAACTTTCATTTTCAGCCTTCTTGTGACAATGCTCATTATTAAGCATCTCATCCGGACAAGGCCGCGCGAGAATTGGCGCCCACATTATTGCTTCTCCTCTTCGGCGTCCATTGCACCATTTGGGCTCTCTCCAGTCCCTTCCAGAGGAATGTCTCACCGTATAATAGCTTTACACGTCAAGAGTCACTTGGGATGCGCTGGACGGTCCAGAACAATTGCTGGCACTTTCATGCACGCGTGTCAGTTTCTCCATTATTTAAAAAAAATTTCACAGAACATTACGTGTCTTTTTTGTCGCTTTCCTCGACAGAGTAGAATTTTCGGTAGAAAACTTAGCTTTAATCTTTTGTAGGAGGTGAAGACGACGCCGATGTCCATTCAATTAAAGAACTCAGGAACATGGTTTCATTCACTAATGGTCTTTCATCACGTACGTTAACTATTTAAATATAAATTTTTCTTTTTTTTTTGTATATCAATATTTATGTTTCTTTTTCTCATAAACCAATTCTTCCCGTATCACTTAAATATGATATAAATTAATTTGTTAATTGTACAACCTATTGAATTATTACTTGAAAAGTTGATAGTTACTAGGATTGTAAAAAAAAAAATTATTCCACATCCCATTCTTAAGATGGTTCCTTTTATCCAATATTAGACCCTTCTATGTGAAGGAATATGCAATGATTATTATATTCACCAATTGTGAAATAAGTGGTTCTTACATTGTGTTACTTATCACGATCGCTAAAGCCTTTTGTTGTTGGTACATAATGCAATTACAGTTATGTTAGTATATATACTACATATGTGTGTTTTGATATTTCACTCTTTTTTTAAATATCATATATATTAACTATAAATTGAACTTACATTTTATTCTTTAAAAAATTAGTTGTGATTTATAAAATGGTCTTCATATTTACATTGATATTTTGTACAAAATTTTGAGATATAAAACATATATTGATCTAAAAATTGATTTTTTTTATGTTGTCTATATTTAATGACATTTAGTTGCCTAAGTATGGATTAATCTACTATTTTGGCATTTTTCTTCTTTTCTTTTGTTGGCACTAAAGTGATGAATTTCTCTTATTTAATATTTCACAAGATATTATAATCGTTTATCTCCTAAAATCAATTTAATTAAATTTATATTTCCTAAGAAAGTAATCAAAAATAGATTTAAATAGAGAGAGAATGAGTAAGGTTAAAATGAATTCTATTAAAGTAAACATATTTCTTTGTAATCATCAAACTTTAACATTTTTGAATACTTTCTTTTGGTCTATTTGTGTCTACGAAGATGCCTCCCTCACTATACTATATCCATTTTAGTTTCATTTCCTTCCCCTGCTCGGGCCTAAAGTTCTTCTGTGACCACAATCACAATAAGCTATAATTATTATGATTTGGCTAGTATACTACTTTCTTGTTTTGAACACCAAAATCCTTTTATAATTCTATTGTGATTCTTGCTTTCGTAGCTTTATACAATTCTTTTAAACATTTTAACATCACCACTCACTTTTGTTAGAATATATTCAAAAAAAAAAAAAAAAAACAAGATCTTTAGGATTCCACATGGCCTTTGTTGGTCGATCTTTCAAGCAATTTAGTCCTTCAACTTTATTGATTGATATGAAGTATTCAACCAATTCTTTTGTGAGCAAAGCTACATGATTTCTAGCCTTATACATAATCAAAAGAGAGATATTTGATCATTATTATCTTAATGTCTAAGGAAGGTAATTAATGCAAGGGTGGCATTCTCAAACATGTTTATAGATGTTGCTTCCATGAAAGCTTTGTATATTATCTTAGCATTACACAAGTTAAAAAACTTATTTTTATACATATGGGGAAAAATCTTACCCCACAAATAGGGTTATGTTCCAACCATAAAAATTACTTTTCTTCCTATCACTACTTGTCAATACATGTTTTTGTCTTTGTTGGCTCTCCGTTGAATGCAAAATTTTAATGCTTTAAAGGTTATAAGATATACAATAAGAGATTTAGTCTTTAATCTTATTGAAAAGAGCTATGAATTCTTGATAAAAGGCATAAGTGAGGATGAAAAGGCATTGAAGGTAAATTAATGCTATTTATGTCAAAAAAAGGTCAACTTTTTTTAAATTCCATTAAAAGATATAATAATGTAATCAATTTCTCATTTTGTTAATTTGATGAAAGATGTAATTTTGTTATTCTCACTAGCAAAATAATTAAGTTAGAATGATTTTGGTATGTTGTAGTAGGTTGTATAGGATAGGTAATTAACATTAAAATTTAAGTTCAATTTCTTCATAAACTAAAAAATTATTCTTAATATCTCACAAATACTTAAGAGTATTTTTCACAAATTGTCCAATGACCATCGTTTGAATCAAATATGTATCTATATGTCAGATAAATTTAGTCTTGTATATAATATTACATATATGTTGGATTTCATCTATTATATCTCTTTCAATTGTGTTTCGTAAGATATAAGTTAATAAAGGGAATTATGTTATGCAATGTAAATAAGTATCTCTCCTTGGATTCTTCCAATTTAAAGCTATTCTAACAATTTGTACTTAGATTGAGATAACCAAAAGCAACCTTTTAGCTTTATTACTATAAAGCTCAATTATTCAAATCTACTCTCTATATCCTTTTAAGAATGTAGATTGCTTTTTATTTTTTATGGAGAATATTCTTGGAATATTAAATTTTTAAGGATTTGAAAAATGATACATATTTTTTTATTAGCAATATTTCATGTAAAGGCATTAAAAAAGTATTATGCTCCCATTACCCTTTTTGTAAATGCAAGATTTATCCATTTCTTTGATGTAATCAATCCTTTTGATCCTTTTATCAAAGTAGAGGTTCAAATTGTGTAACACATGTATATTCATAATATGCAATAATAGTATGCAAAATTTTTATGGACTCGAGCATGACTACAAGTGAAAAGGATATAATTAAAGTCAACTCTTTTGCTTTATTTGTAACCTTTGATCACTAACCTAACTTTGTTTGTCTGCATGTAACATCCATGCTTGTATTTCTTTTAAAAACATACTCATATCCAATAGGTTTCCTTTTTGGTGTATCAATTAAGGTTTCTACTTAGTTAATGTATATGAAGTTTATTATAGATTTCATAACTTTGAACCTTTATTATAATCATTGTCACACATTATTTCTTAATAATTAATAGATTCATTTTAAATGAGTAATACATCATCTCATGTTTTTAAGAGAGACTTACTTCTTTATATAGCATAATTATCTTATTACACACAAATTTTATTATGTTATTGAGTTTTAGGACTTAAATCTAATATAAGAACCATTAACTTAAGTCCCATCAAGATATCATATTATGGGCTTTGAACTTTTTCTAGTTTTACCTAACTCTCGCTACTTTAAAGAAGAGATTCCCCTATCAGAGATATACTAGGCTTTGAAACAAACTCCTTTGCTCAATTAGCTAGCATAAACAATATCCATTAACTAATTATAAATAACCTATAAATGATGTATTTATTTTATCTAGTTTCAAATTAATCAAATAATAGATTTTTCAAATAAACATTACATCCCTAAATCTTAAGATAAGTTAAACCTTTTACCATTTCATAACTTGTATGAAATATTGTCAACAAAAATTGATGGAACCTTTTAGAACATTAGTAAGAAGTTTTATGGCATAGTTTCCTTTAAAACAAAAAAAAAAAAAAAAAGGAAAGATTTAAATTGTATGACTCTTTTAAAGTGCATAATATCTTATATTGTAAGGTTGCTCCTATCTCAAACCCTATAGGTTTTTAAAAAGAGTCCATGTTGAGATAATCTTATTCTCTTTAAGATAATTATCAAACTTGATTAAAGTATTTTTTATCTTGATCCAATTGGAATGATATTTTTACAAATTTATTTCTCAATTACAATTTCAAATTCTTTGAACATTTTAAAAAAGATTTAAATCTGTATTTCACCAAATACATATAACCCTTTTTAACATGGCTAATTGTTGAAATATTAAAAATCTCCTTTATTATGAATTATTATAAGTCTTATACATCTCAATATATTAATCTAAATAATTCATTAGCACACTTGTCCTTTCTCATAAAGGGTGATTTAGTCATCTAATCTAATGATAAAGATTTACATGTTTTATATGACTTATAATCATATGAATTCAAATAAATATCTTTCTATAGCTTGGTGATTCTTGTTTTATTGATATGACATAGTGTTATATAAAAAACAGTTATATGATTATTAAAATTAATTTTCTTATCATATGCCATTAAAGACAAGCTATTCTTTAAAGGTTTACCTTTCATAGGTTCCCAAATAGAAACTTCTTTAAGTCTTATCTCTTTTAGGATGACAAGAACACCTTAATGTTTCTTATTAATTGTCACATGTCATTATTGTTGTCTTTTTAACACCTTTAAACTAAATTGCATTTTCAATAAGTCTATTATTTTAGTTGACCTTAAACTAAGAATAATTATGAAGTAAAGACTATAAGATCAAAGCATTTATTGTTCACCAAAAATTATTTTCTCATCTCATAGTGGAATAATTCCTTTTGGATTCTTGTACCCCTTAATCTTACCATACACAACATTCAATTCTTTGAGATATGCAATAATGGCATTAGTATTTATGATTTATGTTACCATTAAAGTTTAAAAGACTTACTAATTGGCATTATATATGCTTCAGATAATTATTATCTTATGCTATTAATAAGTGTCTTAAGCTTTATTGGTAGTATCCTTTATAGGATTAAATAACATAAGGTTATAAAGGATAAAATGACAAACTTGCTTTGTCTTATTAAAAAATAATTCTTAAACTAATTTAATAATTTAAGAGTTTGATTTAGTAAGCCATTTAACATCCAATATACTAATGAAGTGGAAGTTATTACTTCTTTTATTCTAGTAACAAAATCATGTAAAGAGAGAGTATAAATTTCATGCATATGTTTCAAAACTAATTATGTCCATAATCATTTTAGTTACTCCTATTATTTTATTAAAATCAACAATGCTCTCTATTAACTTAGAAAATTTTAAAGATTTTTTAGTAGGCTAGAATCTCATTTAAATTATTTGACCTTGAGGTAACTTAACAAATCAAATAAAATAAATTAGATAGATAACATAACTTATTAGTTACAACATATATGACTCTTAGATTAGTTAAGTGACAACTCTCTATCTAAACATATCATTTATGTTTTGCTTATTGTCTATAAATTTATATGAACATAAGGTAACCCATCCAAATCATAAAAATTTAGCTAATTAGTCAAACCTATCAATTATTGTATTAGTCATATTTAGGTTAAAGAGGCCTTGAGGTAACTCAACAAAATCTTCCTCAAATAGAACTTTGGTTTTATACTATAATTATAAAACTCACTATG
Source organism: Ceriops zippeliana (assembly GCA_037897445.1). NCBI lineage: Eukaryota > Viridiplantae > Streptophyta > Magnoliopsida > Malpighiales > Rhizophoraceae > Ceriops > Ceriops zippeliana. Next base: position 456,721 of record JBAPLH010000205.1, on the reverse strand, counting down.
TTATTAACACGTACTTAATATATATTGAATTGAGGGATTTTGTTAATTATAGTTAGTCTTATGTATTAACATCATTATTGTAATATATATCACATATATGCCATACAATCCTAGAATGTCATCCTAATATGGATTATTATAGATTATGCTATGCTAACTTCCTTAAGCCACAGAAGGAAGTTAGATGGTTGAATCTTAAATGATTGTAGTATGATCTTCCAAAGTCCACTTACTTACAACTACCTTTTAATGTTTCCTTTGGTGCCTTCATCTTGATTTATTATAAATGGATATTTTATCTAGATCTTAAAATGTCTAATTACATAACCATTATATAATTTAAAAAGAAATCTTAAGTTACATTCGAGGGAAGTTTAAATAAAAAAGAATTTACAATTAGATGAGAAAGGTAAGGAACATAGTCTCTATACAAGATACATTTATTCAATCATTAATAAACAAAATCACATTGGTTTATGAATCCATATTCATCATGCCATTATAATCATATTATGTGTACAAAAGGTAAACTTATGTTTAATTATAGTTATTAATCTTATATGTAACTTAAAAGAATATTTTTTAACCATTAAAAGTACTAAATTAAATTAATTTGATGTTTTCAATTCATAATAAGACCTTAATTAGGAGTTCAATTCTAAATAAAGTACCTAATTTAATTAAAAAACACTTTTTTAATTGAAAGACATATTAACAAAACTTTAATTGCCTTAAACATTCTAAATGTGTTATTAGAATTTTGAATTCATAGATACTCAAATGGGGATCTTATTTGGATATCTCAAAAGAGCACTAAATAAGCTTTTTGTTGATATCTCAAGGGCCTCGTAACTCTTTACAATTTAAAAGTTATGGTTTATCAAAGTTGATTATTGCATAGTCAAGATTTTGTCCAAGTTATGATTTCAATTAAGATTCCTATTACAAATTGATATCCTATTTAAATAAGGAATCATTATTAGATTAGAATTTTTATTCCAAATAGGCTTTCTAATCCTGTTAGACTTCATTGTTCAATTAGACTTAATACACTAAATAGAAGTTTTAATTGTATTAGAAAATAATTTTCTAATCAAACAAAAAATCTAATTAGATTTCATTCCTTAATTGTAGTCCAATTAGAATGTTTTAATCTTGGACAAATATTAGTTATAATTTAGAAAATAATTTTCTAAATTATAATTAAATTAAAACTCCTTTAATTCAATAACCTAATCAAATTAGGTTCTTAAATTCTTAACAATTTAGAATTTTTGATTTCTAATCCCATTAGACTTCTCTTGGAGTTTATCCGACATCAAACTTGACCACAAGAACATTTCTCGATATCATAAATGTGTGTTCACAACATGTATATCCATCAATTAAATGACCATGAATTAAATGACTATCATAAACCATGAACCTTTTTTTATATGACCTTTTTTTTTTTTTTTTTATCTTTGCATCATATACACAAGTAACAAGCCTTGGCTAACATGAGGCTTAATTAACTTAAGCCAACTTGTGCATGGCTTATTAAAACAACAATAGTGCCATCCTTATTGGTTTTCTTCAAGCCAAACTTACCATGTCATGCTACCTTAACTTCCTAAAGTCATAGCCACAAACAAGACAAGATATATATATATATATATATATATATATATATGTCTTGCATATTGGTCACCAAAGCCTTAGTGGCTTTATTGTTGAACACCTTTTGGCTTTATTTTTTTTATAAGCTTTAACTAAATAAAAATTGAGAAATTTATTATTAATTTATGATAACTCTAAGTCAAAATATAAATCAATCAAATTAATTATCAATAATAATTAAACATTCAATTGAATTATATTTCATAAGCAAAACTAAACTTTGATATCATTCTTAAAAATAGCATAAATATTCATTGAATAAATATGTAGCACAAATGATATTTTAAAATTTTGATTTCTAAGAATAAATTGATTACTTATTAAATATAATTACAATTTAGAATAAAAAGACAAAATAATTATTAAAGTAATCATTAATTTTATTCTTTTCTTTCATAATTATTTATAGGTTGTTGTAAACCATTTTTGTTTAAGCATTTGCCCTTTAACAATAATCTACATAAACAAGGAAGAAATAATTCTCACAATATAAAATCTTTTTAAGAAGAGAGAGAAAATCAAGCTATTCTGGGATATTTATAGAAATTTTGATTCTAAAACTCTCTTTAGTTGACTATGTTAATTTTCAATTAATTTCACTTTAGCCCCTTTATTATTAAATATCACATATTTAAGCTCATACGTTTTTCAAACATCTAAATTACATCAAACTTAATCTTTATTTTATATTTTCTTAATTGTCCTTATGAGTGTGACTCATTAAAATTCTAACATATTGGTAATGAATATGAATTATAATTTGAAGGAATTACATAAAATAAATTTTTTATTTTATTATTAATTCGTTAATTTATTTATTTATATTTATAAATCAAAATTAACATCTAGTCATATAATATGACTATCTAAATGTTAAGACTATCAAAAAAAATTTTGACTAATCATTTCAATGTATAGTTTCTTAGTGTAATTCAATGCTTCTATCATAAATATAGAGTGTGAAATTAATGCTTACTTTATATTATCTAATTATATTAGTTCCTAAACATGAAACCATAACTACTTATGAATTATTATTTTACTTTATGTAAGAATTTCTTGAATCAATACTCATTAGGAACAAATGAAACATTCTCCTATAATTACTTTATGGTGATGAACCTGTTATTGATCATTTAACTATCTAGATATAATTCATGATATGTTCCACTTCACATTTACAAACAATCCTAAATTAAGACAACTTAGAGGTGAGATAAAAGTATACCAATTCATATATGAGATATTATGGTAATCTTAAGTTGAAAGATCATTTACTGTCATATGAAAAATTCCTTAGATATATAATTAATGTGTCATTTGAGAATTCTTATATAAGGGGTTAATTCAATGAACTTGTTTAATTAACAAGTACCTATATGTTTGTTTAGTATCTCTATACTTTACTTTATAAGATCAATTGCTTTCTTTATAAGAAAGAAACACACATGTGCCACTCTTACATATCCATTAATATCCACTCTTAATGATGTATCAACCATACTTGGATGCAATAGGTATCTCATAATTAAGATCTTATAATAATTACTTTTGTAAAGTATATTTATTATATAAATTTTATATTTAAAATTTATTAATGACTATATCATTATATAAATAATACTAAAGATAAAGAACACCTTTAATTAATATAGAATATATATGAAAATGTACAATAGTAACTAATACATTGACTACTAAGATATACACTAAAGTTCATTACACCTCTAACAAAGGAGTGTTCATAATTATTGTCTTATAGTGAAGTTGGAGGAGTTAAATGAAGTGCTTAGTTGTGACACATAGAAAAAGCCAATGTAATAATAAGAGGTTGAAGGGATATCATATAAGTTGTTAAAGTGTATAAAAGATTCAGAAGGATTATGCCTTAATCTTTGTAATGTGCCAAGTTTCAATTCAGACCAAGTAAATGCCAAAATGGATCACAATTAATTAAAAATTGAAAAGGTTATCTTTAAAGAAAAGAAAAATTCAATAGAGACAAGTCTTTTGCTATTTTCTTGACTTAGAATCATGGCCTTTCATACTTTTCTTTCATCTTTTGTTGTTGATAAGTGAAATTGTTTTCTCTAACTCTAATAAATGACTAAGCCAAGTCTAGTTTTGAGCTCATAAAGTTTTTACTATCTTTCTTTATTCTAGTGAAAAGAAATGGTTGTTGCTTAACATAGTTTGTAATATAAAGAATGCATAATTTTTATGCAAACAAATAAGGTGGTGTTTCCTAGTATTTATATGGAATTAATGTTCATTTACAATTGTTGAAGAGGTTTTTGGGCTTTTCATTACTAAGGCGTTTTGTAAAATACTACCATATTTTAGAATTTATAATTCTCTTGACTATTAGTGTAAAATACTATAAAGGAAGATGTTTACTAGTAAACAAAACTTCATGATTTCTAACTTTATACATCATTAAAAGAGAGATGTTTGATCATTGTTACCTTAATGTATAAGGAAGGCAATTAGCATAAAAGTGGTATTCTTAAACAAATATTTATAGATGTTACTTCCATGAAGGCTTTATAGTTTATCATAGCATTATATAGGTTAAAAATTTATTTTTACATAGGAAGAAAATCCTCACTCTATAAATAGGGCAAAATATGCTCTAACCACAAACAATTACTTTTCTTCTTGTCATTGTGTGCCAATACATGTTCTTGTCTTCATTTGCTTTTCATTTAATGAAAATTACTGAAACTTTGTAGGTTACAAGAAATACAATAAGAGATATAATATTTTATTTTATTAAGAAGAGAAATAAGTTCTTAATAAAGAGTTTTATATGAGGACAAAAAGGTATTAGAGATTCAAGAAGAGATTTTAGGCAAAGAGTTTGAACTAAACTTAAATGTTTATAGTGCTAATATTGAAGGTTAAAGAGGTTAGGAAATGAAAAAATGATAATAATGTACAAATTACTATTTATTTTAAGTATCTTTCCTAAATGTTTTTCAAATTTATAAAAGATAATAATCTTATCATCTTATCACTTAATTAATTTAATGAAAGAAATAATTTTGTTCTCTATATTAGCAAAATAGAAAACTCAAGAAGAAGTCATGAAAGATATTTAAGTTAAATATTATTATTTCTTAAGGTAAACTAATGCTATTTATGTCAAAAAGTTTTATCAATTCTTTTCAAAGTCTACTAAAAAATATAATAATGAATTTCAAAGAAAGATGTCTAACCATTATTGCTTTAATATATAAAAAAGAAAATTCAAATGAGAGTGGTATTCTTAATCACAAAGATTTTGTAGTTTATCTTAGTATTACATATGTTATAAACTTATTTTTATGCAATTGGGGAGAAATATCACTCCATAAATAGGGTGGAATATACTCTAAGTACAAACAATTACTTTTTGTCGTGTCACTATGTGTTTAAGCATGTTTTATCCTCTTTAGCTCTCTTTTCAACACAAATTTTTAAATTTTTAGAGGTTATAAGAAATACAATAAGAGATACAGCTTTTTATTCTATTGAGAAAACTTATAAGTTTTTGATAAAAAGCTTATATAAGGACAAAAAGGCATTGAAAATTTAAACTGAAATTATAGGCTTTGGTTTAAACCAAATTTAGACATTTACAATGCTAACATTAAAGTTCTTAAGTTCTTCACTGTTGATACTTTTTGAAAATACAATTTTGCTTTATAAATGCAACCCACTTCATTAGTCAATATATATATATATATATATATATATATGAAAAGGCATTTTTAGCTTTGAACTTTAATATGTGGTGAGGAAAAGAATGATAATCCAATTAAGGAAATCAAGCTAACAATTACTTCACTTATGTTCCTATACAACTTATAATAACTATTCAAATATGGGTTGTTAGTATATTAACATAAGTGTTTCTTTCCTTTGCAAACCAATTTTTTGGATATCACTTGAATGAGATATTTATCAATTTCCTAGTTATGTGTTTATGGTTATCAAAATGGTGTTCCTACCTAAAAAGCTAAACAAATTTCTTATAACTATCTAATTAAATAGCTCATCACATACCCATTTTAATAATCGATCGCTACTAAGATTCCAAAAAATTAATTCTATATCCAATAAAAAAAGGTCCTTTTTATCTAATCTAAGGCCTTTCAAAATGAATGAACAAGCATTAATTACCATTTATATTTTAGAACAAGGGGTACTAATATTGTATTAGTTATCATGACAACCTTTCTAATGTTAGCACATTAGTGCAACTATAACTATGATGCTCTTATAAACTACTCAAGTATGTTTTGATATTTTATTTCCTTTTATCTTAAGATATATCAATTGTAGGCTAAACCTACATTTTGTTCTTTAGAAAGTCAATTGTAAATTAAAGACTAGTGTTCCTATTTGCATTAATATTTTGTACAAAATTTTGAAAAATAAAACATAAATTGTCTAAATGTTGATTATATTTTGTGTTTTTAGTGTTTAATGATATTTAATTGTTTGACTATGGATAAGTTGGTATATTTAATAAAATTCTTATACATTCACCTATAGGTAATAGCCATCCAATTTAGTGCAATTCTCATTATTCTAATGCTTATGTTCTCCTTTTGTTAACAAACATTACAAGCAATATCGGTACTAATATGATGAATTTCTTATATTTAATATTTCATAAGATATTTCAATTATCTATCTCCTAAAATAAATTTAACTAAATTTTTATTTCTTAAAAAAGTAATCAATAAATAGATTAGATTAAGTTGAGATTGTGTAGATTCAAAATAAATTGTATTCAAAGAAAATATACTTTTTCAAAATCATTCAACTTCAATATCTTTAAACACTTTCATTCTAACTATTTTTACCTACAAACATGCCTCTTTCCATTTACAATATCCAATATAATTTTATTTTTAAACCCATGCTAATGCCTAAAATTTTTACATGACCCTAATAACAAGAAGTTTTGACTAGCATTGTGTTTTTAGTATATTGCTTTCTTATTTTGAACTTTAAAATCACTCTTTGATTTTATTATGATTCTTGCTTACTTTTGACTCACCTAAAGAGATATAATCTTATTACATTACCATTTTGTTAATTTAGTGAAAGGGATAAAATAGTTTTATATATTAGAATATGTAATTTTCTATATTATGATAATAATTTTTTCACTCATCATAATTGTTATCAAAATTGTTTTGAATTTTTCACAAAGTAGTGGTCTCTTAACCATTTATAATGGAAGAGAAAAAAGTAACTTAACATTAAAAGGATGCAATAAGTTATTATTAGTGAAATGAATAAAGTAAAGAAGGTATATCAACATATGTGCTTTTTTCTCTTCTAAAACAATTCTTTAGATACCACTTAAAGGAGTCATTTATTAATTTGTTAATAACACAACTCATTATGTTACCATTTAGCAACCTTATACTATAAAAATTCAAAACATTAATCATACCTTTTATGAAAGTCCTTATTAATTTAATCCAAAGCCTTTCAAAATGAAGGAACATGTTTTAATTGCCTTTTTTGTTAGTTTCAAATAAGTGTTTAATAAGGACCTTATTAGGTCTTACATTAAGAAAGAGTAAATTAGTATAAGATGGTCACTTTTTACAAATCTTTCTAAATTAATCTCTGTGACTTATTAGAATCAACGATCCAATGTTTTATCTTTCTTCTTTATGTAAGAGCAGCCATATAGATATCAATTAAATGCAAGTATCAGAGAACACAGAGATTTTTATGTGATTTATCCACAATGTGTGAGGTACGTCCATGGTGTAATAAGATCACTTTTAAATCACATAATTCACTCTTATTATCAAATGATACAGTTATGGTGTGGAAGGATTACTCCTTAACCACTTACAATAATTTCTTGATCACTCAAAGATTTGATCTCCCAATCATTAGATAAGATGATCTCCATATCACTCAATGAACTAATTTCCCAATCACTAGATGAGTTAATCTCTCAATCACTCAAAAGACTAATTTGTAGATCACTCTAAGGGTCTCCTACCCTTTTTCAAGAAAAACATAAAGAGTTTAGACTAAAACTTTCTTGAGAAAGATCACTCAATGTGCATAAACTACTGCTGTAAAAAATGGATCTTCTCTTTTCTCACTATTGTTCTTTACTTAGGCTTTGTCAATCTTTTCTCTGCAAGTTATTTCTATTACAGGATCTCTCCCTCTATTTCCGGTGTTGCCTCACTTATTACCTCAATAAGTTCTCTCCTCTACTATCAGTGCTGCCTCAATAGGATCTCTTCTCTTGCTGTCAATGCTACCTCTTTCGACCCTGATAAGCTTTCTTCCTCTACTGCTAGTGTTGTCTTACCTACCTTGGCAAGTTTCTTCCTCTTCTATCGGTGCTACCTCACCTGCTACCTTTGCAAGTTGCCTTACCTATTACCTTGGTAGATTCTCTTCCCCTACTGCTAGTATTGCTTGCCTTGCTACCGAGGCATGTTTTCTCCTCTACAACTGCAAGCTATCAAACTTATTGTCAAGACATGTTTTCTCCTCTATTGTTGTAAGTTACCAGACTAGCTATTAGGGCACATTTTCTTCTTTGTTACCGTAAGTTACCAAGGCACGTTTTCTCCTCTGTTGCTACAAGTTATCGCCCTTACTATTATTGTTACCTGCACATTTTGCTATCGCTACTTATACGTTTCGCTCTTGTTACTTGCATGTTCTTACAATATCATTAACTTCTTCTTCAAAATCCTCTTCATCCAATTTGCTCAAATAATTTCTTCTTTTAGATCTAAAGAATTGATTTTTCCTTTTGCATTTGAATTTTCAACTTTAGAATAGCTATATTTCTTTATTCTCCTTCATTGGATTGACTCATCATCATCATCACTATTTGCTTCTCTTTTCTTTGTGCAGTCCACGACAAAGTATCCTATGTCTTCATAACTAAAGCACTTTAAGGGTTTCCCTATTTATTTCCTTTTTCCTTTCCTCATATTGTTAGTGATGTATGTCATCACTTCATTTAATTCAGTATCACCATCTTCTTCTTTAGAACTGTTGTTGAATTCTTCTTCTTGGTCTTTAATCTTTAAGTTCCTCATTACCTTGAAGGCTAGTTCCTTCTTAGCCTTAGACTTCTTTTCTTTCTTCATTGGTTCTATTTTCATTCCATAAACTACCAATATGTTATACAAATCATCTATACGCAATCTATCCAAATCACTATCTTCTGAGTATTTTCCTTACCACAGTAGTATCGTTGATTTCCTTTTCATAACTTCTAATGGAGCACACAATTTCGTTGATTCTTATGAAAAAGTGATCCACAGACTCATCATTCTGCATCTTTATGTCTTTGAATATGCTCCTTTAGATTTATAACTTAGCTTCCTTCACAACTTTTTCTCCTTCATAAATATTTTTCAATTTGTCTTAGATTTGCTTGGTTGTGTTGCACCTCATCACTTTGGTGAATTCTTCGTCTGATAAGGAGGCATATAAGGCATGTCTCACCTTTCTATCATACTCTAAATTCTTCTTATTAATAAGCATCATAGCTTTACCTTCAACAATAAGGACAAAGTCACTAACAGTAAATTCAAAAACATATAGACCAAGTGTCATTAAATATGAGAACATTATATTCTTCCATAACTAATAATTCTTCCCATTAAAAGTAAAAATGCCCACTGTTCATCATATCTATGATATCAAATAGTAGTAGAGCTAAAAGTTCATATCAACAAAAAATAACTTCAAATCAAAGCAAGTAAAATGGATCAACAAAGAGAACTAGGTTCTGATACCACTTGATAAGGACATTCTTAGGTCTCACACTAAGAGGAAGAGGGGGTGAATTAGTGTGAGATGCTTGCCTTTTATAAATCTTTTCAGATTAAACTCTATGACTTGTTAAAGTCAATAATCCAATTTTTTATCTTTCTTCTTTATGTGAGAATGAACATATGGATATCAATCAAATACTAACACTAAAGAACACACAGAATTTTTACTTGGTCTACCCATAATGTGTGACCTACGTTTACAGTGTTATAAGATCATTTCTAAATCACACAATTCACTCTTATTATTAAAGGATACAGTTATGGTATCGAAGGATCACTTCTTTAATCTCCTGATCACTAGAAATAATCTCCCGATCGTTGAATGGACTGATCTCTTCATCACTAAATGTGTTGATCGCTCAATCACTTAAATGACTGATCTCTCAATCACTCAAAGGGTCTCTCACCCTTTTTCAAGAAATACATAAAGAGTTTAGACTAAAACTATCTTAAGAAAGATCACTCAATGTGCATAAGTTGCTGTTGCAAAAATGGATCTTCTCTTTTCTTACTACTAGTCTTTGCTCAGGCTTTGTCAGTCTCTTCTCTGTAAGCTATCTCCACTGGAGGTTATCTTTGTTGCAAGTTCTCTCCCCTGTTACCAGTGTTACCTCACCTACTACCTCAGCAGGTTCTCTCTTCTGTTACCAGTGCCGCTTTGGCAGGTTTTTTCCTCCTACTGCCAGTGTTGCCTTCTTCAACCTCAACAAGCTCTGTTCCTTTATTTTCGGTGTTGTCTTACTTATTACTTTGGTAGGTTTCTTCCTCTACTACTGATGCTACCTCACATGTTGCCTTTGCAGGTTGCCTCATCTACTACATTGATATGTTGCCTTACCTTCTACCTTAATAAGTTCTCTTCCCCTGTTACTAGGGCATGTTTTATCCTCTGCTGCTGTAAGTTGTTGGACCTACTGTCGAGACATGTTTTCTCTTCTACTGCTCCAAGCTACCGAACTTACTAATAGGGCGTGTTTTCTTCCTTACTGCCATAAGCTACTAATGCATATTTTCTCCTCTGCTACTACAAGTTGTCAGGGCACATTTTCTTCTCTACTATTACAAGTCGTCGACCCTGTTGCTATTATTACCTACATGAGCTAACATTGCTGCCTTCAAGTGCTACTATTGTTGTCTGTACATTCTGCTATCATTGCCTGCACATGCTACTATTGTTGCCTATATGTGTTATTATCATTACCTGCACGTTTTTTTATTATTATTTGCACATGTTATTATCACTACCTACATGTTCTGCTGTTGTTGCCTGCATATGCTACTATTGTTATCTACACATACTGTTGTTGTTGCTTACACATATTGCTATTGTTGTCTGCATATGCTACCATCGCTGTCTACACATTCTATTGTCACTGCCTACATATGCTACTATTGTTGTCTGCACATACTACTATCACTGTCTGCATGTTCTGCTGTCGCTGCCTACACATTCTACTACTGCTACTTGTACGTGTTGCTATGATTGCTTGTATGTTCTGCTATCGCTGCCTACATGTGCTAGTTAGGCTACCCTTGCTTTCTCACATTGTTGCAATTGCTATTTTTTAATAAATGCATTTATGTGTGAAAAATAAACTCTTTATTATGAATGGATTTTTTACTAGAGACAACCATTAAATAGACTCTTAATTGTGAATTTTCTTTTGATTAATAGATTTTTAACTAAAAAGAGCCATTAACATTTATGATAAGGAAAGATTTAATGGCCTTTAAACTTTTGGTGGTGGAACTAAAAATAATGACATCAAATAGGGCAAAAAAGGTCATTATTAGTGACATAGACAGAGTGAAAGAGTCTACCATTTATAAGAATAATTAATGAACTAGTCTAAAATTTAAATAAGAAGAAAAAAAAAAGGATTTAACTACAACTAGCTAGATGTCATATGAGTTGTTATCATTACACATTTACAAGAAGTAAAGATTAAGTGGCCATTAAAGTCTTAATAATGGAACAAAATATGATAGCTTAGTGTCATGAGGAGAAATGGATCTTAGTTGGTGACATGGATGAAATAAAGATTCCATTGTAACTTGTTTTACAAAAATAGTTAATGAACTAGTCCAAAGTTTACATGAAAAGAAAAAAAAGGTTATTTTAACTACAATTGGCTAAAAGTTATGACTTGTTATCATTGTACATCCATGAAAAGCAGCATTTGGGTGACTTTCAGACCATTATTGTTGGAATAGAAGATAATAGCTTAACATCAAAAGGGGAGAAACAAGTCATTATTAATGACACAAATGAAGTGAAATAGGTAGTTATACCAATGATGTAGAGATAGCTAATGAACTAATCCAAAATTTAGATGAGAAAGAAATAGAGGTTATTATAACTACAACTAGCCAAAATTTAGATTAGTTGTTGTAGTTGTATGTCCACAAAAGGCATGTTCCTACTTGTTGCCCTAGAAGGGATTTGGAAAAGTCAAATGAAATGCTTAGTTGTGACACCCTAAAAAAACCAATACATATAATAAGAGGTAAAGGGATATCATCTAGGCTATTAAGTACAAAAGAGATTTAGGAGGATTATGCCTTAATCTTTATAATGGGCCAAATTTTAGTCCAAAATAAACAAAGACCAAGATGGATTACAATAAATCTAAAATTGAAGAAGTTATCTCTAAAGAGAAAAATGAGTCAATAAAGATGACAACCTTGTTAAGGGAATTTGTTTTCGAAATTACAAGTAACCCTTTCTTTATTTTGTTGACTCAAAATTATGACTTTTCATGCTTTTCTTTCATCTTTTGTTGTTAATAAATAAGCAACTTTTTTCTTTCTTCAACTCCAATAAATGAAAAGACCAAATTTGGTTTTGAGTTAATAAAAATTTTATTATCTTTTTATATTTAGGTGGAAAAACAAGGTTATTGCTTAATGTAATTCAAAATATGAAGGATACAAAATTTTTGTGCAAACAACAAGCAGGGTAAAGATTTCTTAGATTTTGTATAGTATTAGTGTTCATTTATAGTTACTTTAACTTTTTTATTATTGTATAATAGGATAAGTTCTCAGGCTTTTCACTACTAAGGCTCTTTGTATATATACTTTTGCTTTATAAATGCAACCTTATTTCTTAGTCATGATGAAACAAAAAAATACATATATTTGTTTGCCTTGGATTTTTATAAAAGGTGAGAAAAAGAATAATCATGTAATTAAAGAAATTAGGTTAATGGTTATTTCACAAATGATCATACACAGCTTAATTAACTATTTGAACATGAGCACTTGGTTTATGAACATATGTACTTTTTTTTTATTTGGACTAACTTTTTAGATCCAACTCAAAAGTGCTATTTATTAATTTGTTAATAGCACATGTCATCATGTTACCACTTAGAAATATGATAGTTGCAAAGATTTAGGAGATTTAGGATCAAAGTTTGAATGATATCACTAGAGCTGGAAAGTGTATAAGAGATTTAGGAGAATTATATCTTGATAGCTAACAATGTATCAAATTTCAATTCAAAATAAGTAAAATTCAAAATATATTTCAATTAACTTGAAATTAAAAAAATATATATCTTTAAAGAGAATAAATGTGCAACATAAACAACAAGGAGGCTAAGATGAATTAACTTGAAATTAAAGAAATTATCTTTTAAGAGAATAAAGATTGGATAGAAATAAGAAGGAAATTTATTTTTGAAGTTGTTGATAAACAATGTTTGACTTGTAATGTTGACTTTTCATACTTTTATGCTGTATTTTCTTTTTGTTACCTAACACTCAACCATTGAAAATGTCCTATTTTGGATCCCATAAACATTAGATATTTCCTATTATAAATAATTATCAAAGGCGATAAAAAAAATACTATGGGATTGCCTTATTTGATACCCATTTGAAAATTTAGAAATTGAGTTGTGCTAATAGTTAAATAATCTTATTTTAAGGATAAATATCAACGAAAAATGATTTCTGTCATGTACATTCTTTATATAATAAATTATTATTAGTCATTTTTACATGATTTCACTATCATTAAATTATTACAAAATGACTTCATTCATTGCCCAATATTAAAATTTCAATCTTAATCAATAAGGTTAAGTTCGTCAGAAAGTCTACAACTCAAATATAAAAAAATTATATATATTTATTATTATTACTTGAAGGTTTTTACGTATGGGAAAAAGCAAAATGGTCAAATTGCGGTGCGTTACACTCCTTGAGATTGAAAATCTGATGGGTAAAATTTTCAGACAAAAAAAGGGGACGAGTCACACAGACACATCGAAACGGACACACACGTGTGAACGATCACGTTAAGCACGTGTCCCATTGCAAATGGAATCCTGCAACCTGCAAAAGGGGAGAAAATGACTGCGAGGACACATTATGTAAATGTGAAAGCCGTGTGGTAAAAGAAGACAAAGGAGAAGTCAATGTTCCGCAAAAGAGAGGAGACAACTGACAAGTGGGGAGGCCTCTAGGCTTTGTAACTTGAACAACGGCCACATTGCCACGTGGAGGCTGCATGCCGAAAGCATCTTTTTTTTTTTTTTTTTTTCTACCTTAACCTTGGGGTCAACCGACATCCGTAAGAGAAAATTTAGGCATACGTAATCCTAAATTAATAATCATGATTTGTTTATGGTTATTGGAAATAAAAATTAATTTACAATTCTTATTATATTTGTTTGGCTTGTATCGAAGTGAAGCCACCGCAGAAAAAAGGTGACACAATTGGAAAGAATGGGCTGTAACCATTTCAAAGTCATCACACTTGTCGACGCACACCAAATTCCAATCGGAATACAAAGTATTCGATGATTTCTGTCCCTTTGGGATTAGAAAGCGAAGCCAATTTTTTCTCCCCAAGCAGGACTGTCAAATGGGTGTCCACAATCTAAAACCAATTTGAACCCCCCCCCAAACCACCAGACTCAAAATAACCCCCCACACAAAAATAAAAACCGCCCACCCGTGTAATCACCACCCCCCTCCCCACCCCCAACCCCCCCCCCACCGACCCCCCACCCCACCCCCCCCCACCGCCTGCCACCCCCCCACCCCTTTACCACCCTACCTCCCCCTACATCTTCAACCTCCCCCTCCCAACCCCCCCCACCCTTCCACCACTTCCTGCCCCCTAGCTTGTTCAATCACCCCAAAACCACAATAACCCAACCACCAAAAAAACAAATTCTTGAATTCAACCAAAAACAAACAACAGAAATAAATCGTCTAAACCTGCAACAACCACCCCAACAATAACTAAACTAAACACACAAAAACATAATACACCAAAACACATTTTATTCCCAACGTTACATGTTTCATAACGAAGTATCTTCAACAAACAATTGTCACAAGAACACGAAATTCCACATAAATGGTATGATCCAACCATCAAACAACCACTTAATGTATCAAAAACTCCAAAGTATTGGTTCTCTAAAAACAATAACCTCTTAAGTACACATAAAAAACACCATCAAACAAAACTTACATCCACAAAACAAAAAAATACACAACCTAATTAACAACGAATCCAAAAATTATACAAAAACTAAAACCACATAAACAAACACAAACACAAAAAAAAAAACAACAACTACAACACCATCTCAAATAAAAACATACCACATTTTACAAATTATCAAAAAAAACAAATCACCAATAATAAAAAAAAACAATAAAAAAACAAAAAACAACTATATCAAGAAGAAACATAAATATAACAAAACCAATAACAAATTAACATAATCACCAACAATACCACACAACCCAATCTCAACCAATAAATCAATAATACAATAATATCCTTCATAACACAAAAAAAAAAACAAAATAAACAAACCAAAAAAACAAAATCAAATAACCAAAACTCAATCATAATAAATCAAAAAACTACAAACAACAAAAGTACAACAAAAACTCAAAGAAAACAAAAAACAACTAACAAAACATTCCCGACACATAACCCAAAATACAACAACACAACACCAACACCAACACCATAAACCATAACCCTTGTACTTTACTAAATTACAAAACAACCACAAATCAAACCCCATAAAAAAAAACATAAATACCCCTAGCCTAGAATTACACCCATTCAACACATAAATACTACCAAACAAACAAAAAAAAATCAGACAACAAAAAAACCAACAAAATCCAACTAGACCAAACAACACACCACTGACAATACACATAAAACAAAAAACAATACACTTCAAACCGCATCAAAAACAACCATAACCAGAACCAACCAACCACACTAAACATTCACAACTACCACCACGCACACAACAACCAACACGTACATTACACCAAAAACAACCAAAAACAGCTTATGAAAAAAGAAAAAAAAACCCAATTCCAATTACACCCAAATCCATAACATAAACCCAAACACACCTAACTTAAAACGACCAACAAAACAACCCATACATCCGATAACAACAAATATGATAAACTACCAAAAAAACAAATCAAAAACACAATACAACACAACTCCCCCAAAACAAAAAACTTACAACAGCACAACGACTTCAACCTAAACCACTCAAAAAAACAAAACAACAAAACAAAAAAAACAACAAAAACAACCAGCTGCTCCTCCCCTCACCAACACAAAAAAAAAACACCAACAAAAACCACCACAATTATACAAACCCCACAAAACAAACCACAACAAACTCACACCAACTCACATAAAACAGAAAACCCCAAAAACACCTTACAAACAACCTCAAAAAAAACCACCACCATATACAAAACCCACATAATAAACCGCAATGAACCAAAAAAAAAAAAAATAAACATACCACAAAAAAACACAAACACAAAAAAAAATAACAAAAAAAACAACACAATTACAAATAAAAAAACTAAAAAAAACCTAAAAAAAACCCGTCCTCCCACCACACAAAAAAACCACCCACCCTCCCTTCTCCCAACAAAAAATATAACAAATAATAAAAAAACCCCCACCATTTCAAAACAAGACATTACTCCCAAAAAAAAGTTCCCAACTCACACCCAAAACAACCTCCCACAACACATCACTCCCCCAACACCCAACACCAAACCATAGCACCCCCAACCCACCAACTACAAAACCCACCACAACAAGTCCCCTCCACACAAACCCCTTGTCACACCCCACACAACCAAGAATTCAAGCTCCCCACCCACCCGCCAGAACCAACCACCTGCACCCCACAAAACCCAACAAAATCATTAACCCACACTGCTACCAGCCCAAATTACCAAAACCAAATCCCTCCTAACACACAAACCACAAGATATCACCAGACCACATAACCACAGCACCAACACAATCACACAAACAACCCTCCTAACTCCACCCAAACACCTCTCGAAAACAAACACCAACCCAATAAACAAAACAACAAAACCAAATACACAACAAAATAAAATCAAATCACCAAAACCAACACCCCTAACAACAACAAACTAACCCAAAACATACCCCAAACTAACCCGACAACCCACAACCAAAACCAACCTATGAACACCTCCAAAACTCAACACCACATTCCACCCAACAACAAAAACAGAAACTTTAACCCCCCAAAACCACAATCCCAACCTACAACCAAACACCATACTTAACCCTCATCCATTCACACCACTAACTTTACCACAACCATTCCAAACATCAATAAAACTTTAACCACCCAAAAAAAAACACCTCCCCAAATAAACACAAAAACTACTAGCCAAACCCCCCAAACCAAAACAACCAACAACACCAAATCACCAACAAAAACAACCCACACCACCCAACACATACTAGACCACACACCACTACCCAAAAACCAAACACATGACATCACCCAACAACTTTTATTATATTTAGGTTTACATAAAACCCACAAACAAACTCAAAGGCACCAACACAAAAACGCACAAGAAAAACAATAGTTAAACCCAACCAATAAACAACAAAATATACCTATCCAAACAAAACCAATAAAACAAACAACACACCACAAACCCCCCACAAAAAAACAACGTAAAAACAACATGATAATTAAATAACCCACCCGAAAAATATAAACCGCACTACAACCAAAAAAACAATTCACCCAACTACACCCACAACCATTTTTTCCACAATCATTAAACCATCTCACCACATACATAAACAATCTTAACCATACCAATTCCCACCATCTCCATTTATTAAAAACCCTCAACAAAAATCACCATTTTAAAAACCATCAAATATACCCATTTAAACTTACAATCACCCAACCATTACACATTTTTTCAACAACACCCTGCTCACCAAACCCCCATCAACCCCACCAAAACCAACCCTACAAAAATTCTTCAAAATAAATTCAAAACCACCTCCATTTACCAAAACTCATTAATTCAGCAATTACAATAAACAAAAACATAAAAAACCAACACCCAAAAAACCACAAATACATCAAAAAAACAAACAACCCAAACGCCAACACCACAAAACAATCAACACAAAAAAAACACCAAACAAAACAACACAAAAAAAAAAACCCAAACCTAAAAAAATCAACCCACCCAACCACCCAAGAATCACTTATTTTTTACTTATTTTACACCAACAAAAAAAAACGAAACCACCAACTTCAAACAAACCACCCACATAAAAAATTATCCCAATAAACCACCCCTTTAAAAAAACCCCAAACTATTAAACCAATTCTCATTACAGATTTCCAAAATACCCAAAAAACACTAATACCCTAAAACAACGGGTAAAATAAAAAAATTACCCAATAAGAAACAAAAAATACCACAAAAACAATACACCAACACCAAGACGACAACCAACAACAAACAAACTAACACACAAAAACCAACAACAAACAACACAACAAAAAAAAAAAAACAACTTCACCTCATCAACTCCACCCAAAAAAACAAAAAAGACAAAAAAAAAACACAAAACAAAAAAACCCAAACAAAAAACCACAAAAAAACTTCACAAACCCACTACCCCAACCAAAATCAAAACTCCCCCTCCCCCAACACGACAAAATAAACCACAACCACAACCCCAGCCCTCACTAAAAATTCAACCCCCCATCCCGCCACGCACACCCCCACCTTAGCAATAGAAACCCCCAACAACCACCACCCCACACAGCACAAGATAAACCCACCGAAACCCCCCCACCAAAACAATCACAACCCTCCAACCACTACACCCACCCCCGATACCCCTGCTCGCAAAAGAACCTCCAAAATGCCCCAACTCAATCCCGCACCAAACCCCAACACAACCACGTCCCAACCCAACAACCCACCTACCACACCACAAAACTAACCCAAAGCCCCACCCCCACAAACACTGAAACCCCCACAACAGCACCACACACAAGGCTCCACCCATCATGATATCCCCACCAGAAACACAACAAAATAACATAACAACTTAACACACCAAACCAAACATCTTCCCTACACCCAACCAAAATCTAACCAAATTATACCTACTTTTAAACCACAACCTTACGTTAACCTTCCCCCAATTTAAAGAAACCATTAAAAAAAAAACCTAAAACTCAAACATCCCACACAAACCCCTTTACCCTACTAAAAAAACAACGATAACAACGACAGAAAATCCCCCCAAAAACAAAGACCAAAACCCCCAATACCAAAAAAAAACACCACCTCACTGCCCCACCTCACAACCACCACAACCCCAAAAAAACCAATAACCACAACCACCACTAAACAAATCCCCCAAACCAATAGACAAAAACATGAAAAAACCCCCCCCCCCAAATCACACCTAAACCAAAACACCAACAACCACCCACCTCAACAAAAAAAAACCCCCAAAGCCACAAACCCACATCACCTCCACACCAAAACCCCTACGAACCAAATAACCATTCCCCAAATCCCCATCCCTCCAACCACCACCAAACAACACCCTCCCCCCAACCCAACCACAAACCCACCCACCCAACAACAAACCAAAAAAAAAAAAACCCAAACCCACTGAACAACAAACCAAAACTCAAAACAAACAACGCAAAACCCAACCCGAATAACCACACCACAAATCCCCAAACACCACCAACCCCCAAAATCCACAAACCCCCACACTCCACCTCACAAAAAACCCTACTAAACCTCCCCACCCAATCCCCACCCAATCCCCACCCCAACCACACCTCTTAAAAAATCTACTCCCACACCCCACACGTCAACTCACACACCAACCCCCCAACACAAAACCAAAATGCCCAAAACAAAACTCCCAATCCCACCACAAAACCCCAACCAAAAAAATACCCCCCGCCCCTCCACCCCCGAAAAAACGAAAAAAACCCGAAAAACACAAATCAAACAATCCCAGCTCACCAAAAAACAAAAGTAAAAAACACAAACAAACCACCACAAACCCCAAAACAACAAGTCCATATCCCCCCACCCCACCTCCCCCAACCAATCACCCCCCCCAAAATACCACACCCCTCGCCCCCCACCCCACCTTAAGTCACCACACCCAACTCCCCCCCACAAACTCAACTAACCCCACAGCCCCTCACCCCCCCACCCCCCCTCCACCGATCAAAGCCCCACCTACCCCCCCCCACAATCCCAACCCCACCCCCACGCACGACCCAAACCCTTCCCCCCCCCCCGCATAACAAAACTAACCCCAGCCCTACAACCCAAAACAAGCACAAAAACCCCCTACCCCACAAATAAACCACCTAAAAACACCCACAACCCCCAAACTCCCCTCCCCGACCCCCTGCCCCAAAAAAAAAAAACCACACCAACAACCCCCCACTCAACCCCTGCCCACGCCCCCACCACACCCCCCAATCCAAACCAAACCCCCAACACACCCCTACCCCAAAAAACCCCCCCCCCCCACCCCCCCATCTCCAACCCCCCCCCCCCCCCCCCCCCCCCTCCCCCCACCCACACCCCCACCCCCCCCCCCCTCCCCCCCCCTCCACCACCTCCCCCCTCCCCCCCAGCCCCCTCACGAGCCTTCTCCACACCCGTCACCCACCACCTTATACCCCTCCCGGCCCAAACCAGAAACACACATCTCGAACCCCACCCCGGCCCAACACTGTGAGCCCACCTTATCCTCTCACACCGCCCAACCTTGCCCCACCAAACACCCCACCCCCCCTACCCCCACCCCCCAGCCCCCGCCCCCCCCACCCCACCCCACCCCACCACACAACCTCCCATATCCTTCATCGGTTGCCCACCACCCACCTACGTTCACCATCACCCGTACCCACAGCCTCCACCCCCTAGTACCCAGACTACCCCCCTCCCACATCCCCCCATGTTGTCCCACCCACACCCTCAAACAACCTCCCCCCACTAAAATCTACCCACTCACCCCAACCTCATCTCCTATTCCCGCCCAATTCGGCCCTCCCCCCCCACCGTAGCCCCCACCCATGCCACCGCCCCTTCACCCCATCTCCCGCAAAGAAAGCTCACCACAAGCCTCCCATTCCCCGCACACCCCCCACGCCCCCACACACATCAACCCTCACCACCACAACACACCCACACCCACCGTCATAACTTCCCCCCAGTCCCAACTGATTACAAAACCAACGGATACCTCGGAGTAGCGTCACTCTAGTGGTGTAGATAGGTACAGAACAATTAAAAAAAAATAAAATAATCGCATCCCCTCACCAGCGGTTACCCCCCTCCCTGAAGAAATTTGAGAATAGGTTTGTCTTCTTTATAAGAAAAAATAGGTGAATTTGAAAAAAAATATTTTTTATTTTTTTAAAAAAAATTAAAAAGAACTTAAATCATGGCTTTTTTTCCTTTTTTAAGGAAACAAAATGAAAAATTAGAGAATAATTGTTTTTCTAATTTCCTTGTTTCACTTCTTAAGGAACAAAGGTGAATTTTTAAAAATGTGTTATTTTCCTTTTTAAGAAAATAAAAATAAATTTAATCTAATTTGTTATTTATCTTAATTTGTTAATTAAGAAAAAATCGTCACACAAGTAAAATCGGTGTCATAGTTAAAGGAGAATAAGATGAGTTTTTTTTTTCTTTTTTTTAATTTTATTAATACACATATAAATATATATTACTAAATATATAGTTGTCGAGTAAAATCAAGAAAATAAAAGGTATTGAAAAGCAAGGTCACATGATTACCCTATCTTTTGAGAGCTACAACTCAAAAGCTTCAATCAATTCATGACCATATACAGATAAACCACAAGACCTCTTTTTTTTCTTTTTTGACATTTTGACGGAAGGCAAGCTTCTGATGCTTATGCCTCTCACAATGAGTTGATTTTTGCGTACAGAAGAATACAAGCAGCAGCTTCCTCAATAGATTATATTTGACAGGAAAATGTGTAGATTCATACTCAACGCAAAAATGCAAATGATAAAGACAGCAATTCGGGGAAAAAGAAAGCCATATAGGTTATAGCCATCCTTGAGGGCCCCTTCCCTGGGACTAGGAATCTATGTTCATAATTTAAAAAGCATGCAACAAACGTGGAGGATTAATTGAAGCTGTTTTGCATTTTAATTTTGTCTCCGTCTTTTTTGGGTCTGATAGCTTTTGTTCATGCTACAAATTATCTATTATTGATGATGGTGAGAATGCACCATCGATTCTTGAATTAAATAACTATGCGAGATAACTAATGTTTTATATACTATGTATTTCCTAATAATAATACATTATACTGAAAGCTCTGTGTTTTCTCCCTCCCTTTTCAATAGAAGAAAATATTATTAGACTTTTCTAGAATTTTTTTTCATGAAATTTTTATTTTTATAATACAGGATCTTTCTTTATGCGAATACTAATAATAAAAAACTGTAATTGAATCCATTATGCTGATGTCCCGCAGTGAAGATGAGAATCCTCTTTCTTTTCGTTTCTGAACGCTTCTTTCTTTTCTCCTACTATTCCCTTTCTTTTCTTTAAGTTTCTTTTTCTGTAATAATTATCTTAAATGGGAAGAACGATATTCCTTTTTCTGTAACATTTATTCTTAATAGGGAGAGTGGAGAGATTTTAAACTCGATGACCCAAATTACCGTTATGCCTAAACGACCATCATATTAGGCCTTTTATTTTGAGTCATACTTTAAATAACATGAGCCACTCATGTTAATTAACTTAACAATCTCCCACTTGGCCCATGTCATGACTTGATGAAATAATAACAATTAAGTGCGTACAATTCTTAAGAATCATCAAATTACAACACTTGATTGAATTAAAATGATTGGATCACGGCAGTCACACATCTTATAGCGACATGATTCCTCCCATGTATCACATAATCATCATAATTTATAATAACTTTACTGAAGAATATTGAAACTTTAATTATCATTCCCATATATGCCATTAGTTATCACACAAACTATAATCGTATACAACTTGACAAAGGAGACTGAACTTCTTGATCTTAGTACGAAAAAGAAATAAGCCGGCGAGAATTTTGCCCCATTGGGGGCTACTACTAATATGATAGACGACACTTACGGCCAACATTCATATTTGCCAAGGTCCTTCAAAGAGACGCACAGTCCAAGGTTCACCATCCTTCCACCTCAACTTTCGTCCTCTATTGATGAGGATATGGCAATAGGCGAGCGTACGACTGATAATATTGTCATTTACGGTAGTCTGCGTGACAAAATCTCTGAAGTAAGGAAAAAGGCTCTACGAGCGCAATGGTGGAATTCCTTTATTTTTTAAGTCGTGGGGTAGATCCATCGGGCACACCCACCTATTCAATTGCTTTAAAGTCTTATAGAAGCCCTACGGGTGAGCTGCGTATAGTGAATTTAGGTAATGACTTCTTTAATATCAAATTCGCATGCTCAGAAGACTATTACACTGCTCTTGGCGAAAGTTAATGGACGAGTACGAGGAGGCATTAGTTGGTAGTACGATAATGGCCTCCAAAGTTCTATCCTTCTGGGGCGGCAATCAAATGATTAATTTGTGTGGGCCACTGTCCTGAGATGCCTATTAAATATTATAATAATGATGTCTTGAACGCTATTGGGATCTTATCGGGAGAACTGTTAAAATTAATGGCTCTACGCTAGCTAGCGGCTTCTAGAGGTAAGTTTGCTTGCTTGTGTGTTCAGATTGATCTCAGTCTCCCCACGGTAGATTATGAAGGGCCTCCCATATTTGTTTTGAGTGTAGCCATACAGGTCATCTTAAAGATAGGTGTCCAAATTTCTTAACGAATTCCAATGTGGCAATGCCTGCAGAAGAAGGGCAGTGTCAAGGTGTTTCAACTGGTACTCTTTTCAATCTACAAGTTGACAAGTACGACCCTTGGATGCAAGCACAAAGGTTTGGGAGGATAAAAATTCAAGGAGAGCAGGTGGGAAGTTCACCGGGAAAGGAAGCAAGTCCTGGCCAAACTGTCTTTAGGATGGCTCTTGGTTTGCCATTCTGGGTAAGCATAACCTATTTGAATCAGCGGAGAATTAGCCGCAATCACACAATTTGAATTGTAATTTGAGCAAGAATGCTATTAGTATTTAAATTATAGGATCATAAATTGTAGATCCTATATAGCAAATAAAAAAAGGCAATACAGCGTGATCTTCTAAGGTGATAAGAACAATAGATATGATGGGTGGAAGGCTTCAATAGATGTAAGAGATCCATTACACATTTCAAAAGGCCTAATTAATTTCAAATCATACAAATTTAAGTTTGACAAAGAGTGCAAACCTAATTAATATAATTAGAAAACTTAAATAGGTCAGACTAAGTAATAGCATTCCTTCCTAAAGAGGAGTTTATTGTCTATTCTAAATAGGAGTTTATTGTATATTTTAGAATTTATCCATATTTAGAAATTTTTTTAAAATAAGGATTTCTTTTAAGTAAGAATTTATGCCTCTTTAGGATTGCTATCTTAGCTTATAAATAGGCTTCCCTTATATGTTCTGGAAAAGCATACAACTTTGAGTGAAATAGAAGCAAGGGTTTTTTTTTTTCTCTCAGTTCTTTTAACGACTAAAGAACTTATCAAGAAGTATTTCTTTTTGTGGCATTCCAATCGACTTATCACTCTCAATTCCTTTCTTTTTTGGAGTGTGGTGTCCATATCCTTCTTAAATGCTCTAGGTTTGTATTCCTTTGAAGGGTGGGTCTAAGGTTTGTGATATTAAACTTTGGTTTAGCTTTCCTGGTTATTCTTTGATTCCTTATATGTGTTGGGTCCCTAAGCCACATCTTTTTGGGGTTTTCCGCATCAGTTGGTATCAGAGCCCTAGTTCTAAATCAAGTTGAATCCACTCACTCTTCAATTTTCTATCTTTTGATTTATTTATTGTTGTTTAGTTTATCTATTATGTGCATTATCATTCAAATCCACAAATCTATTTATTTGCCATCCTTCTCTTTTTGCTTGTTTGTTTAAGCTCATAAACATGCTAATTTCAATTCCTATTGCTATGTCTAAGTATTCTATTATTATTTTGTGTTGAAAAAAAAGAAAAAAAATGAAAAAAAAAAAGAAAAAGGAAGGAAGAAGAACAAAAGAAAGAAAACATCAAATTCAAAGTTATTGATAAAGTTAACAGTTTGGTCATATTAGCCACAATAATAATAAAGTTTTCTTACTCAACTCTAATTTTACCATCTGTTTTCTTATTTTGTTACCCAAGTTTGACCTCTACGTTATATTACCCCTATTTTAATTTTGTGAGTTTAGTTCATTAAATCCGTTTGTGTTGATATCCTTTTTCGTTTGATTCTTTGTTCTCTAATTTGTTCAATTCTACGCCATTTAGCTTATTTTGTTCAAAATCAATACCCTTGATTTATGTTGTTTAGTTCTTTATAAACTTGAAAGGGAAAATCTGAGTGGTAAAAGTAAGAGTGAAAGTTCATATAAAGAAAAATCCATAAAGAGTGTAAACACGAAGGAGTATGATACAATCTTTTGAGTGACACACCTAAGGAAGTGTTCTGTGAGATATCCTATTTGTTTTGTGCAGAAGTAAGACTATGATGTCCAAAGACAAAAGTGTGGCTCAAAAGGGAGCTGGTGATGTATCCTTCATGATCAAAGTTATGCAACAACAATTTGAGCGCATAAATACCTAATTTGATGATATGAGGGAGAGGATGGAGGAGCAAGCTAATACAATAGTAGAGTTGTAAAGGAGACATGGGGAATATGAGGTAGTTGACACATGCCTATGACCATAAAGATGATGTAAAAGATGATGAATTTGATGATCAAACTATGATGGTTATAACTGGTAACAATAGAAGGGATCGAAAAGAATTTGGGAGGCAAGGCAACTATGGTCATAATTTGGGCAGTATTAAAATGACAATTCATTTATTCCAAAGTAAAATTGATCCTGATGCATACCTAGAATGAGAAAAGAAGGTTGAATTGGTTTTTGATTGCCACAACTATTCCAAGAGAAAAAGGTAAAGTTTACTGCAGTTGAATTTACTGATTATTTTATTATTTGGTGGGATTAACTTGTTTTGACTAGGAGAAGGAATCATTAGTGGCTTATTGATACATAGGAGGAGATAAAGGCTATCACGAGGAAGAGATTTATCCCTAATCACTATTACAAGGAGTTGTACCAAAGGCTGCAAGGGCTCACTCAAGGCATCAAAAGTGTGAAGGACTACCACAAAGCGATGTAGATTACCATGATTAGGGCTAATATAAAAGAAGATAGCAACCATGGCTCAATTTTTGTAAGGGCTAAATAGGGACATAGAAAATGTGGTTGAATTATAACACTATGTGGAATTAGAAGATATGGTGCATATGATAATGAAAGTTGAAAGGTAACTTAATAAAAGGGCTCCATACGGTTTAGGCAAAATTCAGGTTCTACCTCATCGTGGAAGCCAAATTAGAGTAAAAGGGACGAGATGGCCAATTACAAATCCAAAGTAGAGCTACCCAAGTACAAAAATGTGGGTCTAGCAAGAAGATAGGTAAATTTAAACCCTAACTGAATAGAAATAGAGATGTTAAATATTTTAAGTGTTTGTGGAATTAGAAGACATGATGCACATGGCAATACAAGTCGAAAGGCAACTTAAACGAAAGGACTCCACACGGTTTGGGCAGAATTTAGGTTCTACCTCATCATGGAAGTCAAATTGGAGTAAAAGGGATGAGATGGCCAATTACAAGTCCAAAACAGAGCTACCCAAGCACAAGAATATGGGTTCTAGCAAGGAGACAAGTAAATTTGAACCCTAACAGAGTAAAAATAGAGATGTTAAATGTTTTAAGTGTTTGGGCAGGGGTCACATTGCATCTCAATGTCTAAATAAGCGTGTAATGATCATGAGAAGTAACGATGATGTTGAAACTAAAAGTGAATCAGATGATGATTCTGTGTCATCATCAAAGGGTAAACGTAATGGAGAGGAATATCCGGTTAATGGAGTAGCTCTCGTTACAAGGTGAGCATTGAATGTGTATGTAAAAGAAAAAAATGAGGTGCAATGAGATAATATCTTTTAGACAAGGTGTCTCATCAAAGATAAAGTATGTAGTATGATTATTGATGGTGGGAGTTGCACTAACGTTGCTAGCACAACTATATTGAGAAGCTGGATTTACTTACTATGAAGCATCTTAGACCATATAAACTTTAGTGGTTGAATGAGAGTGGTGAAGTAAAGGTAAATAAGCAAGTACTTGTATCATTTTCTATCGAAAGATACCATGATGAAGTTTTATGTGATGTTGTACCTATGCATACGGGATATATCTATTAGGAAGACCATAGCAATTTGATAGGTGAGTTATGTATGATGGCTTCAAGAATCGATATTCCTTTGTAATGAATGAAAAACCTGTCATTTTTGTACCATTATCACCTCAACAAGCATATGAGGATCAATTAAGGATTAAAAATGAGAGTGAATAGAAAAGAAAGATTGATAAAAAGAGAAAAAAGAGAAGAAAACATGAGGACACAAGAAAAAGAGAAGAAAAGAGAAAGTCTCTATGTAAAAGGAAGTGATGTTAAAAGAGCATTCTATGCTAAACAGTTTATAATTGTACTTTTATACAAGAAAGCTTATTTTAACACTAACAAGTTTGACCCATCTTTACCTAGTGTTGTTGCATTATTGCAAGAATTTAAAGATGTATTCCCTGATGATATCCTAAGTGGATTGCTACCTAATAGAGGAATTGAACATCAAATTGATTTCACCTCAGGTGCATCCATCCCTAAGTTACATCTTGTTGGGGTTTTTTTGCATCATAAAGAAAGCTTTGTCTCTCCTATTTGTACTATATTGAAGCATGAGACACTTATAGCTGAGGTCTAGTTAAGTTAAATAATTTAGTTAAAATTTTTAATCAAATAAATTAATTTTTTAGTTAATTATTAAATATTTTTTATAAATTATTTTTTAATTAATTAAATGATTTTAATTATAAATATATGTATAAACATATAGACTAAATTATTCTAATAACACTCCCAATAAATTATCATTGAATTTATTCATAAAAAATCTCTTTTTATCTTTTTTTTTTGGTAGGTTTTAAAAAATTTTCAATATTTAATGAATTATTGGCCTTTTATTCTCATTTCTTTTTTTTAATGCTCTTATTTGTTTGATCTATATTAATGTTATCTTATAAATTTTGTACAATAGATTTGTATTAATGATATCACTAATTTGTAGATGAGTTTTTAATTTCGATGATATTTCTTTCTTTAATGATGATTTTTTTTATTAAAAATTTAGTAAGATGGTTAGCAAAAATTGTGATATATTTCAAATATGATGTTTGTTAGAAAGAGAAAATGACTTTTATATATTCTAAATTTAAGATAGTGTAACTGATTAATAAAATGATATTTAATATTATTGGCTTAAATTTGATAAGGTAAAAATATTATAAGTAAATATAAGATATTTATTAGTTTTAAATTTTATAGTGATAATATGTTTGATTAAATTTAAGAAAAGGTTGAAAAATAATTAATTTTTATTTTTTACTTGTTAAAATTGTAGAAATAAATTTAAAATCAAAAGATGTGCTGCTTATTTTTAAATTGACCTTTTTAATAATATGTCAATTGATAAGATGTCATTAAAAAAAAAAAGAGAATACATTGATTAATAATCATGTGTTAGTTTTTTTTCTTTTTTTCTTAATTGTAAGCATAGATTAATATTAAGAATTGTTAGCTTTATATAATTGTGTATCAACCTTATATAAAACATTAATAGCTACATGGGTCTAAAAAAAAACTAATTAAACTAAGAATAGATAGGGACCCTTAATAAAAACTTAGGTTCCATTTTTTATCTACCTTTTATGTGCCTTTGTTCTTAATGTACTTCCCCAATAATCACTCATATAGAAAATCTATACACCTAACCCTTTTTTATTTTGTTATCATATGCATTAAAAAATTATATTTTTGTGATCAAAAGATAAAAGAAATTTTATTCTTAATTTTGTCATTAATATCTTTAAACATCGACTTAAACTTTTATAATTTTTTAATTGTACCATTTACTTGTACAATTATAGTACTAGAGTCACTCTTAATAATTAAAAGAAAATAGCTTGATGTCATCCTTTGACTCCATAACACTATTGCCCACTAAATCACTAATAATCCTACCTTATTAATGTTGGATGCAACTACCGCTTTCGAAAATAGACATACCACTTTCTTGTTTTCACCTTATATCCCTCCCCCTATTCTTGCCACTCTTAATGAGCTTATCATAGTTACATCTATATTAAACTTAATTATACTCTTTGGTGTAGTTTCCCATTCAAGATATAAGGCACAATATGTCTTTCCTAACTTATCATATGTCATTGAGATTCAATAAAAAATCATTTATCAAGAAATTACAATGAGACCACTTATTCTTTGCCCATTACCCCATCTTAATGTGAATCGGATCACACACATTGTAAATTAAGAAAGGTTTACTTGCAAAATTTGTCTCATTTCTTACTAACCATACCAACTAGAATCTCATCATTCAAATCTCCCTTGATTGATAGTTGTATCCTAATTTACACATCTTCCATAATTACCTCAATAATCCTAGGACCACCAATAAAATGTCTCACTATACTATCTATACAGAGTTCTAATGGAGAAAGAAGTGATAAATTCAGATGTCTTGCCATAAATTACATAACTCAAGTTTTGATCTCTATTTTTAATTATTAGCCTAAGACGTTCATTAACTAAAAGTAGTTCTAATATTAATTACTAACCAAATATCTTTACCCTTAAAGGAACTAGTCTTTGCCACACTTGAAAAAATGGTGCATCATGCCCCACTTAAGACCAATTAAGTAGATCATAGTAAATACACAGTCTCTTTTTGCCCTTCAAATTAGCTTATCCTCTTCCTTTTTTGAAGCTTTTAGGTATCATCAAGCCTATAAATGCATAATATAGTTCAATTTCCCAATCAAAATGTTTACATTGTTATGAGATTTTTCACTTCTACTTACCCTCCACCCATATGACAAAAGCATTAATTAGATTAGTTTTTTGCATGATTAGGGGGAAAAGACAAAGGAACTGTTGTGTGAGGAAAACATTATTTATCCAAATTTAGCTCCAAAAGTCCATGTTCTTACCATCTTTTATCAAATAACAGAAGTTGGCTTAGCTCCCCTTTGTAATTTCCATCCCCTTTTACTATATCAAATATTCCTTTTTCCACATTAATGTTATCTATGAAGTCTTCATCGACCACTCCTATAGTTATTCCTATTGCTCTCTATATCTCACTATGAGAACCCATACTTATAACACTCCCTTTCATAATTATTTAGTTAGTAACTCTAGATTGTTATCTCATAATCTTTCAATTCCTAGCCTACCTCAACTCTACTTTGTACACATAAAACTATAACCCACATGATGTATAAGTTAATGATCCTTCTCCCTTTTTTTTTTTTTAAAAAAAGGACTATTGCAACTTTTTTGGCCTTTTCTTCACTTACTTTGTTATGTTGAACATAAATACGTAATATATTGATAAAGAGAATAAACAAGATTTCTAATGGGCTAACCTCTTATTTATTAATAAAAAGTATGTTTTCCACTTTTCTAGTCTTACTTTTATTTTTCAAACAATATGATCCTATAAGTCCATCATTCTTGGATTAATCTTTAATAAAAACCTAAGGTAATTAAAAGGAAAAGACCTAACCATACAACTCAAAAAGTTAGGCCATCTTTAAACTGTAGTATCATATATTTTGATTCCATACACAATTATCTTAGCTAAATTTAACCACAACCTTATACAGTATTAGAAGCATTTAAGGATCCTTTTATAGTTTATAATAAACCCTATAATCACTTTGCTAAAGATAATTGGGTTCTCAACAAATTGTAAATGGGTTAACTTAATCTCATTACCTAGAGGGATGTCTTTTATTGTTAAGTTTCCCTCTTACGTAAAGGGAACCTTTAAAAAAATAAAAGAGTTGACTTAATGAGGTATAAATACCTCATTAAGATTAGGTTAAGAATTTGTGAGAGACACAAAAGAAGGGCTGCTGGCCGAAATACAAAAAAAAAAAAAGGAGAGAAAAATGGGGGAGAGAATCTAATAAAGTACCAGTCATTATTTTCAAAATTCTATGGTGAATTCTTATTTGATTTAGCTAAAATTTTGCTAAGTGATAGATACTATCTTTTTTCTTCATTTTGAATGGTGGAGATCCAATTTGATGGACTGTAAGTATGGATTCTAATTTACATTTCGTGATTCATACTTTGAGAAGTTATTCTAGATGCAGTTTCCATCAACCTTATAATCAGATGATTGTTTGTGGTCTGATCAAACTGTATTTTGGTCAGTTGATTGAGGACACCTAGATCTTGATTTTGAACGGTTAGATTGTGATTTGAATTTCTGCAAGAGCAGAGTTTTATCTCAAATTGTGATCACTTGTTGCTGGTAATGCTATGCTTTTTCTATTGTCACAATGTAGATAAACATTATTCTGTAATTTGATTGAGTTGAAATTTGGATAGCTAGTATGGAACATCTGAAGTTTCATCTTGAACGGTTGGATTGTTATTTGGAGGTCGGGTTGTTGAGTTATTATTGAGAAAATATGTCTTTCATGTTGGTTAACTCATTTAGTCTCTCACATTGGTTCAATTTGGGTTTGTTCAATTTGGCTGATGTAATTCAAGTTGTGTACCTTGATTGTATTCACTTGTTCATTATAGTGAAGTTGATTTCTGGATTATTGTGTCCCGTGTTTTTTCCTTTTTACTTTGAAGGGGTTTTCTACGTAAAAAATAAGTGCGTTCTTATATGATTGTTTAAGTTGCCATATTTTTTATTTAGTTAACTTCTCACAGATTCAAACAAGTGGGAGAGGTCTCTTAGGCAATTTGTATTCTGCTGCCCCTCTCTCATCATAATGGTATTAGAGCAAGGTTGTGTTTCTGACTTGTTTGAATGATGGATTGAATGTGAATAAAATGTTTTGTTTAAATGGTACAAATTATCATATATGGAGGAGTAAAATGAAAAACCTCTTATTTGTGAAGAAAGCATTTGCCTATATTTGTTGCTACCAAACCTGAGTCAAAAACTGATGAGGAATGAGAGTTTGATCATCAGCAAGTTTGTGGCTTTATACGACAGTTTGTTGATGATAATGTTTACAATCACATATGTAATAAGACATATGCATAGACTTTATAGAGCAAACTTGAGACATTATATGCTTTAAAGTTTGGAAATAATAAGTTGTTTCTGATAAAGAAAATGATGCAGTTGAGATATAAAAAAGAGAGTTCAGTTGCAGACCACTTGAATGAATTAATTGTTGGGTATGGACATTAAATTCGATGATAAGGTTTTTGGGTTATGGTTACTTGCTACATTACCTAATTCTTGGAAGACATTTTGGATTTGACTTGCAAATTCTACCTTTGGTGGTGTTGTTTCATTAGAACTCATGAAAGGTGGTGTTTTGAATGAAGAGATGAGAAGAAGATCTTAAGGTTTATTACCGTTGAATTCAAAGGTTTTGGTTACCGAAAATAGGGGGAGAAACCAAGAAAGAGGTAATGGTAAAAAGAGCGGAAGTAAAAGCCGAAGTTAAAATCAAAGTATAAGAATGTCCAGTGTCACTATTATGGAAAGATTGGTCATATTCAGAAGAAATACTATAAGTGGAGGAGAGAAAATAAAGTTGGCAGTGATAAGCATAAGAAAAGGTATAATGATAATGATCGTATTACTACTACATCAATTTCTAGTATTAGTGACCTTATTGTTGTTTCTGATGAAAATGTGATTAATTTGACATCATGAGATTAATTGGGTGATAGATAGTGGTGTCTCCCATCATGTTATTTCACGTAAGGAATTCTTCTCTACATATACACCTAGTAATCATGGAGTGTTGAAAATGAGTAATAATGTCTTAGCAAAAGTCATTAGTATTGGTGATGTTTGCTCAAAGACTAGTAGTGAAGCACAGTTGACCTTGAAGGATGTCAGACATATCCTAGATATCCGATTCAATTTGATTTCAATAGGAAAGTTTAATGATGAGGGCTTTTGCAATATCTTCAATGATAGTCAGTGGAAACTTACTAGAGGCTCCTTGGTTATGGCGTGAGGTAAGAAATGTTCCAATTTGTATTTTATGCAAGTTTCTATTGTTAGAGATGCTGTGAATACAGTGAAGAATGAGAATTTGGTAAGAATTGTTTGATAAGAAAAAACCAGCTTTTAAGCATGAAGAGTGTAGATTTAAAGAAATGTTCTCATTGTTTGGATGGAAAATAGAACATAATCACATTTAAAAGTCACCTTCCTTCTAGGAAATCAGAGTTGCTTGAATTGGTGCACTCTGATGTGTGTGGTCCTTTGAAAGTATGCTCACTTAGTGGTGCTCGTTATTTTGTGACTTTTATTGATGATCATTTAAGGAAAATTTTGTGACTAAAGATCAAGTATTTGATATGTTCAAACAATTTCATGCTTTGGTTGAAAAACAGTCAGGAAAAAGGTTGAAATGTGTTCGTATTGATAATGGTGGTGAGTATGGTGGTTTGTTTGATGAGTATTGCAAAGTACATGAGATTAGACACCAAAGGACACCTCTAAAGATACCTCAGTTGAATGGTTTAGCTGAAAGGATGAATAGAATATTAATTGAGAGAGTTAGATGTCTGCTTTCAGATGCAAAGCTGCTTATATCGTTTTAGGGTGAAGCCTTGAACACAGCAACACATGTGATTAATCTATCTCTCAGTGTTCCTTTGTAAGGTGATGTTCTGGACAAAATTTGGTTTGGTAAGGAAGTTTCTTTTGATCATTTATGGGTCTTTGGCTATAAGGCTTTTATTCATGTCCATAAAGATAAATGAATAAAGCTAAATGCAAAGATACGACAATGTATCTTTCTTAACTATGGTGAAGATGACTTTGGGTACTGATTATATGATCTGGTTGAGAAAAAACTTGTCAGAAGTAAAGATGTTGTGTTCTTCGAAGATCAGAATATTGAAGACATTGAGAAGGGAGCTACTCAAACTAATGATAACCTTGTTGATATTGATCCAATTCTTCATACACCTGCAAATGATTTAGGTAATACTGAACATAACATCCAATAATACGATGAGAATGTTCAGTAGGATTATGATGTACAGGGTGCATGTGATCTCAATACTCCTATAGAAGATTATTCAACCTCAACTCTACCTATTTTTTTAGCTTCAAAGGTCCAACAAAGTTTTAGTGCCTTCTACTCGATACTTTCCTAATGAGTTTATGTTATTAACTGATGGGGGAGAACCTAAGTGTTATGAAGAAGCAGCTAAAGAATTAATTTGGATGAAAAGATTTATGAAGGAACTTGGCTTTTAACAATTAAAGTATGTGTTGTATTGTAACAGCCAGAGTGCAATCTATCTTGGTAAAAATCTGACTTTTCATGCTAGATCAAAGCATATTGATGTACAGTATCATTGGATACATGATGTTTTTGATTCTAAACAACTAGCACTTGAAAAGATTCATATAGATGATAATGTTACTAATATGTTAACAAAATATTGTCAAAAGGAAAGTCAACTAATATGTTACTAATATGTTTTTGATATTGTGTTGTTTGTTGGTTGGGATGGTCAACACCTCCACGTAGTCGAAAGGGAGAGAATTGTTAGGTATTCCTCTTACGTGGAAGGAACTTTTGAAAAAGAAAAAAACAAGAGAGTTGACTTAATGAGGTATAAATACCTCATTAAAATTAGGTTAAGAATTTGTGAGAGAGACAAAAAAAGGGCTGTTGGCCAAAACACACACAAAAAAAAACACGGAGAGAGAGAGAAACGGGGGAGAGAATCCAGTAGAGTACTAGTCATTAGTTTCAAATCCAATGGCGAATTCTTATCCGATTTAGCTAAAACTTTGCTGAGTGATAGAGACTATCTTGTTCTTCATTCTAAACAATGGAAATTCGATATAGTGGACTATAATTGTGGATTCTAATTTACATTTCGTGGTTCATACTTTGAAAAGTTATTCTATTTGTAGTTTCAATCAACCTTATATCAGAAGAATATTTGTAGTTTGATCAAGCTATATATTGGTCATTTGATTGAGGACACAAAGATTTTGATTATGAATGGTTGGATCGGATTTGGCTTTCTGCAAGGGCAAGTTTTTATCTCAAATTTTGATCACTTGTTTCTAATAATACTCTGTTTTCTCTATTGTGGCAGTGTAGATGAACCGTGTAAAAGAATATTATTTTGTAGTCAAATTGAGCTGAATTTTGGATAGCCAGTAGGGGACATCTGAAATTTCATCTTGAATGGTTGGATTGTTGTTTGGAGGTTTAGTTGTTGAATTATTATTGATAAAAGGTGTCTTTTCTGTTAGTTAACTCATTTAGCCTCTCACTTTGGTTTAAATTGAGTTTATTCAATTTGGCTAATGTAATTGAAGTTGTGTACCTCTGTTGTATTTACTAATTTATTATAATGAAGTTGATTTTCCTCTTTACTTTGAAATGATTTTTCACATAAAAGATGAGTGTGTTCTTGTGTAATTGTTTAAGTTGTTATATTTGTTATTCAATCAATTTCTTACAAATTCAAACAAGTAGGAGAGGTTTCTTGGGTAATTTATATTTTGCTACCCCTCTCTCATCATTTTATAAGTCTCCTATCTATCTCTTCTTACGTAAGGAATTCAACACTTTAGCAGCTAAGATGAATAAGATGGAGAAAGCCTATGTTACAATCCCCTTACTATCTTAAAATGTCTTATAACGCACTTATTCACTAGAATTAAAAGCTATGAATTAAGAAACCCTACAACAGAGTTAACTGGGAGTTTTATGGTTAATTTTCACATCTCTTTCTTTCCCAGCTCGGTTTATTTTGCTTATCATAGGTTGTATGACTTCTGTTGAAATGGTGATACTTTGGAATTGAGGAATGCACTGCTAAATTTAAGCCTAGTTGCAGACTACGGTAAGGGGATCCCATTTCTCCTTATCTATTTGTGTTGTGTGTTGAAAGCTTCTTCTATCTTGTAGTAAGCACAATGGATGGAAGGCTTTGATATTATCTTGAAATGGTCCGCAGATTTCTCACCTCTTTTTGGCAAATGACCTTTATTTGGGGCTATTATTGGGGAGTGTGTGGATTGTATTAACAAGACTTTGAATGCATTTTACTTTGGTTGTTTACGGCTTAAAATGGAAAAGTCCAAATTAGTTGTCTTCCATAATGTTAAATGACATTCAGTAATTACTACAAGTCATTCATCAGGGTTCTCTCATGTACAGGACTTAGTATCTTGCAGTACCTTTGATTAAAGATAAAAGGCACCTAAGAATTTTTCAGGAGGTTACTGGAAAGGTTTGGGCTAAACTTAGTGGGGGGAAATCGAATTTGCTCTCTCTGGGTGGTAGGACCAACCTTGTCTAATCGATCTCCTAAACTATTCCTTACTATTTAATGCATAATTGTTATTTGCCTAATGTTCTCCATGATAAATTTAATAGATGTAATCATCAATTTATTTTATTTTTTTTGGGAAGATTTAGATGGTATCTGAAAAATAAGTCTAGTGGCATGGGAAGATATTTGTAAGCCACATGAGGCGGCGGTTTAGGGTTGCGTCCTACTAGGGACAGGAACCTAGCCCTCCTTGCTAAACTCAGATGGGATTGGTGTAATAAGATGACAAATTTTGGGTTGAAGTTTTTAATGCCAAATATTGCTGCAGACAACATTTTCTTCAGGCAGTAAGCGTGTGTGGTCCTTCTACAACAAGGCTTGGCATTTTAAGAGGACGAGAGCTTTTTAATCAAAGGCTTTAATGGAATGTTAGGGATGGAAGGAGTGTGCGTTTTTGGACTGATGTGTAGGCCTTAGACGATCCTTTGACCGAAGAGGAACGAGTCATGTTTGACTCCTTTGAGCTTGTAAGCTTGGTTTGTGATTATCTGCTAGACAATGGGGAATGCAAAGAGAGTATCCTTGTGGGAAAATTCCTCAACATTTAATTTTACTTCTTAAACGCACGTACGTCTCGCACCAAGTAGGTTTGTGTGACAAGCTGATATGGTATTCAGTTTGCGCAGCTATTCGATTAAAGGAGCTCATGAATTATTATTTAAAGAAGAGGCAGCAAGCATGGTGAGTTGGATGTGGCTTTTTAGAGGTTATCGGTTCCACTTTATATATGCATTTTTTTTTTTTTTATCTGTTTAGTGTGGAGAGAAAGACTTTTAACTAATGCTTTTCGGTTCTCACGCAATCTTGCGGATACTGGACTATGTGAAAGGTGTGAGGTGCATTAGGAAAAGCATTGAACATGGTTTATATAATTGCATTTTTGTATGAAACAAGCCTTAGGCTTATTTGTCGTACATTAGGAATTGAAGCTTGCCCTCTGACTCCTTTGAAGCCTGGCTCAAAGCAAGCTGTATAAAATGCCCCTATGCCATTTGTGGGAATTGGAGGAACAAATGTACATTTTGTTGCTGATATTTTTCTCCTCTGTCAAGAGATGGGCTATGGAGATTCATGATACAAGAGAGATGACAGCTGCCTAGATCAATGTTCCTAAAAGTTAATATGGATGGTGTGTGCTCAGGAGGCAAATATCCATGACTGGTGTGCAAAATTAAGTGTTATATGTCTTGCTCTCAAGGGTGCTTGAGAGAAAGAAAGGCTTTTTTAAAAAAAAAAAAAATATTTCTCTTACATTTCTATTTTATTATCCATTATTGAAGCTCAAAACTCCAGATTTTAAACGTAAAATGAACAACATTCCAGGTCCTTTTAACACCACGATCGAGATCCGAGTGTAATTGAATTAATAAGATAAATTCACAATGTGTGCTAAATAATTCAATTTATCATCTACTTGCAAATGCCAAAAAGAAAATATAAAAATTCCGTGTTGGAAAATGGTACAAAATAGTATTTTTCTTGAACTGGTTGATACAAACAAATCCTATCAAAATGAGAGGGCTTTCCTTACAGCAGCATTAGAGTCATTTCCAAAGATATATATAAAAAAAAATTCTGAATTTAGAGTTTTTTTTTTTTTTAAAAAAAGAAAAGAAAAAGAAAGGTTGGGTCAAGAAGTTACCAAGCGGGTTGGGGGGGGGGGGGGTGCGGCATGTAGTTAAATTGACCCGGTGGGCTAGCTAGGGATGACGCTGGTTCTTCTAGTCAAAGCAGCAAACTGTGAACCCCACGGCCACGAACTCCGGGGCACGGCCAACTAAGAAATCACCTTTATTTTTATTTTTTATTTTTTTTATCTTTTTTGTTGCCTTGACTTTGGCCAAGATCGAACCATATTCCAAGCAGGCCAAGAAGAAAAAAAAAATAAAAAATAAAAAATAAAAAACATGCGGTTAAAAAAAATAAATAAATGAAAAGAGAGAGAGAGAAACGGCTATTATTTGTAAAAAAAAAAAAAGAAAATTCAAAAAAAAAAGAGAGGAGGAGTGGGGTTGGTTCGAAAGCAGGTGACGCCTCAAATTAAAATTATGTTGAGACCTGAAATCTGGACTCAAAAACTGCCATAAGATCTGAACTCAGTTGCAGCTTGCTCATGATTCACCAGTTTGGGTCCCACCCCCAGGGGATCGCTCGTGTGGGTCCCGTCTTTAGCCACTTAAACCACCGGCCAAGTGGGGCGAAACCCGGATTGGTGCCGGCCACTCGCGATTAAGCCTATGCGTTCTGGTCAACAGCCAATTCGGTTGCTCTCCTGCGGTTTGTCAGTCAACTTTTTGTGGTTCGGACATTTCTATAATAAATATTTTGGAATTAGATTTTGCTTTTCTCGGGAAAATTTAAAGAGAAAAAATATTATTATTAAACTATAATTCGGGGGGGGGGGGGTCCTATGTTGCGAAGTCTTCTATATGATATTTATAGTATGCACTGCCATCATTTCCTATGGTTATTGAAATCTCTTTAAAAAAAAAAAAAAAAAAAAAAAACAAATGGAGAATTTGAAATCCAGTAAAATTTAACCATTTTGATTTTATAATAATAATCTTTAACTTTTAATAAAGAATTTATTGTAGTAAAATATATCATTTACATGCAAAGGAAATTGAGAGAGTAAAAAAAAAAAAAAAAAAAATCTAAAATTTTTATTTATCCTAGTCATATATTTATTGCTTTTCAATAAATTAGATCATGAAGACACTTTTAAAAATTAAAAAAAAAATATAAACTTAAGAAGGATTATTTGAGCCTAATCCACCCCCCCCCACCCCCCAACAATCGGTATTTGACCAAATGTTTCGTAAAATAAATAAATAAATGTCTTTCTTTTCACAAAAAAAGGTATATAAATAAAGACATTAACAAATGAGCATCTTTATAATTGCATTAATGATTTGTAAACGCATTCAACAAAGGTGAAAAAAAACTTTTGATTAAAATGGGATTGAGCGCACAAAGATGAAAATTAGAAAAACTTGGAGAAGTTTGAAAGTCAGAAATGTTAACGAATCTCAATTGAACAAAGAGTGGGAGCAACTCTAATCACACTATCTAATCCTTTTTTTGGAACCTACAATTTGAGAGTTTCGTTTACTTTTATTTTTATTTTATTATTTGTTATCAGTACTAATCTATCAATTATTATTAGTTATCAGTTACCAATTGTCGATTAAGTTGCGTTTAACCCGTCTATATCTTAAATTCAGTCAACCACAGATCATTCACGCCAAAACAGGGAATCAAAAACGACTTGGCCCTTGTGACCCAACCTTTAAAATTGAACTGTGATTGATGCATGAAATTAACTTTAAAATTAGGCATGCCCCGGACTTATTCATGGTGGGATCAATCGCACAAGCAGTCCAATAACGATTTTTCAGTTTGGAATCAGTCAACTGTAGTCATGGTGGGATCATTCCCATAAGAGGCCCAACACAGGGTAAAAGGCTTCTCGTCTTTAACCATGAGAGGGAATCTACGCCCTTCGAAATCCAAGAGACTATGCAGGAACTACTACAAGAAAATTTACATTCTGAGGCCTCATTTTGTGAAAGGAAAGAAAGGTAATGAAACCCAATTCCCAAAAGGGGAATTCAAAAAAGAATGGATGACCCTCCAAGAGCGAGTGACATGAACTACTCAATTTAAAGAAAGAAAGAAACTTTTCCACCTTTTTTTTTTTTTTTTTTTTTTTTTTTTCGTGATCATTGCTTTGAGCATCGTTTTGTTGGCCCGATTGGTCACCCGCTTAACCCAAATTTCGAGCTTGTCTAAAGTCCCCCACAAAATATACGAAAAGGACACTAAAGTGAATCCACCCATGCAAAACAATGCCTTTTGATATGTTAGTGCAGGCTTACTCATTAGTAGGGATTAGAGCCTTGGATAAATACCCATACCCAAAAAAATGGAGATGCGAACGTGGCTTTAGTGATAATAACAACATCCAAATAAGTTGGAGATTGTTGCATCCATGATTTTCAAAACAACCGTCATATAAGCCTCTCTTCGAGTTTGTATTGCATGTTTGTTCAATTCTTTTTTATTTCTTTTTCATCGTATTTGGATGTTCATTAATATTTAGCTTGGTGATTTTTTTCGGTTTTCTTTAAGAGTGCGACTGTTAACTATATATTACAAGGGAAACACAATCTGAAAATAGCTAGGACAGAACACAGTTTTTTTTTTTTTTTTTAAACAAAAGAAAAATACTTTATGTTACCAAAAGTGATATTTTTTTCTAATACTCGTGATAAGGCATTCTGAGATCAACTTTCGTGTCAATTGAGACCAAGTCTCTCTACAAGCGATCTTAAGAGAACACCCACTCACAAAGGCCAAGCCCAGTGCTATCAAAATTCTACTTCAGAGCGCTCTCAATAAGGGTCCAACCAAGTTAACACTTTTTGTGTGTTATTGCTATAATCTCATACAATTTGATTAGTTGATATGAATATAGGCTACGTTAACTCTTTTTAAAGTCCCTATGAGTGACATGCAACATTGGTATTATTAAAATTGTCATATTATTCTATATTATTATAGTATGTACAATAACATATAGATGTAATATTGTTTACCAAAAAGCATCAATTTCATACTGCTAGAAAAAATTAAGAAGCAATAATTGGAGTTTTGCTCACAATTTTAAGATCATTTCTTTACCTTTGCACCCAGAGTTTTCGTGCTCAGAGTTGGAGGATTTGGCGTTCAATTACAAGAATTGATCGTGGCTCACGTTGGCAACAACCAGCGTTTGCATGGCGATGCTATCAGCCAATTTTAGTTAAAACAAAATTTTAGCAGCCCAATGCCAAATAATTCAAGGCTCACGTCGTCAAAATTTTCAGCCCAATGAAAATTTGAAATAGACAGCACACACTAATGACTTTAGAACAAACCAAGCCCAATTCAAAAGATAATAAAGGCAATCGAATTTATCAGACAGAGCCCGATGTTCGACACAATGCATACAGAACTTGTTTCGCGACATATTCATGGTCAGCCCAAATCCCCACTTTAAAATTATGCAAAACTTGGATTAACGCAAAATTCTTTATACGAGAGTAGTGAAGAGACGATTTTACTTTACTTGGAACAATGCCCCAGTTTGCCGAGTGAGTCTGTGTAGGCGTTCTTCGTTTTTTTAAGTACTTATTGGTATTTTCTTCATTCAATCAACAATGGGATTTAATATAAGATGTTTCAACTTCTTATACTATATTCTGATTATCTATATTTATGCGATAATTGCTAAGACTATAGAGCTTCTGACTTCATTAGTTGCATGATTGGCACAATTGTGCTTGAACAAAAACTAAAGATGGAGGTGCAAATTCGAATACCCAGTACCTCGTTCCTTTTTCTACTCTCAAATGGCAAAGCCAAGTTTCAGTTCTGCCCCGGACCTCATCTTCATACATTCAAGCATTGCATTTATTTTATCCAGCATCATCGAAAATTACCATCAATTTCCGTTGATGAAAATCAGAAGCAGTCCCAACTACTCTTCTCCAACTCAGGGTCCCATAGCTCCAAAACTCATTGTTCAGTTGTCATACAGGGTTGCTCCTTGTAGTGTTGTTCTCTTGGAGTGTTGTGTAAATAGAAACTTCTCCCATGTTTTGCTCCTTGTTCACATTGCCAAACTATCACATTTTGGGGTTACAAAGGATGGTCCTGAAAAGGACGAGACGCATGTGATCAGACGTGTTATAGACACTCAAAGTGATGCTGTCCCTTAGTTTGTCATGACTGGTAATTAATGTGATTAAGTCTAATATTGTTTTTCTCTAATAAATGTGTACTGTGATTTATTTCCTATTTGAACTTTAGAAATAAAAAATCATACTTGCAATTTGGAGAGACCCTTTTAAATTGCTTCGTCTTCCTCGGCAAAACTTAAGAGATTTTCCATATATCATGCAAATACTTTTCAAGTGCTGTAAACTTTTGGGAATATGAGAAATTGATTTGAAAAAAAAAATAGGGGTTGCTTGATCTACAATTTGTTTTTAGTTGAAATGTTAAAGCCTTCTTCTCTGATCCACAGCCTGGTAATTTGCCAACTTGACTAAAATGGTAAAGCAACATCATATAGGACGCTCAACTATATTCTCTCTCTCTCTCTCTCTCTCTCTCTCTCTTTAATTTTCATGTTTATCTATATCAGGTTTATGATGTACTAACTTCTGTATTTTGCTTTGTAATTTGTTGCTACAATGGAGACAATCCAAAAATACAAACTACGCATACAAATATCTAGATGACTTTGATGAAAAAAAGATTGTTAAAGAGAGTTCTTAAAGAGAGAGAAAAGCGAAGTTGGCCAAGAATTTGGTTTGCAAAAAGGTAGTGGTTTTAGAACCCGAGATTATCCCGATAGCATTTGTACGGATCTATAAAAAGAGGAGCCTATTTTTGTAAGTCAAATTATTGTAATCCTAAAGTTCATAACTTCTCCCTAAAATTTATTAATTTGTAATACTGAAAAGTGGTAAATCAATATCACCACAATTTGTAATTCACAAGTAAGTGAATAACTTCAACCTCTTCTTAAAAGCGAACAATTGTGAATGCAGCTAAAGTATCAGCCAACCCATAACCTAAAGAAAACCTAAACAAGAATATCTTAATTGTCTATTAGGTAAGGTATTTCAAAGGTGATTTTGGGGACTATTATGATTAGTAGATAGTAATAGATTTACCTTAGTCGAGTTTGAAAAAGAGTTCACTTTTAAGAAGAAGTTGAAATTGTAAACTTACTTGTGAATGAAAAATTGTGGTGATACTGATTTACTTTCCCTTTCAATATCACAAATTAGTAGATCATAGAGAGAAGTTGGGAACTTTAAACCCAATATTGTAATTCTAGATGTTCTACACTTTTGCAAAAATTTACTTTTTACTGGTAAAAATTTTATGATTTCAGTGTTATTTATTTTTTAGAGAATTTTGGTATAACAGTAGTAATCTTATTTTATTACTAATATAACTCCAGTCAAGTGTATCCTTTTAGATAAAATTATAGTTTAGATGTATATGTGCACGGGCAAAAAGGTAGGT
Organism: Ceriops zippeliana; assembly: GCA_037897445.1. NCBI lineage: Eukaryota > Viridiplantae > Streptophyta > Magnoliopsida > Malpighiales > Rhizophoraceae > Ceriops > Ceriops zippeliana. The sequence continues at coordinate 413,111 of JBAPLH010000205.1, read as the reverse complement.
TAGTTAAACATGCATTTCCTTTATCTTGTTAAAAAATTAAAACAATTATACAAAGTAGATTGGACAAAGTTAACATGTTTAATATAATTAGCTACTTTGATCAACGGTAGGTAAAAATCATGAGATAAACTAAATATGACTTGTAATTTCAGTCGAGTGAAATGTGCACAAGCCCATGTCTCCCTTACTCTCTTTTACATCTCTCACATTTTATTAATCTATATTCTTTGAATTATAACTAAAAAGCTTAAAAAGTTTTTACAAATATCATTGATTGATACTTGTGTATATGTGTGTGTGTGTGTGTGTTTTTTTTTCATTGTCATGATTAATTCATTAATAAACACAAACAATTCATTTGTCAAATCTTTTTTTTTTATCCAACTTCATTTTTCATTTCCAAGCAATTTGATATTGATAAATATGTGATACAAGGAGCCCATCAGGAGTTTGGTGGACGTGATGTACCTAAACATCTTCACTAAATTGGGATACATGCAAGAAATGCTCAAACTGACAATATTCTCCCTCCATGGCTTCTCGGGTAAGTCCATTGTTCTTACGGGCTTAATCAAAATTCCCTTCACAAGAAAAGATCCTTACCATCTAGAAAAAGTCACAGTAAAGTTTATGATAGTTAGCGCCTCAAGTTCTTATAAAGCAATTCTAAGGCACCCACTTTAAGAGCCATTGACATTGTTCAATTCTTTAAGCATTTGAAAATGAAGTTTTCAACTTCAACTAAAGATAGGGAAAGTTAAAGGAGATTAAAAGTAAGCCTATGAACTTCGATTTGTATGGATAAAAAGAAAAGAAAAATAACTCGTTATTAATATAGCCAACCTAAAATTTAGACTAAAGGATAAGTGACGAAGAATTTCGACTAAAGGGTTGGTCTGAATCCCTCTTCATGTAGATGATCACACTAAGACGATCTATGTCAAAGAATGACTTGAGAGAGAAACAAAAGATGCCATTGTTAGTTTCTTTAGAAATAATGCATCAATCTTCACTTGGTTACCAACTAACATGTAAGGAATAAATCCGACAATTATGGCCCATAAGCTTAATATTGATCTATCTTATGATCCAGTGAAGTAAAAGAGGCATAACTTCACTTCTTAAAGGCAAATGGTGATATAGGAAGATGTGGACAAATTGTTGCAAGCAAGTTTTATCAAGGGAGTTAGTTTTCTTGATTCATTAGCTAATATAGTAATGGTTAAAAAGCACAATGACAAGGGATGTACGTGTTGACTTAATTGATTTAAACAAGTTAAACCCTAAAGAGAATTACCCTTTACCTTGTATTGACTAGCTTATGGATGACATCTTAGGATAAAAACAACTACCTTTATGGATGTGTTCTCAAGATACCATTAGATTTTAATGTATGAACCTAATTAGGAAAAAAAATCATTCAATAGCAAGTTAGAAGTCATTACTATTGAGCAATGCTATTCAGATGAAAGAATGTAGATGCTACTTATCAGGGCTTAGTAAGTAAGATATTCAAGAAATAGATTGGATGCAATATGGAGGAATATATGGATGACATATTGGTAAGAGTAGAACTACTTTTGATGATGTGTAAGACTCATAAGAAACATTTTAAATTCTAAACAAGTACAACATGAAGCTAAATCCAAAAAAGTGTGCTTTTGATTTCTAATCAGGAAAATTATTATGCTTTCCTATCTCTAACTAAAGAATTGAAGCTCACCAAGAAAAAAAATCCAAGCCATTATGAACTTGCCATTACCTTAACATTAAGGATGTATAAAAGCTCATGAGCATCTTGGCCTATCTCAGAAGGTTCATGTCTAGATTAAGTGATAAGTAAGTGTCATTCTTTTAAGTCTTAAAGAAGGATTTACACTTTGCTTAGGGTGAAGATTGTGAAAATGCCTTTGATAAATTAAAAACATAATTAGCTTAATTCATACTCTTACTCCTTAATAAGTCAATCTCAAGGAAGGAAATATTTTTGTACTTGATTATGAGCTTGAATACAATCAATTTTGTTTTAGTTCAAAAAGATAAAAAAGCTTGTCTTTTATGTTAGTTGAGTTCTCTAAGATGCTAAATTGAAGTACCTAAGATAAACAAAATGGCTTTTACCTTGATCACTTCGGCCTATAAACTTAAACCTTATTTTAAGGCATATAAAATTGTTATTCTCATTAACCAGCCACCAAGGATAGTTTTGCAAAAGCCCAATATGGTTACAAAACTATTGCAATGGTTAATACACCTTAAAGAATTTACCTTAGAATTTTAATTGAAAAAGATTATAAAAACCTAAACTTTCGTTGATTTCACCATCAAATATCCTAGCTTTGAACCTATATAAGTGAGACAACAAAAATGGGAATTTAACGTTAATGGGTTATTAAGGAAAGAAGTAAGTGGTGTTAGCAATAGTCATTTAATAACTAGGGAGTGTGATACTTAAATATACTTTGAAGTTTAAATTCTTGATGCTCAATAATAAGGCAAAATATAAGGCATTCATTACTAGTTTGCAAATGACAAAAGACCTTAAGATGAAATCCTTTAAGGTCTATATTGACATAAGATGAATTTAAAGATAAAAAGGAGTCTATGATCAAATATCTACAAAGGTTTAAAAGGAGACCTTAAGAAATTAGTTGTGTAATTTGAACTTGTCAAGATCCATTAAATAAATAATTTGTAAGTTGATAAGTTCTTAAAATATTTGTTAAGTTGGTTTGTGGTTGTAAACAAGGACATAATAACTAAAACTCTAAGATAATCAAGTTATTAAGTGACAACTTTTAAGGTAACCATGATCTAATCCTATTCATCTTAAGTGGATCGCATTATCAAATTCCTTTAAATTGCAAAGTTACTTAGAAACAAGTAAGAGGTAAATAAGTGAGATATAAGGTAGCTTGGTACACTCTAATTGATGCCAAGTTGTCTAAATAATTTTTTAGCCTCCTATTGTTAAATTGTTTTAAAAAAAAGAAGAAAATTATGTGCTCAAAGAGATACTTAAAGGAATATGTAACAAGCATACTAGAGGATAGGTCACAGCTTCTAAAGCCTTAAAATAAGGTTATTACTATTTTATAATGAATAAAGATTAATTTAACTCAAAATAGAAATGTAATAGTTGCTAACATTTTGTAAACTAACCCCAATTGTTAACCACTTAAATGATTCCTATCTTAACTTTATGGTCATTTTCTAAATGGAAAGTGAACTTGATAGGGCCATTCCCTAAAGGAGAAGGGAAATTCATAATTGTAGTGGTAGATTACTTTACCAAATAGGTTAAGGTTAAATTGCTAGTAACCATAACATAAGCAAATGTGAGGAAGTTTATTTAGAAATCTATCATTTATAAATTTGACATCTTACTGACTATCATAATGAACAATAGAAAGTAATGTGACAATGAAAAGGTCAAGAGCTTTTCTAGTAAGTTAGGGATTGACCTAAATTTTACCGTTATCAAACATTTGCAAACTAATGGATAGGTATAAGTCATTAATAAATTAATCATTTAAGGCTTTAACAAATAATTGGGAAAAGGTAAAGGATAGTTAGCAAATGTCTACCTAGAGTTTTGTAGCAATATCATAACACACCTAAAGTAGCAACATTAAAAATCCCTTTTACACTTACCTTTAAATCAAAAGCAATAGTACCAACAAAAATAAATGAGTGAAACTTCTACTTCGAAACTCTCTAGGAAAATGTCAATAACCAAGAATTGTACCTTAGACCTACTAGAAGAATTAAGAGAGCAAACATTAGTATGCATCATAGCTTATCAATAAAGGATGGGACAACATCATAACAAGTATGTAAGGGAGCATTTGTTCAAGACTAGAGACTTGGTTTCATGGAAATGAGAAGCAAGTAAGAGTGAAAAAGGAATTAGTAGACTGATGTCTAATTAGGAAGGCCTATACAAGGTAATAAAGATCATTTAGTGAGAAAGCTAAAAGCTTAAACAGTTAAATGGAACCTCAATCCCAAGTGTCTACAACTTAACCTTATAGGGTTTTATTTTAATTAAATTGTGAATTTTGTTACCTTTTTGTACTTATTCAAACATATAGCTCATTAAAGGATAAATTAATAAATTTTCTTTTGCAAGAGCTCTTTCATTGTAAAATAAAACAATTGACATCTTAAGTCATAAAGTAAAAGACTAATATTTTAGTAATAAGTCATAAAATGAAAAGGTTGAAACCCAACTAACAAGCTATAAAGTAAAAAATTAGCACCTTATTAATAAGTTACAAAATAAAAATGTTAGTAAATTACTAATAAGCTACAAAGCAAAAGGCTAGTACCATACTAATAAACTACAAAGCAAAAGGATGATATACAACTAATAAGTTGCAATGTAAAAAATTGACGCCCAAATAATAAGTTGTAAAGCAAAAGACTAGCACTTTAATAATAAGTCATGAACTAAAAGAACTAGCACCTTACTAATAAGCCATAAAATGAAATAGTTAGCTTTATACAAATAAATTGCAAAGTAAAGTTTAACACTTTTCTTATAAGCTGCAAAGCAAAAAATTTTTGCTACTTTACTAATAAACTACAAAATACAAGGTTGGTACCTTATTAATAAAACATAAATAAAGGATTAGTACTTTACAAAAAAAAAAATTACTAGCATAGTAAGTTGTCATCCTAATAAGTTATTAATCTTAAAACTAATTGAGGCACTAAAAGGGCATGATGGAACAAGCCAAGCACTATAAAGTGCTATCTTTGGTTAAGAGAGTGATATAAGGCATGGTACAAGTTGATTCAAAGACAAGACCAATATTTCGAAGTCATTCATTTTTTAAAATAGATATGATATATTTTCCAAAAATTAAATTTATTATTAGATATAAAAAATTTATGTTTTTTTATGATTATTAATTCTTAACTAGAAAAGAAAATGTACACTTAAAACATAATTATTAAATTTAATCTAAATATTAATATGAACAAGAAACTAAGTCACTAGATTATTGTTAAATCGCATGTTAAACTAACCAATCAATAATAGTTAATATTTTATATTTTTTTCACAATTATTTAAACTCTAAGTGAGTGTAAATTTTATTTTTATAATTGAAAAAAGTTACACTTATGTATTAAATATTCTATGGAAAATTATTATTTAATCTAATATATGAATATATATTAAAGAATATTTCAAATAATACATATTTTAATCAAATTAAGGATTGAATTTAATAGTGTAAATTTTTAATTTTACGTTGGACTATTTTCAATGATAAAATATATCGATATAAAATTTTTAAAATTGAGAAAAAAAATGATTCAATTATTGAGTCAATGAATGACTCCACAAAACGTTTTAGGGGATCAAACTGACGTAGGATTTAGATATGACGACAACGATTAAAAGAAAGGGAAGGTCAAAGTAACGGCCCAAAAGATTGCAATAATCCAACATGGCTGAGAGCAGCAGCCGAGACGGACCCGACTTTGATTTGATGGCAGATGCCCCCACGCATGACCTGTCCCATTCCCACCTTCACGCCACGTCCGCACTCGTTGCAATTTATTTTGTTCCACCGCCAAAACGCACCGTTTTTCCGCCGACCCAAGGGTCCCTGTTTTGCTGACCACGGTTAATATTTAACTCCAGAAGAGAGCGCGCTTTAACCATGGTTAAATTGTCCACCCGATTTTTTTTATAATCCCCACAGACAGAGACACAGAGAGAAGAGGCAAAATAAAAAAAATCTAGAAAACTCAAGCCAACGAACTGTTACTGTAGAGAGAGATATAGCGCAAGTCGTTCTTTTTAGAGAGAGAAAGTGAGCTTACAGGGGAAACAAATGGCAGTTAACATCGACGTGGACGACGTCTGGAAATGCCCCCGTCACCCGTCCCGCCGCCGCCGAACGGGAATCTGCCACGTGTGCCTCCGCCAGAGGCTCGCTTTGCTCTGCCCTGAATGTGCCAACGAGCGGCCGTGTAACTGTTGTGCCGCGTCCTCATCTTCCTCCTCGGCCCGTTCGTCCTTCTCCTGTTATTCTCGTTTCTCCGCCACCGCCGCCGAAGGGAGTGGATCCGTCTGCCGCGTTTCGTCTCTGATAGAGAGCGAGCCGGCCTTCCGTCGATCGACATCGGTCACGGGTCGGTCTCTCCGGTCGAAGCCTGCCATCAGCAGCGATGACTCCCTCGGTAAAGAGAGAAACAGATTTTCGCCCATGTTCTCGCCGCTGAAATTTTGGTCGCTTTTCAAGAACAGCGGCGGAAGCAAGAGCAAAAGAGTTGAGGTGGAGAGGGAGGACGCGGTAGCCAGTATTGAGAATGGTGGAAAGAAGAAGAGGGACGAGGAGGAGCGGGGGAGGATGGGGGTGATGAGGAAGTCGAGGTCAGTGGCCGTAGCCTCAGAATTCGGTATTGCTGACATCAGATCAACTAAAAGCAAAGGCTGGTATTTCCCTAGTCCGATTAAGGTTTTACGGCAGTCAATTTCTAAAGGAATGACCCAAGAAAGATCGCCTTTGTACAGAGGCTGACATTTCTTCCTCTCTCCTCCTCCTTTATATATATATATATATATATATATATATATATATATATTGTTTTTCATTTTCTTTTGGTGGGTGGAGATTCAAGAAAGGGTACTTGATTTTGATTTTGAATACAAATTATGGGTTATGTTACAAAATTTGGATTTCATGAGTTTTGGCGATTATACATCTGAATTTTTTTGTTTATGTATTTTCTTTTTCATATTCGATGAAAGTTGTGTGTTTTTATATATATATATATATATTTATGTAGTTAATTTGTATTATTTGTTATAGGAAATTATAAATTTTATGGTGATGATGGTTAAAGGGGATGGAAGTTAGTTATTATGATTGGGGAAGAGGATGATGCAGCAGATTGTTGAGAACCTTTCGGTACCACTAAACAGCTTTGTAATGGTAGTTCGGGACCCACTTGGCTTGTGGTCTGGAGATCCCAAACAACTTTTCTATTTTTCTTTTTAAAAAAAAAAAGAAGAAGAAGAAGAAAGAAAATGAAATAAGAAAAGAATAATGAATGCGGGAGAGCAAAGCAGAGTAGAGTTGCTTCAGAGTCGGGAGTGAGGAAAGCCAGCCATTGTTGATAAGGTGGTGTGCGATGATCTACGTCAAAGGAGGCACACAGTCTTCTTAGGTTAATCAATTTCGTCAACTGAACATTTTGACCAACAAAAAAAAAAAAAAAAACTGAGGTATTGAAAACCATGAAAATGGCACCACGAGAAGAGAAGCTCGAAAGGTTTTTGAGAAGGGAGAGGAGAGGCATCGCAGACCTAAAGGTTTACCAGAATAAAATTTGGCACTACCCTCTTTTACATTGCTTTTGGTTTGAGAGAAAATCCTGGGAAATAAAAGAGCAGCGTGCAAGAAAATGGCCCAGAAAAGTCATATTTGTGTGCTTGGATAACTATGACAAAAACCCAAATAAAAAAATAAAAAAGATTTTGAAAATGATACAAAAATAAGCTTTTTCTTTCCTTCTTTCCTTCTTTCCTTCCTTCTTTCTTTCTCACCAATTCGGTGAGGAAGAAGGTGGGAAAACCGTAAAACCTTAATTAAGTCTGTTTATACATTTACTTAATTGCTCTCGTCCCTTATCCAAACCACGACTTTTTTTAACTAATGAGAGGAAAGCCATAACCTTGTTCAATGAGTACTCGTTCGGTAAATGAATTTCAATGAATCGAGAGCCTACTTTTGAGCTTCTAACTCCTTTAGCTTTATAACATTAATAAAAAAAATTATAGACATCCATTATCATAAATAGAATTTAAATGAGAAAAAAAAAGGGTGGGGGGGGGGGCTTCTATTTTAACAAAACTAATGAATAAAACATAAAAATATTTATTTTAATAGAAAGTTATAAGTATATAGCACATGATTTGGAAACCAGATACTAAATCTACTCTAATGATATATATTAAAAGAGTTTAGCTTTTTTATTTTTTAATGTCTTTATGAATAATTTTTGAAATAAATTATTCATAAATATAAATAAGATTCTTGTCTTTAATTATTTAGAATTGTCTTATGTGTTAAAAAAATTAAATTAAATTTATTGCTTTTCATTGAATTATATAAATGAGCAAATTCAAGCGAACTGTTATCAAATCGATCGGACCAAATCTTTGTGTCATCCCATTTACGACAAGAGCATGAAGGCAACTCTAATCAGACGATAATGATGCATAATTGCACCCAGGAAAGAGTGGGGGAATTTCCACCTTAAAGCAAAGGGAGACAGCGAACAATTATTCCAACGAGTTGCTATTACGTTAACTATAAGATTGCATTATTATACTTCTTTATCCAACAGGAAGAACCGATAAACTTTTGTTAGAAGATTCTTTTGGGGTTATATCACAAGAATTCTTCTTCTTCTTCTGTTTTTTTTTTTTTTTAAAGTAGCAAAGGCAGTGATCTTTATTGATATCAATTATTCCTTACATCATTTGCAATGAGAGAATATATATATATATATATAACTGGATCTAGACTCCAACCATGCCACTTCTCCAGGATATTTTAAAAAAGTTCATCCTTTGCCTTGCATGTGATCATCCTGTTCCCTGAAACCTAGCGAATATGTCATTGGGCATCCGAGCTTTCCCATCAAAATCGATTTGCTCTGCTTAGGAATTTCATCATAAAAAGTTCTCAAGAGAAGGAAGAAACTTATATGTTAGAATGGCCAGGAAGATTGCTTTTTTAAGTAACGCTTCCTTGCAAGCGCGTGAAAAAAGAAATATATATATATATATATATATATATATATATATTTCTTCCAGCTGCTCTGCTTCTTTGCGCATCCAATCAAGCACCAAATCAAAAACTTTTCTTCATGGAATGACCACCCATCATCGGTAGGCCCAGATATTTGTGAGGTCTTGTTGTAGCCGCGACTGCCAACCAAATTTGTATTGTAACTCCTAACTCTAATGGCACTTTGCAGCTGAAAAATAGTTCAATTCTTTCTAAATTGAATTTTTAATCCTATACTAGTTCTCAGTGAGGAAGAATGACCTTCAACAACTACTAGCAATCGGCTATGGAAGCTTCTGTGATATAACTAAACTATCGTTGCCAAAAGAATGAGTGAGTGATTATTGGCCCACTATGACAGGTGTATTACATCAACGGATAACTCTCATATCAGATATTGGATCATACTACACATTTTAATATTATTACTTTTAATTTATTGAAGTTACTTTTTAAGAAGAATGTAATGTTCTAATCCTATATCTGAGCTCTTAAGTACATAATTAATAATCAAGCGTTCTAAAACAAGGTGATTTGGGATTCTAAAATAATATTTGGAAGAAGACTTTTTAGCCTATTTGCAATGTATTTAGTAATAAGTTTGAAAAACACATTACAAAATCTAATAATTCTTTTTTTTAACACAAAAAAACATGGTCATACTTTGCACAATTCACGCTTTACCAATATGTTAATCATCAAATGCAATGTAAAAATATCCTCTTCTGTTTTAGGGCTGATAAGTAACTACCCATAAAGAGTGATCATTTATTTAACCAAAAAAATTATAAGTCCCATTGTATTCAATCCATGTTATTTCTATAATTCTTTATTTTTGTTCAACAAAAAAAAGACGTGACATAAATAACTATTTGTTCCTAATCATTTCAAATAGGGTTAATATAAAAATCTATCAAAAACTTTGTTTTAACAACTATATGTCAGCATTTCAAAATTGTTAATTTGATAATTTTAGAATTTTTTCAAATAATTCTAACTAACCATTAATTTAATTAAGCAAAAACTGTTAATGTAACTGATGTGTGCGCAACAAATGTTTAATTGTACTGAAAGCAAAAATTAGGTGGCTCCACATAGGATTATAGGATTAAAGGTATTTTAATCAAGCTCAATAATATTTTAAATCAAACAATAATTATCATTAAACTTACATCTCGTGATTTGATAAAAACAAAATTAAATAAACAAATATAATAAAATTAAAGTAGAAAGTTAAGTAAACATAAACCATAAGCTTAAGAGTTAATTCTCCTCTTACTTTTTTTTTTTCTTTTTTTTTATTTTTAACCTAAAATCCATGTGGTGAAATAACAAGGAAAAAAAAAAAAAAACAATATTGTTCCACCTCCTACCAACATGGAACTAAGTTGCCATTGTTTTCGGCTTTTCCGACGAGAGAGGAGGCTGACGTCTTTGGATTGCATCGGTGGGAGGAGGTAACAGGGGAGAGGACGGTGACTCCATCGAGTTTCGCCTGGCGACGCCACACGGCGGAGGACTTGTAGCGCACGAAAGAAGAAACGGGGGGTTGGCAAGGTGGGTGGAATAAAATAAATAAATAAATAAACCAAAGTAACACTAAGCGTCTCGGAATAACCAGAGTTGATTGAAGAAGAGCCATCCTTGGTAGAATCGTAATCTTCGGGTTTTGAAACTGACCTTTGATTGGGTTCAATATTCTTCGTCTTTCTTAGAGAAATTATCCAACAACACAAACTCGGCTGACTCAAAAGGACGATTGCAGAAATGGGAAGAGAAGGAAAAGGAGAAGAAAGGGACAATTTAGTTTAGGAAAAGTGGGCTTCAAAGTCAACCAATTCATCATTTCAGAGCTCTGCCCATTAACAAAGCTTTAGTCTTTCAAATTTGATTCTGTTACCGTGCAAAGCGTAAATTTCTACAGGGTGGATATTATCTTCTTAATGAAGCAAATGCCAATGATACGCTAGGGTTGTCTATTATATTACAATTGTTGGCGCTAAATGAAAACGATAAAGAGAGAGGGAGAGAGAGAGAAAGCCAATGTTATTTTTGAGGGTTTCAGACCATGAGGTGGGTTGGGAGCAGAGGACTTCCCAGAACCAGAGATGATGAGACCGGAGGCGACGGCAACTATGGCGATGGTTCCAGCAGGGAACAGTGAAGGCAGTGACACCTCAAATTTTAATGGCTAAATTTACCAAACTTACTCTAATGATACATAGAGTTTTTAATGACTATACACATGAGTTTTAAACGTATCTTAAATAAGTTGTTTATATATAAAAATTAATAAAAAATATAATTGTGCAAGTTTGATATGTTTATTAAATAAGTTTTGAAATTAAAATTGAGTATCATAATTTAGGCAAATAATCAAACTCAAATGAGATTTTAACGAGTTGATTATCGAGCACTTAACAAAGACGTGCGGACTCTTTTGTCGCAAAAACTTGGCACAAAGAATTTACAATATACAACCGTTATGAACAGTTTAATGACCATCAAGCTTAAGATTTGTGGGTAATATTTAGGGTTTGAATCTGAATTCTCGCTCATGAAAAATATACTCCACTTCCTCACTTCAACCAGAGGTGAAAAGAAGAGAAAAAAAAAAAAAAAGAATTTACAATTAACTTGAGCCAGCAATTTCTGGTTGTGGGGGGGCTAAAAGAAAAATGAGAGTAAGTGAACATAAAGATTTTAGACTACAAACATTGAAAAAAAAAAAAAAAGAGAAAAAAACAAAATGAGACCGATTCCAGATTTTCCACCACTGAATTCCACATCCCTCCATCACTGAGGATCGTATTTATGGATTTATATGTTGTCAAAACAAATTGTAATGATCGAAAATAATCTGATATAGTTTAGCACTCATCGTGCTTTCATTGGATCGATCCTGTAATTGTATTGTAAAGAGTTCCTAAATCTGATATAGTTTAGTTCCTAGATATTTTTTTTTTAATTTAATCTATTGATAAGTTAATTAGTTTTTGAGTTACACAATGATAATAAAATTTTTTATTTTTATAAAATTTTCAACTCTTTTTTTAAAATTAAAACTGAAACCTACCTTGAAAATAGAAGTCTTAAGTTCTAAAAGTCAATAAAGAAATATATATTTAAACCACATGTTTGCCTTCTTAGGCCAACCTAATGATTATCACAATAATTCAACCCGTACTCATACAAGCAGACATTGGTTTTCTGTTCAATTGCTTATAATCGTTCAATCTGATGTCATCCCCACATCTTATCTACGACATTGGACAATATATTAACGGCCGAGTAAGGATCAAAAGTCCAAAAGAGAGTCTGGTCAAGTTTGTGGAGTGGGTATAGAATTCAAATAAAATCAAGCATTTTGTTCCTTATTCCCCAAATGATAAAGACCGAAGGTCTCATGAATTATTATTATGTTGTCAACTGAGCTTGGGCACAAAGATTTGATTCCAGGACCTTCGCCATGAACGCAACATTTAGTCTAACTAAATGTTGATAGATACCTTTTATCTTGTAAGTTTCCTTTCTTCTAGTTCAATTGATAGACACAAATTTTTGATTTTAAATTTAAAAATTGGGGTTCTTAACTTCTAAAACATTTGCTTAATAGAGGATTTAGTGGGTCATAAACTGATCATAGTCCCTTGATGATGTAAATAATGACCCTCCCTACCGGGAAGAAAGGCAGTAAAGTGAACGAACAAAAGGTGTCTTTAAAAATGAAAAAGGTCGCCTAAGTGGAAAGCTGGGAATTTGGGGCCCAATAGTCAACTAATGCGGCCGGTGTGAAGAGAATCTTGGGTGGGCACTTGGCTAGTGAATATTATTCAAACCCAAAAAGTCCTGGAGCAGAAAGAAAGAGGACTCTGACATATCATTATATTGTACCAGGCTAGCAGATATTGCTTTTTGTGAGCCAAGCAAACTGAAACGAATGCGAAAAGGTTTTCAAAAGAACTGGAATTAACTGCAGACTGTAACACGACCCCACGAGGCTGTACTAGACTCGGACAAGGGACCACCAATTTTGCTCTCGTCAGGGTCACGTTACCATTAGTTCCCTTATGATCTTTCCCACGAGCGTTTTTTATTATTACCTCCTGTTGGACCACCGACGCAATTCAATTCATCGGGAATTATGGATTCTCAAAGCATCGTAATGTCAGACATTGCCTTTTAACGGTAAAGGAACTGTTTCCCCGTGATAGAACTCTCTGAATCAGGTGAAGGTTCTTTGGAGGCTAAACGGAAAGGGGTTGATGACATGTATATTAATAATTGATAGGCGAAATGCAACCTCTTGAACATGGAACAAAATCGCATTCACTGAATGAATATGTTAATAACCATGTTTTTTTTTTTTCCGTTTGCTTGTATTTTCTTGTATTTAATTTTCAAGGGCCAGAGAGTTGCTTTTAAGAAAGAAAAAAGAAAAGAAAAGAAGAAAAAAAAAAACATGGATGCAACTTAAGTTGGTTACACCATCCCATTTGCTTTTTGATGATATGAAGCATATGACATGTTGCTGTCCTTTTTTTTAAAAAATAAAGCTAAATTAAAAAAAGAGTGAGAAACCTTTAATGTTTGCAATTATGTCGACCAAGTGCAACTGGAATACACTGTATTAAAGGATCTTTTGACTATGGCACATGTTTGAATTGATAAATTCCGAAAAGTGACGAAATGGTTCAAGTTTGACCGTTTATTCTTCCGATTTTTTTATTTAATTTTATGCTTTTTATAGTTTATCTCTTGGAATACAAGATCCGGAGAAAGGGAAGCAGAAGGAGACCCAAAAGGACATGGCAAGGAGATGGAATCAAAGCTCAATTAACAAAATAATACCAGCTCGAGATGCAGGGAAATGCAAGATGGTCATCTTTTATCTTGGACAAAGGCAATGGATGGTTGGAAGATTCAAGAAGATAAAAGTTCTCTTTGTTTTAAGCTTATATAGACATGGATTCCAGACAAAGCATTAAAACAGATACATACACATCAATAAAACAACAGGTTCTGTTTACCATGGTTTTTCCAACCAATTTTGCAGCGGCTTAGCCTCCGATCACCTGAGCCACAAGCACTAACTATGACAATATCATCAAGAGCTTAACACAAAACTTATGAGATCGTCATGACAAAAATGATGAGCACCAAAGCCAAATGCAATGACCATGACAATTTCAAGAGCTTGACACAATATTGATGGATTTTTGCATTGCGATAAAGACGTATATATTCTATATGAACAAATAATAATAATAAATAAAATAAAGACACATATATTCGATCGACTGATAATTAATGGAGTTTTTGGTGGGTGACTTTGATTTTGTTGTTGCTGCTTTGCGTCTCTAAAAGTTATCTACAACAATACATCACATTAAATGAAGTAATTAGAGAATCCAGTTCTGGACATATATCTTAGAAGAGACTTAGATCAAGCTAAGTGTGAGATTAATGAGAAATAAATGAACTATCCCGTGTTACGCACATCATGACCGAGTGGGTCTCTTAATGGAAGACAGAAAAGAAAACAAGTAAAAGAACAAAGAAAAAAATTGGGTTTTTATTCAAGTTTCCAATCCACAAAAGTATGTGCCAAAGTTTGGACGGTATGTTAGTCGAGTGCAATGTACAGGCAGATGGTACTGAGTGAGTGGACACCTTTCTGCACAGCAGATCCAATCTTAACTAACTCAATGTAACCAATCTTCAACTTATTTTGATTTTTCCTGCCTGCCACTTTTAAGGGTCCCCTCTGATCACTGTGTTTTCTTCACAAAATAAAATAAAAATGACAAGGGTCCTTCTTTTTTTTTTTTTTTTTTTTGAACCATGATGCTCATGGCGCCAGGGTGTCATCATCTGCTTGAAAATAAACGTTCAATGATTTCCCAGAAATACTTAAGTTGCTTTGCCATGTGCATGATAGTTCCTGGATCTAGTAAAATTATTTATATTCTACTTCAATTTAAATTTTTTGTCCCAATTAAAAATTGAAAGTTTGGAAATAATAATGCTATTGCAAAACCGTCAAGAATTATCAAAGCAAAAGCAATGGCAGGGGATATTCATCGATTAGTGACATGTTAGTTTGCCTTGATGATAATAGAAAGATTTAAGGGGCTAGAAAAATTATCAATCCATCAAATTCATTATGCTTTTATTATACGAATAAGAACTGTGTTGATGCAAGAGAGAAAAAGAAAAAGAAAAAGAGAATAAGATGTATATTATTATCATAACCTTTAATTTAACATTTATCATTCATTAGTTGGGACACCATGTATCAAATTATTATGACTAGTTTTTGTTTCAAGAAGCCCCCCCCCCGTATCTCTATGCTGCTGGGGGGAGGGGGGGGGGGCGTTTGTGTAGCATGCCCGAATTCATCAACAACAAACATCTTTTCCCTCCCCCCAAACAAAAAGTAGTGTTTCCAGAGCATATATAGCTCGTCATGGTTCTAATCTGGTTGATTGAATCCCAGGAGCAAATTTTGTGTCCCCGACGAAGGTCCAGCTGGGGGAAAGGAACAAGTAGAAGAGCAGCAACACATGGGGTGCAATACCCCACCCTGGCCGTGAATGCGTCGTTTTCCAATTGGTAGCACGTTGCCTTTGATGGATGGACGGTTGATTTGGTGATATTACCCCACTCTCTCCCTACGCTCTTTTTCCCCTTCATTTCTCTTTTGACTTTTCTTTGCTAATAAATAATGATATATATATATATTAAGCTGTTTTTTTTACATCATTTCTCTTTTGAGTTTTTTTTTTCTCTCTATTATCTAACATGCAACGATAATTTTTTTATTTTAATAAATTTTATAATATATTTTTCTAAATTGAAATTCAAAATTTTTAGATTAAATATATATTTAAATTTTTAATTACTAAAATAACTTTAATGAACTTTCTTTGAAATTTTCTCCTTACGATTACTACTACTATTAGGCCCCCAAGTGAAAAAAAAAAGTGACTTCTCTCAAATTGCTCGATTAGGGACTTTTGGGGCATTGCTGCTTCTACCCCACGCAACGCGACAGACATACGCACACGGCTGCTAAGCAAAGCAAAGCAAAAATACTTTAGTTTTCTTTTGTTTTTAACGACTCTGAAAAGTTGCAGAGAGCAATTGTCGCGTGTAGAGATAAACATGCCTGGCGTGTAAGTGTTTTGCGTCGTTGGAATAAAGGCATCTCTATTCGGGGAGCTTGTTGGGAGGAGTAACCATGTTTTGGTTCGATTCTAAATTTAATTTGTAAGTGTTGAGGCTGGTTTTTACGGTTGGAGAGAACTAGAATCAAACCTTGACTAGATGGTTCAACTTCGACTCAAGTTATGATTCTCCGCTGATTTTGATTTTATCTTCAGTCTTTTGTGACGCCAAATTAAAATGGAGAAGTAAGAAAGTTGTAAAATTAAAGAATAAAGATTCATATTTTTGAAAGAATTGGTATTCAATCATCATTTCAAAGAAAACTATTTTTAATAATCAAATTTTTTATATATTTAATTATTTGAATGTAAATATATATATATACATACTGTCAAGAGTCTAATTTCACGCATTAATTAAAATAAATTATGTCTCTCAATTTAAAAATAATAAAAGATAATTATTAAATCTTATAAGTTAAAAAAATTGTATTATTGTCTTTCAAAAGAACCTTGTCTATAAGATAAACTACAATATATTTTAGAAATCATTTTACAAAAGAATGATAAGACTCTAGTGTAGAATTCTCTACCAAAACAACTAGTCCACTCAAAAAAAAAAATTTGAGTCACAACTTGATTACTCCTTTTAATAGTATATTGATCTAGAAATAGTTGTGACCAAACATTAGCCTTTTTAATGGAAGTAATGTTGGATAGTTAGTTTTGTGCAATCACATTAATTCTCTTCTAATTTCCTCTTTAACTAAGAAATATAACAGACAAAATGTATTTTAAATCTTATTAGTACGTCAAGACAATAAGTAATTAGACTAATCTATTCAAGAATTTTATACAACTCAATGAGAAGAGGGGATCATTTCATTGATGTGTGAATAGTGATAGGTAACTATTAATATGATTGAAGCTTGAAATTCAATCTTTCATTGAAAACTTAAGTTTAGTATGACATGTGTCAATGTGGTATTTCATATGGGCTTAAGCTATTACAAGATTGTCTTATAAAAATCAAATTAACTTCTTTATCAACTTTTTCCATTAGAGAAAACCTAGTTGTATACCTTACATAAGTAGGTGAGATTCAACGATAAATAGTTTCAAATGAAAACATCTTTATTAAAGAGGGATAAGTAATATTGCACCTCACTCAGCCTAAAGAAGTCATTTCACCTTATCCTTTGACTTGTTACTCATAAAGCACCGAAGATGATTCTCTAATCACCTATAAATTATCTCAATTTGTCTTTTTATTTGTGGGTAATAAGTAATACTTATATTTCATTACGTTTATTACAAATAAAACAATTCTTTTAAAAAATTATTAGTAAAGATTTTATCTCAATCACTAATAATAGATATAAGAATATCGTACAACTTCATAATATTGTTAATAAAAACTTGAGTAATAGTATTAACAATATAATGATGATTAACAATACAAAAATGAATTTATTTAATCAAACAATCCATAACAACAAAAATAGTAGGTTTATCTTGAGACAATAGAAGTTGCTTAATAAAGTATTTAGAGATATTTGTTCACACTTATTTTAAAATAAAAAAAAACATTGAAGAAGACCAAGATATGTTATAAATTCATTTTTGTTATGTTAGCAAACATTACATTCAGCTATAAACTTTTTTATTTCACTCTTTATACTTATCAAATAAAATTTATAACAAATGTGTTTATAGGTACAAAGAAATCTTAAATGTCTAGCAATTGGGAATGCACGAAACTCTTATAAAATTATATCCTTGTAATGAAAATTATGAACAAGTACCATCATATTCTTGTAATATAAGTTTACGGGACATTAAGTGTAATGAGCAATTGAATTAAAATCTTCTTATAATTTCCCAATGATTTTTTGAGTTTTAAGATCATTCCACCACTCATTTTAAATTTACCCAAAGATATTACAAATAAAGACAGAGATTGCTACCATTTCAGCATGCTTCAAAATACGAGATAAAATATTAGTTATGAGATTCTCACTTTCTTTCTTATAAGGAATCTTGTAATTTTATCTTAACAATTTTGAAATCTACTTCTATTACTTCATAAAAGAGATCCATTATTCTAATAAATATTTTAAACTTTTGTGATTTGTCTAATTAAGTAGGAATGTCATTTTGTAACTATATAAATTAGAACTAACATCTCTTTGTCATAAACAAACATACAAAGATGTTTTGACAATAAACCCTAGTTGGTTAAAGTTATGGGACAACCTTCTTGTATTAACTTTATACCAATTCTAACTTTACAAGTATCAAATTCAATAATAAATACCTTACTAAAGTCAAGTGTCACAAGAATACGTATAGAGGTAATAATATGCTTGAGGTGAACAAATACTTCCTTTATTTTATGATTCCATTTAAATGAATCTTTCTTTAAAAGAGCTATTAAATTAGTATTGATTTTCCTATAATTATGATCAAACTTGTGATAATAGCTAATTAATCCTAAAAAACCATGTAATGTCTTAATTGTTTTTTGACACGACTGGAAGAATCAATTGCACACCTTCCAATGTGCCTAAGATATTCCATTGTTGGACTTATAAAACTACACTTTGACTTCTTAACAAAAAAAAGAATGCTCACTTATAACAATAAATACAGTTTATAAATGTGACAAATGAGTATCAAGAAAAGAATTATACACCAAAATATCATTAAGAAATATTAGGATAAACTTATGCAAATATGGTCAAAATATATCATTCATTAAGCTTTAAAATGTTAAAAGAGTATTGGTAAGTCTAAAAGGCATAACAAAGAACTATAATGACCATCATATTTTTTGAAAGCTATTTTTTATAATATCCTTTTTATGGATCTAAATCTAATGATAACTTGATTTCAAATCTAGTTTAGTAAATAGTTAAACACTTCTTAACTCATTTAGTAACTTTTCAAGAATAGGAATAAGATATTTATTCTTCATAGTAACATAGTTAAATGTCTGATAGCCTATGCATATCTTTTAGGATTCATTGTTCTTTTTACTAGGAGAATAGATAAGATGTAGAAAACTAAGGACTAACATTAGGCTTAATGATACTAGCTTCCAACATCTTTTTTATAATTTTCTTAATATCTTCCTTTTGGAAATGTGAATAAAGAAAAGGTTAGACATTAATAGGCATACTCCCAAGTAATAAGCAAATACAATGATTATATACACTTCTTAAGGTAGATTTATAAGCTTTACAAATAAATTAAAGAATTTAGTCAATAACAAATTGACCTTTTTCTCCTTTGTATAATAAGATTTTGTCACCTCTACGTTGTATAGATGAAAGAACTTTTGTCCCACTTTTCGTAGGACTCTCTATTTAATAACTTGTAACGGTAATGATTTTGCCATTGTGCCATCCTTCTAACTTTACTACATGCCCATTTAATAAAAACTTCATTATTACTTAGGAAAATTTTCAAATAATATCTCCTAGGAAAATTATAGCCTGAAATTGTAGAAATTACAGCACGTCGAGTAACCTGAAATCATAGAAAGTGCAGCACGTTTAGCAACTTGAAATCCCAAAAATTGTAGCATATCCAATAGCCTGAAATCCTAGAAATTGTAGCATATTCAACAGCTTGCAATTCCAAAAATTATGACATGTCTAGTAGTCTGCAATCCCAAAAATCGTAACATGTCCAATAGCCTAAAATCCTAGAAATTGTAACACATCCAGCAGTTTGCGATCCCAAAAATTACAGCATGCCTAGCAAGTAATCACAATGATTGTAGCACGTCCAGCAAGCAATCCCAATAAGTGCAACATGTCTAGCAGTTGTAACACATACAATAGCAACCTTTGTGTAGCAGGAGCAGGCAAACCAATAGTTAAAAATTATAGGAGCAATAACAAGCTTAAGCAGAATGTGCAGACAGTAATAGCAATGTCTGCGAACAATAGAAGCAAAATATATAAAGAGTGATAACAACACATGCAGATAGTGATAGCAGAAAGTGCAGGCAGTGATAGTAGTGCATGTAGGCAACAAGTCTGGCAGCTTGCAATAGCAAAAAAGAAAATGTGTCCCAGTAACAAGTTTGGTATATCGTAGCAGTATAAGAGAAAACATGTCTTAATAGCGGGTTTGGTAACTTACAACAATAGAAGAGAAAACATGTCCTAGTAGCAAGCTCGACAGATTGCAGTAGTAGAGGAGAAAATGTGCCCTGGCAACAAGTCCGACAAGTTTTGGTATATAGGAGAAAACATGCCCTGACAACAAGTTCAGTAATAGAGGAGAAAAGATACCCTATCAACTTATAGCAACAGAGGAAAAAATGGGCATCGACAGTAGGGGAAAAAACCTGTCAAGGCAACAAGTGAGGTAAAACTAGCAGTAGAGGAAGAAAACTTGCCAAGGCTGAAGGAGACAATATTGATAGTTTGAGGAGAAACCTATTAAGGCAGCACGAGAGGCAGCACCAACAGTAGAAGAGAGATCCTACTGATATAACAAGTGAGATAACACTAGCAGCGAGGGGAGAGCACCTATGGTGGAGATAACTGGCAGTAAGGGGAGAACACTTACAGCGAAGATAACTAAGAATAGAGAGAACCTACAGTCTTAGAGATAACCTATATAGAAGAAACCGAAAAAGCTTAAGCAAAGACCAGCAATGTGGAAGGAAAAGATCCACTTTCTGTATTAGCAATCTTTGCACATTGAGTGATCTTTTTTATGAAAGTATTAGGTACTAAATTCTTGATAAGCTTGTTGAAAAAGAGTGAGATACCCTTAGAGTGATTGAGAGATCGGTTTATTGAGTGATCGGGAAATCATCTAATCTAGTAATTGAGAGATCATCTAATCTAATGATCAGGAGATCAACTCACTAACTGGGAGATCATTATAAGTGGTTAAAGAGTGATCTTTCCACAAGTGGTTAATGAGTGATCCTTCCAAACCATAACTGTCGTATATTCTCATGTACTTGCATTTGATTGATATCCACACAGCTGCTCTCACATAAAGAAGAATGAGAAAAATTGGATCATCAATTCTAATAAGTCACAAAAGTTAAATTCAGAAAGATTTATGAAAAGCAAACATCTCACATAGATTCATCCCTTTCCCCTTTTAATGTGAGATCTAAGAAAGTCCTCATCAGAGATGAACTATAAGTGGTGTAATTATCAAAATTAATTTTGGGCAAGCATACAATTTTGTCGAATGGTCTTTTTTAGTTAAGGTAATGGTATACTTAAGCTTTGGGAGCTAATGGAGGTGTTGGATATAAGAGTGTATTTCTATACTAGTATTGTCCATCATCATTAATGATAACTTGATGGAATAATTCTTAATGGTAAGAGGACCGAGGTGAGGGGATCCCTTCTCACTATTCTTATTTATCCTAGTAGTTGAGGGTTTTAACTCAACGTTCAGAATGACTATAATGTTAGGATTTATTAAAGGTGTATCGCTTAAGAATGACATTAGGCTAACTCATTACAATTTGTTAATAATATTATTATATTTAATGAAGTGGGGAATGATTTGATAATGAATTGCAAGAGGATCCTTAGTGTTTCCACTACTTAATAAGATTAAAAATTAACCTCACAAAAATTATGATGTATAGAGTCAAGGCTTACAAGATAAAATACAATAATGGGTTAAGTTTTAGTGTTATGGTTAATCTGTTGCCATTGAAATATCTTAGGCTTCTATTGATCATAAACCCATGAGCTAAAGGTCTTTAAGATCTAGTCATTAGAGAAATGGAAAGTTAATTAACAAAGTGGAAATCATAGTTTTTGTCAAAGTTGGTACTCTTGAAATCTTACTTATAGTCATTACTTATTACTTTATACTCCTATTCAAGATGCTGATAAGCATAAAGGAAAGGATCAAAAAGATCTAGTGATCCTTCCTCTTGGATAAGAAAAATGATAGGAAGTGAATGCATTAGGTAATCTAGGATCTTATATGCCAAAAAAAAAAAAAAGCAAAAAAAAAAAAAAAGAGGTGGACTAGGTGTTGGCAACCTTTGTGATATCAACGCAAAGTTGTTATCAATATGACTATGAAGGGTAGAGACCAATAATAACACATTTTGGGTCAAAGTTGTTAAAGGCTGATATAAGGAATGTTGTTTATGGCCTTGGAAATGGTCATCATAATGCTTATAGATGTCTTTGGTACAGTGAAGTATTAAATCAAGTTGATAAGGACATGAAAGCAATAAAGTCTTATTGCAACTATTTGGTGGGCAATGATGGGCAAGTGGATTTTTTAAATCAAGTTTGAAGAGGTGAGGCACCATTAGTTAACAAATTTTCAAGTTTTTTTTTGCACTATCAATGAACAAAAAAAGATTGATAAATAGCTTAAGCAGATAGCTTAAGCAGATGGTAGCATAATTGGTGGA
Organism: Ceriops zippeliana; assembly: GCA_037897445.1. Classification (NCBI taxonomy): domain Eukaryota; kingdom Viridiplantae; phylum Streptophyta; class Magnoliopsida; order Malpighiales; family Rhizophoraceae; genus Ceriops; species Ceriops zippeliana. The sequence goes on along the minus strand of JBAPLH010000205.1, from coordinate 390,702 downwards.
CATAGATTTTTTATTAGAGGTAAACATTGTTTAATTGGAAAAAAAAAACCTAAATGTCAAGTTCATAAACATTATTTCAACTTATTACCAACAACAGATAAGCCAAATAAATTTATATGGCACTGGGTGACTGATGGGTAATTCTCAGTAAGATCCTTTTATGACTTTCGATATTGCCTCTATGGTCTAACAAAAGGTGGGATAATAGGCATATGGTAGGGGTTAGCTTTATTTAAAGTGGAGATCTTTGAATTACAATTGATTGTAGATCGCCTTTTAGTCAATAAGAGATTGTGTCTTATTAGAAGCCCTAATAGTGAAATCACCTTGCTCACTTTACTTTATGGGGTCAAAATTAACCACTCATCTATTTCTTTGTGGTTTGGCAAATCTTTCCATTTTACTAAGTACTCGGTGTAGTTGGGAACTCCTCTTCTCCGAATCATTCGATCAGTAAGGATGTGTTCCACCTCTTTGTTGAATTCTGTGATCACAGTCGTTGGTGCGCACTTGGACTCGTGTCGGCTTGGATCCTATCTCCATGGAAAGGCTTTAGAAGACTTACATGAAAAATGTTGTGGATCTTTAGCTTCAAAGGGAGTTGGACTTGATAGGTGGCCCTTCCCACATGCTTGATGATAGGAAACAACCCTTCATACTTCCATACCATGTGCTTGTGTACTTTGTGTAGAGACTTGAATTGATTGGGCAGCACCTTCACCATCATCATGTCTCCTGTAGTGTAGTCCTTTGGGCATTGCTTGGAGTTAGCCCATTGTTTCATCTTCTTAGCCACTTTGTCAAGGCAAGCCCTTGTTACATTTACTTCCTTATGCCATTCCCTTATGAACTTAAAGGTAGAAGGGTTGTGGCCAATGTAGGGAGAGGCAATAGCACTTAGCATCAGCAGTTGTTATACTAGGACAATTTCAAATGGGCTTTTGTTTGTGACTTCGCTCTTCTGAAGGTTGTATGAGAATTAGACAGCATCGAGTAGCTTCGCCCAATCTCGTTGGTGAGCACTAACATAGTGCCTTAAGTATTATTTGAGCAAGACATTGACTCACTCAGTTTACCCATTGCTTTGAGGATGAAAGCTTGTTAAGAAGTTTAGGTTGGTTCCTAGTAATTTGAATAACTCGTGCCAGAATTTACTTATAAAGCAGGGGTCTCTGTCACTGATTATACTCTTTGGCATACCTCATAACTTTACTACATTCTTAAAGAACAAGCGAGCAACTTCGTCCACCTTACAATTAGCAAGGGCTGGAATGAAGGTGCCATACTTGCTAAACCGACAACTACTACCATGATGCTTCCATACCCTTCAGACTTTGGTAGAGCCATAATAAAATCCATTAAGATACTTTCCCAAGGCTTCTCAGAAGTGGGTAGTGGCTCAAATAGGCCGACTAGTGGCTACTGTTCTACCTTGTCTTGTTGGCAAACTAAGCAAGTTTGCATATAGGCCTCAACATCTATATGCATATGCAACTAGAAGTAATGTTATTGGACAAGAGCAAGGGTTTGTGTCATACCTGAGTGACCAGCTCATAGAGAATCGTAGCATTCCTTGAAGATTTCCTTCCACAAGTTTCCCCACTTTAGCACAAAGATGTGATTCTCAATCGTCGTTAAGACTCCATCGTTCACCCAGAATCGACGAGTCTTCCCCTCACTAGCCAATCTCAATAGATTGTTGGCCAGTTTATCTTGTCCAGTACCTTCCTTGATTCGTTTAAGGAGGTTGCATGTTAGTTTGTCTCGGTTTATACCGTAAAGTGTAGTCAAATTCCACCAGAAAGTCTTGCCAACGAGCTTGCTTGGGGCTAAATTTCTTTTGGGTTTGGAAGTAGCTTGTAACAACATTATTGGTCATGATCATAAACTTACTTCTGAGGAGATAATGTCTCTGAGTACGCAAGCAGTGAATGACAGCAGTCATCTTTTTGTCCTGAATGGTATACCGTCTCTCTATGTCGTTAAGCTTGCAACTTTCATAGGTAATGGGATGCCTATCTTGCATCAAGACTCCTCTAATACCAAAGTCGGAAGCATCAATTTGGATTTTGAAAGGCTTTTTGTAGCCTGGTAGCGTTATCACAAGTTCCTCTGAGATTGCTTGCTTTAATCTCTCAAAGGAAGCTTAGCATTCCTTCGTTCAATGCCAAATGTGGTTATTCTTTAACAAGTCGGTTAAAGGTACTGCTATGGTAGAGTATCCCTTAATGAATCGACACTAGTAGTTGACAAGCCCCAGAAAGGATCGCAATTCTGGGACTTTGGTTGAAGGTTCTCATTGTTAGATGGCTCACACCTTTTGCTAGATTTCTCAAAAGTCTACCATCCTTTATTCAGTGACCAAGGAAGTCTATCTCTTGCTTTGCGAACAAGCACTTCTCCTTCTTGACAAACAATTCTTTTTCCCATAAAACTTGGAAGACTTGTTTGAGGTGCTCAACGTGCTCCTCAAGTGTGTTTCTATTCACCACAATGTCATCCAAATACACTACCACAAATTTATCAAGAAAAGGATATAGTACCTTGTTTATGAGTATGCAAAAGGTGGCTAGTGTGTTGGTGAGGCCAAAGGGCATGACCAAGAACTCAAACGCTCTGTAATGTGTTACACAGGTTGCTTTTGGCTGATCACCTTATGGTATGCGAACCTAGTAGTAACTTGATCACAAATCCAGCTTGGTGAAGTATCTTGGCTTCCTGAGTTGGTCAAAAAGATCAGCTATCAAGGGAATGGGATACTTGTTCTTGATAGTCACCTTGTTTAAGGCTCAGTAGTCGATACACTTACGAAGCGATCTGTCCTTCTTCTTCTGGAAGAGGACTGGGGCACCGAATAGGACTTTTGATGGTTAAATGTAGCCCAAATGAATCAGATCATAGAGTTGTTTCATCAATTCAACGAGCTCCAATGGTGCTATGTGACAAGGGGCTATGGCAGGAGGATTAGCACTGAGTTCCAACTCAATGTAATGATCCATATCTCGCCTTGGTGGAAGCTTCTTTGGTAATTTGGAATGCATGACGTCCTTGATCTTGTTAAGGATAGCTTGAATTGATTGTGGCAGTGCAGGAGTTAATGTTGTTACATCTTCCCCATCGCTTAGCTCTTTTATGGTAGTGACATAGCCAAGACTTGACTTGAGACCCGTTTGAATTGCAAAGCTGAGATCATCGATGGTTGAGATCTCTCTTTGGACCTTAAGGGAACTACTCAGATCTTACAATTGTTGACAACCACAAGAGAATGTGAAGTAGGAACAAGAAAAGCCAAGGCTTCGCAAAAGAATGCAAGACCTAACACCACTTTTAAATCATCCGTGGGAACAATGGTAAAATCTAACTTACCAGTTTATTGGCCAATTTGAGCAGTAACTCCATGTGCTACATCTTGGATAAACCTTGCTTCTGAATTTACCACTTTAATGGTGTCATTTTCCTTCATTGGTTTAAGGCTTAGACGTTTGGCCTATTGCACATTGATGAAGTTTTGCGTTGCCCCTGCATCTAGCATCACACAAGTTAATTTTCCCTCGATGGTAAGATCAGCGTACAATAGTCTCTTCTCCTTGGTGATTGTTGGGGAGAAATGCTTTGAAAGATTACCCAATTGCTGGATATATCTCATGTCAGCTTGGGCTTATTCATCGGCCTTTTCTGGGTTGAGTACTGCCATTATAACATTCATTGCTTTGCATTTGGGGCAGTCCTTTACCCAGTGCAGTCCATCACAAATGAAATAGGGTCTAGGAGGATTAGCGGAGTTGTGTTTACCCGTAGACTTCTTCTCATGCTTGGGACGGTCACTTGAGGGTCTCTGTTGTCCACCCTCGTTGCAGCCAAAATCCTTTTTATGCCCGATTTTCTCTCTCCCACTTTTGCAAGAGTTCAGTTTCTTACTTTTGGAGTGAGTGGAGTAGTCGACGAAGGTCTTGGTAGCAGCAATGACAGCATTTAGGGTCTGCACATTACGCCTATCCAACTCGATTCTCGCTTAATCCTTTAACCTGTCTTTAAAGTAGAAGAGAAGCTCCCTATCAGACATCTCAATTTCAAGTATAAGGGTAGTCAATTATTTAATGTAATCAGAAATACTACTTTTCTGACATAGGCGATGCAACTTTTTTCTAATTTCGCTATCTATATTGTGAGGCACAAAATACCTATGCATTTTATCCTTGAATTATTGCCAAGTATCGATGATATATAAGCCTTTCTCCCGTTCAGAGTGCTTCTATCTCCACCAGAGTTGGGCAACATCTCTTAGGAAGATTGGGGGCGTTGCCGATTCTAACCAGATCGTTGACCACCTCGTGACCTTAAAGTACTGCTCAAGGCCAAATAGAAAGTTTTCCATGGCAGTGACATTACGTGTGCCGTTGTATATGGCAAGTTTTGAAATCTTCAAGTCATGTACCGCAGTGGTGCTAGTAGTGGCAGCTATACTAGCAAATGAGTTTTTTCGATGTAGAGACTCGATCTCCCTACGGAGGACATGAATATCTTCCTCGACAAACTGGCAAAGGTTAGACAAACCTTGATTCAGGAAGCATATTTCTCCCCTAAACACCAAATTCTTCAATCATGAGTTTGGCAACCCATGTGATCTTTACATTCTCTTGGATCAAGTTATCAACTTGATCACTAAGGTCACCCATAATGGAACTTATGTCGGTGATGCTTCTTTCCAAGTTACCAACACGAGAGTCCATAGTTTCCTTTGTTGGAACTTTGGACTTGCCACATTTGGCTGAAGCATGCTACTCCTTACGCCCACAAGCTTCTTGCCCCACTTGTTGCTCATTGAAAGTGGTCTCAACAAATCCTTCTTCGCTTGCCATACACACGACTCAAATAAGAACAAAGTTGAAACCGAAATTCAACCATGCTCTGATACCACTTGTCATGAAGTTAGGCTCGGATTGTGCTAACCCGCGCAACACTTAGTCAATCTTGTGAGAGAAGATGTGCTAAGTAAGCCTTACAAAATTTGAGTGAATCAATGAAAGACTTGTGAGAGGCGAGTGAGCAAATTAGAAGAGCTTGAGAAAACGAGAGAGAGAGAGAGAGAGAGCACAAGAGAGCTTTGCAAGTGAACTTGTATTGAGAAAGGATTCGTGTTATACAAATGAAATGAGTAACCTATTTATACAACTCAAAAGAAAGTCTTAGAAAGAAATATTCTTGGTATATACATGGAGCATTCTAGATATGGTCCCTTCCAGAATTCTCTAAGCAATTATGGCACATTCCCCATGCTTTTGGGACCTTCTGTAACAAATGGGTTGGGCAACCCTTAGAGGTTTGGTTTGGCCCAAATTTGCACCTTAAGGATACATGAATAGGTCAAATTAGTGTATCCTTATGACATTACACTCAATGCATTCGCAATAAATCTTAGAGATATCTATGTCATAAAGAAGGAAAAGAAACACTCATGGGACATAACTTGGTCATTGCCATTATAAGGAATATATAAGTTCAACATGAATGCTACGATGACTAACATGGGTGAGATGGTAGGTATAAGAGGCATGTTGCATGTTAATGATGAAAAAAGTGGTCTATATGCTATCTAAGGTAATTGGAGTTACTCATATTAACGAGGTCAAACTACTTGCAATAAGAAAGGCAATGGATCTTTGGAATCAATGGAAACTCTCATTAATACTCCATGACATTCATAATGAAGTCAAGACCAAGTTTCCATTATCTTTTGATTCAAAGAATGTAATCAGTTTGTAAATAATTTAATTAAACAAGATAAGACCTACCACACAAATTTAATGGTATAGATTCAAAGGTCCATTGTCTTGAAATTTTTGTATTTTTTATTTACACCAAAATTATTTTATCTATTAATTTAGTACATTTGTAACTTAATTTTATACAGTAATACAATTTAAAATTAAAAACAAAAAACAAAAAGGCATTAAATCCCTCTGTCGAAGAGTAGTCAAATCCTAAGCAAGGAAAATTTGTAACGTTACTACCCGGGTAAAGCTTCGAGTATTCTAGATCAGCAACAACTCTGTCCAATCTTTCTTGGACATTGTCCATTCTTACCCTTAGATTATTCCACGTATATTGAAGACCATTAAAATCTATATCAAGACGATTACAATTTTCTAGTGTTTTCAAAGAAGGCTAGGATTTCATTAAAATCACTTTTACATAATCAATGTATCTGGCATTATCTGTTCAAATTGCGAAGCAGTTCCAACGTAAGAATTTTATCATTAGCAATAGCTGTGGTAGAAGTCCCCGCTAAAATCCCCAAGCCACCGCTCCGATCTTGTCAAACCAAGACAACTCACAAAAATAAATAAATAAATAATCTATGCAAAGATCTCAATTTTATTATAGGTTTGTCCATCTTAAAGCCTTTGAGCCTTGTCTCCATGAGAACGACAATATTGGGGACATTAAGATCAAAAAGTTCTTCAATACGTTAATTGCTCGTGACTCGATTTGTGTTCATTTAAAGCTCTTTTTGATGAACGATGTCTAATAAATTGAGCAAAACTTAGGGCGAGCTTTGAAAAACTCTTAGGCTTAACTCCCTCCACAAAGGAACCTAAAAATGAAGTTTATTTAGTAGCAGCCATATATTTTGATTGGGCTGGGCTTATTAATGTCGATGAATTAATACATTAGGTTCATGCTACTGGACCTGCAGGGTGCCAGCATTCAGTCAAGATCATGACAACACTATGTAAAGAAGTACCTTTGCATGGCCGGAGTATGAAACCATCCACATTACACAGGACAAGTGCAACCAAATTTGACCAGTCAACGATTGAGGGCATTTGGTGAACCTTTTCTAGATTATTAATGGGGCACTATAGGGACTTCAAAGGTGCACGAAAACGAAAATGAAAACCAGATCACTGCCCGTCCAAGTACTGCTCATTCTCTTACCTCTCATTTATCTTTTCACTGTTTCCCACTTTCTTACCAATATTGTTAGCTGTTATTAGCACTAGTGATGAGCCTTATAATTATGCTCAAGTTATTAAGGATGAGTGTTGGCGCATGACAATGAAATAAGAAATTGCTACTCTAGAAGAAAATTAGACTTAGACCCCAGAAGAATTGCCCTCAAGAAAATATGCTTTAGATTCTAAATAGGTCTATAAATTCAAGTACTAGTCTAACGGTTTTGTGGTGCATTTTGAGGTACATTTGGTACTGAAGGCTACAGTCGAGTTGAAGGTATAGATTATCATGAAACCTTTTCCCTCGTTGTGAAATTGACCATAGTTTGCAGCCTTCTTGCTATTGCAGCTGCCAGAAATTGAGGCATTCATCAACTTGACGTAAATAATGCTGTTTTTCACAGGAACTTGTGTGAGAAAATTTACATGCCTATCCCATAGAGTTTTGCTCGGACAAGTGAGACTCGAGTTTGTAGGTTCCGTAATGGCCTCAAACTTCACAACAGTGGTTCCATAAATTTTTCGAAGCTTTGATTACAGCTAGATATGGGCAATCTATTGCTACTTATTTTCTTTTCAAATTTTTCTCTGGCACTAAATTTACTTATCTTGCTTGTTTATATTGACGTAATTTTTGCTGGAAATGATCTTGCTTAGATACGCCATCAGAAACAGTATTTGTAGAATTGGTTTCGCATCAAGTGTCTGGATCATCTCAAATATTCCTTGGTATTAAGCTTGCCCATCATTCTGATGACATTGTTCTTACTCAGTGCAAGTACGTACGCCTTGGATTTGTTGCAAGATGTTGGTGCCTTTGGTTCCAAGTCTTATGATTTGTCCATAGATCAAAACTATGGGTTATCTGCAATTGACGGTTCCTCCCCATCAGATCCAACCCAATACCATCGTTTACTGTATTTGACAATTACTAGACCTGACATTGGTTATGTAATGCACGTTTTATCTCAATTTGTGCAGGACCCTCCTCAGCCATATCTTGATGTTGCCATGCAGTTGGTCCGTTACATTAAAAAGTACTCTGGCCAAAGTATTTTGCTTTCATTTTCCAGTGATTTAACTCTTGCAGTCTTTTTCCAGTAATGTCTCACTGGGGTCTTAATGCTCCTGGCTATTTAGCGCAATCAATAGTATCAATATCTCATATCTCCATTCACTAATCTTCTTGCACAAAATAGAAACCTATGTTCCCATCCTGCCTAATGCAACCTTTTAACCCTATATTATATAAATTTTGCTACAATAAATTCTCGATTAGTATATCTCGATCACGGAGTAAGTCAAATCAAATCTTAGAGTGAACTGATTATTATCAAAATAATCTATTGAACAATGTGCAAAACATTAACAGAAAATCAATTCCGAGCATTGTTATATATATATAATTAGTTATCTCTCTTATAAACCAAACAAAAATATATCTAATTTAGCAATTAAAATAAAAGAAAAAAGGTAAAAAGAGGACAATGTCATTTGAAAGCGAATTTTAAAACTTAACAATGATTTTTGTCTACTGTAAGCCCGGACATGCTATTTTCTCTATTGTTTTCAGAAAATGTTCAGTCTCATGATCCAAAATGCATCGTTTTGCAGGAAGAACCCGTCAAAGAACTTTATAAAGTTAGTTATGCTCATAAAAGTGGTTCTTTTTGTCTGATATTTCATAGGAATAAATGAAAATGTTTAGTGATTCTAATGTCTAACAAATTAACTAAATTTCTCTTATGTTCCGCTACTCAATCATTTTGGGGAGCCAATATATGCCAAAGTATATTACTTAGTGCTTGTGAATTTTGAAAGTAAGGTTCTACTCATTTTGCATAAAAGATTAAAAAAAAAGTGATTTTAATGATTTTCAAAATTAAATCCTCAGTATATACAATTGAGCTGAATGGATTTACTAACTCTAACATAATACATCGATTGCATTGTTAGAATTTTTTGAATAATAATATTATAATATTTTTTATTAAAAAATCAATCATAATGTGACAGAATTAGTGAAAGTTAATGTTATATATTATTGCATTATTAACGACTATAATTTCAAACTTGATTTTAATATTAATAAATATATTTAATTTAAACTATATAATTATGTGTATATGTATAATTGATTCTCTCATTTCTTAACATAATCGAAAATTTGATCTAAAAATGTGTTATTACAATAAAGGTCAAAAGAAAAATTAGTTGTTTGGTCAAGGCAAATTCTCCAAACACATCAATAGTTTTGATTTTTACAAATTCAAATATATTATTTATAGTATTATTTAAAAAAATATATTTAATTTTAAATCTAAAAGATTAATATTTAATATAATGTTCTTATAAGAAATCTAACACAAGGCATCAAAACTTGTAATTTTGAAAATTTAATATTTTCTATTTATGATAAATAACAAATGCTTAATTATTAGTTGTTTAATAATCAAAAGTAAGATTTTCTTTGATTATGATTATAAGGAATTATAGATTCCTTATTTAAATTCATGGTCATAAAAATTAATTATTAATTTTGTATTTATGATTTTTAGGTTTTTATAATGTTCATTAAAAAAGTAAAAATATAATTTCATGTTTAAACAAGTGAACTAAAAAAATTGTCAATTCCATTATTGTAAAGAGTGATATTTGGTTCTTTATTATCAATAAGTATCATATAATCTATATGATAATTGTTAAATAAAAATAAAAAAAGGAGGAAAACAATAAAACTAAGTCTTATTATTGTGAGTTAAGGCAGCATAGCTCAAAATTGTGGTGACAAGTTTAAATATTATCAATTTCATTATTATATTTAAAGGCAAAAAGTTGTAGAGCCATGTTAAAATGGTCCTTATAAGAATAAAACTCTTTTTTTTTTTTTTTAAGGAAAGGATTATCTGCAACCATTAAGTCAATCTCATCATGTTGATTAGGATGTCACATAATGAATGTTAGCTATTTATACTAAGGAATTGATAATTTTTAATTTTACTATTTAAAGTTTAGTCACATTTTATATAAAAAAAATGTAGTATTTTATGTATTCTATGTTATATGATAATGATTTTAGTTCAAACGACTATGAATTGTATATATCAATGATAGACTTATGGATCTAAATGTTCTAGTATTTATTATTAATGAATATTAAGTTGTATTTTTACATGCATGTAATAAGATTATAATTTGTTAATTACTAAAGTAACAAAACTATTTTATTTAACATTTTGCATATATTATAATTATAGTTTGACTATCACCAAAGCGTCCAAAGTAGAATGTTTGAATTAACATACATGCATTATTGTTATAGTTTGTTATTCACTAAAAAGGCAAATTAATATGTTTAACAACATACATAAATTAGTCATTTATCCATAATTTTAATGAAATACCTATAAATGAAAAATAATTGGATAAATTAAAATTATTAATTATTAAACGTTTAGTATTTACCAAAAGGTAAATTATTATTTGATTATTAGTAACATGATTAAGTTAAATTAATATTTTGACAAACTATATTTATTTATTCAAAGATATCAAATATAATTGATTGAAAATATTTAATTAACTATTAAAATTAATGGTATTATTTATTATAGTGTATTGTAGGATTATCTAAAAAAGAACTAACATACATTATAATGGTTTTATAATTAAATATAATTTATAATTAATTATGAATATTTATAATTATATAATTCTTATAATTTACTTACATGTTTCAATTGTTGTTTTGTTCAAGATTTGAACCTCTTAAAATAACATAAACATGTCAATATTTACTTCTATGTTATAAATGTTGATTTATATTATTAGTGAATAGGTCTATTACTATTACCAATTTAAGCACCAAATAATAGAAATTACATCACAAATGTCAGAACAAAACAATAAATTAAGTCTTATGTTTATAAAAATAATTGTTATCCATAATATCAAGAAAACTATTTTACAAGCAAAAAGTGTAAAAACAAATTGTAGTTTATGTTAAGATAATTTTGTTTTATGAATAGAATCCACAACCATGATGTTTATTAGGTTTCAAACTATGAAAGAGTGCACTATTAAGATGATTAATTTTATAGTAAGACTTAGGACCATAGGATTAATGGTATATGACTCCTTTCGGTATAGTTCATTTTGAATATATTACCTTCTAAATATGCATCATCTCAAATTCATTATAATGCTATAAAAAGAAAAGTAGAATGTTAACTTATTAGACAATATGCTTATCCAAAAGGAAACAACAAAGCAAAGAAAATGAGTCATTTCATTAATCTTATACATAAAAAAGTTAAAAAAAAATAAAAGTGAAAGTTAACCAACTTAAGAAAAGAAAGAGCCTACTTATATTACTCAAGTTGAAAAAAGAAATAAAAAGGTTAAAAAAAAAAGGTTAGATACTATCTGAAAAATTACATGAAGCATAAATTTTGATTTAAAAAAGAAAGAAAAATTAAATACCATAATATATTTTGAATCAAATTTAATTAAAGCTCTTTATCATGCTTTGTAACTTAATTATGTTGCTAATATTAATGTATCCAATATGATGTAAGATATTTATTATCATTCAATTAATTTAATTTCTATAAGAATACAATTGTTATTGGTTTACATATTCTTATCAATAGTTTATATAAATTAGAACTTGATCATATTTTGTTAAATCCCTACTTAATATGCATCATAATATTAGCATTAAACATAAGACGATAAATGAAAATTTTGATTACTTATGGTAGAAATGTTTAGGTTATATCTCAAAAACACACTAGTGAGATTAATCAATAATAAGATTCTTTCAAATCTAAATTTTGTTGATTTCAAAACATGTATGAATTAGAATAAGTGTAAGCAAATCAAACATTGCATGAAAGAAGTCATAAAAAGCACCTAGTTTTTTAAAATTATACAAACTAGTGTTTTATGCAAATTTCAATCATTAAATATCCTTGAAGCATATATAAAGGAAGTTAGAAATACTTAAAAAATTGTGAAAATTATAAGAACTTATAATAATGATAAATATTATATGAAATGTATAGATTTGAAGCAATATGTAGGTCCTTTTTGAAATTCTTCAAAAATTATGACATATGTGTATAACAAACTATGTTAAACACACCTTAGTAAAGTATAATAGAAAGATACAATTAAACATTAACAAATATGATTAGGAGAATAATGCATAACTCCTATTTACCTAAATATTTGTGGATTTATGCACTCAAAACTTTAAACTATTTGTTAAATAGGATTCTTAATAAAGTAATCAAATTACTCCTATTGAACTATAGATAATAAGTAAATCTAATTTAAACTACTTGAATGTTTAGGGTTACTTAACGAAATTGAGAATCCAAATGAAAACAAATTAGACTCTTGAATGATCAATGATTGCTTTGTTAGTCATTTAAAAAAGTCTATGTGATATATAACCATAGTTTAATAATTATAAAAATTGGCAATGTAATTCATTGAGAATGATAAAATTAGTGAAAGTAATAAATGTCTAAATGTGAACATAAAAAAATTAGGGTAAATATTTTTTTTTACTTATAAGAGTTTCTTTATCCATTATAACACTAAATGTTATTATAAAAGTTAAAGAATATTTGGATAAAGAGATACTTACTAGAAGAACAAATTTACAACTAACTAATATGAATAAACCACAAGGGGTAGTATTAAAAAGATCTTAAAAAGAAAAGAGATTGCATATTCTTGATGATTTTATAATTTATTTACAAAAGTCAGATTTTAATATTAGAATCAATAAAAATTCAATTTTATTTTCATAGCTATAAAATTATTGAATATAATTTTGGTATTAGTGGCTTAGTATATAACTTAGAGTTATACCAAATGCATATGAAATTTACCTTTCCTAGTGAAAATCTTAAAGAGAAAGTTTACCTTCTTTTCATTAAAGATAAAAATCAAATGGTGTATAAACTAAAGAAGTTAATACACAAGTTGAAATAAATTTTCCTACAATGACATATTAAGTTCAATAATATCAAGACATTTTTAAATTTAAAATTATTAATTAGTGTATGAACCAAAAGGTTAATAAGAGTAAATTTGTTTTTTTAGTTTTGTACATTAATAATATATTGCTTATTGTTAATATTTTACATATATTATATAAAGTTAAAGAATTTCTCTAAAAAACATTTATAATAAAAGATACAAGAAAGATATCTTATGTGATAGGAAAATAAATATTTTATAATAAATCACAAAGACTACCAGAATTGTTTCAAAATAACTATATCAAGAAAATTATAAAGAAATTTAACATGAAAAAGTATTCAATTAAGATTATTTTCACATTAAAAAAAAACAAATTTTGTCTTATGTAATATTCAAAGAATGATGCAAAGCAAAAGGAAATGGAATCAATTCCATGTGCATCTGTTATTGGTAATTTAATATATTTACTATCTCGTACTAAATTAAATATTAATTTCACAATTAAAATATTAGGTAAGTTATTGACATACCTAAAGGAATAAAAACTTACATTCTTACATATGAAAAATCCAACCATAGAAAAGTTATTGGACATTCAGGTTTAAACTTTGTAGATGTATTAATAATAGAAATTCACTTTTGATTATTTGTTATTATTAGAAAAAGCAACAAGATTATGGAATGATGGAAAATTGTGTATCATTATTCCATTCATTATAAAAGCAAAGTTTATAATTTAATTTAAAGTTAGAATTCGTGTATTATAATTGTAAAATTTTATTTTATGACTTAAAATTATTGACACTATTATCAAACTATTTGAAATTTACATTATAATTCCACAACAATATTCTTTTGTAAAAATGATAAATATTTAAAGAGTATTAAACTTACTGAAAATTAAAGCATTTTATCATTAATGAAAAGGTTTAGAAATTAAAAAAATGTTTATAAAGTAATAATTAACCTCATGATAATCAATAATATAAAAGTTCATAACTAATAATAATTAAAAATATATGATGTAATGTCATTCTATACTCACTTATATGTTTCTAACATGCATTATGATTATGTACAATTTACTATTTTAAAATTAATAAAAGTCTCTATGAGAATTATTGTTAATTAGTATGAAATTATATATACCTTATCAGCATGGTATAATATATTATAATTTTTATAATATATAGAAAAGTGTGTTGTAAATGAATAAGGTATAACTATTATAACTCATATTAAACAGTTTATGATACTAAGATATTATGATTAAATTATAAAAGATTATTATAATCATTTGCACATATAACAATTAATATAATAAATTTTAATTAGGGCAAGAGAGAAAATATTATAATATTCTAAATAATATTATTACAATATTTCTAAATAATATTCTTATTAAAGAATCAATCATAATATAGCTCAATTAGTGAAAAATAATTTGTACATTATTATACTATTAAAGACTATATTCTTAAGTTTAATTTAGATATTAATGAATATACTTAATTTAAACTATACAATTATATATGTATGTATATATAATTTGTTATCTCTCTTCTTAATGCACATTTTTTTTCTAAAAGCATATAATTATAATAAAAGTCAATATAAAAAATCAATTTTTAAATTAAGACAAATTCTGTAAACATATTAATAATTTTAACTTTTGTGAAATTAGATGTATTATTTATAATATTTTTTAAATAAATATATTCAATTTTAAAATTCAAAAATTTTTATTTTTTAACATCATGATGTATTATTATATAAAAATAAGGATTCAATTGCATTAGATTAATAGGCAAAATTGTTTTTGGTACAAACAAAAAATACAATAATTTTGAGACAATAGATTCTTAAATTAATGCTACTAAATCTATATAATGGATTTTGCCCTATTTAGTTACAATATCTACAAATTGATTATATTCTTATAACCAAATGATAAAATTTAAAAAATTAATATTTAATAATTACATTTTTATCAAAAAATCAAACATGTTTTACCCCTAACATGTACTTCTTTTATTCATAAAGCATGCCTATGGTTTTAGCATAAGTTCATTCACAAGACAAATTACAATTATGTAATCTATTAGAAATTTAATATACATATGAACCATTCCTGTAGTTTTTTTTTATAAGTAAAATCAAGTTTCATATAGGACAAAAGGAGAGATAAAGTTAAATAACAAAATTAATTTGCTTAGTAGTTTCTTGTTTTGCTAAACCATCTTTAACAAAATAAAATTTTTTTAGTGTGTTTATAGCACCAAATAACACTGATATAAAGGAATTCAAATGTTATTCTTGAATGACTAAAGGCATTGTTCTCTATACTTCGATCGAGTGAGTGTAATATTGGAACCACATTTTAAAATAATTTTTTTTTACTCAAAGGCATCATTAGAAGTCATTAGTTTATTACTTGTAAGATAGTTAATAATTAAGTATGATTCAAGTTAGCATCACTAACAGAGCAAGAAAATCTCATTCAGTTCCTTTAAAACACTCCTAATATCTATTAGACATAATTTTCCTTTAAGTTAACTATCCATATTCCTTTTTAGAAAGGACATTTTAGGGAGAATCCATAACCAAGGTCTTTTTGTCAAATTTGAGACAATGCATTACTTTAATGCATCAGGGCATTTATTAGAGAGTTGATAATCTCTACTTTTAGTCAAAGATTTAATAAGAACATTACTAGATGAAAGAAAAAATGTCAATTTCAATGTATATAAGACAAGCTTATTTGGTTGCAATTAGATAATCCATGTCATAACAAAAATGATAATTTATTATTTATTACAAAAATAATTTTTTGTGGTATATGATTGCATTCTAAATGTCTAATTAGCTATTTATAGGTTATGATCACATATTTCATACAATCTAGTAGTAAAGCTATTAGGATTCATTATACTTTTGGGTTTAAATCTTAGTAAATTTTTTGGACATTTGAATACATTCTTTTCCTTTGTCTATTTTAATATCTAATTCACCCTTTTATTTTTTAGACAAAGAAGTAAAGATTATTAACAATAGGTCTTTTTATAAATCTCATTAATTTATTTTATCAAAATATTTTCTAAGCTATATGTCATGAGACCGTTACCTTTTCTCCAAAAGGTAATCTATTAGAGTATGCAACACTCATATTTATAAGGCCAATATCACCTCTTCTTGTCTAATGTGAAATTCTATTACATTCTTCCCTGTTAAATTTAACAAAAACCTTGTTGTAGGCCAGAGCCCCCTTACTTACTGCCCCCGCTTAAAGAGCTTGGTAGCAAATATTAAAGTCGAGTTAAGTTAGCTCTAATATCAACTCTCATAAAGTCATTACCCTTTCTCTAAAAGGCAACTTATTAAGGCATATAACACCTACATTTATAAGGCCTAAAATCCCCTTTTTTTATCTAATGTAGGATTTTATAGCATTCTTACTCACCAAATTTAGCGACGTCCGTATCACAAATTATGGCCCCCTTGCATACTCCTCTTACTTAGAACACTTGATGGTAGACATCAAAGTCAAGTTAAGTTAACTCTAATACCATATGTCACAAATGTACAAGTTTCACTTATGATCGTATGACACTTAGCTTATTTCCTATGCCTTTCATAAAAGTTAAGTTAGTCTTCCCCACATTATATAGTAAAGAGAGAATAGGGCACAATGAAAAACACAAAAGAGATAAAGTAGTTGGAGAATAAAAGTATTATACTACACTTAAGAGAGTACAAGTACTTTAGGATGAATGGCATATTCTCTTTAGATACAAGTCTACCCTTTCAATAGATGATGGTAATCAATCTAATTTGATAGCTACACTCAAATATTTAGAGAGTTCTACAAATATTTCTAATTTTATATACATCAAGTAAATTCTACAATGGCATATAATATTTTTGAGTCCCTGTAACTTTTTTATTTTTCAAGATACTGTAGTCTTTTAGAACCTCCTAGGGCATTTCATTATCTCCCACTTAGCTTTTGACGTCCTTGTCAAGTCCTCAAACTTTTAGAACTGTTGTCAAAATAGCCAATAACTTCTTTTATTTTTAATATTGCTTCATTCTTAAATAATCTCTTCCATTTAAACAAGTATTGAGTACCTAGTGATATACCACGTTTCTAAACAATCCGCTTACCAAACACCTTAGCAATCTCTTTGTCATAGAACTTCACCATAATTGGTGGAATCCTAATCGAAACTCCATAGCTTGAGATTTCCTTAGCTTCCTTAAATGGCTTAAGTATACTTGCATAGAAGACCAAGTGAATTTTTAGGTTCTTAGGAAAGTCTAGCCTATAAGAGACTTTACTTACCTTTCTTACAACCATATATGGTCCCTCATTTTTCTTTATGAGACCTTTATAGATAAAGAAAAAAGTCTTGAACTATTAGGGTAAGATTTTAACCATTACCTTATCACCAACAACAAACTTGACTTGTCATCTCCTCTCATCCCCCCCACTTCTCTATCTTCTTAACTACCTTATGAAGGTAAGGACGTGCTATATCAATTTACTTCTTCCATGACTTGGCCATCTTTAAAGCTCCTAGGCTTTTAATTAATGAATCCATATCCATAGTGTGTACATTAAGAATTATTGCCTAATCACCAACTCAAAAGGACTTTTCCCTATTGCTTTACTCCTTTGCAAGTTGTGAAAAAGTTAAGTCACGTCTAGGAGCTTCACTTAATTATATTAGTTGTGAGCACTTACATAATGCCTAAGATAACACTTCAAAAAAGCATTCACTCTCTCAATTTGGTTGTTAATCTAAGTATGAAAACTTACGAAGAAATACAGCTTAGACCTTATAAGATTGAACAACTCATCTCACAATTCCCTAGTGAAATAAAGGTCACAATCAGTTATAATGTGGCATGGTAACCTTTAATACTTTACCCATTTCTTGAAGAATAATCACGCTAGTAAGGATAAAAGTCTCATATATTGAAAATTGATCAACAACCACCATAATCAATCCCAATCGTTCTTACTTGGTAAAGCAAAGATGAAATCCATAATAATGGTCTCCTAAGGCATTTAAGGTGTTGGCAAGGGTTTCAGCAAGCCACCAGGTAGTTTATGTTCAACTATTTCTTGTTGGCAAACAAGCTAGGTCCTTATATACATCTCGACCTCGTTTCTCAATTAAGGCCAATAGTAAGCCACTTCTAATCATGCCCATATCCTTCTTATGCCTGGGTGACTAACCTATTTGGTATCATGGTACTCCTCAATAAGGAAGCACCTTAAATTCCCCTATTTAGGCATATATAATCACCTACCTTAGGTGTAGATCAAGTCATCCATAACCCAAAACGTTTTAGTCTTACCTTTAACAATAAGGTTAGCAATTTGTTTAGTGATAGGGTCATGCTTAAGCCCTTCTTGGACCATGTCATTGATGTCCCCTTTTATTTGAGTGATGGTGTCAATTTTGCCTTGTGACTTAAAATATCAATAACCATATTGGCTTTGCCCAACTTATATTTTAAGATATAGTCAAACTTAACCAAATAATCTTATTACCTAGGTTGGCTTTGGAGTTAAATTATTTTGGGTTTGGAAGTAACTAATGAACACATTATATATCTTTATCACAAATCATAAACTCAAAAAATAATGACACTAAGTGGGAATACACAGTGCATTAAGAATATAGCTTTATACTCTTATAGGCCACAAGATGGCCCTTTTGCATTAAGAACTCTTCAATAGTGAAGTTTAAGGCATCGATATGGACTTTGAACATCTTTATGAAGTCAGCAAAAACAAAGATAAGCATTTTGCTTACCACAGCTTTTAACCCTTCAAAGGTCATTTGTAGTCAAGGCATCCATTTTCACAACTGATTTTTCTTTAACAAGTTAGTTAAAGTAGTTGTGTAGATCGAGTATCCTTTGATGAACTGCTTATAGTAAATGGTTGAGCCAAGGAATGACCATAACTCAAACACATTCTTTAATGATTTTCATTCTTTAATGGCTTATACCTTCTCATCATCCATTCAAATTTGCCTTTTCCTGACCATATGGCCATGAAAGTCCACCTACTATATTGCCACAAAAGTGCACTTCTCTTTTTTTTTTTTTTAATGTAAAACTCATTTTCTTACAAAAGCCTTAATACAATTTATAGGTAATCTATATGGTCTTCAAAGGTCTCACTATAGATAAGAATGTCATCCAAGCAGACCACTACAAAGTAGTCCAAGAATGGTTGGAAGATTTGGTTCATAAGTATGAAGAAAGTAGCAAGGGCATTGATTAGCACAAAGGTTATTATTAACCACTTAAAAGAGCCATAACAAGTAATAAAAGTAGTTTTTGACTCATCCCATTTAGCAATATGAGCTTAATAGTATCCCAACTGTAAATCCACCTTCATAATCCACTTGGCTCATCTCAATCTATCAAACAAGTCAGGATTAAGAGGAAAAAAGTACTTGTTTTTTATTGTAATCTTGTTGAGTGCCCTATAGTTGATATACATATATAATGAACCATCATCTTCTGGAATAAGATTAGGACACTATAAAAAGCCATCAAAGGTCGACTTTGATTCACATCAAATAAATTAGTTAGTTGCCTCCCTAACTCTTCGAACTTAGCCAATAACATACAATAAGGGGTCATACCAGGTGGCATAAACCCTAATTCCAATTTTATCTTATGATCTACCTCCTTCCTTAATGGAAGTCACTTAGGTAAATTGGGAGGCATCATATCTTTGTTCCCCTCAAAAACATTTCTAATCTTTTAAGGTAAGTCCACCTCTTAAGAGCTTAAGGGGTCATTGGTCACCATTATAATCAAGTAAGTAATTTCTCCTCATTTAAAACCCATCACTATTTACATTACCATAAGGACTTCCCATCCTTTGTCTTTAAGATGGAAAGAACCATGGATAGGGCCTCCTTCTTAAATACATACATAAAGTTTATGTACAGCATAAAAACAACTTATACCTTACAAAAGAAGTTTATGTCAAACATAATTTTAAAAATGTCTATATGTGCCACCAAGAAGTCAATCGTGCCTTTTTATAGACCAAGGCCCATTTGCACACCTCAAGCAACACCACTCAAGAGCTTGGCACCAACATTGACAGTCTTAAGCCAACTCTCACCATTAGTTATGTTTAAATCAAGTCATTTAACTTCCTCCTCAATCATAACGTTATGGGTGGCACCCTTGTCAATCATGACTTAGGTATGTTGGCCATTGATTTGTATATCCATGAATATTAGTAATGGAGACCTTTTTAGGTCTCACACTGAGAGGGGAATGACTTAATGTAAGATGTTTACTTTTTACAACTCTATCTGGATTTAACCTCTGTAACTTGTTAGAGCTAATGATTTAATTTTTATTTCTTCTTCATATGAGAGCAATCATATAGATATTAATCAAACGTGAACACCTAAGAACACACGATAATTTTTACATGATTCACCTACAATGTGTGAGGTACATTCACGATGTGATAGGATCACTCCTAAATCACATAATCTACTCTTGTTATTAAGGGATACAATTTGGTTGTGGAAAGATCACTCCTTAACCACTTATAGAAAAATCACTCCTTAATCACTTACAATGATCAAGATCATTGAGTTGATCTCCCAATTACTTCAAAAGTATCCAACCTTTTTTCAAACAATTTATCAAGATTTATAATGAAAACTTTCCTGGAGAAATATCACTCAATGTGCATAGGCTGCTAATAAAGAAAGCAGATCTTCTCTTTCCTCACTACCGACTTTATTTAGGCTTTGCTAGTCTCTTCTCTACAGGTTATTTTCACTACAAGTTATTTCTGTTGCAAGTTTTCTCTGCTATAGGTTCTTTCCTCCTGCTATTAATGTTGCCTCATTTACTACCTTGGCAAGATCTCTCCTCTACTGTCGATGCTACCTTAATAGGTTTTCTTTCCTAACTATTAATGTTACCTCTCCTATTGCATTGGAAGGTTGCCTTCACTACTACTGCAAGCTACCAAACTTGCAACCAGGGCATGTTTTCTCTCCTACTATTATAAGCTATCGAACCTATTATCGAGCATGTTTTCTCCTCTACTACTGTAAGCTATCAGACTTGCTATCAGGGCATGCTTTCTTCTATATTGTTACAAGTTATCAAACTTGATGTCAAGACACGTTTTCTCCTTAACTGTCAGACCTACTGTCAGGAAACATTCTCTCCTTAGCTACTATAAACTACTAGACCTACTGTTATTGCTGCTTGTATGTGTTGCTATCGTTGCCTATGCATATTGTATCGCTACCTATACGTTATGCTATTATTGCCCATACATGTTGCTATCACTACCTGCACGTTCTACTATCATTGTCTTCACGTGCTGCCATCGCTGCCTAAATGTCTGCTATTGTTATCCACACATGCTACTATTGTTGCCTACATGTTCTGTTATCATTGTCTTCACATGCTGCCACCACTACTTGCATGTTCTGCTATTGTTGTCCACACATGTTACTATTACTACTTGTACATTCTGCTATAGCTATCTGCACATGCTACTCTTGTTGTTTGCTCATTTTGCTATTATTGTACATTTTATTATCACTATTCACACGTGGTGTTATCGTTGCCAACATATTTTGCTTTTGCTGTCTGCACATACTGCTATCACTCCCTGCACATTCTACTTTTACTGCCTACACATGCACGGGCTGCTATTGTTGTCTACACAGTCTACTTTTGTTATTTGCATGTGTATGAGCTACTATCACTATCTGCATGTTCTACTGGCTACCTGTATGTACATGAGTTGTTATCACTACATACACATTATGCTTAAGCTTGTTGTTACTCCTGCAATTTTCAACTGCTGGTTTACTTGCTCCTGTTGCCTGAAGGTTGTTACTATATATGCTACAACTACTGGACATGCTGCACTCGTTGGGATTCCCTAATATACATGCTACAATCACTAGTTTGGCTACTGGACATGCTGCACTCGTTGGGATTCCCTAATATACATGCTACAATCACTAGTTTGGCTATTGGACATGCTGCACTTACTGGTATAGCCTCCCAAACATGCTGTAATTTTTGATTTAGCTACTAGACATGTTACACTTACTGGTATAGCCTTCTGGACATGCTGTAATTTTTTAGATTTCAAGTTATTGGACGCACTGCAATTTCTAGGATTACAACATGCTTGACGTGCTACTGGTGCGGGAATGCCTATTGGTTGTGTTATTGGTACAAGGATCTCTTACTACATATTGCTGGTTTGTTACCCTTGCTGCTACTCCTACAATCTGCAGGTTATAGATTACTACCTTTACTATCGGACTACACCTTCTACTAGATCCTGCTGATTCTTTTTCACCTTTTGCAGTTGTTAGTTTTTACTACACCTTCTACCTAATCTTGCTGTTGTACCTCTCCTTAGTGTGGCCAACTGCTACACTTCTCTTTTGTGTGTGGTTGGCTGTTGCACCTTTCCTTTGGTGTGGCCTGCTATTGCTCTCCTTGCCTGCCTCTCTCTCTTGGTTGGCTACTACAATTAGGTTTTCCTTTCTTTCAAACAATTCTGCAACATACACACTCTTATAAGGTGCATAGGTTATTTATAGAACCTTAAGATTAGGGTTACATGATCATCAACGGTCATCATTGATTCCCAACAGTTGCCCTACAATCAATAGCCAGATTTGATTCCTAAAATTTAGGGTCAATGGTCAAGAATCAACAGTCAGCTTTGACCCCTAAAATTTATGGTCACGATTAACATTGACTCATCAACTTCAAGGTTGACTTGTTATTATTGGTTTTGCCCAAGGACCTCTCTGCATCTTAATGGTATTCATAACATCAAATCAACACATACAATTATATAAAATGGGGTTGACAACAAATCCAATATTAGTCATTAAAGATGGGTTCAACAATTAGCCCTTTGCCTTCTGTTGCTTTAAGCTTTTGTTTAGCCTTGAGAGCATTAAGTAATTATAAAAAACCAATCTACTTTTCCAAATCATCGATTGGTTATGCCTTTCATTGCTTAACCATGGCTACCAATGGACTAAGTTTTGGACAATTTTTCATAACATGCAGCCCTTTGCACACAAACACCCTCCCCTAAGTATTGTGAAGAACTTTTTCTTCTCCTCAGAGTCCTTTTAAATGGACGACTTATGCCTACCCTTGCCTTTGTCTCTTTCCCCCCTACCTTTGGCGAAGTTATCCTTTGAACTCTTAGGCTTAGAAGGCCATTTACCAAAAAGGAACTCCGTAGTTACAATAGCCACATACATGTCTTTTGCCCCATACTATTGCACCTCTTGCTTGGCTCAATATTGGAGTCCATTCACTAAGTAAAATAATATGTCCTTTACTCCTAGTTTAAGGATTTTTAGTAATAATGTTGTAAAATCTCTAATATAGTTGTGGATAGAGGACTTGTATTTCAACTCCCTCAACTGCTTGCACACTTCATAAACCATATTCTTAGGATAAAATTGCCTCTTAAGTTCCTTTTTGAAGTCCTCCCACATGGTTATGATGCAAAGTCATTTTTGCATATCTGATGCTTCTTACGCCACCATAAGGTTACAATGTCAACAAGACAAAAGATTATTGTGTTCACTTTCTCTTGCCCATCAACCATTTTAAGGCACTCAAAGTACCTCTTTGGGCTTACGAGTTTTCACCCTAGGAGCTCCCTTTGAACCATCATCATTGGCCATGACTTTCTTGCACATGGCTACATCTTGGTGCATCTCTTCCAAAAAGGCCTTTAAAGAGGCCATTTGAGTTTGTAAGCTCCCAAAGGTCCTCATGATTATCACTTTGAAAACTTGCTCACCTTTATGGAGCCTTGCATTAGTGGAAAGAGACTCTTAAACATCCCCTCTAACTTTGTCAACCTCCTCTAATGTGTAAGACTTCAAAGTGTCAAAGTCGTATTCCATGCACTCAATATGTATGCCCATCTTAGCCATTACCTATTTAAGGATGTTGGCCCTCTCCTTCAAAGTGGTAAGATGTGTAGTGGTACAAGTTTTATTGCGGCCATGGTCCTTCCTCTTGTTCCCACCTTGAGTGGGAGAAGGAACACATCCTTTATCCATTAGTTAATGCTCCATTTAAAATCCTCTCTTTTTATGCAATGTGGTATTCTTTCACATATAACTCTAAACAATTAAAGGATCCTATTATAAAAGGAAAAAGAAAATCTTGTTGAGATGTTTGACCATGATTGTCTAAATTAGAATGGCACAGACCATATTTCCAATGGTACGTGCTTTTCTGCTTTTGTTTGATATAAATAATCAATCAATCTTTATTTTATTTTCTTTAAAATAACTAAATAAAATTATTAATAATTTATTATTCCTACTTATTTTTCCTAAATTATACCCACATAATGATCCTCACAAAAAAAAAAAAAACAAAAAGGTGGGATCGTATTGCAACATACGGCAAAGAATATATAGTTTTGGTTTATGAAATTTAGAATTTCAGAATGAATTATCACTTTTCTGTTTTTTGTTTTTTTGAATTTTGCTGTTTTATATCAACCCCCAGAGTTGTGAAAAAAAAAAAGAGCAAAAAAGAAAAAGTTTCAATTACTACACTTTAAAAGAAATAACCAGTGAATTATGCATCCAAAATGCAGAAGGCACAGTCACAATATGAAAAATAAAAATGTTATAACAAGAAAAAGAAAAATTCAGGACACAAAAGTATTCAAAAAAGAAAAAAAGAAAGACTGTCTGAGCGTGCAGGGAATTGGATTCCGGGAATCACAGTTGACTTTCGTTGATGTTTAGACCGTCCCTCGAATCATCGGAAGCTATGGGTTGCGAACTAGGCACAAAGGAGGCCGGAGATTCCTCTGGAGTTGACCATCCACTCTCGATCATTGGGCACTGCCTGATCATATCGCCCTCCCCAGTTTCATTCATCATGACCAAGTTACATGAGATTCTTTTTGCGAAAAACTTTTTGTTCTTCCTCTGGTGCCTGTCACCAACCAAAATGACAATGTGAGTCTGATCCAAAGTTGAATTTTGATCTATGATCCATGTCTCAAATGATTATAAAATACTGTAGTCCACTCACTGATAAAGAAAAGAGTCTAAGATGTATAGAATTGAAGAGTTTAGATTTTGATATCTTTAAAAAAATGTGGACTTTTCTAATTTGATTCAATGTTTTTTTTTTTTTTCGTTTTTTTAGCTAAATCAAGTTACTTCAATGTCAGATGTAAGTAAGGGGGAGAGAAAAAAAAAAAAAAACTAAGTGGAGATGAGGTAGAACAAGGATTTTATGTAAGATGAGGTATGGATGCATATTAGGAGTTTTGAGGGGTACGCAGTGTGATATCGTTTTTGCAAAAACCTTAAACTTGGGATAAATTTATAAATTTTGAAAAGAATGCTGGTAGGCTCATGATTGGTGGCAAGGAAACTTTTTTTTTTTCTCTGAAAATGAAAAAAGGTAGTTTTTTTTTTTTTTTGAAAAAAAAAAAAAGAGCAATGCAAGTTTATTGTAATACATGAAATTTCTTTTAAAAAAAATTTACACCTATCATTATTTCAAAGAAAATATTTAGGAAAAGTAGCAAAAAGTAAACAAAGTAACAGCGAGGCTTGCCTTGGCTTTTTCCTTGCTTGGACTTTGCCCAGCAATTCAAGCGGGCCACTCCTTGGAGGGCTAAATGTGCTAAAAGTAGCGTTTACAGTTCAGTTAATTAGTCGAAAATTAATCTCGATAAAAAAAAAAATTGAAAGTTCCAATTTTGATTTTTTCAAAAAAAAAAGAATTATGGTTAACATTATATAAATTAAATAAGCGATTGTTTGATTCACATTATACTTTATTGATATTTGTTTCTTAGAAAAAGTTCATAGTAACAATTTTTGCTCTTATTAGAATAATGCATATATATATATATATATATATATATATATATATGTATAAATGTGCGAATAAAATAAAATTTTGGTTTTGTTGGGTTAACTGCAGTATTCTGAAATTAAAAACCTTACCTGAATACAACAAAATCGATTTATATTGATTAAGTTAACAAGTCAAAAATTTCAGCTTTTTAAGTGCTGTTGGATCTTTGTCTTCGATTAACCATTTTTCAACAGCCCAAGTTCTGACCTGTCAAAGACCACCCATGTTGGATCAAGGCTTGTGATCTTTCAGCCACTTCCAGTCTTAGCGGAAACCCCATTACCACTTCCTTTTGTGGCACAGCCTGCAATTACAAGATTCCATGAGCATTTCACTATAGGTTTCCAACAAAAGGCTCTTGCTTTCAGCGGAGAGCTTGGGAGAGATTTTTTCTTTTTCGGTCCATACCCCGTATTTTTGGCAGAGGTCCAGAACTGCTTGAAGCTTTGCAAACTTGGCATCGTTGTTCCATTCACTGTTCTCTTTAGCAAAGGACAGATCTTGAAATTCCACAGCCCAGACATCCTGCGATGTCTTTATGGATACTGCAGCCCAGAAATGATTCATTTTAATGAACCAAATTACAGAATCAAAGACGCTTAGGCAACCTGATATAAAAAAGGACTGTAGCAGAAAGGCTTAAAAATGGGAAACTCACAGGGGATGTTAAGCCAGGGCATGGCTCCGAGAAGGGTGACGGTACAGCCGGCGGATGCTACATTCTTCAGGGCCCATTCAAGTGCCTCTGTGGTGAACTCCTTGAGCCCATCCGTGACAATGACCACATGTCTACTCCAAGGGCTTGCTGATCCTGAACGCTGGCCCTGCGTAAGAGAGTCTGCTAATAACGGTCTCCGGGAACTTCTCCTAAAAGGGCTTAGCATTGCTCTGCCTTCTCCTCTTCCGAATAAAAATGTCATTGCGTTGCACTACAAGAAAAATGAATGGTGGGAGAGGGAATGCTTGGTTTGGTGCTGTGGAGATATATAGTTTTCTAATTAGTCTCAAGACTGCCTGCATAGGGAAAAACCAAAGCGGGGTATTAGAGGGAACCTATGGCTGCTTTGTAAGCGTTACAAACAAAGGCTTTTTTCAGCTTCTCACATTGATGCCAAAACTTCGAGGGCCTATGCAGCTTAATCAAAGATGCTGATTTGCAAGTAGCGACGAAGAGCCTTGTTGTGCTTCGACGTTTGTACGAGCAATCGAGACAGAGTTTGGTTGAAGGAAACTTGTCCCCAGTGGGATTAGAGGCCAAAAAATTGCATAGCCAAGTTCTCTCGACCTTCCTCCTTAGTCGAAGCAATGACCTACAACACAACATTATCTTAGTGTCCCTTTGCGCATCACATTTGCCGACGCCCAAATGCTACTTTGGTCAACGGAGTGTAAAATGTGTCACGTTATCTTCCAAGGCGACGTTACCAATTACAGTGAGCTTATTCAGATTTACATTAGCGGGATATTCGCTGCATTTTTTGTCATGATTTCAAGGAGTGGATGCTGTCCCGCTCTTCCTAAGGTGGCAGGCCGAGAACAACATTTCTTGATACCATTATCAATTGGGGATTGCTTCCACGGTACACACTGCATAAAACCGTCCAGAGGAATTGCTTTTTTTTTTTTAATAGCAGTAAATAGCAGTAAAGAACATGCATGGTTCCAACTTGCAATAGGAACGCAAGATATTGGCCAAAATAAAGCATAACTTTTAATCACCAGGAAACCGGTACCCAGATCTAGGACACATGAAAATTTTTCCAAAATTGCACATCAATCAAATGCGCATTTCGCACACTTTGAATCTTAACTGCCTTTGAACAATGGTGACTCAAAATGCTCGAGGCCATTCACTGTTTGTTCCCTTTCGAAGTACTGGCTTTGCTAGGGAAGGTGGAAGTTAGAAATGCAGACATGAAAGTAAAGAACAAGACGGATCTTTTCACTCCTCTCAATGTTATCCTTATCTGTTAATATCATATCATAGCCCAGTTGGGAATTGGGATGCCCATGCTGGTCATCCCTTTGTACTTAAGAAAAACGCCCTTCAACAGAATTGAACTTCTCCTAGAAACAACTGAGTGGCTACCAATGAATTGTCACAATTTGTTGAAGAGCGAACATTGATTTACATGACATTTTTTTTTTTTTCATGTACATCAGGAAAATATACACTGCAACACTGAAATTGAGAAAGACCACTTAAAATTTATAGCAAGGTGCTAAAAATAATGGAAGATTGATGACATAAAAGGACCAAATGAACCTTAAACTTTCCTAATCATTAGGTTTAACCAAACCAGAATACCAACTACTGTCATTACCAACTGCAAGAAGGCAATATACAGGCAACAATCAAAGGATTATCTCGACTGTAGTAAGTGTGGCTGTGTAATTAACCCAGTAACCTGATGTTAGCCAGAAACTCAAGTAACTAAGCAAAAAAGTGAAAACAGTTCATCGCAAAACAGCCGCATGACCAAAAGATTTACAGCAGGAACTAGGAGGGCTGGCCCTTTTACATGGGGATGAACTTAGTCTCCTCTTCTTGTCATTTCCAAGCATAAGATTCACTATCTCCTTGCTCCTTAAACTAGGCATGTTCCTTTTTGTGTATCGCAAAGCTTCCTCTATCTCTGAAAGCTTACCACCCCTTGTTGAATGTCTTTTGCAGCTTCGATTCTCTGCTTTCAAATGATGATGAATCTGATCTCTGACTCCTGAAATTTACATGCATGTTAATGGAGTTCTAGATCAAGTTACCAAAGCTGGTAGAAGAGTATTGAGTTTCATAAGTTCCTTTACCTGATGGCCCTACTTTTGCAATTGGATGCAGAGATTTGGGTGGCGTTGCAGGATGAAGACCATTTCCAATAATTCTGTTGCTAGCCTGGTTGCAATAATTTTCATTGACAGAAAAAATTGCATCATGGCATTCACCCAATTCATGCGGCTCTGAAACAACAATCATGGGGTCAACGCCATCTTTAGATTCATCACAGCATAAATTTTCTTCACTTTTACTCGTTGCACAAGAAATCTGCTCAGAAACTCCCACTGCCTCATCCAAAATCTCACTTTTCTTCCTCTCAAACAATTTTCCAGAAGACAAGGTGATTGAAGTTCCATCAGCTACATCCTCATTTACAGCACCTTTGCCATTTTCAACATTAGTCATGCCAATTTCTGAAGTGCATTCACCATCCATGTTCTCCAGAACTGATTTAGGTGATGCATTTGTAATGCTAAGATTTGAACACAGTTTTTGTGTGTCTATCAAACTTGAGAACCAAGGTGTATCCTCTCTGGCATAGAATAAAATATAGGCAGCTTCAGATAGCACAAAATCTTCTTCAACCTTGATGACCTGCCAAATAAAAATGAAGTATTATCAGATCGTTTGCACATTTGTCCAACATTACATCCAATAACAGTCATTTTAGATATCATGACAAGTATGCATTATGCACAATTAAATGGGAATTATGGCAAACATTTTTAAACCATGAAACCAACAAGGACTTTATCCATTGTGCACAATCCAAACACTTCGGGCCAGAGAAAAGAAAAAGAACACTCCAGGCAAGATGATTTTTAAATGAAAACGCTAGAGATATAAACCTAATATTAAAATATGAATCCTTGTACAACTTGAAATACCAGCATCTTAACCATAAATTTTGACAGGAAAATGCCCAAGTAAAAACATAAGTCCATATTTCAAATGACATAATTATTGGCAGTAAAAAGTAAGGTTTTTTGCATTTTTCTTTTGTAAGGTCAATAACCATGAATTGCCTGGTAAATGCTGGGAGAAGTAAAACTTGCAATGCAAAAGAAAGAAATTGATCAAGAATTTTAAAAGGCTTAAAAATTATTTAAACAGAATAACACTACCACGTACTTTTTGAACCTAAGGCTTTGCTACTTCAGGCAATTCAAAATATAATACAAAATGCAACCATTCCACCCAAAAAGTCTGGTTTTAGTTCAAAATGATCAATACGTAGAATCAGAACAAGTTTTCACTGAGTATTTTGCTGGAATGTACACTGAAGTTTAAAGAAGGTTCAAAATTAAAAATAAAAAACTAAACTTTTCAACAAAAAATAACAAAACTTGTACGATCTATCAAGATATGACTCAGTACCGATATTCACAGCAGGACCTGGATAGTATATTTTGGCCCCTAAAAAAAATGAGTAATACTACGGGTGCTGGGATCTTCACTAAGAATCTATAACAAAATGATGAGACATGGGATATGGACAAAAAGTTTTTGAACATCTATGGGGCTCCACCTGCCAAAATTAATGAGCGGAGTATTGTGAAAATATATGTTAGAACCAAACTATGCGACATTAATTGGTAAAAGATTTCCAGTATGAATTTTAGTACCATTTGCATTACGCAAACAAATTAAATAGGAACCAATAATGCAACCTCAAGCAAAATTATGATCGATTACCAATCAGAAACTGAATCTGACAATATTTACCATTGAGTCATCCAATTTGTGCCATGTGCCTGGAGATGACCGTACATAACAAAAGTAGTGTCCAGAAGTAGGCAAAGGCCCATCATGCACTACAATGGCGTATAGCTGATATTTCAAGTTTGCCTGTCAAAAAATGTGAAAAATGAAATGTTATAATTATTACTTGAAAGTAAAACGGCTTTGCAAGTTAACATTTTTTTCATTTTTTCTGGTAAGTTGCAAGGAAACTTAATTTGAAATGTGAGTTATAATGCTTCATCTTCCTAGACAACATTGATCTTTTGTGGCAATACTGAATTAGATTGGTAAAAGAACCTCGATTACTCAACTTGAAAGTTCTCCAAATCATCCCTATGATAGTTAGCACTAACATATTTATTTCAAAGCCAGAAGCTTTAAAAGTCGTTAGCATCATCATCCCACCAGTTATAGGCTTATCTGACTTACATTACCCTCTTCACTGCAAATGGTGTAGGGATTCAAGTTCAACTCCAGTGGAAAATCCACATGCTTTCCAATCTTCTCAATTGATAATCCATCAGTCTTGAACCTCTTCAAATGCATAATGGCAACTGAAGGAGCCTGGTCCAGCATAAGTTGCTTCTCCCTGGATTGTCCTTCATTGCAGTTCTCACAAATTCGCTTTTCCTCTGAGTCTTCGATTTTCTCCACCTTGGTAAAAGATTCCAGAGCACACTGAAGAGTGCCCACATCTTCAATCTCCAAACTGAGGTCAATCAGGGCCTCATACTTATTTGAGCAGTGACCACAATTGCAACATTGCAACTACAAATTCAAATGGGAATGCAAGAAAAAGA
Source organism: Ceriops zippeliana (assembly GCA_037897445.1). Classification (NCBI taxonomy): domain Eukaryota; kingdom Viridiplantae; phylum Streptophyta; class Magnoliopsida; order Malpighiales; family Rhizophoraceae; genus Ceriops; species Ceriops zippeliana. The sequence continues at coordinate 359,464 of JBAPLH010000205.1, read as the reverse complement.
AAACATTAGTCAAAGAAGCTTTTGTTATATAAAAAAAAAAACTGTGTTGCATACATAAAATACCATATAAAATGAAGAGATGATTTTCTATCAAATCAGTTTGTGAGAAAACATAATGAATATGAACCAATAAAATGATTTAGCCAGACATACTTTGCTTAGGAGTCGACCACCGAATACTGACTCCACTATATTATCTTCTACTGAAGACAGTGTCTCGCCATTTGGGAATGAATCCAAAAAACATCTCTCAAGTCTATTGAGTAAGCATTGGAGGAATTCGTGGGCATCTTCCTGGTAGTATCTCTGGAAACTAGAAGAAATGTCTGATTATTAATGGGTCAGGGATCACAAGCAATTATATAACTGAAGCGTCGTCCAACAAGTGTCATACATATGCACTGCAGGAGCATTCAAAACATCAATCCTACTACGACTGAATGAGATAACTTAATGTTGCCAATTGGGAACGTCTGATTCTTTTAAACACAGTTCCAACAGGTAATAGGTAGAAATTGTTCATTGTTATGCAAATATGCACAAGAGACCTACGCATTGGCCCGTACCAAATAGACAGGGTGACCTGGTAGTGCATGTTTCTTAGTAATTAACAGATAAGGATACAGTTCAAATTGTCAAAAAGTTTGACTGGTGAGACCACTTTCCCGGAAGAAGTTAAAGAGAGTTCAATGTGCTCGCAAAGAGCACAATGAATACAGAATCCTTCAGCACCACCTGCAAATACCCAATATTCAACGTTAAATTTTAAACTAAAAGCCAATAAAACAACTGGGACACTAAGGTGACATTCCAGAAAACTCACAGGGCACCGTGTGATTGGAAGAACGAAGAGCCTTAACCAGTGACACGGTATGTGTGAAGCATTGCAAGATTGCATTGATAAAGCATGTATTACCAAGATTTGAAAGCCCAGCGCCCTGCAAAACCAACATCAAAGGGGGCAAAAAGAAAAAGAAAAGAAGATCACCGACTCAGAACACAAGTGTAATTGAATTCAAACACATGAATTATTAACATACACACCAGAACAAGTGGAAACAATTACACGGAGACTCACCACTCCAGTAGGTCCAGTTTTCTGCGTATGAAACGAGAAACCATGAGGCTTATCTTCGCGGGCCACAGTTTCTTTCATTGAAGAATCCCAACCTGTCTGCCAACTGCACCGTCTGTTGCACCAATATCCACCATGGATAGGACAAGGAAAACGACATCGCGATGGGTTACCCAGGGATTCATCTCCTTTTTCAATCTCTGAATCCATGGCAGACCCAATTCGATCTGGCAATGAAGCGATCGCTGACTGACCATCCAAGGCCACATTAGGCGGAGATGGGGAAGACCCATTGGCAGTTTCAGCCATTACAGGCAGACTGAAAGAAGACCCGCCGAGATTTGGCCCAGCTGCCAAACGCGCCAGTCTCCGAAGAAGAAGAGATAAAAACGAGAGACAGAGAATTGAAGAGAACAAGAGGAGAAATCTGACAAGAAAAAAGAGTTTGTCTGTGGGGGGGGGGGGGGGACAATGAGCCTTGTTTGAGTTGGGGGTTTGGGGGGGGGGGGGGCTTGTTGTAGAGAAATCCAAAATGGAATTCGAGAAATTTGAGAAGGATTTTGAAAGTTTTTCCCAGTTGACAAAAGGGAGGGAAAGGTTTCTTTTTAGAAATGTTTTTAAAAAAGGGAGGGAAAACTCTGAACCGCCCGCCCTGTTTTTTTTTTTCTCTTTTTTTTTTTTTGACAGATCCAAATGGTCAAATTATTAATAAAATAAAACAATTGAAGAGAGAGAGAACACATAAATTGTGGATTATGATTCCATCCTTCGCGCCCACAGGAGATAAAAGATAAAAGATAAACAATGTCCTTTTCCCTCCAAAATAAACATAAATGTAGTAAGGAAGGGATAGATAAGCTGATACAAATTAAATAATAAACACAGTTTAATTCTCATCAATCTCAGTTTGGCGTGTGTATACATATAATATATATATTTTTTTATTATTTATTTAAATTAAAATTTTATTATTAATAATTTAAAATCAATCAGATTATCATTAATAATTAAGAATTAATTTGATTAATTTATTAGTTTGAATTATATTCATAAAAAGAAAGAGAAAAAAAAAATATTTTTCGCTACATCTTCTTCTGACATGGGATGTACGGACAATGCCCATTATCTTTGTCCTCTCCGTGTGTCGGCACATGTTCAATAGCCAACTTATTGCATCAACTAAACCTAAACTTTATGTCACCGAATTAGGTTTGAAACATACTTTAAACGTGTTAGTCTATGCAATACTTAATCAATCTTGTGAGAGAAGACGTTAAGTAAACTTTGGAAAGTTTAAGAGAACCGACTTGTAATTGAAAAAAGTTGGAGAGGAACAAGGAAACCCAATGCACAAAAGAGAAAGCGCCATGTAAAAGAAAGAATTTACAATTCAATAGTGTGTTATAAATGAGAGGAGTGAAGGTATTTATAGTAATTTTACCTTCTCAATGTGTAACTACAATTTTTCTAAATTTAAAATATCTTAGATATTTATAAGAGAGAATACCTAAGCACTTATGTAGAAGGTTTTAGCCAAATTTTTTGGATATCAATTGGGTTAGGCGTCCAACTGGCCTAGTGTGTCAATGTTTTTGGACGGGCCGTGACATCTTCCCCTACTTAATCCCATGACGTCCTTGTCACACATTTGTCCTTGTAACGTTGTATATGATAATTGTCAAAGCAAATCTTCTTATTCCCAACTAACCTCATGGTCCGGTAGATCTTTCCACTTGACTAAGTACTCGACGTATTTAGAAACTCCTCTTTTTCGTATCACTTTATCAATAAGGATGCATTCCACTTCCTTGTTGAATTTGGTGATGACGGCAGTTGGTGCACGTTTGGACTCCCCACGGTTCGGATCTTCGGTGTCTTCATGAAAGTTTTTCAAAAGACTTACATGGAAGACATTGTGAATTTTGAGTCTTGGAGGTATTTGGACTTGGTAGGCGGCCTTCCCTACTCATTTGATTATGGGAAATGACTCTTCGTATCTTCTCACCAGGCCTTTGTGCACTTTGCGTAAAGACTTGAATTTGTTAGGTAGCAATTTTACCATCACCAAGTCTCCCTCCGTGTATTCTTTTGAGCATCGCTTGGCATCATCTCACTTTTTCATCCATTTGGCAGCTTTGTCGAGGCAAGCTCTTGTGATGTTTGCCTCATCGTGCCATTCTTTTGCAAATTTGAAGGCTGTGGTTGCTTCTTGTGTAAGAAGAGGCAACAGCACTTGGGGTTAGAGGCTGTTGTCCCGTGACAATTTCAAATGGACTTTTGCCTACTTATTCACTCCTTTGGAGGTTGTAGGAGAATTGAGCAATATCAAGCAACTTTGCCCAATCTCGTTGGTGGGCACTAACATAGTGTCGTAGGTATTGTTCCAACAAAGCGTTAATGCGTTCGGTTTGGCCATCGCTTTGGGGATGGAAGCTGGTTAAGAAATTCAAATCAGTCCCTAACAATTTAAACAACTTGCACCAGAATTTACCTATAAAGCGGGGATCTCTATCGCTTATTATGCTTTTACATACTCCTCATAACTTCACCACATTCTTAAAGAATAAACGAGCTGTTTCATCGACTTTGCAATTAGCGAGAGTTGGAATGAAAGTGGTGTACTTACTGAATCAATCAACAATCACCATGATGCTTCCAAACCTATTGGACTTAGGTAAGACTATAATGAAATCCATTAAGACACTTTCCCAAGATTTTTCGGCGATTGGTAGTGGCTCAAGTAAACAAACAGGACGTTGTTGTTCTACCTTGTCTTGTTGGCAAACAAGACAAGTCCTCACATAGGCCTCAACATCATCCTGCATTTGTGACCAATAATAACTTTGTTGGATAAAGGTAAAGGTTCGTGTCATACCTGAGTGACCAGCCCATAGAGAATCGTGGCACTCCTTGAGAACGTCCCTTCGTAAGCTTCCCCACTTAGGTACAAAGACTCGTTGGCCAACCGTTATGAGAATTCCATCGTTTAGCCAAAACCGTCGAGTCTTCCCTTTACTCCCCAATCTTAGCAAATTCTTAGTCAAATTGTCTTGTGACGTCCCCTCCTTGATTCATTCGAGAAAGTCACTCTTTGGTGTGTTAATGGTTAATGATGCTAATTCTGCCTTTCAATTTAACATATTAGCAACAACATTAGCCTTACCTGGCTTATATTGGAACTTGTAGTTAAATTCGACCAAGAAGTCTTACCAACAAGTTTGCTTAGGGCTCAGCTTCTTTTGTGATTGGAAGTAGTTTGTAGCGACATTGTCAGTCATGACCACAAATTGACTTCTAAGCAAATAATGCCTCCATGTGCATAGGTAGTGGATGATGGCAGTCATCTCCTTATCTTGGATGGTATATCGCCTTTCTATATCGTTCAGCTTACGGCTTTCGTAGGCAATGGGATACCCATCTTGCATCAATACTCCCCCAATGGCAAAGTCAGATGTGTCTGTGTGAACTTTGAAAGCCTTCTCATAGTCGATAATGCCATGGCGGGTTTCTTATAGACTGGGTGTTTCAATCTCTCAGAGGAAGATTGACTCCTTCAACTAATGTCATGTGACATTCTTTTTGAATAGTTCTGTCAATGGTGTAGCTATGGTAGAATATCCTTTGATAAACCATTGATAGTAGTTAACCAATCCTAATAACGATCGTAATTCAGGGACTTTTGTTGGAAGCTCCCACTCCTGAATGGCATAGATCTTTGCTTGATCCATCAAAAACTTGTCATCCTTGATCTTATGACTAAGGAAATCCACCTCTTGTTTCGCAAAAGAGTACTTCTCCTTCTTAACGTATAGCTCATTTTCATGTAAAATTTAAAAGACTTGTTTCAAGTGATCTTTGTGCTCCTTAAGGGTGTTGTTGTAGATCACTATGTCATCCAAATAAACTACCACGAATTTATCAAGGAAAGGATGAAGTACCTTATTCATTAGCGTGCAGAAGGTAGCAAGGGCATTGGTGAGGCCAAAGGGCATAACTAGGAACTTAAAAGCTCTGTAACGCGTTACGCTACAGTTTTCAGCTCATCACCAAGTGCTATACTAACTTAATAGTACCCCGACCTTAGGTCCAGCTTCGTGAAGTACCTTGCCTTCCCTATTGATCAAAGAGATCGACTATTAGTGGATTTGGGTACTTATTCTTGATAGTTACCTTGTCTGAGGCTCGGTAATCTATGCACATTTGTAGTGATCCATCCTTCTTCTTCTGGAAGAGGACTGAGGCACCGAAAGGGGCTTTTAATGACAGAATGTAGTCTAACTCAAGCAAATCTTTAAGTTGCTTCCTCAATTTTGCGAGTTCAAGAGGTGTCATGCGATAAAGGGCCATAACAGAGGCTTTATCACCCAGTTCCAACTCGATGTGATGATTTACATCTCGCCTGGGAGGCAACTTTGAAGGCATCACATCCTTGAATTCTTCAAGGACAGCTTGGATAGGTTGTGGGAGTGCAGAAGTAGGCTTCATTACGTCTTCCTCGTCCCTTAGTTCCCTCATGGTGGCAACGTAACTTTGATCCACCTTGAGATCTCGTTTGAATTGCAAGGTAAAAATCATTAATGCCTTGGATTTCTCTATGCTTTTCAACAAAATCACTCGGATCTTATGGTTGTCGAGAATTACAAAGGAATTTGATGCAGGAACCGGAAAAGCTAAAGTTTTGCAAAAGAAAGCAAGACTCAAAACCATTTTAAATCATCTATAGGGACAATGGTAAAGTCTAGCTTACCTTGCTAATCGCCAATCTTGACAACTACTCTTTCCGCTATCCCATGAATTGGCTTGACTTCGGAATTGACTGCCTTGATAGTGCCAACTTCCTTAGAAAGTTTAAGACCTACTTGTTTGGCTTATTGTACATTCATGAAGTTGTGTGTGGCTCCCGTGTCTAGCATAGCACCCACAACTTTGCTTTCAATGGACGTATCAACGTACAATAAGCCTTTCTCCTTAGGGACTATAGGAGAAAAAAACTTGGAGAGAGTACTCAAGCGTTGGATAGCTACCAAATCAGCTTGTGGTTCCTCTTTAGACTTCTCCTTATTGAGTTCCGCTACAATAGCATTCATCGCTTTGCGTTTAGGGCAACCCTTAACTCAATGTGGTCCGTCACATATAAAGCATGGCCTCGAAGGTCCATCGTGCTTGCTCAAAGAGTTCTTAGGCTTGCCACTTAAGCATTTCTGATGTCCTTCCTCCTTATGGCTTGTTTCCCTCTTCTGTCCACCCTTCTCTCTCTCACTTTTATTATAGTTAGGCTTTTTATTTTTGGAATGGGTTGAGTAATCGATTAGCGTTTTAGCTGTAGCAATGGCATCATCCAAAGTCTGCACATTACGTCAATCCAATTTTTCTCTTACCTAATCCTTCAAGCCATCTTTAAAGTGGAAGAGGAAGTCCTTCTCTGACAAATCGTCAATTTCAAGCATAAGAGTAGTAAATTCCTTAATGTATTCAGAAACGCTACCTGTTTGCTCGAAACGACGCAGCTTCCCTCTGACTTCGCTATCTGTATTGTAAGGGACGAAGTGTTTGCGCAACTCAACCTTGAATTGCTCCAATATGTTGATCACGCACAGACCTTTCTCCCATTCGAAATACTTCATTCTCCACCATAGTTGAGCAGCATCCCAGAAGAAGATTGAAACATTACTTATCCTAACAAAGTCATCAATAACTCTCATGACATCAAAGTATTGTTCAAGACCAAATAGGAAGTTTTCCACAGTAGTGGCGTTGTGAATACCATTGTACATGGCAGGTTTGGGAACTTTTAGACCGTACCCAACCGTAGTGCTGCTTGTGCCAGCAATACTCATCGAAAATGGATTACTTCGATAAAGAGAACCCATCTCCCTACGAAGATCGTGAATTTCTCCTTCAAAAAATTTTCGTAGATCAAATAGTTCTTAACTAAAGAAGCTTAGTTCTCCCTTGAAATCATAGCTAAATTCCCCAATCATGGACTTGGTAGCCTTAGTGTTTTTAGCATTCTCCTAGATCAAATTGTCAATTTGATCGCTTAGATCTCCCACCAAAGAACTCACATCTGTCATGCTCCTTTCTAGGACAACGACACGAGACTCCACAGGGGCTCATTTGTTGCGGTTTTGGACTTCCCACGTTTAACTGGAACACGCTGCTCCTCTTGCCCATGAGCTTGAAGCTTGATTTATTGCTCCTCGATATTAGCAACAACGATTTCTTCATCACCTATCATTCTCATAACTTAAATAAGAACAAAGTAAGAACTGAGATTATCTTACCCTGATACCACCTATTATGAAATTAGGCTTGAGATATGTTTTAAACGTGCTAACCCGCACGACACTTAATCGATCTTGCAAGAGAAGACGCTAAGTAAATCTTAGAGAATTTGAGAAAATCAACTTAGAGCCAAAAGAGAATTGAGAGGAACAAGGAAACCGAAAACACAAAAGAGAGAAAGTTTAACTTACAATTCAATGGTGTATTACAAATGAGATGAGTGAAAGTATTTATAGTGATTCCACCTCCTCAATGTGTAATTACAATTTCTTTAAATTTAAAATATCTTAAATATTTATAAAAGAGAAGACTTAAACGCTTACCAAGTAAAATACTTATATAAATGAAGTGCTTACTTAAACGCTTATGCAAAAAATTTTAACCAAGTTTTTGCAATATCAATTAGCCCATAAGTCCAACAGGCTTAGTGTGACAATGTTTTTGAATTGACCGTGACATTTAGTTGCATAATGTAAGCACGGGGTAGGTATTTCCAGGCCATAACACCCAAATGTATGGAACTAAGTTTTTTAAACAATAAACCAAAAATTGAGTGTTTCAAAAGTTTGTTTCGTATAACTGAGTTACATTTACAGGCATGGGATGGCCATGCCTGTAAAAACTCACAATTGTTCTCAAAAACACTGTCCTACCACCATGGCTAAAAAGATAATAATTTTACCTTGGAAACATCCATCCTCCCCAAACCCCCCCCCCCCAAAAAAAATAAAAAATTTAGTAATGGTCCCATTCTACATTCCATTACACAAATATCGGCAGGAACTGTAACAGACTCTCTCCAGATATTTTCAAACATAGAAAACATCAAATATCAGAGGACTCTGTCTTGTAGATCAGTTATAAACGTGGATGCGAATGAGCTGAGCTTCTTCCCAGTCTCTCCCGCAATATTCTTAAGGGAAGAGAGGTCTTGTTGTGCCTGAAAAGTCGGGCAAAGGAGACAACTTTGATCGATGCACGAGGAGGGTGTGTGATTTTCAATTTAATTGATGAAAATTCAAACAATTCGCGAGCAGTTCAGAAAACTATAAACATACCTGGAAGGAGATTCGGTTGATGAGGTCACTTGCAGCAATATCAACGGATGAGCTGCTATCGCTGTTGTGACCAAACAGATCAGCACTGGAGATAGCAGTTGAGCCCTGGATACGAAATGAAAATTATCAGCCCGGCCTAAAAACAAAACTCAGAAAAACAGTTACTATATTTCTCATCATTTGGATTGAACTAACCAATTCCTGTGAAAACATAATGTTGAGTAATTTCGAGGGAAGGAATACAAACAGGTTGACAGGCATCAAAGGTTTCATTATGTCCTCAGATTGTGACTTGTGAAGAATAATACCACTGGGGCTAACGATTGTCTGCCTCTTTTGTTTGCTTTCATTGTTTACAAATACCTTTTCTCTTACTCTTTTATCATTGGGAAATTAGTATAAGATGAACGTGAAGGTCACTGTTACTTGAAACAAGATTTAATTGACTACTCTTCTGGCGAATAGTGAGTGACGCAAGGGTGGAACAACACTTAAAATTCTGAACACCAGTTGCTAGAGTCGGTTACAACTAAATAATCAAGTTAACAACAAAGGCATACCGAGAACTTCTGCAAAGCAACTTGAGTATCAACATCAGTAGCTTTGCTCTGATTCCCAAAAAACTGGGCTGATGAAATTGATTTTGCATCTGAGAACTTTTTCCTTGCTTCATCTGTTTCCTGGACCTGTAACAACAGATGTCAGAACAAGAAAGTACAGATTAAACACATAATCCATAAAACAAATTAAAGCACATAATGATTCAACACTTTCCAAAGAACTCCAAAACATTTAGGTTGATTTCTCTAATTAGGGCTTGTGTAATTAAAAAAAGTGAAATTACCCTCACAATGACTAGGAAAATCAGGTCAAAACGAACCAACAAAAGTCATAATGAGTATAATATTAAATTCCTTTTAATATCGTTTGAAGGCACAAAATTCCAGGGATGATTACTTCAGAAGCATTTCTAACCAGATGTCCCCACAATTTTCTGCAAATAATGCTGATGCAGAAGAAGAAAAATCCCTCAAGATCTTAGATTAAAAAAGAAAAATGGAAAGTAGCCACAAAATTAACTTCAAGCACTGTAGGACTTCTAAGCTCATGCTGAGCTTTTTCTTAATTTTCTTGATGTATAGTGCCAGGTGTCACGGATCCCACATCGGAAAGGTGAGGGGAATCCATGGGCCTTATAAATGTGGGCACTGCACACCCCAACAGGTTAGCCTTTTGGGGAGAGGGTAATGGCCCCGTGACAAGTGGTATCAGAGCCAGCTCATCCCAAATCTGATGTCTGCTGCCAAGCGCTCTAGGCCCAAAAATAGGGGGAGTAGGCAGGGGGGCTCCGGTCCATGACGAGGACGTCGATGGATTTGATGGGGGAGAATGTCACGGATCTCACATCGGAAAGGTGAAGGGAATCCATGGGCCTTATAAATGTGGGCACTGCACAACCCAACAGGTTAGCCTTTTGGGGAGAGGGTAATGGCCCAGTGACACAGGGCTGTACATTATATGTACTACTCGTGATAATCACTAGTCAAATGAATAATTATAAAATAAGACAAAATCATTTTCTTCCCATTCCAACCACTGAATGCTTAGCATCATCTAATAAAGACAAACATCAGGTTGCATTTTCGAGCCATGGAGAAAGAGAGAGAGAGATCTATACCACCTTAAGGTCCGTTTCCTAAAAGCATGTGAAAACCAAAAGGAAAACATAACAGAGAAAACTAATCTATAAAGCACAGATATGGATACAACACGATACAGACATGGCAACAAAGTAACTTTGAATACATAAAGATACAGATATGGGGATATATATACATATGTATGTATGTATGTATTTTTGTATATATTATTGTGCAATAATTTTAATAGAAATTACAAATATAAGTCCAACCAAATGGATTAGTGCCATTCACAAATGTAAATGCACAATAAGGATCTTCACTTCCAAGCATAACATGAACTTTTGTTTAAGTTTTGCTATTAAAATTACAATGTATCCTCGACATGTCCAATCTTTTTCTTTCAATACTTTGAAGGACATGTTTTAACGTACCAGACATGTATAACATAAGTCACTTATTAGCTGTGCCAGTGCATCCCTGAAAATAAAGCACCCAAGTTGAAAAGCACAAGTTTTTCAACTGATCAATCAGGATCTGCTAGCCATCTTATTGAACAAATGTTGATTTTCTGTGTTTTCTACCCATATTTCCATACTCACCAAGTTGTTACAGCTACCATAAAAATGACATAGCTATATATATTCCTTCTTGGATTCAGATTCAATGAAAAACTATAAGCATTCAATAATATTTACTTCTTCAGCTAGAGATAACAGCACAAAACAAGGGAAGGAATGGATTCTCAAGCACAGCATGCAAATATGCTTATATTTCAAGTATACAAGAGACTAGGACTTCCGTGTCTCCCTTAATTTGCCATTAGATTTCAGATGCTTTTGCAACCAAATAATTGCCAATGTCAATAGTAATTCTTCTGTGGTTACCTTTGTCCTAAGTTTTTTGGAAATCATGATCTCTTATTGTAATTTATAATAAAATGTTGATTTAGATGTTTTTGCAACCAAATTCTTGCCTATGTCAATAGTAATTATTAACATGATTATCATTTTTCCCAGGTTTTTCTTTTTTTTTTGGAAATCACGATCTGTTATTGCAATGCATTATTGATAATATATGCCAAATAATGCAATGTTGATTCAGATATTTTTGCAACCAAATTCTTGCCAATGTCAATAGTAATTATTTACATGATTACCATTTTTCCCAGAGTGTTTTTATTTTATTTTATTTTTTTGGAAAGCACAATCTGTTATTGCAATGTATTATTGATAATATATGCCGAATTCATGCAAAAAAAAAAAGGGTTAAAAATAGAGACAAGGTTTAACATTTATGTAATATATGGTAAATGAATAAATAATTATTGCTTCTGGTATGTTATTCCATGAACCAACATCCCCAATTATTTATTTATTCCCTAGAATTCTTTCTTTAGGAAAAGTGCCCAAGAAGTTACTGGACCAACATTTTTCAAAGAATACAGCTCAACCCAAGTGAACAGAACACACACACACACAAAAACGAGGCCCAAAAGCAAAATATCAAATAGACCTCGTTCTAAGGTAAATTAAAACCTCAACAGAATGCTCAATCTACTGAAAGTAAGATGCAGCTTAACGGTTTAACGTCCTTGATGCTGGATTCATCTCAATATTCTTTGCTTTCAACTTCTTATGTGAGACATCCTATACAAACAAACTAACTACTAATGATGAAAGGACTAATGCTTTTTTCTCCTCAAGAGAAGCTTGATGAAAATCTTATTAGGAAGAAAAACACAACAATAAATTAATCAGAAAATGATTAAAATAAGCCTGCCATCTATGTATATCATCATATAACCATACAAGTCTACCAGTGATATCCATCTATTGGCTTAAATATGGTTCAGATTCCTTTTAAATATTGCTATTTTAGTTTCAAAGTGATAGTCAACAAGGTAATTGTTGTGTCAACTCACAATCTATTTGTAGGCCACAGAATTTTGTATAGTACTCTACAATTGCTAGTTAGGAGGTAGGGTAATACAGGCATTGTAGTTTCTACAATTGCCAGTTAGGAGGTAGGGTAATACAGGCATTGTAGTTTACCTGAACTTTTGAGGAATTTGAGCTCCCTTTCTTCAGAAAACCACTATCCATTCCAAAATCTGCAAAGAAGCTTGAAGACTTTGGAGGAGAAACATGGCTAATCACTTGTGGGACTCCAGAAATCAGATCAGTAGATTGGACATTATCCACATATTCAAAGCGAGATGTGAAAGGCGTCCCAGATTTTGGGGTAGCATTAGTAGAGGAAGGAACAGGAAGAGCTGGTTCCTCAGGCTTTTGATCATAAAGAGTCTCACTGGGCTGTAATTAACAAGCTTCACATATTCAAACTAAAGAATAGAGAAAAAGCACCTAGCAGATATCATTTCCAAGACAGATTTGTCAATAGCTATCGGTAAACTAAGGAAAATGTAAGAATCTACCTTTGTAGTGAGCTTTCTAGCCCCAAGCCCCCCTGTCTTCACAGTTTTCTTGGCTCCAAGAGGCTTCTTGACTGAAGTGGTGATAATTGGATGGGAAGCTTTTGGTGAAGGAGTATGATCTGCTGTTTGTTGCCTTCCTAATGAGCTTTCTTTGGAAATATCACTTACCTTGACATCTGGAAGTCCATTTGCCCCTTGGGATGAATTAGAGGCAACTGGTGATGATGGCAAACCTGGATCTTCTGCCATACTTTTCGCAACTTCCTTGGAAAGCAGTTGCCTATACAAATCTGCAGCTCTAGATGTATATTTAGCCTCTATCTTTCCCCCATCAGTCCAACCATGTTGCTTAAAGAAAACCTGTGCACGATTGTTTCCACCAAAGCACATAGCTTTCAGTTGCTCAGGAGCCCATGAGTCCAAGCTTGTAGACCTAGACACACAAATAAAATTAAATTTTTGTAATTATAGCTTATTCCCTAAAGAAGACATGCAAAGGGTCACAAACAAAAAACATACAGCAGGCATCATCAACAAATAGTGTGGCAGTAGGCTCAAATGCTAACTGAACCCATGTATACAACAAACTAGACCATTGGTAATAGTTCCAAGCATGGTTTCCAAGCTTCCACAAGAAAGGATCGGGGATTCTTGTAGGTTGATTTATGAACTGTTTAGGGCATCAGTCTTGAAAATAGGTCCATTTCCCATTTCTTCTTGTAAATGGCATACTCCACAATGATATTGCAGCAAAAACATTTTTGCAGCAAATAATGGCATGTGCATTTCTATATTACATGTTCTATTAAACAACTGATGCAATACAATCCAAATTTACCAACTTTTAGTTACAGAGAAATAAGTATGATGGCAGGTCAGTTCGAACCAGCTTTAACAAAATCAAATTCACCATGCAACTTTGAGAGCACAGCCATTAGATAAAACCTGTATAATTGCAATGAATATTAAGATCTTTCAATTTATGAATTATTTTCTTTTACGTTCAGCATTAGATTTTAAAAACAAAATCAAATCTTTTGGTATCAATGTTTGTGTCTACATAAGTAGCTGTAAAAAGTTTTCATCTGAAACAATACCAAATACCAAAATGCCCCACATGTCTATGTGGGGTTGTGCATGTGCTGAAATCAACTTTATGAGTGACATTCACAGCACATTAATTTACATAAGTAACAATTTTGATGGCCTTGAATTATGTCGTCAAGTTGTATACATATGCACATATATAGTTACTTTGAACCACACTCTAACTAAGGATAAAATTTTGTGCTATTCACAGAAAGGCTTTCTTAACCCATAAAAAAAAAATTCACCATACAAGGCAAATTAATCTATATCAATTTATTTTCCAGATAAGGGAAAGATTCGCAATTGCTGTTTCTCATATTGTCTGTTTTAGAGAAAAGAGATCTGTTAGCAAAACATCAAGTTACAGACAGCTTCACCAGTGAAATGTGTCTAAACTGTTTTGATTTGCCTACCTAAGCTACATTCCATTCAATCACGAATCACTTACAAGTGATAACAAAGCCCTCAACCCATAACACAATATCTAATTTCTTACTACCCAGCACCAATTATAACTTTTTGGCATGTATTAAGGACCTTCTGCATATAGCTTGAGTTGCTCTAAAGGTAATCAAAGACATTTGAGACTATTCATCTAAATCAATTCAAACCATCCAAACAAGCATCCACAACTTGAATCAGCAAATAAAACAACAAAGCAGACTACAAGCAACTAACAAGAAAAAAGAAAGTTTTATCAACATTGCAAAGCTTGCACACCAAAGGCTGCTAAGAATGATAGAATCAATCCACTTGTTTTTCAAATTGATAAACTTTTTCTCTCTCTTTTCTAATAGACAATGCCCAAGGTATATCCAATAGCATTTCCACAAAAAACAAACTCACAGCCTTGCAGTCTCCTAACTGATCCTACCAAATAACTAATAATACATCACAATTTCCTCCATATGTACCATGTTCTTCAAACAGCAGTTCTCAAAATCTCAAAAGTTCCTAGATGGATTCATTCCAACTAAAGATATCAGCACCCTCTCAAAAACATTTGTAAAGAAGAAAACTTGCTTAGTATGGCACAAAGGATTGTCAAAAGCAGATCACAGTGCTACAGCCTTGAAATAACCAAGGCAATAAGCACTATAAAAGCACTTGCCTTAGCACTCAACTGCACCAAGGGAGATGCTAGTTATAAAAACGCTAGAAAAATCATGTTTATATAAATAACATACAAACTAGAAAGGGTAAGTGAAATGTCTTATCACATTTTAAGACAAAACATTGTTATCTAATCATATGGTAAGGCAAAAGCTGCCATGCAAAGTTATAACACATTTTACAATGACAATTTTTATTGTGCAGATAGAAAATAAAAAGCCTGCCAAAAAAATGTTGTAACTAAGCAGAAGAGCATTGATTTGGGGGAGGAGGGGAAGAGAGTAAATAGCTTTCTGATGGAGCTTGGTACTGGTTCTCTAAAGTTCCTTGTCTTCTCCTCGATGTCTTTAGATAAGAAAGAGAATAAGCAGGATTTATCTTAACATCCTTGTTATCCTAACAAATAAGACACCACTAACTAGCACTTAAGGACATAATGGTAATAAACAGTTAACAATAGCCAAAAAGATAGACATTCAGGTGGCACTCACCTGAGCCAACTCTTGCCTCCTAGAAAAGTGCCTTCTATAAGCTCAAGGCAAGCACCACTTCAAAGGCGTCTCACCTCAGACATTAAGAAGCACTCTCCCCACTCAAGTCACTTAGATTTAACTTCTATGTGATTAAGTGCTGGCTTTTTATGACACTAATGACACATCCCTGTTTCAGTTTATTTCCTCCCAAATGGCAACTAAACATACCAATAAGAAAAAAGAATCTAGCCTTCCTAATGCAATTGTCCAATAAAGCCTATAGCTAGAGTTCATCACTCACCGCATTTGGGCCCTAGCAACCAATATGTCATTGGCCAAATTATGTTTCAATTCTGTGTCTCAAACCAATCACAAAAGTCTATATTAAATGTTTTATTCAAAGAGATCTATTTGCAAACATGATGTTGCAAACTGCTTCAATTGTGAATTGCAATCTTTACCATGCCTAGACTTAGGCCCCAAGTGCAACACATTCAATGTTATAATGCCTACATACATTATTTAGAAAGCCAAAGTTAAAGATGCTCGAACATAGATCAGCATCCCAGTTACCCAAATACAACCAATGTTCTTAAAATTACTGCAGATTAGGCACAAAATAAACCAAAAATTCACAACACATAGGCATCACTTGGAGTGATGCTCTCTTTTTTTTAAAGAAAAAGAATTAAAAATTAATAGTAATAAAAGAAAGGATAAGAGTAAAAATGGGAATGACGTGTTATTATTTGCCTAAACAGATGGTTTGTCTGTTCTGGAGCTTGAGAACTTGGACTTCATGAATATCCATCCATTTGATTTGGGCTGTATAAACAAGATTTCTAATTTCTTTACATCAAATTTTACATTTCCAAAATGTACATGAAATCTTATTCTTCCCTTTCAATTAAAAGTTGAACCATCTCAAGAGTTGAAAAAAGAATTCTTTAAAAGAGATTTACAGTCTTTCCTTGATTCCTGACCGCCAAATTATATTTCCATTCGTAACACAATGCTCACCCCATCAATAAAAGACACAATATATTATTACTAGTTTTGCACATTCCAGATGTGCAGACATTTTCATATTAATTTATCATTTCATTGTACGGCCCATCATTATCCTATGACGGAACAAAACATCAAACCCAAAATAACCATTGCAAGTTGTTCAAAAAATTTACAAAAACAAAAAAGAGGAAAATCGCAACTAAAAATTAGAATTAATTAATAATAATTAAATCCCAGAAAAAAAATATATGTAAAACAAACAAAAACATCTCGGATTACCTCACGAAGCTGACATGCACGCCAAGGCTGCGATGAACGGCGGAGCAATCGATGCAAAGGAAGATCCCGAAGGTCACAGAAGCCCAAGTGGGGTTCTTGGCATTGCAATCAAAACAAATCTAAAAGCAAAAGAAACCAAAAAAAAAAAAACCCCAGAATCCAAGCCATCAAGATCCCATAACAATACCTATTGATCCCAATCAGATCTACGATAAAACAGAGAAAATTGGACAAAATATTAATAATAAAATAAATGATAAATAGAGAAAAGGCAAGAAACACAAACCTTGTTCTCGGACTTGGCTTTGAGTTTCTTGAACACGGCGTTCTTGTCGGTCAAGCTCTCGGACGCCATGTTAAAATTCCACTTCAAGAATTCCGACAGAGAGAGAGAGAGAAAAAAAAGGTTTTCGAAGAGGCGATGCGTTATTGCAATCACCTCCTCTCCTAAGATCTTTGCAGGCTCACAAAACCCACAAGAGAGAGAGAGAGAGAGAGAGAGAGAGAGAGAGAGAGATCTTGTTTGGGTTTGTTTCTTCGACTTGGTTATTGTTGTCGGAAACAATTCCCCCCCTAATGGTTCTAAACTGCGAGAGCTTTGGGTTCTGTGATTTGTTGGTCTGTGTGGCTTTTCCGATAAAATGACGTGAATACCCCTGTACTTAACGGGAGAGTGAAAGAGGTGACGTTTTGGCGACCACGGAAGAGAATGTGCTGCTCCGAGACGTTGACGCTCTCAGCCATCGAACCGATGTGCCCCTCTTGACTTACATTTATTTGTTGTTTTATGAAACAAATGGGATGCTTTTTGCTTAAAAAACTTGAGAAAACCCAAAAAAAAAAAAAAAAAACAAAAAAGTGGAAGATCATTTTTTTTTTGTTCATCAAAATGAACAACTTTTCATTAATAATTACAAATATTTTAACAAATTCATTTATTAGATACACAAATTCATGAAAGAATAGCAATTATCATAATTATAATTAATTGTTATGATTTTAAATGTTAAATGTTTAGGTAAAAATATTTATATCGAGAGTAAAATAGAAAAGTAATTAACATGTAAGTAAAATTAATTAATAATTTTAATTTTTTAATTTTTAATTTTAATATGTGATATTAAATTTATTATTTATTTTAATACGCTTTATTTTTATTTTTATTTTTTTGTATTTGTACAATAAATAATATTAGAGTTAGATGATTATTTGTATCAATGATTTGAGAAAGGAACATGGTGGCTTGTGCGGGCTCTTAGCCGGATAAGGCAAATCGAGATCGTTTGGCAGAGTGATGATAAGTATCTTTGAAGAGCTAATTGTTAAAATTTTGGGTGTGAATTATATAATTAAAAAAATTATATTAAAAATATGATATGAATTTTAATTATAAGTAAACAAACTCTAATACTAATGTTGGTATAGGATTGTTCTAACAAAAGTTAAGGGATTTAGAGTTCTAATTCAATGATTATAAACAATCAAGAATCAGAACTATAAAATTCAGACATCACTTATAATAACAACAACGTTGAAAAAAATAAGTCTATTGAACTAATACACTTAAATATGAAATTTCAAAATTAATTTTCAAAGAACAAGAGAAATAGCTCATACACTCATGAAAATAGGTCTACTTCCTCCAGCCACCCTTCTTGCCCTTTTTATATGCTAAAAACCCTAATTAATAAGATGGACTTATTAAGTAAATTTGTCTAACCCATTAAATAATAATAAAAACCTATGAAAATAACTCATTAAGATGCTGAAATTCGTTCAACTCACTACATAACAATATAATTCATGAAAATAATCCATTTAAATGCTCAAACATAAGCTCCCAAATCCAACTTGCTTCCCAAGCTCATAATTCTCAAATTCCTCTACAAATGACACATTTGCAAGCCCTGGTTAAGCCTCTATCATCCTTAACTTGTATCTAGTAACTTTCTGATAGTAAATATCGCAAAACAAGTTATTAAAAGCTTCCTTTATTTTCTTTGACCTTGCCCTTATCATTGGTCCTCCAAGGTTTTGCAAAACATTAACTTCCTTGTTGATTTGAGCTGGTACAATATGGTTTCCATCATTCCTTCTCTCCTCAAAATGATTTGTCCTCAAATCAGCACCTATATCATCAAAGAGAAAAGGAGAAAGGTCAGAAACATTAAATGTTGCACTCACATTATACTCACTTGACAAGTCAAGTTTATATGCATTATCGTTGACTCTTACCACCACTTGAAAAGAACTATCTCCCCTTGGTTGCAACTTTGATTTCCTTTGCATATGAAATATCTCCTTTTGCAAATATACCCAAACCCAATCACCAGGTTCAAAAGTGATATGCCTATGACCTTTGTTGGCTTGTGTTTCATATTATTTGGTTTTTCTCTCAATGTTAAGCCTAGCTTTCTCATGAAGTTGCTTAACCACTTCAACCTTCTTTTTCCCATCTAAATTAACCCTATCTTGTAAAGCAATGGTACTAAATCTAAAGGAGATAATGAATTAAAACCATAAATAAGCTTCAAAGGAGAATAACATGTAGCACTATAAATAACACAATTATAGGTAAACTCCACAAAAGGTAAACATTCTTCCCAGGTTCTAGAGTTCTTACCAATAACACGCGTAACAATATACCAAGAATTCGATTTACTACCTCAGTCTGTCCATTAGTTTGTGGATGGCAAGTTGTAGAAAACAACTTTGTTCCAAGCTTACCTCACAATGTCTTCCAAAAATGGCTCAAAAATTCTACATTACGGTTTGACACAATACTCCTCAGCACTCCATGTAAGCGAACAATCTCTCTAAAATAAGTCTGTAATGTGTGTGGCATCCTCCGTTTTGGTGCAAGCAATGAAATGTGCCATCTTTGAAAACCTGTCAACCACGACAAGAATACAATCTCGGCCCTTCTTGGACCTAGGTAACCCAAGAATAAAATCCATAGAAATGTTGGTCTAAGATTCACAAGGGATTTCTAAAGGTATATACTTACAATGGAGCAAACCCCTAGACTTAACTTGTCTACAGGTAATACACTTGGCACAGACTCTTTCAACATCCCTTTTCGTATGTAGCCAAAAGAAATGTTCATTTAAAACATCAAAAGTCTTTTGAATGCCAAAGTGTCCCATTAAACCACCCCCATAAGCTTCTCTCTCAAGTAATGCTCTCATAGATCCTTAAGGAATACAAAGCTTATTTACTTTAAACAAATACCCCTCATGTCTATAGAACTTACCAAAGGCAACTTTCTCACATGCAGTATATACATTACTAAAGTCAATATCATTAGCATATAAATCAATAATGTGCTTAAACCCCAGCAACTTAACGCTTAATGTGCTAATCAATGTGTACCTACGTGATAAAGCGTCAACAACAACATTTTCCTTACTTGATTTGTATTGAATTACATAAGGAAAAGTTTCAATAAACTCAACCCATTTTGCATGTCTCCTATTCAACTTACCTTGCCCCTTTAAGTATTTTAAAGACTCATGATCAGTATGAATTACAAACTCCTTGGGCCAAAGGTAATGTTGCCACATTTCTAAAGTCCTAACAAGTGTATACATTTCTTTATCATAAGTTAAATAATTCAATGTTGCCCCACTCAACTTCTCACTAAAGAATGCAATAGGTCATTTCTCTTGTATGAGAACTCCCCTAATCCTAATGCCCGATGCATCACATTCAATTTCAAAGATCTTAAAAAAATCAAGCAAAGCAAGAAGTGGTACATTACACAACTTAAACTTAAGCAAATCAAAGGCATCTTGTTGTTCCTTACTCCACTTCAAATTAATCACCTCAATCAATGGTGCAGTTATGGTACTAAAATCCTTAATGAATCTCCTATAAAAGCTAGCCAAACCATGGAAACTACTCACATCACTCACACTCTTAGGTGTAGGTCATTCTTGAATTGCCTTAATCTTCTCTTTATCAACTTCTATGTCATGAGCAAAAACAACATAACCCAAGAAAATAACACAATCCTTACAAAAATCACATTTCTTTAAATTGGCATACAATTTTTCTTTTCTCAAAACATCAAGCACAATACAAATGTTCAACATGCTCTTCTAAATTCCTGTTATATACTAATATGTCATCAAAATAAGCCACAACAAACTTTCCTATAAAAGTTCTTAAAACATGATTCATTAATCTCATAAAAGTACTAAGTGCATTAATCAAACCAAAGGGCATAACTAACCATTCATACAAACCATACTTGGTTTTGAATGCAGTTTTCCATTCATCTCTTTCCCTCATCCTAATTTAATGATACTCACTCTTAAGGTCAATTTTAGAGAAGTAATAAGTATCATGTAATTCATCTAGCATATCATCAAGTATGGGTATAGGATGTTGATACTTAATTGTTATTTTATTGATAGCTCTACAATTAACACATATCCTCTAAGATCCATCTTTCTTTGGCACAAGCAACACTAGCACTACACATGGATTACTTTTATATGCCAGTTTATTTGGAATGGGAGCTCCAGGAATAAGATCAATGTGATGTTCAGTCCCTCTCTTTGGTGGTAAACCATCTGGGATCTCTTCAGGGAATACATCATTATAATCCTACAATAAAGATAAAATAGCACTAAATAAAGATGAATCAAGGTTAGTGTTAGAGAAATAAAAATCCTTGTAAATGATCAAGATCATTTGTTGTCTGGCTTGGAAGGCAACCCTAACATTTGCTCCTTTTACAAACACATTCACTTGTTTTCTTTCATCTTCACTCTTGTGAACCTAACCACTCTTATACATAGCACTCTTAAATGCTTTCACCTTGTTTTTCTCTCTTTCACTTTCTTTTCTCTCAACTCTCTCTTTTTTTTTTCGTTCCTCCTCTTTTGCTCACTTTTATAAAGTCTCACTTAGTCTTTATACATTTGTTTTGGAGTCAATGGAACAAGTATGAATAGTTTTCCATCCATGGTGAAAAAATAGTGGTTCTTGTAACCATTATGCAAAGCTTTTCTATCAAATTGCCAAGGACGACCCAATAACATGCCCAGCTTTCATAGGTATAACATGACAAAATAACTCGTCCTTATATCTACCAATGGAAAATGGAACCACAACTTATTTAGACACTTTCACCACTCCACTGTCATTCAATCATTGCAAATTATATGGCTTAGGATGTTTGGTTGTAGGCAAGTTCAATTTTTTCACCAATTTTGTACTTGCTATATTAGTGTAACTACCTCTATTGATGATCATGCGATAGAGTCTATCTTGAACTAAACATCGAGTATGGAAAATATTTTTCTGTTGCATCTCAACATCCCCCTCCTTAACCTGCACACTTAGGGCTCTCCTTGCTACTAAAGGCCTTCCACCATGCTCTGGATACTCTATCCCTTCATCAACATCATTAACATCCTATAGTGGTGGCATTTAGTCTTCATCACTAGTATCACTGCCAGACACATAATCACCATTCTTCTTAAGATACATGGTTCTCTTATTAGGACATTGTGAAGCCATATAACCTCTATCTAGACATCTGAAGCATTTGATGTCTCTAGTTTTTCCTTGGGTTCCCTCAAGTTTTTCTTCAAATTTGCCCCTTTCAAGTTGCCCCCATTAGTCTTAGGTTTATATGAATTGGTTTTAAACTTATAAGTCATCTTCTCTTCTTTCTTTCCCCAATTTGACTTCCAAAAAGATAAACCTAAGTTCTAATTACATCTAGAAGTGCTCCTTCCCTTAAGTTGCCTTTCAACTTTTATGGCAATGTGTATCATGTCTTCAAGCTCTACATAGTGTTGCAGTTCTACCACATCAATTATGCTTTTATTCAATCCTTGGAGGAACCTAGCCATGGTTGCCTCCCTATCCTCCATTATATTTGCCCTAACCATATTAATTTTCATATCCTTATGGTACTCTTCCACACTATTAAAACCTTGCGTAAAGCTTTGCAACTTATTATACAAATCCTTATAATAAGAGTTGGGAACAAATCTCCTTCTTATCATAGTCTTCAACTCATTCCATGTTTCTATGGTTCTCTCAAAATTTCTTCTCCTAGTGGTAACTTGTTGGTCCCACCATACTACAGCATAATCAATGAACTTTGCCACAGCTAACTTCACTTTCTTCTCCTTAGAGAAGTTATGACACTCATATATTAATTCTACTCTTCGTTCCGAATCCAAATAAACATCAGGGTCGGCTTTCCCATAAAAAGAAGGTATTTTCATTTTAATACTACTAAGATTTTTATCTACTACTTCCTCCACTCTATTTCTATTGTCCCAACCTCCATTGTACCTATCATAAACATTTCCATTGCCTCATATTCCTCTACCATTCCTATTACCATGTCCTCCTCTAAATTCACCTCTAAAGTTTCTACTAGCATTATCACTGTCATCATAATAATCATCACCATCTTCACCAAAGTCATGTTTAAATTGCTCCTTCATGACCCTACCAACTAACCTCTTAGGATTGGCACTCGATTTCCCTTTTATTTTATCCATCATATCTCAAACTTCCCAAAATATTTTGTCAATCCTATCAAACTTCTGCTCTAAGAATTTCATAAACAATTTGAAATCTAGAACAACTACTTCCTCCTCCTCTTCATGTAGGAAACTGCCTTCTTTAGCATTAGACATTAAATATGCAAGATTGTTAGTAAATAAAGAATATACCTCACAAAAATCACTCCCTTGCATGTTTACTCTCCACTCAACCATAGTAAGCCTCAACTCTCGTGTTTCACACAATGAATTACAAAAATTAAAAGCTCTTGCAATAGTTCCAAGCAAACTAAATTGAGAATAAACAAAACTTGAATATATCAATCCTAGAACTACCTCTTCAGAGAAATGACGCGATCAAGAAGATGCGCAATAAAGCAAACAGAATGACGAGGAATTCAATGATATAAGCAGTGCAATCAGACAACAACTAATTATCAAATATAATTAAGTAAATGACCAATTGAGCAATGAAGCTATTTTTTTTTTTTTGTTAACTAATGGGTATTTCTATAGAAGGAACAAATAACGGAAAGGCAACCTAAGAAATACATGATTTTTTTTTGTTATTAATGTTGTATTTCTGCAAAATAAATGATATCAGCAACCAAACACAAGAAACACATGAATTTCTCCTTTTCTTTTGTTTTTTTTTTTTATTATCCAACCAACAATGAAGAATACACGAAAGAGATGATAACAAAAGTATAACTAACCTAAGTTAGAACCAAGGCTATGATACCAAATGATATGAACTCCAATGTTGGTATAGGATCGTTCTAACAAAGGCTAAGGGATTTAAAGTTCTGACTTAATAATTATAAACAACCAAGAACCAGAACTATAAGATTCAAACATCACTCCTAACAACAACAATGTTGAAGAAGATAAGTTTATTAAACCAACACACTAAGTATGAAAGTTCAGAATTAGTTCTCAAAGAACAAGAGAAATAGCTTATACACTCATGAAAATAGGTTTACCTCCTTTAGCCACCCTTCTTGCCCTTTTTATTATGCTAAAAACCCTAATTAATAAGATGGACTTATTAAGGAAATTCGTCAAACCCATTAAATAATAATAAAAACCCATGAAAATAACTCATTAAGATGCTGAAATTCATTCAACCCACTATATAACAATATAACCCATGAAAATAATCCATTTAAATGCCCAAACATGGGCTCTCAAATCCAACTTCCTTCCCAAGCCTATGGTTCTCAAATTCCTCCATAAATGACACATTTGCAAGCCCTAGTGAAGCCTCTATCATCCTTAACTTGTACCTAACAACTTCCTGATAGTAAATGTTGCACAACAAGTTGTTGAGAGCTTCTTTTATTTTCTTTGACCTTGCCCTTGTTATTGGTTCTTCGAGGTTTTGCAAAACATCAACTCCCTTGTTGATTTGAGCTGGTATAATATGGCTTCCATCAAAATGAGAGATAAGAGTATTTTGATGTATAATTGAGAATAATTTAAAATTTTAATACTTAAAATTTTGATTAAAATGTTATATTGATTCTATAAGTATGATTTTTATTTGTATCTAATTTAAATTTCTTCCTTTTTTTTTTTTGGTTCTTTGCTTAAGTTGATCCATTAGCTATATATAATTAGCGATGTCATGACGTTTTAACTTATTATATTATTTAATTCCTTGTTCAACTTGCATGGTGGCATTCTTACATTATTTAACCAAGATACTACAACAAAAGAGTTTGATTTAAGGACAAAGCTTCTCTGCAACAGATCTACATTTGAGGAGAAGGAGGAGAGGTTCATAATTGTTAGGATTGCATGAAGCACAACATAATCATAGTCTAACACGCCAAGCAAAGAAAGAGAACATGCATATGAAACATCCATTGTTGTCATTTAAAGATTCCTCTAGTGCCTTTAGGTCTACGTTTAGCCTTAGCTATGAACCACGTACGAGATTCCACTTTTAGAGCAAAGGGTTGAGGGGGGTAGGGGTGACCAAGATTGATGAGGCAGTCATGTTTTTGGAACTATCCACTGTCTTAGTGCATTAGAAGAGGGGCGCTATGATTAGTCAAATGCAACAAACATTGCATTTGTCTCCTTAAAGCCAGAGATTAATTTTCATTGGTACCAATTCTGGAAGCACTTCCCCACTTCGGTTGTTCTCCATTGAAGATAAGCTTATTTATTAACCAGATAATAAATGTTGCACAACAAGTTGTTGAGAGCTTTTTTTATTTTCTTTGACCTTGCCCTTGTCATTGGTTCTCCGAGGTTTTGCAAAGCATCAACTCCCTTGTTGATTTGAGCTGGTACAATATGGCTTCCATCAAAATAAGAGATAAGAGTATTTTGATGTATAACTAAGAATAATTTAAAATTTTAATAACTTAAAATTTTGATTAAAATGTTATATTGATTCTATAAGTATGATTTTTATTTGTATCTAATTTAAATTTCTTCCTTTTTTTTGGTTATTTGCTTAAGTTGATCCATTAGCTGTATATAATTAGCAATGCCGTGACGTTTTAACTTATTATATTATTGAATTCCTTGTTCAACTTGCATGGTGGCATTCTTACATTATTTAACCAAGATACTACAACAAAAGAGTTTGATTTAAGGACGAAGCTTCTCTGCAACAGATCTACATTTGAGGAGAAGGAGGAGAGGTTCATAATTTTTAGGATTGCATGAAGCAAAACATAATCATAGTCTAACACGCC
The DNA here is from genome assembly GCA_037897445.1 of Ceriops zippeliana. Lineage (NCBI taxonomy): Eukaryota > Viridiplantae > Streptophyta > Magnoliopsida > Malpighiales > Rhizophoraceae > Ceriops > Ceriops zippeliana. The sequence goes on along the minus strand of JBAPLH010000205.1, from coordinate 333,760 downwards.
AAGCAAAGAAAGAGAACATGCGTATGAAACATCCATTGTTGTCATTTAAAGATTCCTCTAGTGCCTTTGGGTTTACATTTAGCCTTAGCTATGAACCACGTACGAGATTCCACTTTTAGAGCAAGGGATTGAGGGGGGTAGGGGTGACCAAGATTGATGAGGCAGTCATGTTTTTGGAACTATCCACTGTCTTAGTGCATTAGAAGAGGGGCGTTATGATTAGTCAAATGTAACAAACATTGCAATTGTCTCCTTAAAGCCAGAGATTAATTTTCATTGGTACCAATTCTAGAAGCACTTCCCCACTTCAGTTGTTCTTTATTGAAGATGAGCTTATTTATTAACCAGATAATCATAGCAACAATGCAAAAGATAGTTATCCACAAGTGTAATTATACCTACTTTGGGCAAGGCCTCAAAGCTGTGTCAAGATCTACGATTGAACTTGGGATACACAGTTGTATGCCGCATTATGTTGTAATTGCACTCCATATTCTCCAAGCATAAGAAAATGAGATCAGAAGATAAGTCGTTTTCTCAATTTCTAAACCACAAAAGTCACATGGGACATCATTACAAGTATGCAATAGATCTTTGCTGAGCAATACAGCCTCCATGCTAACCCTATTGAGCATTCAATTAAAGAGTTGTGTTTCTTGGTGGGAACCAAGTCAATCCACGATTTTGGGACATGTATACCTGTAAGGAAAAGCTATCCACTTATCCAACTTAAAGACCAAATGATTTAACACTGAATTCGCGGTTATGGGTGTGTTGCCAGATTGTGTTAGACTTTTTTAGAATTTCTCTTTCTGAAATTCTTATTTCTATATTGAAGGATCTTTTCTTTATGTGAATATTAGTATACAAACTGTAATGAAATCAACATACCATGTCCCGTAGCAAAGATAAGAATCTTCTTTCCGTTTTTTTCCTAAACGCTTTTTTCTTTTCTTCTACTCTTCCATTTCTATTCTTTACGTGTTCTCTCTGATGGTTATAAGAAGGAAAAGATCTGTAATGATATATTTAAGGTAACGATTATAGGAAAAGGGTATTATATATATATATATATATAATACCCTTTTCCTATAATCGTTACCTTAAATAGGAAGATCCTCCCCATTCTATAATGATTATCTTAAATGGGAAGATACTTCTCTTCCTGTAACGGTTATTCTTAATAGGGAGAGTGAAGGGATTTTAAACCTAATGACCCAAATTACCATTATGCATAATCGACCATCATATTAGGCCTTTTATTTGGGTCATACTTTAAATAACAAGGGCCACTGATGTTAATTAATTTAACAATCTCCCACTTGGCCCATCTTATGACTTGATGAATTAATAACAAATAAGTGCGCACAATCCTTAAAGATCATCAAATCACAATACTTAATTGAATTAAAATGATTGGATTATGGCAGTCACACATCTTTTAGCGACATGATTCCTTTCATGTATCACTAATCATCATAATTCATAATAACCTTACTAAGGAACATTGAAACTTTAAATTGTCATTTCCATATATGCTATTAGTTATCTCACAAGCTATAATTGTATACAACTAAATGGAGATAACCAAGTGTAAATAAAACCATAATCTTAATTGAATTCATGAGTGTCACAATGATATGAGCAACCTAAATATTGGCTTTCAAAAGAATGAGGACATGATCAAAATGTCCATCCGTTCAACATGTCCAGTAAATGTTTTTGGGGGCAAACCTTTAGTTAACGGGTCCGCTATCATCAATTCAGTACCAATATGCTTAATGGACACTCTATAGTTTTGCACTCATTCCTTAACAGATAGGTATTTTAAATCCTTATATTTTGCACCTTTAGAATACCTATCAGTCTTAGAGAAGAAAAAAATTATAGAATTATCACAATAAATTCTTAATGGCTTTTCTATAATGTCAACCAAACCAAACCTTAAGATAAAATTCCACAACTACAATGCATAAACAGTAGCCTTAAAGCATGCTACAAATTCAGCCTCTATAGTGGAAGTAGCAATGACAGACTACTTCCCACTTTTCCATGAAATTGCTTTTCCATCCAGAAGAAACATGTAACCAAATATAGATTTCTTCAAGTCTACACATCCATCATAATATGAATCCGAATAGCCTACTGTTTCAAGATGACTTGATCTTTTATAAGTAAGCATATAATCTTTGGTGCCTTGTAAGTACATAAGTACTTTCTTTCCGGCTTTCCAATGATCTATTCCAGAATTACTTTGATATCGACCTAACATTCCAACAGCGAAACTAATGTTTGGCCAAGTACATGTCTGCGCATACATCAGGTTTCCAGCCAGCAATGCATAGGGAATTGATTCCATTGTTTTCCGTTCCAAATCATTCTTTGGACATTGCAATTTACTGAACTTATCCTTTTCTGAATTAGAAATATTCCTGTAGAGCAATTTTCCATTCTAAATCTCTCTAATACTTTATTAATATAGCCTTTCTGAGACAATCCTTGTAATCTATCACGGAATATCTCTATTTCTGTCACATAGGATGTCTCATTCATATCTTTCATTTCAAAAGTTTCAGAGAGAAATTTCTTTATATCATGTAACAAACCTATGTCATTAATAGCCAAAAGAATGTCATCGACATATAGGACTAATATAATGAACTTGCTCCCATTGACCTTCATATAGATACACCAATTAACGATATTCTCTACAAAATCGTATTACCATTGTCGGGAGGCTTCTTTTAGTCCATATATCGATTTCCTTAATTTACACACCAAATTTTCTTACCTGGTGGTGATGAAACCTTCAGGTTGGTCCATATACACTTCCTCTTCTAAGTCACCATTCAGAAAGGTGGTCTTTACATCCATTGGGTGAAGCTCTAGATCATTATAAGCCACCAAAGTCATAATAATTCTTGAGGAGTCTTTCTTAGAGACTGGAGAGAAAGTCTCCTTATAGTCAATACTATCCCTTTGAGTGAAACCTTTGGCAACAAGTTTACCCTTACACCTTTCGATGTTACCTTTTGAGTTTCGCTTAGTCTTGAAGACCCACTTACAACCAACTCGTATTGATCCTTCAGGTAACTCTACTAGTTCCCAGACTTGGTTTTCATCCATCGATTTCATCTCTTCCTTAATGGCATTGAACCACTTTTCAAAATCATTACATTCCATAACTTGTTTAAGTAAGACTGGATCTTTATCAATACTCAATTCTGATTCATACTTAAGTGAGTAAACGACATAATTATTCAAAACAGCTAGCCTTTTCTATCTTGTAGACCTTCGTAATGTCATTTCTTGTGATATCACTTGTTCATTTGTAAATTACACATTGTCACTTGGTTCATCTCTTATATGTTCACTTTGCATGATTTAAGCATCAATTTGTTGTCCTTGCATGTCACATGACTGTGATACAATAAAAGGAACAATAACTTGAGTAGAAACACTAGGTGTGGGGATACCAACTTGAGTAGGAGTACTCACTGTGGATCTTCATTTTGTAATTCTTTAATATCCACCTTTCGCAATTCCCCAGTCCCACTGAATTAGTCATTTTCAATGATCCATTACCAGACTCAACTATTCTAATACTATAGTTAGAACAATAGAACCTATACCTTTTGGAATTTTCAGGATAACCAATGAAGTAACCACTAATAGTTCTTGCATTAAGCTTTCCTTCATATGGATTATATTTCCTTACTTCTGCTAAATAACCCCAAACATGAAGGTGTTTCAAACTGGGTTTCCTTCCTATCCATAACTCGTAAGGAGTCTTAGGGATAACCTTACTAGGAACCCTATTCAACAAATATGCAGCAGTTCTTAATGCATGCATCCACAAGAATAAAGGTACAGTATTTTAACTCAACATGCTCCTAACCATATCTATAAGTATGTGATTCTGCCTTTCTGCCACACCATTCTGTTGTGGTGCACCATTATATGCCTTGACTTTTAAGAAGTTTTGCAAATGGATCAGGACATTGTCCACTTTTATTGAATTTTCCATAATATTCACCACCCCTGTCTAACTTAATCACTTTTACTTTTCTATCTAACTACCTTTCCACTTCATTAATAAACACCTCTAGGGTGTTTACTGACTGAGACTTTTCATGCAGTAGATATAAGTAACAATACCGTGATTAGTCATCTATAAATGTGATGAAATATTTCTCACCACCCTATGTTGGGATATCAAAGGGGCCACAAATATCAGTTTGTATCAATTTTAAAGGCTCATTGCTTTTCATGGCTAGGTTCTTTGATGTATGTCTTGTTTGTTTCCCTTTTATACAGTCAACACATACATCCCAATCAGTAAAATCTAATTGAGGCAGAACATGACCTTTCACCAACCTTAATATCCTTTTTTTGGATATATGACCCAATCTTTGATGTCATAAAAAAGTAGAACTATCATCATGCACATTGCGTTTGTTACCTATACTATGCTCAACAAAAAATAGGGAATCAGCATACATAGCATCAAGACTAAAACGATACAAATCATCAATCAAAGTACTAGATCTATAAGAATATGAATGTCTATACAATGAAAATGCACCGTTTCCAATCTTAAGGTTAAATCCCACTTCATCCAACTTTGCAACAGAAACTAAATTTCTAGCACATTCAGGAACATAAAGACACTTTTCTAGATCCAGGTGACACTTAATGTCCAAGATGAATCTATACATCTTAATTCCTTCTATTCGTGCCTTCATTCTGTTTCTCATATAAAGGAACTTCTCAGTTCCTGTTATGGGCTGGATTGAAAGGAATCCCTGTATAATATGTGACACATAAACAGTAGCTCCAGAGTCTAACCACCAAGTATTATTGGACACTTCAATTATATTTGATTCAAAACATATTGATATACATTACATACCTTTCTTTTCAGACCAAGTCTTTCTTTTTGGGCAATCTTTCTTGAAGTGACCCATCCTTTTGCAGAAAAAGCATTTTTTATCCTTTTGGATTTGACCTTCAGTGACTTTTTTAGAGCTTTGTCTTTCTTTTTATTTTTCTTATATGGTTTAGACTTGCTACCACTAGCATCATTACAAATAATGAGATGAATGGAGTGATCCTTCATCTTCTTTAATCTCTCTTCCTCTTGAACTAACATGGCCTTAATTTCCTGAAAGTTCTATTTCTCTTTAATAGCGTTATAATTCACTTGGAACTGGCCAAATTCAAGAGGCAATGAGTTTATGATGAATTAAACCAAAAAGAATTCACTCACATCCATGCCCATTGTTTTCAACCTTACTGCTAGATTAGCCATACTAGTCACATGATCATGAATGGGCTGTGACCAATCAAATTTCTTAGTCGTCAGCTCACTCATTAGGGTTCCTACGATGGATTTATTAGCTATTTCTGATTGAGAGTATTCCTTAATTCTCATCATAAATTCCCTAGCATTTTTCGTCTTAGGCATCGATGGCTTTACATTTTCAGCTATCGTCATCCGCATCAAATTCAAACTCAGCCTATTAAACCGTACCCAAGCCTCATGATGAGACTTATCAGATTTTATATTGGTCCCAGTAATGGCTGCAGGCTTTTCATCCGAAATGACTGCTAAGTCCAAACCCAAACCACCTAAATGAAACTAAATATGCTCAGACCATTCTGCATAGTTTAGCCTATTGAATTTGATCATCGAATTGCCTAAAGCAAATACATTATTGGAAGTTGCAAACATAATCCAAATTTACACATTAATACTTTGAGTAAACTCAAATGGATTCAGAATACACTACAAACTTTAATCATGTATTTGAGTTCACCTTTGAGTGATCCTTAAATACTTAACTTTAATCAATAATGATGCTAATTTAAATATACTTTCATAGATCAATCAATCATACTAGAATTAATATGAATGTTATCTTTAGATATACAATCATGTTTACCCAATATATTAATCAATCCCCTTTAATGTCATTAATTACAAGCAATGATCCATCTCTAAATGATCTCCTAGTTTCATAATTAATAATCGTAATTGTTCATTTTAAATCTGTACAACATTTTATTAGCATCCAAAAAATGAATAATTTGAAATTCACAATCAACTATTCAAATCCTTTCAAGTCAGGCCATTTTGATGACTAACAAGCTTTCAATATTTGATTCATGTTGATGTGAACTCAATAAACTTTAAAAAATTTTCAATTATAAAGATTTAAATTATCCATTATGTGGGAGTTAACATCGTCCGCGTCGGTGTACTGTTCCAGTAACCAGTCCCTTATACATGATGACATCCATTTGAAAAATTTCTTCTCTACCACCGGTCAAAGACCCGAAACACCATCATACTGTAGGCAACACAGCCCACGTGCTGCCTCCGACCAAGGTACCCACGATGGTAGCACCACCATACTGTGGGCGTCGCCCGCGTGCCTTCGCGTTGTCTCTGATAGGTCGATGGAGCCTTGTGCCGTCAAGTCCAGATTCACACTCGACTCGGTGGCGCAGAGTCCAGCAACCAGTGCATACCCACACCGGCAACCGGTGCACACCGCACACTAGCAAGCCCGGCGTCGCAGTCCCCAAGCCCATTCTCGACCCAAATCACTGGCCATACCCGGAGGCGATCTTCTCGTTCTGTCATACCCACCAAACTAGACCGATTTGTGTCTCCAGCCATTCTTAGGAGAAAACCCAGACTGATTCGAGTCTTCCACCGATAACGGAAACACAGCCTTCATCAGAGCCGATCCGCCATACCTAGATCTGTTTGGGTCCAGCAATTGCACTCGGAAGCACAGCCTTCACGGTGAGGCCGATCGACCATACCCAAATCCGTTCGGGTTCAGCGACTATACAGTTTCCAGTGGCCGGCCTTTTCCCTTTTCCTTTTGATGCTAACCATTTCAGTGGTGTAGATTCTTCATGGCCGGCATTTCCCCTTTCAACGCCAATCGTTTACTGTTGTGTGCAGCAAAAATAAAAACAAAGATAAACAAATTGCACAGCCATTTTCCTTTATTTATGCGACCCATTATTGTTTCAGTGCAAATAATAAAAGGAGAAAACAAATTGCAGTATTCACAGACCTGCTCTGATACCAATTGTTAGACTTTTTTAAAATTTCTCTTTTTGAAATTATTATTTCTATAATGTAGAATTTTTTTCTTTATGTGAATACTAGCATACAAATTGTAATGAAATCAATATATCGTTGTCCATGGTACTAATGTCCCGTAGCGAAGGTGAGAATCTTCTTTCCGTTTTGTTCCTAAACACTTTTTTCTTTTCTCTTACTCTTTCTTTTTTATTCTATACGATTTCTCTCTAATGATTATAAGAAGAAAAAGATCTGTAATGATATATATATATATAATATCCTTTTCTTGTAATCATTATTTTAAATAGTAAAATTTTCTTCTTTTTGTAACAATTATCTTAAATTAGAAGATATTTCTTCCTATAACGGTTATTATTAATAGATAGAGAGAAAGAATTTTAAATCTAATTACTTAAATTACTGTTATGTATAACTAACTATTGTAATAGACTTTTTATTTTGAATCATACTTTAAATAATAAAAATTATTTATATTAATTAATTTAACAAATTGAAGCTATTTAATTTTTAGAGAGTCCGACGGTCGGTTATGTGGCTTATCTTCCATACAAACAAATTTCTCCTCCAATGCCGCTTTCCGGGTCCGATGTCCATTAGTTCAGCTACCCATCTCCTCCACAATTTTACCTTTATCTGCAGAAAAGACAACGTCTAGAAAACCTTTTAGCTAAAGAGATGTCACCAATTTATATATGATTTCAAAAGCTAATGCGTTCCCAATTTGTGTATATTTTTGCTTGTATATATCCGTAATTTTGTATCATAGATAAATTTATCGACTTTTCTCGTCCAATTATTGAAGATGTATATCATCCATATCAAAGTAAGTTGCGCAATCAAATTCATATATTATATTATCTCTTTTTTTACTTCAGGATTCTCTCTATCGCCCTATTTCCATGGCAGCAAACCTATTTCCATGGCAGCAAACCTAAGGTTATCGTTGGCTGTTTACCTACAGCAGCTCGATGTAGTCTTTTTGTTTTTTTTTTTTTTCTCTCTTTTTTCTGGCATTTAAGATTTTTGAGTAGTAAGTAAAGTGGTTGGTCCCTCTTCTTTATTTGAAATTGCCTTTCTTATGTTACAAGAACTTAGTTAAATGGTTACGTTAAAGGGGCGTCGGGATCGACAAGATTACGAACAGTGTCTCATCATTATTGGAATGCAAGATTATGAATATATATATATATATATCTTACGATATTTATAATGCATAAAGAAAATTTTGATTGCAAAATATTTGATGCTAAGTAAAAGCATGAGAAATGAGCGTCACAAAAAGTAAAGTTTCAATAGACAAAAATCATTGATTAGACTCTCATTTAGATTGGACTAGCAAGGAAATCGTTAGAAAGTCACTTAGCTCCAATATTGAGGTAGTTAAAAAAAAAAAAAAAGACATCTACACTACCCTAATTTATACCACCATTGCTGGTCCTAAAATGCTTGGGGCCTCGATTCCGAGACCGATGTTGGGCCGATAGCAGAACTTCGGCTTTATATGGTAATTTGATAGGAACTTGGAAATTTATCTCAATAACTTTTTTATTAAAAAAATTTATTAAACTATAAATCATACGTTAAGGGTAATTTTTTATTATTATTTTTTTATAATTTTACATACTTTTTCTAAGATTAGAACTCAAAACTTTCAAAACAAAATTTTAATTATTAACAATTAAAGTATCTCGTACTACAATTATACTATGTTTCTTGATCTCTTTTTTTTTTTTTTTTTGTGATACTCAATTGAAGTGTTATTGTTTAGGCTTAAGTTGGAGCTTGTAGATTGCACAATCACGTTTCCTCTTTTGGTTTCTATTTAATCAACAAATTCTTTATTACAGATTTTAAATATATATATATATCTTATTTGACATAAGGCCTGCCTATATGCTCATAAATTTGATATTCCATTGGGTATAAGAATTTGAGAAGAGATCAGTTTAAAGTCCCATTGGATACAGGAAGCTTTAAGGACTTTTGAAATCTGTCATAAGTGAGTAATTTTCTGCGGCCTACCCTACTCTGCTTATTTTTATTTTCTGAACCCTTAATATTGGATTGTTCTTAAACCTTTCTTTATATATATATATATATATATTATTTATCTTTTCAAGAATGAAAGTGAATAGGACCAACACACCAGCTTATGTGATGTTTATAATTATTTTATGAGGAGGCCTACCCAAAAGCAAATCAAAAGGCTAGTCCTTTGTTATAACTACAGAAAAAGATCAAGACGAAAAAAAATTTAAAAGAAAAAAAAAACAAGAAAATGGGACATCCACCACCCCATTCCTTGAAGAAAATTTCTGCTCCTAACTTCATGGTCCCTTTTGGAAAATTGCGAAGCACTCATTCATTAATCATAATCTGCCCTTCTAGACCAATGCGTTGCCAAGTCCCTATTCAGGGGTTAAAAAAAAAACATATTTTCTGCGTGAAATTTAATGATTTGACCTAACATGTCCAATTGCTGCGGGGTTCATTGCATTTGCACGAGGCCCCCCCATTCATTCATGTACCACCAGCGAAAGGCCACTGACCCAACTGCCAGCCAAGGTTGGCAAGAAGTATTCCATGTCTTTTAAGATACATGAAAAGGACATGGGAGAAAGTCTGGGTTCAAGATTAGGGCATATATGCCTAGACTGGGACTGAGATGAAAATAACAACATTTTTCTCTAAACCCCAGGAGGAATAATACATTTTCAAAACAAAATTTTGTGCTCACAATCTAGCCCTTGCAAACTTAGGAACCGTTTGATTCTATTATCAGGCTAGGCTACTTCATTTGTTATTTGTTGTCAGTTCCTACCAAAGTTTGTTTCCAGAAATGCACCAGCAGGAGTACCTCATAAGTTACCCTAAAAGTGTACATTTCACCGTGGAACCTGATCTTTGATGTAGATTCCTTGATGGGGTCTTCAATCTTTCTTCCAATATGCTTTTTACTTCCTTGAAAGTCGGAAAATTTGAGCTCTGACGCGCTCTTCCTCCACAGAATAGAGGCGAATGATAAAGTATTTTATTAATAAAAATTATTAATTTTAACAAAGTTATTACTTTCAAGATAAATCTTAAAAAATTATAATATTTAACATTATTGTATTACTTATATGCACTGAAGCGTGGACACGTTTCCTGGAGAGGCTATGTTGTGTTGGACGAATGCCAGAGACGGACACGCACCTGATATACAACGAATACGTCTCCGGCACGGCACGGCATGTCAACCAAAAATATTTGAAACAAAAACAAGCGGACACATGACATGCAGAACGCGGGCAAAAGTACGTGTTCGACATGAGGAGGGCACCAATGCAAGAGAAACGGACTGCAAATTTGTTGGTGACACACCGTCGTATGGCAAAGGTGGCTTTGCGACAATATCCTGAAGCAAGTTCTTAGAGACTGTTGTGAAACTAATATATATTATGTCTTTTTTTTTTTTTTTTTTTTTTGTTTGTTTACTTACAAAAGTCGTCATTCTTAGAGATTAAAGTGCAAAGATATTTAAACAAACATAAGCGTACATGTTAAATTAATAAGTTCATTAAATTGACCCATAATAAAAATTCCTAAATGGAACATTATGTTTGTATGTGGGGAATTTCTCCTGTGACAATTGTGTAAATAATTCTTATACTTGAAATCACTAAAGTATTTCTTATAAGAATCGATACATTTTGATTTCATCTCTGGGTTATTCTAATTAATGTTCACTTGTGAGGATAAATGTTAGGCATATCTCGATTATGTAAATATAATTAAGTGATTAATAAAGTATTTGTCACCTTGAAATAATCATGGGAGAATACTTTTTTTTTAATGAATATTGATTTAAGAAATCATTATAAAATGCGGAAAGATGATTTATAAGAAATTATGTTATTATTTATGAATTCAATGATCATATATATATATATATTTAAAAACCAATAAAATTAGATAACATAAAGTATACACTAATTACATACTTTATCTAATTGACATGCTAGTATGATGAAAAGATTGAATTACATTAATAAATTATGCATTAAAAGGATCATTTAGATCACTTTGACAAATTCAGCATTTGAGTGGTCCTGATATATGACTAAATATCAATCTTAACCTATAAATATGAATTGATTAATTAGAAAATTTAAAGCATTAGTGAGGTGGGTTTATTTTACACTATCATACATGGTAGATATATATATATATATATATATATATATATATATATATGTTATTTTTGTCATTAAATTGTGATAATGTATCAAAATATTAAGAATTTATAATAATGTATCGTATGAACTTATATTTATAATGAGTCTAATTTGTAATACTTATAGAATTTTTCTGTAACTAATGTATCGCAAGAGGCATAGTTCAGTGTCGCGCACGCTCCAAAAAGAGATGCAGTAGACTTTTCCTTTTGTGCTAGTTGTGGACCAGCTCAAGTCTTTTAAGAGTTTATAAAGGCAAGAATTCGACCCCAAAATAATACGTGTATAATGATATTTATTATTTGCACGTTTTTAGGTCAAATACATTTATCTAACCCATATATTTCTTTCTTGGGACATAGCTACATTCATAATGATAATAATAATAATAATAATTATTATTATTATTAATTATACATTTTAGTATGTATTTTGAATTCATTATAATATAATTTTAATTGTACATTTATAACAATTGATTGCATAAATAATGTCAAACATATAGTGTCACATCACTTATTCTCTGTCATTGTATATATATATATATATACGTGTGTGTATGTAATTATCGAATATTTTATTTTCTTTAATATTTTGTCCTTTTGGGGTATTTTGTCGAGGGTACTCAGCAGAAAATGAGCCGTGGAATTGAAGAGTTGATTTTGAGGTTAACAAAATTTCTTTTGAGCCGTCAAAAGTGGCTTAAGCCTATGAGTATGGAGTATGGAGTATGGAGTATGGACATGATGAATCTTTTGCCTTTAATGGTCCATAAATCTCATCAATTTGGTGGTGATGGGGAAAGGTAGACTGAAAAAAGAGGAAAGCTTGCCTGGAGTAAAATCTTATAAAAAGAGACTTGTCATTTTGTAGAAAGTTGAGGAAGTGAGTATCCATATTCATGGACATGGACCCGAGGAATTGGGGACTTTTTGTACCTAAGAGGCAAACTTGAGGGATTCTCCTCATCAGCTTGAACAACATTATTTGCTGTCCATTTGTCTGGATTTGGACCCTTGCAGAAACTAAGATCTGTTCTTGCTATCGGATAGGAGGATTAGCCGAAATTAGCTTGCGTTACTCATGGGTTTGCATGAAACTGCTCGACCCTTTTAGTCCGATTAAAATTAAATTAAAATTGTTTAAAACAAATTAGTTGTGATTTGTAATTTTAAAAGGACTCATTTAATGGTTTGGTTGAAGTTTTGAAAATCTAAAAATTATTAAAATTAAACTGATTATCTAATAATATTAAAACTTAAAATTATATTTTATAAAAACATAGATCACTCAAAAAAAAAAAAAAAAAAAAAAAAAAAAAAAGCCGATGGTTAAAGCTAAAAAAATTGGAAAATGAAGGGACCTTGAGCCACCTGTGTAATAATAATATCAGCTGTCAGTAAAGGACTCTATCCGCTAATTATTACTGTGTAAGAAAGATAGTGACAAGGGCGGCTTTGACGTATGGACAAGAGTACGCGTGTCAGACTGACTCTGATCACACGCTTTTTTTTTTCTTCCTCTTTTTTCCTTTTTCTGATTCAGATAAAGATGAAAAGAGGGAGCGTGAATCACGTGCCGCTGCCGCCCACAGGCACAAATATTATAATAATATTTTATTAAGACGACAAAAAGAAAAAGAAAAAAAAACAAAAAACAGGTAGGATGGTAGGAACGAGGGGGCGGCCATTAGACGCGGCAAAATCAAAGGGGCCATTAGACGCGGCCATGATTGCTTTGTTTGAAGCCCCACCCCCAACTCCTTCGACGCTTTATCTCCTACAACACGTCACCCCTGCACACCCTGCTGACGTGCCGTTTTGTGGGACCCAGAACATTTGTTTTCCATTTTATTATTATCACATTATGTGTGCGCGTGTGTGTGCGTGTGTGTTCAAGGTGTGCTTTTGCGCTACAATCATATGCGAGCTAATCCCTGAAGAAACATAATATAAATGCAATGATTTTTTTTTTTTTTCTCTCAGGAAATTTTCATAAAATTCATTCTATCTGTTTATACTGTTGACCCAATGAAAGATTTCTAGTGCCTAATCTTCCCTCGTCCCATTTAATCTGTGAGAAAAGAGAAAATAACCCAAAAAGAAAGAAAAGAAAGTTAACATTCTTTTGGTTTAGACACTATGGCTTGTCAATAGTTATACATACTATTGATGCGAGTCAAAACGACTAATGCGTCAATTGCAATATAATCAAGGATACCAAATTATCTTAACTTTCTTTCTTTTCTTCTTGTTTTTTTTTTTTAATTAATAAAATATTATTATTATTTTTGTATTTTTATTGTTGTCTTTGTCAATAATCATCCTGAACTAAATATTCGTAGAGGGGATTGAGATGGGGAAATCCATTGATTGGGTTAACTGCCGATGTTTTGGTCTTGTTGCTAGTCGTGGCAGCGCAGACAATTCATGCGGTAATATGTTTTGATGACGACTTTGTATCTCTCGATTTTCTGAGTCTTTGGGTTTGGGGATGTTTGCTTAAATTGAAATCCCTCGTTTTGGGGATAGCGTAAATGTCTCTTGCCATTAATAAATGTTTCGGGGTGTCTATATTGCTGTCTTCTCCGAGAACAAAAATAAACAACGTAATAATAACGTCGTTTAATCATCGGCACTTCCCATCTGAAGTAAAACAAATAAAAAAGCTTTATTAATGTAATTTAATTCCCCGTAAGCAAAAAAAAAAAAAAAGAGAATCGCAAAGACTTAAAATTATTTAAAGTTAGCTGATAAACTACAGATTTTGTTTTTCCTACTTTAAATCATCAGTTATACTGTCGATTTTCTGAGATTTACTGTTTTTTTTTTTTTTTTTTTTTTTTTGGACTAGCTGGATGAGGAAACAAACTTAATGCTATAACATAATGCACACCATAAACAAAACAAAGAAAATCTCCTTAATTAAATAATCATAATAATGAGTTTTCATAATATTAAGTACGTTTTTTTGTTAGGTACATTGAAGGGTGGGTGATAGATTGCTTAAAAAAAATTTACTTTTTATGTTTTATATTAATATAATATAAAATAATGAGTATATAATAATATAAAAAAAAATCAGTATATTCATATAATTTTATTATTTTTAAATTTATTATAGAGTTCGTTTAAATTTAAATTTGATAACAATAATTATAATTAGTAAAACAGACATGTGATGCACGCGGTAAGATTGAAACAGAACTTTTACCCCAAACTTTCAGCTCAGTTCTGTTCGGTGGTTCCTTTTTCTCCTTAACTGCTCCTCCCTGCGCCCACCCACCTCCATCACAAGAATACATTTTATATTTATTTCTACTCCTCCATCTCCCCCCCCCCCCCTTCTCTCACGTCCGCAGCCAAAACCCAACCCCCCCTCCCCCCAGCCACACGCACGCACGCACGGGCACACAGAGAGAGAGAGAGAGATAGAGTATACGGAGTCACGTGCATCGCATGTGCCTTCTTCTTGGATTGGCCTGTCCCGATTTAATCGCCCGCCTCTCCTCCCTCCTTTCGTGGAAACGGCCTCTCCTTTTTGCTTAAATTAATTTCCCTCTAATTTTCTTACGCAGTGTAATTTCTTCTGTCTCTTATTATTTATCTATCTCTCTGTTTTTTTTTTTGGGCTCATTAACAAAGAAAAAGAAAAAAATGGAAAAAGAACAAAAAACTGAAAAATTCAGCTGAATAAAGAGAACTCCAAATAAGTTCCAAATACCAAGTGCGAATGCAGGCTGCAGATCTCTCTCTCTCTCTCTCTCTCTCTCTCCCCCCCCCCATCTGCCACCATCGCCTCCATCTCCACCTCCTCCTCCTCCTCCTCCTCCAGCGAAACCACACGCGGCCTCTCTCTCTCTCGCTCTAGAAATTTACTTCTTACTCTGTCTACAATAATTTCCAGCAGCA
This sequence comes from Ceriops zippeliana, assembly GCA_037897445.1. Classification (NCBI taxonomy): domain Eukaryota; kingdom Viridiplantae; phylum Streptophyta; class Magnoliopsida; order Malpighiales; family Rhizophoraceae; genus Ceriops; species Ceriops zippeliana. The sequence goes on along the minus strand of JBAPLH010000205.1, from coordinate 318,506 downwards.
GCAAAGCGGCAGCCGTTCTTAAAGTTTAATGGAATGACGGACTGCCGACTACCAGGGACCATGAATCTTTGGACTGACGACAACGCCTCCGTCATGGAAGCCTTCATGAATTCCGATCTCTCCTCGATTTGGCCCCCTCCTCAATCCTCCGCCACCACTTCCAACCTCTCCCATCCTCTTCCGCCGCTCTCCACGCCTGATCTGGCCAAAACTGTGATGATGAGCCAGTCCCAGCAGCAGCAGCAGCAGCCGCAGCCCATGTTCAACCAGGAGACGCTCCAGCAGCGGCTCCAGGCTCTGATTGACGGTGCTCGCGAGTGCTGGGCCTACGCCATATTCTGGCAGTCGTCTTTTGATTGCTTCGGCGCTTCGGTCTTGGGGTGGGGCGACGGGTATTATAAAGGAGAGGAGGATAAGGGCAAAGGAGGCAAGTTGAAGAGCTCGAGCTCGTTGGCCGCAGTGCAGGAGCACCGCAAGAAGGTGCTGCGTGAGCTCAACGCGCTGATCTCGGGCTCCAACGCTGCCCCCGCCGCCGCCGCCGACGACGCTGTTGACGAAGAAGTCACTGATACCGAATGGTTCTTTCTCGTCTCCATGACCCAGTCCTTTGTTACTGGAGTTGGGCTACCTGGCCAGGCCTTTTTCAATGGGAGCTCGGTCTGGGTTGTCGGGTCGGAGCGGCTGGCTGCTTCGCCGTGCGAGAGGGCCAGGCAGGCTCAGTTTTTCGGGTTGCAAACGATGGTTTGCATACCGTCAGCAAATGGGGTTGTTGAGCTGGGGTCTACGGAGTTGATTTACCAGAGCTCGGATCTGATGAATAAAGTTAGGTTTTTGTTTAATTTTAGTGATCTTGATATGGTCTCTTGGCCGAATTCAGGGCAGGGCGAGAACGATCCGTCTTCGCTCTGGATCAGTGACCCTTCTGAAGTCAAGGACGCCGGCAATAGCGCAATACCATCATCAAGTGGTGCTGCTGCCCATAATGGAAACAATAGCAGCTGCAACAATAACAGTAATCAGCATTTCTCCACTAAGGGAGTAGCTGGTGGGATTAGTCGGCACGAGAATCCTAGTTCAAGTAGCTTGACTGAGAATCTGAGTGGAATTCATGCTCAAAATCATCCCAACCATCACCAGCAGCAGCAGCAACAACAACAACAGCTTCAACCGATTCAGACACAGAGCTTCTTTACGCGAGAGCTGAACTTTGGGGATTACAGTGCATACGACGGCAGTAGTGTTGGGAATGGGAATTCACATTTACTTAAGCCGGAATCAGGGGAGATATTGAATTTTGCTGATAGTAAGAGGACTTCTTGGAGTGGTAATGGGAATTTCTTTTCAGGTCAATCCCAGTTTGTGACCGAGGAGAGCAATGAGAAGAAGAGATCCCCTGCTTCCAGGGGTAGCAATGAGGAAGGTATACTTTCATTCACTTCTGGGGTGATTTTGCCCTCTTCTGGTGCAGTGAAATCAAGTGGCGGTGCCGGGGATTCTGATCACTCGGATCTCGAAGCCTCTGTTGTTAAAGAGTCTGACAGCTGTAGAGTTGTGGAAACCGAGAAGAAGCCAAGAAAACGGGGAAGAAAACCTGCAAATGGAAGAGAAGAGCCTTTGAATCATGTTGAAGCCGAGAGGCAGAGAAGAGAGAAACTTAACCAGCGATTCTATGCACTAAGAGCTGTGGTTCCTAATGTATCAAAGATGGACAAGGCTTCACTTCTTGGCGATGCCATATCTTTTATCAAGGAGCTTAGATCAAAGCTGCAAGCTGCAGAATCTGGTAAGGAGGAGTTGCAAAAGCAAGTAGAATCAATGAAGGAGGAATTCGTGAGCAAAGATTCACATTCGGGGCCACCTCCACTGAATCAGAAACTCAAGATGTCAAATAGCCATGGAGATAAACTGACAGAAATAGATATTGATGTCAAGATAATTGGCTGGGATGCAATGATAAGAGTCCAATGTAGTAAAAAGAACCACCCCGCAGCCAGGCTCATGGCAGCTTTGAAAGACTTGGACCTTGATGTTCACCATGCCAGTGTGTCCGTTGTGAATGATTTGATGATCCAGCAAGCTACGGTGAGGATGAGCAGTAGGCTTTATACTCAGGAGCAGCTCAGGGTAGCCTTATCATCCATTATTGGTGACAGCCGATAGGCGAAAAAGCAACGGCAATTGAGATAGAGGTCGGAGTTTCTCTCTTTCCGGTGTTAGGTTTATGGGACATTTTAAGGCTCCCGGTAGCACAAGCTATGTAAAACTAGTATTGTTTTTATTTGTCCCTTGGCAGCTGTTTTAGTGTAACTTATGTTTGACGCGAGTTAAAAAACTGAAATAGCTTAACCCGATGAACTCGTGAGCTTTGTATGTTTGTGGGGCTGCGATTGTGTCACGATAGCTATTTTCTGTTAATCTTCCCTCTGGTTGGTCATTGATGTATATAGTTATAAACTCGAACCTGATGAATTTTCTGGGATTGATGCACGTGTACCAGTGAAAGAGATGGAATTTCCTGTTTTAAAAAGAATGAAAATATTCTACTTGTTCATGCATCTGTCTATGATTTTCCTCTGTCAAACTTGGACCGGCAAACAAGATGATTGCTCCCTTTGATAGTTGGTCTTAGTTTCTTCGTTTCTCATGGTAAAGTTTCCTAATCATAGCGCGAAGTACTGAGGCAGACGGGGCTGTGGACTTTTCGAGTTTCTGCTTTTGGATTTTTGGTTCTCCTTAATGTGAGAGATTGGAATTCCGGGAAGCTTCTGTAACCTTGCTGGATTTTTCAAATTCCCTCGTATAGGATTCCAAAGTTTCGTGACCCTACTTTAATGCTGTAGATGCAGAGAGACATGCCTGATGTGAGGATGGTAATCCTTTACATGTAAACAGACTTTGCTCGATCGAAAAAGGACAATCTGAAATGCATCCCTTTAATTTGTTGCTGAGATACGATGCCTCGACATGTTTCTCCAATGTCCAACGTGGGTTAACAAAATTTGACTACCCCCCTTGTTGGTGCGTTTCACGCGTTTCTTTTCAGATTCCTGGGGGCTCACCAATTGCTGTCATTGGGCCCTCCTTTTAGGTGAGTTGCCTGTTGTCTTCGCTTGCCTCGAAGAAAAGAAAAGAAAAAAAAATGTTTAAGGCATGTTTATGTCGACATTTAACGAAGAATGATCTGCACATGGCTTTGGCATACTGTCGCACCAGCATGAAATGGGGATCGAATGAAGTCAAGACAACATCATTAGAGAGTAGAGAGCCCACCAAAATTCTGGTGGCAAACAATCCTATGGCATATAAAAAAAAGGGGGGGAAATTCTACGGCAAACTTTGACATAAGGCATTTACTAAAAGCGATCTAACAACATTGGATCATGAATTCAAGTGTGGGGGAATAATGCACACATTTTGCCTAGATCAAACAAAGGTTTTGGATTGGTTGTCAATAATTAGTGAAGAAATAACATGAGTTGTTGATGGAAACTAAGGTTTGGAAAATAAAATAATTGTAAAAATATAAAGTTCAACCTCCAAATACTTAAAAAAAAACTTTAATAGATTTTTATTATTTGAATTATAAATCATACACTTTACACACACATATATTATGCCTTTTGGTATAAAAATAATAAAAATAATTATCAAATCGTCTAAAATAAAAAATCTTATTATCATATAAATTAAGAAAATCTTATCATTTCTCATCCTTTAAAATAGCCTTATTCTCAAAGATGAGCAATAATAAATTTTAGGAATTGCTCTCCAAAAGGATGATAAAATCCTATGTTGCTTCCACGATTAGATCATAAAAATTTGAGTGATAGCTCAATTTTTATGTTTGACAACATGTTAGTCCTAGATAGCTTGTGGTTGAATATTAACTTTTCCCGTAGAAGCAATGTCAAATAGTTGGTTTTATGCAACCACACTTTCTCACGACTTCCTTTATAAGTGAAAGACATGAAGTAAAGGATGTATTTTGGACCAATTGGTAAGTTCAAATGATAAGCAACAAAATTAATGTGTTCAAAGACTTCGAACAACCCAAAGAAGCAAAGAGATAATTTCATTGATGAGCGAACAGTAATAAACAATTGTTGATAACGTGAAGCCTGAGACAAATCTAATCTTTTACAGCAACTTATGATTAATGCAATATATATCAATGTGTTTCTTCATTTGCAACAAGATTATCCTTAAAAAGTCAAAGTAACTTGTTCTTATCTTGCAAATCTTTATTAAATTGGTTTACATTAGAAGACCTAGTTATGTAACTTGTAAAGGTTGACAAAGTTCAAATATAAATAGCTTCAAATGGAGATATCTTGGTTAAGAATGATAAGTGGTATTGTACCACCACTTAGCCCAAGAAAGCCATTTTACTTAGTCTTTTGGCTTATTACTTACAAAACAATAAAGATAGTTCTCCAAGCACCTATTAACTACTTCAATCTATCCATCTATTTATGGGTGGTAAGCAATACTCATATTCAACTATGTTCCTTATAAATGAAATAACTTCTTCAAAAAAATTACTAATAAAGACTTTGTCTCAGTCACTAACAATGGATTTAGGAATATCGTGCAACTTTATAACATTTTCAATAAATACTTAAGCAATAAGCAGTATAAGAATGATTGATAGCATAAAATGAACATATTTAGTTAATTGATCCATAACAACAATAATAGTTTCTTTACCTTAGGACAATAAAAGTCCCTTAATAAAGCTTATTAATATCTCTGTCTAAGCTTCTTCTGAAATGGGCAAGAGTTAGAGAAGACTAGGATATGCTACAAATTCACTTTTGTGATGATGAAAAATATCACATTCAGTTACAAACTTATTTTATTTTATTTTTCATACCATTTCAGTAAAACTTATGATAAAGGCACTTATAGGTATGAAAAAATCCTAAGTGTTTAATAGTTGGGAAAGCATGGAACTTTTGTAAGAGTGTGTCCTTGTAAGCAAAATTAGAAACAATTGTTATCTTGCCTTTGTAGCGTAAAATTTTCAATGATTTCTTGAGTTTTAAGATTATTCCATCACTTATTTTTGATTTGTGAAAGGATATTATAAGCAGAGATAAAGATTGCTAATAACTTAACATGTTTTGGAATACGAGATAACGCATCAACAACAAAATTCTCACTTCCTTTTTTATAAATAGTCTTATAATTATATCTTGGCAATTTGATGATACATTTTTGTTACTCCATAGAAGAGATTAGTTGCTCTAACAAATATTTTAGAATCTTGTGATTAGTCCAAATTTGAATATGCCTTCCAATTAAGTAATGATGCCATTTTGTAATTGCATAAATTATAGCTAGCATTTATTTATCATTAATAATAGATTAAGATATTTTGGTGATAAAGTCTTACTAGTAAAGGCTATAGGACAACCTTCTTACGTTAATATTGCACCAATCCTAACTCCATAAGCATCAGGTTTAATAATAAATATCTTAATAAAATTAGGTAGCTTGCTTAAGTTGACTAAATGCTTTCTTTGCTTTGTCACTCTATTTGAATGAATACTTCTTAAAAAAAGTCCTTAAGTTAGCATTAGTCTTCCCATAATTGCAAACAAATTTATAATAATAGTTAGTTAATCACAAAAAGATACGTAATGCCTTAATTGTTTTTGAAACTAGCCAATCTAGTATTATTTAAACTTTAGAAGGATTAATTACCACACCTTCCTTGGAAATAATATAGCCAAGATACTTCATCTAATAAATGCTCATGTAAAGTATAAATACTTCATCTAATAATAGCTAGGCACCCCTCAATTCATCTAATAGCTTATTAAAAACTAGAGTAGGATATTTATCCTTTATGGTAATGAAATTAAGTGCTTAATAGTCTATGCATGTCCTCTACGATTCATTTTTCTTTTTTACTAAGAGAATATAAGAGGAGTTGAAACTAATACTAGGTTTGATGATGTTTGCTTCCAACATCTCCTTCATAGTCCTTTCATTTATCCCTTTTAGAAATATGAATAATGATATGGTTTGACATTAATAAGTGTACTCCCATGTAATAAAAGAATATGATGATCATGTGCTTTCTATAGGGATAACTTGATAACTTGAAAAATTGACAAATAAATCAAAGAATTTAGTTAATAATGTATTGAACTCTTTCTCCTTTATAGAATATGATTTTACTACCTCTACATTGTATAATTGTATAAATAATCCTTATTCTACCTTGTGTAGAACTTTCTCTATCCAATAACTCGTAATAATGGTAATCTTGCCACCTTACCTTGTAACTCCATTGCATTCCCATTTAATTAAAATTTCATTGCTTGCTTGGGACAATTTTAAGTAATATCTTCCAACGTTCTCAAATAATTAATACTAAGAACAATCTTATAATCCTTTAAAAGTAATAAGAAGAGATCAACGTAAATAGTCTAACCTAGGTAATATGAGTTTTACCTTTGTGCATTTGTCTTGACATGTTAAATTCCTACCATTAATAATCTTTATGGCTAACTTGTTATAGTACTTTATTAAAGAAGCAAGTTTTTTAGCAATTCTTTCATCCATAAAATATTTAATACTTTTTTAATCAACTAATACCATTACTAGTCACCCTTTAAGGAATCTATCAATTTTCATGGTTTGCGGATTGAAATATCCTTTTGTCTTCTTGTTGGACTCACAGGTTGTTGCTGCCTCTTTCTAGTTTGTTTTCTTTAGCTGCTTTGTTGGTTTGCCGGTACAACTGTTGCCTTGGTAAGGGTTTGCTAGTGCGACTGTTGCCTTGGTAAGGATTTGTCGGTTGCTACCTTGGTAAGGGTTTATTGGTGCGACTACTGTCTTTGTGGTGTTTGCTGGTACGACTGCTATCTTAGTGAGGGTTTTGCTAGTGCGGTGGCCGACTACCATACTCTTTTTCTTTTCCTCCTTAGCAGCTACACCTTACTGCTTCTCCTTGGTGGCTGTTACACTCTTTTTGGCTAGCTATCTTGCTACCTCTCTTTGAAGGCTGCTGCACTCTCTTTAGTCGCCTGCCTTGCTACCTCTCCTTGCATTTAGGTTTGTTGTTCTCTCTCCTTTAGCCAGTTCTCTTAAAATTCTGCAACACATCTCCTTCTTATAAGATGTATAAGGGTATTTATAGAATCTTGAGATTAGGGCTACATGATTATTAACAGTCATTATTAATTCCTACATATTGCCTTATAATTAACGACTAAATTTAAGTCCTAAAATTTATGGTCAATGGTTAATATTGACTTCTTAAAATTTAGGGTCAATGGTTAACGGTCAACATTCAATCTTGTCTCTTAAAATTTAGGATCATGGTCAACATTGACTCATCAGGGTTGACCTGTTATCACTAGTTTCTCCTAATGACCTCACTACATCTCAACAACATTCATAACATCAAATCAACATATATAATGTGAGATAGTATTGATAACAAATCCAATATTAGCTATCAAAGATGAATTCAACATTTAAGTTTGAAAGTGTTAAAATATCTTATACAGAAATTATTATACTTTGATTTAACCTTTGGGTTACCTTGATTAAAGGCCATTTATGAAGGCTTATATTGGGTATAATATGAACCATATAGAAATAATTGAATTATTGATTTATGATTTATTACCTTTAAATAATCATGAAAGAATGTTCCATTATTCTTAGTAGATATTGATTTAAAAAATTTCTTGGCTAAGGCAAAATAAGTAATTATAAGGAGTTATGCTCTTATTCATAAAATCAATGATTTATATTTAAGAAGAAACTTAGTTAGATAAAATGATATATACACCAATTCCATACTCTTTATATAATTAAAATATTAGTATGATGAAAGGATTGAGTTATATTGAGAGACTATACATTAAAGGAATATGTCAAACTACCATTAAAAGGTAGATGTGTTAGTTGGACTCATTTATGGAATTAGGGCATATTTAGTCTTAAGAGCTAATAGAAGTTATGTTTGAAGGTTATATTGACCTTTGTGAAGAAAGTGGCAACCCTAGGAAGCCTTTCAAAACATTTTCATTACCAATTAAGAAGGAAAAGGATTATGACTTGTAAAATTAATGCTAAAAGTGGTCATTATGATGACTTGACTTTTCTTAACATGTCTATCTTGACCTATTTGTTAAAAAATGACAAATTCAACTTGTTAAGGCATATAATGAAGTTAATTAAAAAAACCTTAAAAGAAATAATAAGATAATTCCCTTAAGGTATGAATCTAAGTTACATGCTTTAGAAGCTAAGTGTAATTATTATCGAATAGGCCCTTTTGATGTTAATTTGGGTTAATTTATCAATATGACCACCCTTAAGCAAATGTACTAAGTATAAAGTGAGGGAAAGTAGTTGACTCCTTTAAAAGAACCAAGATCAAGTCCAAAGCTATTTAATGAAGCGCTAACACCAATAAGCTATTTAACTCACCCTTGAGTCTTAACCAATGTTGATATGACTTGCGTAACTAAGAAAATGAATCATGTTTTATACTTTATGCTTTTATATTTTAATATATTCCTTATACTTAATTGATTTTATTACTTGTTAAACTAACATTATCTTTCATTAAATAGTTTTTATTTGATTTATGCTTGCTTTGATAAGATTTTTGAATTTAAAATTTGAATTGTGCTAATCATTATGCAAATATTTTAATTTTTTTTTGTCAAATTTATGTTGAAGAAAGTTATAAGTGAAATATTAAGTGATATGGAAATAAGATGGAAAAATTTATGAAGATTCAAAGTTAGTAGAAATATAGGATTAATTAATCTATATTATCAACTAGATAACTTAAAGAAAAGAATAAAATGAAAAAAAAATTGGGTTGGTCGACCAAATTTATGGTTGTGATTGATTGAATATAAAAAAAAAACTATAAAGAGAAAGTTACAAAAATTTTAAATTGGTTAACCTAACTAGTAATTACCAAAGGTAGTTAAAATGTTAAAAGCTTTTATGTTGCAAAAATTACAAAATATTTAGGTTAATTGATAAGTTGCTACATTTGATCAATAAGATTACAAGCTGAAAAAGCATAAGGTTAAAAAGTTATAGAGATTTTAGGCTATCGATCGATTTAAGTATTGTAGTCAATTGATACTTTAAAATTAAAATTTTATATTTTGCAAATCAATTCTTTTTATGGAAAAGAATCAATTTCTAATGATCAATTTTTTTTATTTGTTTACAAAAGAGTTTAAGAAACAATTTTATAATAAAACTTGGGAGAGTTATTTATTATATATATCTAATAAAAAGGAAAAAGTGATCAAAGTGAGAAATCAAATGCACAAGTTCAAAGAGAGAAAGTTGACATTATGAAAATGTAAGAATGCTTTAATGAAAATAATAGAGTGTGAATGTTTAAATTATGAAGAATTGTTGGTTTTTATGAAAGGTTCAAGAAAATTTTATTGTAATCACGGTTAACATGACTTAGTATAAAAAGTTGTCTTTATTTTACAAAAGAAGAAAAAGTTAGTAAAGTTGAATTTTTAAGGGATGAAACTTAAAGAGTGGACATATACTTATAGGTTGAATCAAACCACCTAAATCACTGTGTACAGTCTCGCTTTCCTTATCTCTTTATTTTCAATTAATAATATTACTTAATTTGTTATTTTTTTATTGGTTATTGGTTTTTTTATTATTACTATTTAGAGTTGGGATTAAGTATAAGTTAAATGATTAAATTAAATAAACCCAATTCACCCTTTATTACAATGTCGTATGGATTAATAATGCATATAATATGATTATGATGACATGATGGTGGTTAAGGACCCAACAGACTAGTGTAATTGCATTTATGGTTAAATAGATGCTTCATTTTGTGTGTATAAAGACTATGTTCCCTACTTTTCTATAAATCTCTAAATGTATATTTTTTTTCTTACTAAATTCTTCTCAAATGTAAACAAAGGTTGATTTTCCTATTATATAAAAGTTATGTAATTGAAGAATTTAGAATTTAAATGAAAATTTTATTTGTAATTATAGCTATTGAGATAAAGGTACTAAATAAGACATTAGAAAAAGGTTACAGATAAAGGACTTTGGAAGGTTATGTTACAATCTTGTAGGATTTGACCACTTAACTTCCTTTTATGGCTTAAGTGAGTTAGTTTAATAAAGTCTATAATCATTTATATTAGATTGACATGTTAAGATAATATCTTATATATGCAATATATTATAATTGTAATGCTAATGCATAAAACTAATATTAATTAGTAACATCTCTTAAATTAAATATTAAGTATATGTTAAGAACATGATACACTACCTATAATAACCAAAGTTTAGTTTAAAGATTGATTTGTTGAGACACTTAAGGTCATTTTAACCTAAACATGCTTAATGTTATGATTAATAGGTTCTATTTAACTATATTTATATGAAATTGGCAAGTCACTTATGATTATATAAATTTAAAGGTAATAGTTAGGCGAAACATACATGATATATTTTGAGAATAAGTTATTACTTAACTAATCTATTGGTAAGCTACACTACTTATTTAAACTAGTTTACTTGATCTATTAAGTCACTTAAGGTCAAATAAAATAAATGAGATCCTAACCCATTAAAAAATCTAAAGGGATTTTCTGAGCTAATAATTAAGGCTATTAATTTAAGTAAAATAGTAAGAATAATTGAAATAATGATTAAATACCTAATCTATTTCAATAGGTATGTATGAATTATATATATATATTGCTAAAAAATGAGTAATAACATGTCCTTGTGTAGCATACTTGATGTTAACAAGCATATAGAGAAAACTTCTTGGACTATTGTAGAAACTTGAAAATTATTCTTAAGCAAGAAAATAAATTTATATTGTTGATGATCATATTCTAGATCCTTTAATTGAGGATGCTAATAAGGAATAAGTGGATGCATATAATCAATATAAAGATGATAATGATTAGGTTATATGTCTGACGTTAATTGGAATATCTCTTGAGCTTTAAAGACAGCATGAAACCTGGATGTATATGCCATCATTATGACCTTTAAGGAATTGTTTCATTATATAAGGACAAAAAGATCTTTAATAAATTTTTGAGCATTGAAGATGATTAGCTATGTAGAGAAGTTGGGGTAATTAGGCCTTGTTATGGATCATAATCTAAGTGTAGATATGATTTTTTAGTCATTTTCCCTAACTATTTATAATTCATTATGAACTTTTATATAAACCATTTTGAAGCTATGTTGCCTAAATTGTTAAAGCTTCCTTTAAGTAAAAAAAAAGACCCTTATTCTTAATGATTTTTCAAAGGGTTAAAAAGTAAAGCTTAAGAAGAAAAACAACAAGAAAAAGGCTCTAAAACCTAAATGTAGTGTTAAGAAAGGCAATAGTAAAGTCATATACTATAAATGTGGCAAAACCTAAAGTATAGATCAATTAAAAAAATGATAATGAGGGGTAAAATGGAAAGATAACATGTTAATGAAATAATCACACATTGATCATACTTATTTTAGCTAAATTTTAAATTTTTGTATACCATATGTCGTTTAAATTCTAAAACACAAATAAATATGGTTTAACAATATAATTTTAAACCTTTAAATATTATTTACATAAACATAACTTTTTGAATTTTTTTCCCTTTGTTTTACAATTTTCCCAAGTTGATATTTAAGTAAACATGTGAGGGTAATTGAAACAAATGTTACCAATTGGTGTCCCACTTATAATGTAACAAGAACAGGCCATCATCAGAGATTTACCCAAATTGTTAAGGATTACTCTAATTCAAATTGGTAGTCAACAACCATAAAAGTTAACAAAATTTAGAATTTAACCTTTAGTTAGGGCTAATCCTTTTCCAAATAACTTTAGTTTAATAAGTTTTAATAACATTAAAAATTTAGCTATTAGGATCCAAGTCTAGTCATAATGATAATTCTTATTCTAATTCCAAAGTGACATGACCATTTCTATAAGCTTAAGTTACTAATGTCCACAATTTGTTTTTTTCTTTTTTAATTTGCTTTGCCTTTATGAAGGATTATGCTAAAATAAGAGACATAACCTATAAAAGGGATAACAAGTATAAATGCAATGTATATAGCTTTTGAATATAAGATGATAGTATTGAGATATGTTAGGAAACATAGGTGATACATCTTTTTTAGAATTATAGAACAAAAGTGATTAATGATCAATCAAGTCATGTATACTTACTGGTAATAAGTATATTGAACAATTTGTTAATGCCTGTATATTTACCACCAATTTGCAAATTTAGAAGTTACAAAATTAGAAAAATAGATTAACATATGTTAAATAAAAGTTAAGTGAATTCTATTGAAGAAGAAATCAATAGATCAATTGCATTATGATTTTATAAAGTCTAAATAAATAATTCTTAACACATTAAAGAGAAAGCATAAGAATACAAAATAGATGTTTAACCTAAAGAAGTGAAAAGGATATTACTTTTTTTTAAAAAGAAAAAATTAAGCTAGATGCATCTTAAAACAAAGTGACACTTGTTATGTTATATTAATTAAAAAAGTTATTCATACTATGAACATTATGAGTTTGAATCTTTATTAGAATATCTCATGGGGCTTAGCTTAAATATAAACTTACACAATTTTAGAGGTAGTTAGTGACTCTTGTTAAGTATCAAAATATTTACTTGTTCATAAATTTTTACTTTTTCATTTTATAAGAAAAAAAATCTTCATGCTACTTTGTTTTTTGCAAATATAATCATAATTGTGTATTATGTATAAGGATTATAAACCAAGAATTATTAACAAAATATGTAGAAATAGACTAAAATTTAGATGTAAAAGATATGTGTATGTAGAAAAAGATTATAATCTAAAGCACTTATAAGCATTGTCTTTAAGAATAATTTCACCCTTATAGATGAGTTAATGGAGAACAAGGTACTATTCAAGTGTGACAAAGTAAGTATTTCTAAGATCATTTGCAAAGAATTGGTGGTCTAATTATTAGAGCAAGGATAAAGAGGGTGAAAGAGGATTTACAAGGCTTATTTATGAAGTTGTATGACAAAGAGGGTGCTCTAGAAAATTTTATGGTTGTTCTAAAAGTTTTCAATACTACAGTAGGGATAATTACTTATCTTTATGTGTAATATGATAGATAAGGAACTTGAAGAACAAAACATAAAGCCCATGATATAAGTCCAAGCTATATAATCAAGTTAAAGAAAGACTTGATTTGTATGTTAAGTTGTATTAAAGGGCCTAATTTTATTTTAGGTTGTTAGATTTTAAGTTAAGGTCAAATTACATATAGAAAGACTTAACTTCTTAAGTTTATTTAGATCTGTAGGTTCAACTGGGTCTTGATATATTAGTTAGAGTTTTTACTTTGATTTTTATGCTTAGTTATCATTAGTTGTAGTCTTTTTTAAGGATTTTTAATGAAGTCAAATTTGCATTTCTTAAGATTCCTAATTAGAGGGATCTCCTATAATTAAGGTTTTTCTTATATAGGTGTATGTTAAGAAACACTTCTTTTTTATAAGATTGTAATATTTACATATCTATATAAAGACCATAACTACGTAAAACAGAATCAATAAGATTAAGGTATTTTTTAGCAAGTCTTGCTTTGACTTATTAAAAGAGTGATTAACCTTTGCGGCGTTATAAAATTGGGGCTTTTAGGATTAGTTTCCTTAGAGTTCTGATATGATCAATCCAACTTATTTCCTAACATTTTAGGATATGCATAACAAATTAATTTAAAAGTTCATAAGATAGGTCATTTAAAGGATTCTTTATCACAAGTTATCATAATACAATAAATTACAATGACTATCTTTTTAGGATATAATAGATCCACTGGTGTAAACTCCTTAAGTGAGGTAATAAAAATAGCAAAAGCTTATTAAACCCAATAATTTCAATATTCAAGATGCAAGAAGAAAGGGAGACTGTTTATTTTATATTTATTTTTTAAAAAAGAAAGAAGAAAAAGCTTTATTTATATTACTTCTAGTTTAATGTCTCATTAATGTGGAAATTAAGGATAAAGATAATGATTAGTGGTTATGTTTGATAAGTATTAAGAAAAGGATAATAGTTGTAATAATTAGTTTATTCACAATTAGTATTTCAATAGTTAAAAATAACTAATTTAACCAACACATTTTAAAAGGTCTAAAAAAAGTTTTGCATTGGGTGGACCAACCAAGGTTAGTCCATTGCATGGGGTCACATTATGCCTCCCATATTAAGCTTATAATTGGTTCCTTTATATATACGTAGGACCTTATTTGGGCTTTTACTTTTATAAAGTATAAAACAAGTATTGTTTTATAATCACATGAAATAAGACTTTTATTTCTAATATAGAATTAAAACTTTTTAAAATACCTAATTTGTTTTCATTAGAGTTCTAAAAATCTTGCCTAAGATCTTAAAGGAGCAACCTCACTCTACTCTTATACAATCAAATCTATCAAGTGTGTATTTTAGTAAGATTTACCTATAAGAATTATAGAATTCATTAAAAGTATAACTTAATCTCAAATATTGGAATCATTATACTATTTATACCATAAGAAAGGACTTATAATTTGATATTGTACACAATGTCAATTAGTAACTTGTTATTGCACATATAAACCTACTTTAAGGGATCTCTTATTACATAGGTTGGGTTTCTATCACTTTTGACCATACTTTATAAGTATCAATCCTATTCCTCTCAATGTAACTTCCACTAGCTTTTTACCTAGTTGTTTAGTTAGAGGATCAACCAAATTCATCTCTAACCTTATAAAGTCAACTGATATTACTCAATTATTAAGTAATCGCTTTACTAATTTGTATCTTAAACAAATATGTTTGTTTTCCCCATTTAATGACTTGCTTTTTTCATGAATAATAATGGTTTAACTATCATAATGCATTTACATTGATGGTGTCAATTATACTCATGATGGAATATTCATAAAGAAATTTCTTAGCCAATCTACCTTTACACTAGCTATCTTTAAGATTATAAACTCAAATTTAATGATGGACTAAGCAATAATTGTTTGTTTAGTAAACTTCCAAATTATTGCTTTACCTTTAAAAGTGAATACATAATCATTTGTCAATTTTATTTCATATGAATAAGAAATCTAGTTTACATTACTATACCCTTTTAGTACAATGGAAAATCTACTATAAAATATACAATAGTTCATGGTACCTTTTAAATATTTAAAAATTCTTATTAGACAATTTCAATAATTATGGTTTAGATTATGCATATATTTACTCAATTTACACACCACATAAGTAATATCAAAACATGTATAATTTAGTAAATACATTAAACTAGCAATAATTTATGCATACATAGACTGAGATACACTTTTACTAGTATTTTTTAATAGGTTTAATGATGCATAATAAGGAGTGAAAATAGGTTTAATATCAAAATATCTAAATTTTTTAAGAATTCTCTTTATGTAATGCTTTTGCGACTAAAAAGTGCCATTATGAGCTCTAGTGATTTTCATTTCCCAAATGACATTTGCTTTTCTTGAATCCTTTATGTCAAAATATGATGCAAGTAATGATTTTGTACTAGTTATTAGTTTTATAGTGCATGCCATCAATATACAAATATATAATAATATAAGTATCATTTGTAACTTTTTTTATAAACATATTTATCAACATTAATAATTGCAAAACCCTTAGAAATCAAGACATTATCAAACTTTTTATACTATTGTTTAAGTACTTATTTCAACCTATATAGAGCTTTATCAAGTCTACAAACCTTTTTCTTTTAGCTTGGAACTATATAATTTTTAAGTTGTAATATGTAAATTTCACCATTAAGATCACCATATAGAAATGTCGTTTTGACATCCATTTAATAAACAAAAATGTTATAAACAAATGTCAATGCAATTAACAATTTAATAAATGTAATTTTAGTAATAGGAGCAAAGGTATCAAAGTAATTAATATTTTTCTGTATGTACCTTTTTTTTCTACAAGTTTGATCTCATATGGTCTATATTTATTTTTAAAGATCCATTTATATCCTATAGAATTGGTATCTATATGTAAATCTATTAATTCCTATATATCATTCTATTTTAAGGAAGCAATCTCATTCTTTATAACTTTTAGTTACAAATATCACTTCAATATATGTCAAAGGATTATTGTTCACTACAAAAGTACAAAAGTCATCCCTAAATGACTTTTCTTTCCTTTATCTCTTATTTCTTTTTAATTTAGATTCAAAAGAAGTATTATTAGACAATCTTTCTAAATTATAGAGGTAGGTAATAGTACTAAATCCTTTCCTATTTGTTAGTCCCGATTTAGCATTGACTTCAGATGGGAATTTGTTGGTCAATTACATTTGTTAAACCAGATTTCCCGAGAATGACACCTCGTAATCGGGACAATTAGTCGATTAGTCAAATATGCATAGCTCATGCCATTGTGTCATGTAGAAATGGGTCATTGCTTAATTAGATATCATAGCCACCGATGATCATAAATAAGGAGATAACACCACTAAACTTAGTTGGTGGCTTAGCTGTTTTTCCTGGTCTTATCGTTAAAAATTGACAACGGTTGTTGTTTCTCTAACCAAAAGAAATATTTTATTACCTACATTAGCCTTAACCTCCTCTGTCTCTTCCTTTAATTTCTTATTACTCATCCCGAACCTTGGGACGGGAAGAGCCTTCCTCTCGGTCCATCCTTTCAACTTTTTCTTCTACATCTCCCATAAACCATCCTCAAGAAGAAAAAGTTAAAAGGAGTGCTTTGCATCGACTATAACCATGAGCCTTAATTGCCTCACCTGCAATACATTGCAGAGAACCGATTCAGATAGGGAGTGTTACTGGCCGGAAAAGCCCCATAGGAAGATTGGTCGTGTAAAGGTAGAGAGAACCTGGTCAGGGAGTATAAGCCCTCCCCCATATGAGCAAATTGGCCGGAATTCCATGGGAGTTCCCACAAGGAAGATGAAGAAGGATCATCGCCGGCAAATTAGTTCGGGGGCAGTCTCGTTCAAGGAGGATGGGAAGCCAAGGTTGGTCAGAAGTTCTGGGATGAGAAGGGATTGGAGCTTTGAGGATTTGACCATGAGACAATGGAATGGGGATAGGATTGACTGTACAACCTTCTGAGATAGATGTAAGCATGCTAAGGATGCCAATGACCACCATTGGCCACAACTACGAATTACCATTCCTCTTACATTTTCTTTTATAAAAAATTTGATTTGACCTTTTTTTTAATTATTATTCTTTTTTCTGTATTAGCTTCAAAGGCCATCTTGTATACATGTCCTGGTTTATTCTCATATCAGTTGTTTATCTCTCTTAAAATTACAAGCGCCGGGTTTCAATCGTGAAGCTTATGCAAGAGCCACCTTCATCTTATCCTTCTGGTCGTTGCTTCATTCCAATTTTAGACTTGTTTCTAGCCATATATGTTGTTTTCATACGCCGTTAAATCTCAACAAGGCAATTAATCATGGCCTGATAAATGAAGTCTAGGATAAACATGAGATGATGATAATTAAACTTGTTCTTAGAGTCACTTCAGGGACATCCTTCAATCTTGCTTTTAGAGAGAATTGGCCATTTTACAGGAAGTACAACTCAAATAGAGAGTTAAATCCATTTGGACTTTGGACTCTGCCATTATTTATTCTTTATCCATCCTAATAGTCTCAGCGGCAAATCAATTGGAGGCTTCAAGATGGCTTATAAATTCTAACAACTTGCCATGCTAAATATGTCTGAAAAGGTAAGCAAACTCTTCCAGCAATATATTATAATAATAATAAGATCCTTCTACATGTCATGCCACCGCAGCATATTGGCAAAATAAAACATTTACAACAATCATAGACAGACTGCAAATCCAAAAAAATGAAATACGAATGACAAAAGATTTGGAGTTTGTGGGGGAGGACATTAGAAGTAAAACACATGGGGCATGCAGAAACCTTTTCTAACATAAGAACATCACTTAATGTATCTATCAAGCGCTGTTTTGATCATAACCCATAGCATTCCATTCAGAGATCCACATTGCAGTTAAAAGACAAAAAATTCAGAACCTATGTACTACATCTGTTTGCAAACTCATTGTTAAAACTGCCAAAATTCACTAGTTTTTATGACTAAAAACTACCATAGAACTTAAGTGTTTCAATTTTTATTTTAAAGCTCTAGATCCAAATTAAAAATCCCAAACATAAGCAACATCCAATGAGCAAACAATGAGAACAGGATTTTCTTTTCCAAACAAGACAATTAACAAACTTTCAGATATATTAACACCTCCATCCGTCGATTCTGTGTCTGATTGTGGGTGTAATCCTTCAACATCTAGAAGTAGCAGCTTGAATGTCAGAATATCCCATCCCATGTATACTTTTATCACATGCAATATATCCAACAAACCATAGCATCACCATCACTGAAATGACCCCAACATTGGTGAGGAAGACCATGATATTGATCGGCAAATCACTCGTTTTGCAGCTCCTTTAATATTTAGCCAAGCACATATTCAAATTTAAGGAGGAAGAAGAATGTTTTTACCATGGGAAATAAAGCAGATCCGTAGGAAAGGCCCGGTTAGATTCGGCCACTGGGTCCCTGGCCTGTTAATCCGAAGGCGCAGAGAGAGAGAGAGGGTCCTTCGGCGGCAACCCATGCAGCCTTTTAGCCTAAACCCTACAAGGCTTTTCCAGAATCTCAGCCCTTCTCCAAGAAAGCTGTGACATTTCCCATTACAGTATATATTTGTAACGATCCAGGGTGCCTAGTCTAGCAATGTTCTGGGGTGATCGCTTTCCAGATGTCTTATGAGAAAGCACTTTCAACCAGATAATCACACGGGCATTTTCAGTCACCCGGAGGACCTTCAATGCCAAATACTTGTGAAAGGGCCAACCAGTTTATCATCAAGCCTAGGTAGGTAAACCATATTCGGCCGCCCACTTCTTCCCATTTTCTTTCTTCTTCCTAGTTTTTTGTTTTAACCAAAAAAAAAAAACCACAAAAGCTTAGTCCAATGATTTCTGGAATTCAGATATTAGGCTTCAAATTCCGTTTGGGCTTGGATTCTTAGTTCACCTAAGTCCATTTCAGCCAGATTCGTGGCTTCCTTTTCATCTTTTCGTGTCAATTCTTGGGCCAGATTGCAACCCCATAGCCATTCTGTCTTAGTATATGATTTCTACCCAATATAATAAACCTCTGAATGCTCGTGGGACTATTCCTTTTTAAGTATTTTTTTCAACGGAAGAAAAAAAAGATGGGCGAAAACCTTGCATTGAGTAACATGCGTATGTTTTATCTCAATCATTGATAATTCATCATATCAATATTACAATAATTACCAATGACTAATCATATGCCATTAAACAACAAAACCTTGCATTGAGCATTTTCCTTTTACATTAGGTCAAGTGTCTCACATAGTGGTGGATTCCAACTAGTATAAATATGCCTTTTTTTTCACCTTTCTTGATTAAATTATTTAATCTCACATGAGTAAAACTTGTATCAATAAAAAAAGATTTTTTTTCTCTCAAATACAATTATTTAGTCAATAATTAAAATTATATAATCACACCCTATTTCTTTAAACTAAAATTTTAACATAAATATTAGCATAGTAAGTTAAATGTTTGGAAAAACTAATTAAAAATTTGGGATAAGAATTTTGAATTTTATATCTCACTTATAATTAAACTCCCTCACTATAATTAATTGAATAGATTTCTTAAAAAGAAAAATTTAAGCAAACATTTCTTGTAAAAATTGTCAACCTATGTGTTATAGTTAAAAGATAGTCTTTAGATAGCAAAATAAAGCAAAACATACTTTATTTTTTTTTCAAAATTCCTAGTTTTATGTGTTTTATTCCCATTGACAACTTTTAAGAGTTAAAAATGCAATGTTTTGCAAATCTTTAAGGCTTTTTTGTCCTTTTTTGGTGAGTTATCCTTATTAGTCATTATGTAGATCTTACAGTGGAATATTAAAGAATGTAATTGGAATTTGAAAAAGAATAAAGTTAGTTTGTGGGTTAGAAGAAAAATTCAAGTTTTAATGCTTTAAGTGACCAAATTAGAAAGTGTTAAGGTATGGATGTATATAAGTTATAGAGTTAAAGAATCATTTATGGGACACTTATTTTTATATAGGATAATTTTTTCTGTTGAATTATGGACCTTATTAGTTCATTTCTCAAACTCCTTAAACAAATCATAATTAATTGATAGTGATTTTAATAAAAAATTGAAATTTGAAGATAGGATCAATGGTAAAAAAAGAAAACAAAAAAAAAACTCTAAATTAAGGAATACTTGACTTTTCCAACTTTTTACATCATAATGGTTTGATGGATTCACCATTATTAATAAAAAAATTCACCTAGCCCAAGATCATAAAGTAGGATTAATTGATTCTTTGTTTACTTAGAAGGCCTTTCTTAATTTTTAAATATCACATAATGATGTTAGAAAAAAGACCTTTTAAATCATAGGGCCCTAAACTTTTGGATTCTTTAATTGTTGAAAGCATTAATTATGCTTCCTCAATTACATAAGTTATAGTGAAATGATCTTAGTTCAATTAATATTCACTATAATCTTAAAATGATGAGAGGTAAATTAAGGATTTGGAATTAGGATTTCATTAGCAACTTAGATAAAGACATTTAAGACATTAAAGTAGGAAAACACCTTAAATAAACTTTAAGAGAACAAGTTGTTGAAAGACATAAAACTAAATAAGAAAAGGGAGGTTAAGGTGAATTATGAAGAAAATGTAAGATGAAGGAATCCTTTTAGCATAAAAAATCAATAATGTAATGGATTTTTTAGAAAGATAAGAACAATAATTTTACAACTGAATGCTACATGAAGGCAAAATAATGTTTGAGAAAGGGTGTCTTTTAGAACTAACACAAATTAAGGAAGAAGTAAAGTAGCGTTTAAGAAAGCTATAGAAAGAGGAAGATAGTCTTAGGCTATGAAATTAAACAAACTTAGTCTTAATTAATCCATATTTCTTCAATTGTCTTGCTTTATGGAAGAAATTAAAAAAAAAATGCTCAAAGCTATGAGGGAAGAAAATCTCCAAGGTTAGATAAATTCAAATTTTTCTTTTTTAAGTCAACTTAGTATTGTGTCTTATAATATCTATACCATAAGTTAAAAATTCTTCAAAAGTGGGCAATTTCCTTGAGGCATTAACTCTTTATTTATCATCCTTATCCCAAAAGTAAATCAACATAATTTGTCAAAGTTTAAACCTATTAGCTTGATTCATAGCTTTTGCAATATTATTACAAAGTTTGGCCAATATATTATAAAAGGTTATTAATGAGATAATAGGAGAAAACCAAGATGCTTTCATCAATGGTAAATCAATTCTTAATGGTTTTTTGATTATATCAAAAAAAGTTTAAGAAGCTAAGAGTTCTCTTAACACTTTATTTTCACAAGCATTTTAATTGTGCTTCAAGGGATTTTCTAGATTTTTGGTTAACGTAATCGATCCTTGTGAATGGCTTACCTGCCAAATAAATTGTTTTAGAGAAAGGTCTTAGATAAGGTCACCTCATATCTTTCTTCTCTTTATATTAATAGCTAATGTTTTAAATATTTTATGAAAGGAGATCATCTTTTGGGTAAATCAGTGACTTCCCTCTTAATTCTTAGGAATCCTTTTTCTCTTATCTATAATTTGTAGATGTACCTTAATATTCAACCGTGCAAATTCTAGTAACTTGATTTTTATCAAAAGAAAGTTCAAATGCTTTGAATTAATTTTAGGCCTAAGAATTAATTTTCATAAAATATTCCAATTAAGAATCTTTAACTTCCTTTATTTGTTAACCCTAATGGTAAAGTGCTATTAAGGCCTTTTGTTATTGAAAAGTTTAAGTGTAGACTTGCTAAGTGGAAGGGTTAGATGTCAATAAGTAGGAGGGTGACTTTAGTCAAATTTGTTCTTATTAGTCTCACTATCTTTTACTTTTCTAAACCTAAAATCCTAAAGAAAGTTGTAGATAGCATAAATAGGATTTAGTGATAGTTCTTTTGCAAGCTTATAATGTTCACAAAATGTTTCTTTAGAGCTACATATACTCTTAACATTTATTTCTCTTTTTGCACTTTTAAATTTTCAAGCTTAAAAACTTAATATAAGCCTTTTGCTTTGATGATTTTGGTTACTATACAAAGAGGTATTTATAAACTAATGAGGTGGTCAAAAACTCATTTGAAAAAACTAGCCATTTGAAAAACAACCAAAGTAATCATTGGTGTTGGATTAGAGTTTCTACATGTTTGATCAAGATCCTCTAACCAAGAAACCTTTCTTATATGACATAATTGGAACATTGCTTTGGTTCTCATACCATTGGAGACAATCTAAACATTTAAGGCTTCTAAATTTGGTTTTGACAAGATTTTTTATTTATAATTTTTTTATTGAACAAAATATGAATGTTGTGTAGTTTTTTTTTTTTTAAAAAAAATTCAGCATTAAGGCCTAAAACTTCTTTCATTATTGAGACAAAAAGTAAACATTGTATAGCTTGAAAAAATTCTAGCATTGAAGTCTTAAATTTCTTTATTTATTGAGCCAAAAAGTGAATGTTGTGTAGTTTAAAAAAATTAGTAATGTGATATTGAATTTCTTTCAAAAATAGAAAATTTTTCTAATTTTGAAAGATGTTACTCTAACTTAGTCATAATTTATTGTAATCTTTAATTTGAACTATCAAATTATTTCCTTATGAAACCATTAAAAGAATAAATGCCTTTGAATTTCTTATATATGTGTAGTGTGAGTTGTACCAAAAAATTTGCTTAAGATACATTAAGGATGAATTCCATTTAACTAAAAGCTCTAAAAATAAGGTTACATTAGTATAAAAATTTATTAAAAAATAAGTTTTCCTACCATAAATTTATTTTTTCCATTAAGTTTTGACAAGATAAATTTAATTTTTTAAATTTAATTACATCACATGAATTCTAATATATACCACTAAGCTAAACACTTACATAATGTAATCCAAATTAAAGTACAATGAAGTAAGAGATGGTTTCTTAATTCTTGTGATGTTCTATAAATCATGTAACTTACCTCAAGACTCCTTTTTACTTTGATTAATCTAAGTCATTACTTCACTTGTAATTGACCCTTAATTAATTTGCAGACATCAAATGACTCCTTTCGATTATCCGTTACATCATAAAACAACTTTACAGTAAATCTACCATCCTTGACCACTTACCATATTAGCTTGTACATTTTTGTTTGCAAATGTCATTGGCTATGTAGTAATTCTTCAAACTCCTTGTGTAGCTTTTCCTCACAATTAAACAATTAAAGATGCCATATAATCTCCCATTCCCATTTGTCACCTCTTCACCATTTAAACTTATTAATTAAACCTTCTTTGGTCCTTACTAAGGCAAAGAGTTGAGGGAATTGGTGAACCAAAGTAAAATTACCAACCCATATCTAGTGCCAAAAATTCACTTTTTAGCCATTCTTGACCACATTACTTAGCTTTTCCTTTTTTTTTTTTTCATGAATTTGATTTAGTTCAAATTTGAATAATCTCTTGTAAGCCACCAATCATGGATTCTTGCAAATATATGGCATTATTTTGTTACTAAAAGCCATAGTCTCAAACATTATTTAGATATTGATTAATATGCCTAAATTAAGCTGTGTAATCGTTCATATGTATAATAGATCCTTTCTTTTTTTCATACATATGAAAATTTCATCTAAAGCATATGATTACAATAAATATCAAGAAAGAGAAATTAGTTATTAGACAAATACAAGTTCTTTAAACACATCAACAATTTTAATTTCTACAAACTCAAATATATTGTTTATAATAGTATTTGTATAAATATATTGAATTTCAAAATTCAAAAAGGTTAAAATTTATGATAATAAATTTATTAAAAATCTAATAAGTTTAACCAATGTTAAGTAACTAAAATGGAGATAGAGATATTGAAATATAACTAATGAAATCTATAGAGAAGTTGATGCATGAAAGGTTTCAAATGATTCATAAGTATTTTAAAAGGTCAAATCACATAAATTAGAGCCAAAATAATGAAAGAAATGTTGGACTTTTCTAGAATTTCTCTTTCTGAAATTCTTATTTCATATATTGCAGGATCTTTCTTTATGCGAATACTATCAATAAAACTGTAATTGAAATCAACATACCGTTGTCCATTATGCTGATGTCCCGCAGTGGAGATGGGAAGCCTCTTCTGTTTCGTTCCTGAACGCTTCTCTCTTTTCTCCTACTCTATCCCCTTTCTTTTCTTTACGTTTTCTCTCTCTGATGGTTGAGCTTTAAGAAAGGTCTGTAATAGCATATATATATATATATATACACATCTTCCTTTCCTGTAACCGTTACCTTAAATAGGAAGATCCTCTCTTTCTGTAATAATTATCTTAAATGAGAAGATACTCCTTTTCCTGTAACGGTTATTCTTAATAGGGGAAGATATATATACACATATTCCTTTCCTGTAACGTTTATTCTTAATAGGGAGAGTGGAGGGATTTTAAACCCGATGACCCAAATTACCGTTATGCCTAACCCACCATCATATTAGGCCTTTTATTTTGAGTCATACTTTAAATGACATGGACCACTCATGTTAATTAATTTAACAATCTCCCACTTGGTCCATGTCATGACTTGATGAAACAATAACAATTAAGTGCACACAATTCTTAATACTTTACTGAGGAACATTGAAACTTTAAACTGTCATTCTCATATATGCTATTAATTATCTCACAAACCATAATTGTATACATCTAAACAAAGATAACAGAGTACAAGCAAAACCATAACTTTAATTGAATTCACGAGTGTCACAATGATATGAGCATCTAAATATTGGCTTTTAAGTGTACGAAGACCTGTCCATAATGCCCATCCAATCAACATGTCCAGTAAATGTTTTCGGTGGCAAACCTTTAGTTAACGGGTCCGCTATCATCAACTCAGTGCCAATATGCTCAATGGACACTCTTTGGTTTTGCACTTCTTCTTTAACAGATAGGTATTTCAAATCCATATGTTTCGCACCTTTAGAATACCTATCATTCTTAGAGAAGAAGACTGCTGCGGAATTGTCACAAAAAATTCTTAACGGCTTTTCTATACTGTCGACCAAACCAAGCCTTAAGATAAAATTCCGCAACCATAATGCATGAACAGT
The DNA here is from genome assembly GCA_037897445.1 of Ceriops zippeliana. NCBI lineage: Eukaryota > Viridiplantae > Streptophyta > Magnoliopsida > Malpighiales > Rhizophoraceae > Ceriops > Ceriops zippeliana. The sequence goes on along the minus strand of JBAPLH010000205.1, from coordinate 293,191 downwards.
AGCCTCAAAGCATGCTACAAATTCAGCCTCCATAGTGGAAGTAGCAATGACAGACTGCTTCCCGCTTTTCCAGGAAACTGCTCCTCCAGCCAGGAGAAACATGTAACCAAATGTAGATTTCCTCGAGTCTACACATCCAGCATAATTTGAATCCGAGTAGCCTACTACTTCAAGATGACTTGATCTTTTATAAGTAAGCATGTAATCTTTGGTGCCTTGTAAGTACCTAAGTACTTTCTTTCCGACTTTCCAATGATCTATTCCAGGATTACTTTGATATCGGCCTAACATTCCAACTGCGAAACTGATGTCTGGCCTAGCAATTGTTTGCGCATACATCAGGCTTCCAACCAGTGATGCATAGGAAACTGATTCCATCACTTTCCGTTCCAAATCATTCTTTGGACATTGTAATTCACTGAACTTGTCCCCTTTCTGAATTGGAACTATTCCTGTTGAGCAATTTTCCATTCTAAATCTCTCTAATACTTTATTGATATAGCCTTTCTGAGACAATCCTAACAATCCTTGTGATCTATCACGGAATATTTCTATTCCTATCACATAGGATGCCTCATTCATATCTTTCATTTCAAAAGTTTCAGAGAGAAATTTCTTCACATTATGTAACAAACCTATGTCATTAGCGGCCAAAAGAATGTCATCGACATATAGGACTAATATAATGAACTTGCTCCCACTGACCTTCATATAGATACACCGATCAACGGTGTTTTCTACAAAACCGTATGACGTAATGGTATTATTGAACTTAATATACCATTGTCGGGAGGCTTGTTTCAGTCCATATATCGATTTCTTTAATTTACACACCAAATTTTCTTGCCCCGTAGTGATGAAACCTTCAAGTTGGTCCATATACACTTCCTCTTCCAAGTCACCATTCAGAAAGGCGGTCTTTACATCCATTTGGTGGAGCTCTAGATCATTATGAGCCACCAATGCCATAATAATTCTTAAAGAGTCTTTCTTAGAAACTGGAGAGAAAGTCTCCTTATAGTCAACATCATCCCTTTGAGTGAAACCTTTGGCTACAAGTCTGGCCTTATACCTTTCGATGTTACCGTTCGAGTTTCGCTTGGTCTTGAAGACCCACTTACAGCCAACTCGTTTTGATCCTTCAGGTAACTCTATTAGCTCCCAGACTTGGTTTACATCCATCGATTTCATCTCTTCTTTCATGGCATTGAACCACCTTTCAGAATCATTACATTCCATGACTTATTTAAATGAGACTGGATCTTTATCAATGCTCAATTCCGATTCATGCTCAAGTGAGTAAACCACATAATCATTTGAAACTGCTGGCCTTTTCTGTCTTGTAGACCTCCGTAATGCCATTTCTTGTGGTATCACTTGTTCATTTGTAAATTGAATATTGTCACTTGGTTCATCTCTTATGTGTTCACTTTGCGTGTTTCGAGTATCAATTTGTTGTCCTTGCATGTCACGTGACTGTGATGCAACATAAGGAATAACAATTTGAGTAGAAACACTGGGTGTGGGAATACCGACATGAGTAGGAGTACTCACTGTGGACCATTCATTTTGTGATTCTTTAATATCCACCTTTCGTGATTCCCCACTCCCACTGAACTGACCATTTTCAATGAACCGAGCATTACCAGACTCAACTATTCTAGTACTATGGTTAGGGCAGTAAAACCTATACCCTTTGGACTTTTCAGGATAGCCAATGAAGTAACCACTAATGGTTCTTGCATCAAGCTTTCCTTCATGTGGATTGTATATCCTTACTTCTGCTGGACAACCCCAAACATGAAGGTGTCTCAAACTGGGTTTCCTTCCTGTCCATAACTCGTAAGGAGTTTTAGGGACAGCCTTACTAGGAACTCTATTCAGCAGATATGCAGCAGTTCTTAATGCATGCATCCACAAGGATAAGGGTACAGTACTGTAATTCAACATGCTCCTAACCATATCCATAAGTGTGCAATTCCGCCTTTCCGCTACACCATTCTGTTATGGTGTACCAGGCATTGTATACTGTGCACATATGCCTTGACTCTCAAGAAGTTTTGCAAATGGACCAGGACATTGTCCACTTTCATTGAATTTTCCATAATATTCACCACCCCTATCTGACTTAATCACTTTTACTTTTCTATCTAACTGCCTTTCAACTTCATTAATAAACACCTCTAGGATGTTTACTGACTGAGACTTTTCATGCAGTAGATACAAGTAACAATATCGTGAGTAGTCATCTATAAAGGTGATGAAATATTTCTCACCACCCCATGTTGGGATATCAAACGGGCCACAAACATCAGTGTGTATCAATTCTAAAGGCTCATTGCTTCTTATGGCTGGGTTCTTTGATGTATGTTTTGTTTGTTTCCCTTTTATATAATCAACACATACATCCCAATCAGTAAAATCCAATTGAGGCAGGACATCACCTTTCATCAACCTCAATATCCTTTCTTTGGATATATGACCTAATCTTTGATGCCATAAGAAAGCAGAACTTTCATCATGCATATTACGTTTGTTACCTATACCATGCTCAACAAGAAATATGGAATCAGCATACATAGCATCAAGATTCAAACGGTACAAATCATCAATCAAAGTACCAGATCCATAATAGTACGAATGTCTATACAATGAAAATGCACCATTTCCAATCTTGAGGTTAAATCCTTCTTTATCCAACTTTGCAACAGAAACTAAATTTCTAGCACATTCAGGAACATAGAGACATTTTTCTAGATCCAGATGACACTTGGTGTCCAAGATCAATCTGTACGTCCCAATCCCTTCTATTCGTGCCTTCATTCTGTTTCCCATATAGAGGAACTTCTCAGTTCCTGTTATGGGCTGGATTGAAAGGAATCCCTGCATAATATGTGACACATAAATAGTAGCTCCAGAATCTAACCACCAAGTATTATTGGGCACTTCAATTATGTTTGATTCAAAACATACTGATATACAGTACGTACCTTTCTTTTCGAACCAAGCCTTTCTTTTTGGGCAATCATTTTTGAAGTGACCCATCTTTTTGCAGAAGAAGCATTTTTGATCCTTCTGGATCTGACCTCCAGTGACTTTCATAGAGGCTTTGTCCTTCTTCTTACCTTTCTTATGTGGTTTAGACCTGCTACCACTAGCATCCTTATGAACGATGAGATGAATGGAGTGATCCTTCATCTTCTTTAATCTCCCTTCCTCCTGAACTAACATGGCCTTAATTTCTTGAAAGTTTCATTTCTTTTTAATAGTGTTATAATTCACTTGGAACTGGCCAAATTCAGGAGGCAGTGAGTTTATGATGAATTGAACCAGAAATGATTCATTCACATCCATGTCCATTGTTTTCAACCTTGCTGCTAGATTAGCCATACTGGTCACATGATCATGAATGGGCTGTGACCAATCAAATTTCTTGGTCGTCAGCTCACTCATTAGGGTTCCTACGATGGATTTATCAGTTATATCTCTGACTGAGAGTATTCCTTAATTCTCATCAGAAATTCCCTCGCATTTTCCGTCTTAGGCATTGATGGCTTGACGTTTTCAGCTATCGTCATTCGCATCAAATTCAAACTCAGCCTATTGGACCGTACCCAAGCCTCATAAAAAGACTTATCAGATTCTGTACTAGTCCCTGTAATGACTGTAGGCTTTTCATCCGAAATGACTGCTAAGTCCAAGCCCAATACACCCAAATGAAACTGAATATGCTCAGACCATTCAGCATAGTTCAGCCCATTGAATTTGACCATTGAATTGCCTAAGGCGAATACATTGGTGGAAGCTGCAAATATAATCCAAATTTATACGTTAATGCTTTGAGTAAACTCTAATGGATTCAGATACATTACAAACTTTAATTATGTATTTAAGTTCACCTTTGGGTGATCCTCAAATACATAACTCTAATCAATAATAATGCTAATTTAAATAAACTTTAATAGATCAATTAATCATACTAAAATTAACATGAATGTCATCTTTGGATATACAATCACGTTTACTTAGTATATTAATTAATCCCTTTTTAGTGTCATTAATTATAAGCAATGATCCATCTTTGGATGATCTCCTAACTTTATAATTAATAACCACAATTGTTCATTTCAAAACATTTTATTAGCATCCAAAAATGAACAATTAAAATTCACAGTCAGCTGTTCAAATCCATTCAAAGCCAGGCCACTTTGGTGACTAACAAGCTTTTAATATTTTGACTCATTAATATGAATTTAATAATCTTCAATTACGAAGATTAAATTATCTTTTATGTGGGAGTTTTTTTTTTTATGGTATTCATTCGGACCCGAGCACCACCATACTGCAGGTGGGACCCGCGTACCAGGCAACCAAAATATTTGTTTTGTCCCGCGTTGTAATTATTATTTATTATACGCAAAGGAAAAACAAAATACAGCCTAATAAAAATAAAATACTACCCCCGCACACCACCATACTGCAGGTGGGACCCGCGTATCAGGCAACCAAAATATTTGTTTTGTCCCGCGTTGTAAATTATTGATTACACGCAAAGGAAAAATAATAAAAAATACAGCCTAATAAAATAAAATACTACTACCGAGCACCACCATATTGCAGGTGGGACCCCGTACCACCAGGGAACCTAAATATATGTTTTGTGTCCCGCGTTGTAATTATTGATTACACGTAAAGGAAAAAAAAAAAAACACAGCCTAATAAAATAAAATACTACCCCGAGCCACCACCATATACTGCAGGTGGGACCCGCGTACCAGGCAACCAAAATATTTATTTTTTCCCCGCGTTGTAATTATTGATTACACGCAAAGGAAAAACAAAATACAGCCTAATAAAATAAAATACTACCTAAGCACCACCATATACTGCAGGTGGGACCCGCGTACCAGGCAAACCAAAATATTTATTTTGTCCCGCGTTGTAATTATTGATTACACGCAAAGGAAAAACAAAATACAGCCTAATAAAATAAAATACTACCCGAGCACCACATATACTGCAGGTGGGACTCGCGTACCAGGCAACTAAAATATTTGTTTTGTCCCGCGTTGTAATTATTGATTACACGCAAAGAAAAAACAAAATACACAACCTAATAAAATAAAATACTACCCGAGCACCACCATACTGTAGGTGGGACCCGCCCGCGTACCAGGCAACCAAAATATTTTTTTTGTTTGTCCCGCGTTGTAATTATTGATTACACGCAAAGAAAAAAAAAAAATACAGCCTAATAAATAAAAAAAATACTACCCGAGTACCACCATACTGCAGGTGGGACCCGCGTACCAGGCAACTAAAATATTTGTTTTGTCCCGCGTTTGTAAATTATTGATTACACGCAAAGGAAAAACAAAATACAGCCTAATAAAATAAAATACTACCCGAGCACCACCATACTGCAGGTGAGACCCGCATACCAGGTAACCAAAATATTTGTTTTGTCCCGCATTGTAATTATTGATTACACGCAAAGGAAAAAACAAAATACAGCCTAATAAAATAAAATACTACCCCCGAGCACCACCATACTGCAGGTGGGACCCGCGTACCAGGCAACCAAAATATTTGTTTTTTGTCCCGCGTTGTAATTATTGATTACACGCAAAGAAAAAACAAAAAATACAGCCTAATAAAATAAAATACTACCCGAGCACCACCATACTGCAGGTGGGACCCGCGTACCAGGCAACCAAAATATTTGTTTTGTCCCGCGTTGTAATTATTGATTACATGCAAAGGAAAAAACAAAAATAAATAGCCTAATAAAATAAAATAAAATACTACCCGAGCACCACCATACTGCAGGTGGGACCCGCGTACCAGGCAACCAAAATATTTGTTTTGTCCCGCGTTGTAATTATTGATTACACGCAAAGGAAAAACAAAATACAGCCTAATAAAATAAAATACTACCCGAGCACCACCATACTACAGGTGGGACCCGCGTACCAAGCAACCAAAATATTTGTTTTGTCCCGCGTTGTAATTGTTGATTACACGCAAAGGAAAAACAAAATACAGCCTAATAAAATAAATACTATACGGCACAAAGAGATAAAGAAAACCAAATTGCAATATTCGCAGACCCGCTCTGATACCAGTGTTGGACTTTTCTATAATTTCTCTTTCTGAAATTCTTATTTCATATATTGCAGGATCTTTCTTTATGCGAATACTAGCAATAAAACTGTAATTGAAATCAACATACCGTTGTCCATTATGCTGATGTCCCGCAGTGGAGATGGGAAGCTTCTTCTGTTTCGTTCCTGAACGCTTCTCTCTTTTCTCCTACTCTTTCCCCTTTCTTTTCTTTACGTTTTCTCTCTCTGATGGTTGAGTTCTAGGAAAGGTCTGTAATAGCATATATATATATATACACATCTTCCTTTCCTGTAACCGTTACCTTAAATAGGAAGATCCTCTCTTTCTGTAATAATTATCTTAAATGAGAAGATACTCCTTTTTCCTGTAACGGTTATTCTTAATAGGGGAAATATATATATATACACATATTCCTTTCCTGTAACGTTTATTCTTAATAGGGAGAGTGGAGGGATTTTAAACCCGATGACCCAAATTACCGTTATGCCTAACCGACCATCATATTAGGCCTTTTATTTTGAGTCATACTTTAAATGACATGGACCACTCATGTTAATTAATTTAACAAGAAACACTAAATTGACTTATTAAAAATATTCAAACCAACCAAACTATAAATGACATGATTTTAAGTTTGAAAGATGATCAAATTTTTATTAATATAATTAGAGCAATTAATGAGTTAAGATTAAGTAAAAAAATATACTTCTAAATAGTAGTTTGATATAAAATAAGAGTTTACAATAAATTAAGAATGTTTTTATATTTAAAAATTTTATCATTGTTTCACTTTTTAGGTTTTTAAAGTTATCATTACAACCCATAAATAAATGCTTCCTTGTAAATGTAAACTTAAAGGAGTAGATTATATGAATTGATATGTAAGAAATTTTATTTTTGAGTTTTTACTAGAATTTTGATAAGTTATAAAAATTGTTGTCTTATGGTATAACTCTTAAGTTCATTATTTTTTGGGGGTGTGATATTCGTATCCTTTTATACCTTAGGTTTATATTCTTTTAAATACATAGACTAAGTTTGGTGCGATTGAAATATGACCTTTTTTTCATAAAAATTTTATTCATTTTTTTTTTTGTATGTTAAGGTTTAAGTTATATCTTTGAAAGTTCGCATCAATAATTCTATTATTTTACTAACTCAAACATAGTTAAAAAATAAGAAAAACTCAGAGTTTTAATAAATTTTAACTTGAATTTTTTTTAAAAAAATTAAGAGTCTTAACAATTTAAATAATTTTAATTATATTAGAACAATATCTTTCTAAAATATATCTAATAATAAATAATAAATTGGCATTTGTTAGTTGCAAATGATACCTATTATTAAATTGATATACTAAAAAAAAAAAACAATTATTGATTTGATAAACATCTATCTGCCCGTAGAAAGATAAGTGGTTTATTTGTATGTTGTTTTTATGTGAATTGGATCCGATTGATAATTATTATTTTTTTTTAAAAAAATGAATCGCCAAATATGTTTAATGTATGCTTCTTTGGAAGAGGTAGGTCTCTTACAAAGATTCCCTAATAAATAGCCATATATTTGCAGGAATCCATGATTGAGATTATGCACATTTTAACTAAATCAAATTCACGACAGAAAGGGGAAAGAAAGAAAAAGAAAGAAAAGAAAAACGTAGAAACCCCGGCGTTCGTTCCACATGCTTTTGTTGGGACGGGGGCGTTCCAAAAGTCTAAAAAAGCTAAGCCAGTCACGTAATGCTCGTCCGTATTGGGGCCCCACTTTCCACTGTGTCTCTCTCTGACTTCCATTGCATCAGTCAAATTCATTCTGCATTGACTTTAGTCTCTCTCTCTCTCTCTCTAATGGGTTCGGGCTTGTCGACTTTGAACGAGAGATTTACGCGGATTCTTCTTGGCGTGTTTGGGCTCTCTCCAAAAAATCAAAGTCGAGTTCTCCGTAATTTTCCTTCCAACTCACTTTCTCCCTGTATTTCATCCCTTTGTTTTTTTCTTTTTGTAAATTTTGTGGCTTTTACTTAGTTTTCTAATGTGTGCCTGGGAAGCGATGAGTTCATAAGAGCTTTACTTCGAATTATTGGGTTCAAAGGTGCTATCTTTTTTCTAGGTTTTCTTCTAATGGACATTTGATCTCTTATGGGTGTCTTTTTGTAGATGGATTTTACCTGGAAATAATTTGGGTTTTGTAGTAGTTTTATTATACACGAATTTGGGACCAGATGATTTGGATTAGTTGAGAGAAAATTGAAAAGAGTTGTGTTCTTTGCTTTTTGGATATCAACTTTAGGGTTTGATTTTGCTCCTTTTTCGTGGCCATTGAGCATCTTGAGCTGAGCTTTGGCGTTCTGGGGTTTATTCTGGAAGATTTAAAGGGTTTGATTTTGTGGGTATCTTGAGAAAAAACAAACAAACAAAAAAAAAGACAAAAGCATCTGGCTTATTCAGGCTGGGTCTGGAGTCTGGTTATCTTTGATGTTTAAATTTTGATGTGCTGTTTGGTATTTTATCGAGGCCTTTGAATAGTTTGATTTGGTTGGGACTGCTAGATATTCTGTGGTGAGGTTGAACTTGGTTTTGTAGCATGGATAACTCAAAAAACAGGCAGAACGATCATTTGGGTGTGAACAAGATGGGCAAGAATATAAGAAAAAGCCCCCTGCACCAACCCAATTTTGCTAACAATGCAAATAGGCAACAACCTCAGCCTCAGGTCTACAACATAAGCAAGAATGATTTCAGAAATATTGTTCAGCAACTAACGGGTTCTCCATCTCATTCACAAGAACCTCCCCCTAGACCTCCCCAAAATCCCCAAACCCCAAAGTATGCGATTACAAAAGATTAGGCCGCCTCCTTTGACACCTATCAACCGACCTCACATTCCGACACCAGTCCAAGCTCAGGCAGTTGCACCTCCCCCAGTTCCTTACAACAATACATTTGTAATGCCTGGCCAAATTGGACAACCATCTCCTACAATGATGCCACAATTGACACCTGGGGACTCAGTTTGGCGAAATCCAGCCGAGTCTCCAATCTCAGCTTATATGCGCTACCTTCAAAACTCCATAATAGATCCCAGTCCATGGGGAAATCAAGCCCAAACTCCATTACAACAACCTCCTCCACCAGTTCCAGGGCCAATGCAGGCTCAACCACCATCATCTGGTTTACTTCCTAATCCACCTATGCCTGGACTAGCGTATCCAAGAATAGGTGGTCAGGTACCACAAATGCCTAATCTCCCTTCACCGCATATGAATGGCCCTGGTCTTTTACCTTCACCAACCTCTCAGTTCCTCTTGCCATCTCCTACTGGATACATGAATTTGTTGTCTCCGAGATCTCCTTATCCACTGCTTTCTCCTGGGATTCAACTTCCTCCACCATTGTCTCCCAATTTTGCATTTTCCCCAATGGCTCAGTCAGGGATTTTAGGTCCAGGGCCTCAACCTCCACCTTCTCCTGGTCTTTTATTTCCATTATCACCTCCAGGATTTTTCCCTATCTCAAGCCCAAGATGGAGGGAGCAATAGACCAAGGGGTAGCCTTATATTGTGGAGACCTGGATCCGAAAGGAGCTGGTCCGTTTTTTACAGCACTCATCTGCAATTTGTGGGCTCTTGACTTGGCAAAACGTGTTGTACACTGCTTGTGTAAGAGACCCTCTAAAAGTTTGTGATATTTAATTTTTTCTTTTGTTGGTAAGTTTGGGATTAAAATATGTAACAGCTGTGGCTATTTTAACTTAATGGTTGAAAAACTGTTATCTTAGGTGATGTGCTGAAGGTTACACCAATTTATTCCTAGGCAAGAACTTTTAACATGAGAGATGATCATTCAAAGGAGGTAGGCTCACTTATATGAAGGTTTAGTATGTAGGTCAGAAGAATTTTCTGTACTTGTATTTGTGTCAATTATTTTCTGTACTTTTAATCTTGTCAATTAGTTTAAAGTCCAATTTTTCTCAGTTTGAAGGGGTTCTCCAAGTTGCCGTGGTTTTGTTCATAATTTATTGCACATTGACAATTTTTTGTTGTTTGACTGTACTAATTTTGATGTAGATGTTATGGATGCTGGAAACTGCAGTTTCTGTCTGCATTGATGTTGTAATTGCTTGTGAATGTCTTAATTGGGCACCATTAAGGTTATAATGCTCGCTGAAAATGCAGACATAGTTAGAGCTGCTTATTGTACTTGGTCAAAGATGGTTTACCATTTTGTAGAGCCTTTATCTTCCATGTATCTCTGTCAGTGATACTATATGTTCTATTTTGCTTTCAATCATCTGTAATATCTTGTCTTACTTGTGCTTTAGACATTTTATGCTTAACACTAATAAGAGATGATGTCTTGAGGCAAATTGTTCATTTAAGTAATGCAATGGACAGGCTTGCATTTTTTTTCTTCATGGGATTCACTTTTGATGTACTGATGTACTGCCATGTGTCCTATATATGGCTGTAATGATTTTCTTTGTGATCAAACATCAGATGAAGTCCTATGGTATGTGTAAGATTTTGTAGCTTTAGAAGAATGCAGTCATTCGAATTATCTGTTGAAAAAGGGTTAACTAGTCATAGGTTATGAATATGGTGCAGCTTCCTTCTTTATGAGCTCCACCTTTTTGGGATTGTGTTGTATGTCGTATATAATCCTTCAAAAAATTTTCTTTGTGATCATTGGATGAAGTCCTATTATGTGTGAAGTTGCTTTTAGAAGTATGCAGTCATTTGAGTTATCTGGTGAAAAGGGAATTTATCTAGTTGTGGATTCTGGATATGATAACAAATTCAATGAATGAGTATTTGGATTAGTGGCATGTGATTAAATAGATTTTGTCCCTAAGGATGTGGAATTTTGTGGCCATGATTCATGTCTATATGTGTAATAGCTTGGTTTTTTTGAGCTCTTATTTGATTGCCCACTGATGAAGACTTTGGATCTCCCTTAGGTTCTAAGTACATATGCTACATAATAAGGTGAAACTGGTATTTAAGGGTTTGCTTTATTTAGATGGAAATTTCAGAAGTCACAACAATAAATTAACAGCACAATTTTGTTGCCATTGGCATAATTATAACTCAAATTAAATATTATAAAACAGGAAAGTTTAATCTGAAATGATCAAAGTGGAAAAACTGAAAAGTAAGCTGGAGCAATGTAATAAATATGAGGAGAAGCTTAGCAATCTATTGCTTGTGATTAAAAGGAGAAATGCACTATTTATCTCCACAGAAAGAAAGACAACTAAAGGGTGAAGGCAAGAGTTACAATAAAATTTCTTTCTGATATCCACTTCATTCTATGTTAGGTAATAAGTCCTTAAGTCATTAGATCTGATGGTGGTGTGTAAAATTGTATGGTTGAGGCCAAATCCAAAGGTCTTGGCTTCTTGTTAGTCAATGAAGTAGAAATATATGTGGAATGGCTAACCAGTTTGCACTTGGAATTGGATTTCTTTCCAAAGCCCCTTAAAAAATGTCCATTAATTCTGCTACCTGCATGAATTTGGACTAATTAATGATCTAATGAAATGCCAAAGATGCCATATAATTTGTGGGGCTTCTGCTAGCCTGTGTTAGTTTGACACTTTATTGTGCATTTCAACTTTCATCTTGCTTCCATTTTTGTTTGTGCCTGCAGTGAAACAGCTTTACTAGTTAGTAGCAGTCAGGACACTGGTGCATCACACATGTTGGGATAGTTAGTTTACTTATTCTTATCTCTTCAGTTACGCTGGGGTTTGGTCAGATTGAAACTGTTTCTCCTAGAATGGTTGGGTTCAACAGTCATTATAACTCTTGATTATGAAATTATCCAACAGAGACACCATTTTGGTTTGCAGAATTCCACCTAGTTTAATGTCTCCTCTTGTCCCTATTAGACCAGTCTTTCTGACCCATATTTGTTGTTACTTCAGGTTTTTCGTGAGTATTCATTGAATTGTGGAGCCTGCATACCCTGTCATATTTGATTTATAGATATAACACAGGAGCTAGTTTTTGATATTGTTGTCTCATTACTTACTTTCAAATTTATTTTGAGTTGATTTTTTTTTGTTCTAAGCTCTATTTTCTATTTAAATTTTCAATTATGTAACAGGAATGGAGTGAGTTGATTGTTTGCTACCCTTCTTAGGTTTTAGTCAATGCAACTTGTTTTGTTGCTATCTTTGTGTTGGCGTGTTTCATCTTTGCACTTTGCAAATTTTGTAGTATGAACATAGATTTCCACTTTGGATTGCACGGCTGGGCTGGAGCTCAAGGGGTCCTACGTCTTTATTACTCTTTGTGCAAAATTATTTAGGATTAAATTAACTTGTAGAGAAAAAAGTGCTAGCCTTTTTTTCGTGATTTTTTTTTTTTTTGGAAAAAAAAAACCCCATTTTGGTGAGCCTATACGGGCTATTTTCGCCATTCCTGGTAGCCAATTTAATGGTCGTCCATTAGTTGTAATGAAAGTGTTGTATCAAGCCATGAGAAATGGGTCTGTATAAAAGGATTATAAGACATGTTAGGTTGGCTTAGGGGATGCGGCACTGGCTACCAGGCCTCTCGGATAGGCTGCATTCATGCAGAGGAGCTTACGGGTTGAACATTCCAACAATATGGATGATGGAGTAAAACAGATTTTATATTCTTGAGGTCGTGTGAGGTGATCTTTCTTTCGTTGTTTGTGGTGAAGCATCTCTGCAAAATATCGGCTTTACATTTTCTTGATTCTTTAATTGATGCATTGTATGTGGCCAAACCTTGATTGTTTTTTTTTTTCTCTAAAATTTTCAAGTGCAATTTTTTTTGTTTTCTGTTTCGGTTCTCTGTTTTTAAATGGCATGTTAGGATTCTCAATTTGAGTGTGTGATGCAATCTGGACCTAGATTTTAACAATTTTGGTTGCAACCAAACGACTAAAAATTGCAACTAGGTGGTAAGGCTTGGTCACGGCGGAAATGGTAAGCTTAATATTGGATGGCTCAATTGATTTAATAATATGTTAGGAAAGCTTAGAGTAAGTTGCACCTCGATCGATCATAGCTCCACAACAGATGCCTCTCCCTCGTCTGATGCTGAAAGGTTTGAATTGTGAATGCTATGCGAAAGCGGGAGTGATCTATCTGTTAGTTATTAATTTTTGGCGGTGAAGTGGGCCTGTTTGAACATCAATTAATAATCACATCTAAAGGAATTGTACTATTGATATTGGCCCAATGTAGCACTTAGTTTGAGCCCATAATTGATGCTAGAATAGTAAAAACATGTACAATTTTAGTTTGTTAATGTAATTTAGCTTTCAACAAATTTTACATTCAACCAACGTCAAACTCTTCAAAAAATAAATAAATAATGCAAAAATTGCCATAAAAGTCTTATAATCCCTAAAATAAATGATCAGTTTTGTTTTTTCTTTATCCCTAAGAATTATAATATTAAACTTTACAATTATCATGAATTTCCTCAATTTATTGACTTTGTTTATAGACATTTGTTACAACTTTAATATTTTTCAAATCATTTCAATTTTTTTTCTTTTTTCATTTGAAATAATAAATCATTTTAAATAAATATTGACAAAAAAATATTTAAAATCCAGACATAGCACACAAGTTAAAATCTAAAATTATTTAATTTGCATGGTATGTAAGTATTTAAAGAATTCCTTGTGGAGATGTTACACTATAAAGTTTAGTAAGACATTGGTTATTAGACCATTGATTATTATCTTTATAATATTTCCATTCTCCTCCAAAAATGTTATTCAAGAAAATTAAAAAAAAAAAGTATAATGATACTTATCACTCCTAAATTCATTCTTTTCTTGAGTATGACATACATATCCTTATTTTATACCATTGATTCAACTTCTTAAGGTTTAAGGTTAGGTTCAATTGCATCTTATCAATTTGGTTTAGCTGTCTTTTGATTCTATATATGATTGCATTATAGATTCTTAGCTACATCTAATAGGCTTTACATTAATTGGTATTAGAGTTTGGCTATAAATCAGTTTGGACAAATTCAATGATTTGCTACCTTATGTTTTATTTATTTCTTATTTAGTTCATTTATTGAGTGTATTACCATTAAACTACACTAATTTGCTTATTTGCAATCTTTCTTGCTTTGTTGTTTGTTTGAGTGTGTAATTGTCAAAAAGTGTTATTTTCAATTCTGTTTGTTGTTTTTAAGTGTTCAATTAATGTTTTTGTGTTTAGTTATTAAATTAAAAAAAATATATCATATTCAAATGATTTAAGTAAAAGATAAATAGTTTGGTCAAACTAGTCATGTAAAGACCTAATTTTCTAACTTAACTCCAATTCAGTCATTTATTTTCTTAGTATATTATCAACATTTGTCTTCTAAGTTTACTTCTTTTAACTTTTTTTTAAGGTCTAGTTTAAGAAGGCAATAAATAGCTAATCAAGTGTGGTTATTGATTCTTTTAAGAAGGTGAAAGTGTTTGACCTATAAGCCTTTAAGGCTAAATGTACTGCCAAAGCCATCATAGTTTTTTATAGGGCATAGAGTAATACATCATGGTTGTTTGGGTACTAGATAAGGAAAAAGTGACCTTTACGAGCATGTATTTTATTAAGGACATCAAGTTATAGTGGCAAATTAGGTTGGATGACAATGTAAGTGTAAGGCAACCTCAAATTAAGATGTGAAAAATCTTAAAGAAAAAGCTAAAGGATCAATTGCTTCCTTACAATACATTATAGGTTAAAAGGGAATCCTTAAAGAAATCTAAACATAGCAACATGATGTAAGATTATGTAAAAGAGTTTAGCTCCTTAATGCTTGACATTTGCAACATATCGAATAAAGACAAACTCTTCAACTTTCTTTTAAGCCCACAATTATGGGATCAAATTATGCTTTGAAGGCAAGGAGTCAAAGACTTACTTTTTGCCATGGCTATTGTCAATGGTTTAGTTGATTTCAAAATCAATGAGCCCTTTGATGGTGACATAGGAAAGCATTTTAAAGACAAGGACATAATAAAAAAGGAGAGCTGTTAGTTAGGAACAAGGTAAAAACAAGTCTAATTATGGTTGTTTTATATGTAATGACCTTCATTGTGCTCAGGAATGCTTAAAAAAGGAGAAATTGAGTGTTATGTTGGCAAAATAGGGTGGAAGAATGGATGATATTGGTCCTTCTTATGTCAATGCTTTGTAGCTAGTGAATGTTATCCAAGCAAAATATGTTTCATAGTTTAGTGTAATGTATGTGAAAATTAGGCTCAATGATTAAGAGTTGATAGTGATGGTCACCATTAATACCACTTATAACTTTGTTGCCAAATAAATGATGGAATCGCTTAGCTTGAAGATCATCAAGAATGATAGCTAAATAAAGGTAATTAATTCAACCACCTGAAAGGTGTTTGGCATGACAACTAGTATAAAGGTAACCTTTGGTAATTAGGTTGAAAATCTTATATTTACGACTATAGTATTAGATGAATTTTATATTATTTTAGGGGGTGAGGCTTTTTTTTTTTTTGTATGTAAAGGTTACTTTATTGCCTCATTTTGGTAGGTTAACGATCATGTAAGAAAACCACCCTTACTTTGTGGTGGGCAAGAAAACTTTTCTAGTAGGTGTTAGTAGGAAAACAAGCAGTATGCTTTCCACTTTGCAAGTTAATCTTGGGTTGAAAAAGTGTGAAGCTACTTACCTCGTTGCCTTAATAGGAGTGAAGGAGAGGGTGTTTATGAAAGTTCCTAATGTCATGATGGAGTTATTGGGGGACTTTATAAATATAATGCCTTTATAGTTAGCAAAATACCTTGCTCTTAGGTGTTTTATGACCACAGAATTAATTTGATTTTGGGCTTTATTCCTCTAGCTCAAGCTTCTTATCATGTGAATTTAGAGGAGTTAGTTGAATTTTGCTTAATACAGGCTTGCTTCAAGCCTCCAAAACTCATTATGGCACCTCAATTTTGTTTCAAAGGAAGCATGATGGCTTCTTACAGATGTTTATAAATTATAGAACCTTAGTGAAAAACAAATACCTTATTCCCTTAACAGTGGACTTGTTTGATCAATTAATGAAAACATCTTATTTCACCAAGCTAGATTTATTGTTAGGATAAGTAACAATATTGTTAGAATTGGTGTTGAGGTTGCCCAACTTGAATTGCCTTTTAATGCCATTATTGACACTTTTAATAAAAGCATTAGAAGTGTGTTGGCTTAAAAAGGTTATCCTATTATCTATAAAAGTTAAAAACTTAGTGAGGTAGACCAACAATACTTCACACATAAGAACGAGATATTGGTTGTTGTGTATTGCTGTTGCACCTATTAGGTTTATTTACTAGGTATCAAGTTTATGATTTGTATGAACAATGTAGCCAATAATTTTTTTCCAAACTTAAAAGAACTTTATAAGGCAAACTGGATGGCAGGAGTTTTTGGTAGAATAAAACTTCGTATGGAAACATAAACTTGGGAGGCACAATTAAATGGCAAGTACCTTAAGTTGTTGTTAAGCGTAAACCTAAGTGTTAGGTAACTTGTTAAACAAAATTAAGGTGCAAGTTTCATATTAAATGGATCACCAAAAACTTGTATAACAAGTGAATGAGGGAGTGGTAAGATGATAACAGCTTAACAATCAATTATTACATTCTAAGGGTAATCATCTATATATTCTAAGAGGTGTAGGTTTTAAGAAGAAGATTTTGTAAGAATGTTATGACTCTTGATAGGTAGGTCATCCTATTATGAAAGGATAATGACCTTGTTCTCCCATATTTACCATTAGTTAAAGATGGAAGATGATGTTAAGGCATTTGTTAAGACATATATCATGTGTCAACAAGACAAAGATGAGAGACAAAAGGAGACAGGATTAATGTAACCCTTACCTACTCCAATGAAGCCATGAGTGTTGATTTCAGTAGAATTTATTAGTAAGTTCCTAAAGGTGAATAGCATGGGTTTTGTCATAGTAGTGGTTGATTGGTTTTCAAAGCATATAATGTTTGTTTTAACCTCTTCCTTATGTTAAGTAAAAATGGTCATTAAATTATTTTAAAGCTTGTGGTTAAATATTTTGGGTTGTCTAAATATATTATAAGCAATTGTGATCCTCACTTCATAAGTAGGTTTTGGATAACTTTATTTAACATGCTTTACTAAAGCCAATGGAGCAGATCAATGCCTTATTAGAGGAGCATCTTTAGCATAACATGATTGCTAATCAATGAAATTGGCTAAAGTTGTTGGATTTGCTCAATTTTCTTTGTATGAGTTCCTTTAAGTTGATTATAGGGCATTAATCCTTATCCTTAATGACATTATAAGGAAAGGTGTTAGAGAGAATTGTTTTACTACCTATTGGTATACTTGCTTAAGCAAAAGTTATTTGCTAAAACTTAGGACAACTTGAATAAGGCAACAAGATGCATGAAAAAGTATGCAACTAAGTGAAATAAGACCTAAAGTTTCAAGTTGGGGACAAGGTGTTACTTAAACTAACTTCTTAAATTTTGAAGAAAATTAGTAACAAAACAATACATCATAGGTTGATACTTAAGTATGATGACCCTTTTATTGTAATGAAGAAAACAAGCAATGCTACTTATCAATTACTATTAAACAAATGGTTAAAAGTATGTTTGACCTTCCATGTAAGCTTCATGAGACCATGTCATAAGGAAGATGAGGATAAGCCTTTAAGGAGACAAATGAGATAAGCTCCACCAATAATACAAATGGAGTTCCAATGTGAAGTGAAAAAGATCCTAGACCATTGAACAAAAGGGTAAAGTAAGAAAAATTATTGGTAAAATGGAAGAATCCTCTAGACAGTAAGGTTAGTTGGGAAAGGGAAATGACTATGGCAATTTGAAAGGCAAATTTAAGATTATTTATTAACCTTACCAACAAGGACCTTGGTTTTGACTAATGGAGGTGGTTTGTTAGTCCATTAAGCTCACTAGCTTAAGGCATGGTCAGCAAATTAATGTAACTTTGCACTAATTCTTGCATGTGGTTAGGGTGTAGATACCTTAAGTAAGCAAAGTCTAGTAAAAATATAAATAAAACAACATGGAATAGGAGGTTAAAACTTTGGTGTCAAAAGAATAAAGGAGTTCAAGCTACTGGTTAATATAGCAACGCACATTGCTCTCATCAGTATAAGCTATTAGCAATGTCTGATAGCTTAAACATATCAATGCATCCTATTGCTAGACAATTAGAAATCCTAATGCTTTATAAAAAGGTATGCATGACACACTTAAGAGTTGCCGAACGTTAAGGCATAAGCAAGAGTCCTCTTACCTATGTATCCAAAGGCAGACAATAAGTGTGTAACAGTTAACGTATGGGTCAAGGTCCAAGGCAACGTCATGCAATCCGTCCAACATACATGGGTTAGGTGTATATCAATGGCCCAACGATTAGCAAAGTGAGAAAGATCTCAAGCCCTACTAAAATAGGGAGATTATAATGCTGGTGGCTGAAATGGCCAGTATTATCTAACATAATGTGTTAGCATATTTTTCTTGAGTAAAAGTAAACATGGGTTGGCCAAGTGGGGAGACTAGGAAAGGAAGCCTAATAAGGTGTTAATCCTTAAATGGTATTGTATGATTTAGTTAAAAAGTGAGAAGTACTCTTAGAAAAAGGAATCCTAATAAGTTTGGTAACTAAGTAATACATAACCTTAGTTGAAAGTGTAAACTATTAATACTATAAATATATGTAGTATAGTAACCAAAGGACATATAGGAAAGTGAGTATAATACTTGGATGTAAGGTCTTGACAATTCTTTCGTACTTTGGGTATAAAGTAATGAAGATTAGAAAGTTATTCCTATATGTGTCTTGATCCCCCTGCATGTAGAATTAACGAAGTAAACCCACCCCTGGACAATAAGTATAATGTAGCTATACCCTAATTAATCAAATTTGCATAAGGGTGGGTTTCTATAATATTATCGCTGTGAGATGACAATCAACTTCGAGAATGATTTGTCTGAACCTTGCATCCCATAAATATAACAGACCTCGCTGTACACTCCACAGTTCAGTGGTGAAAGCCAATCACACCCATTCGTTGAATGAAACCCCCGAAACAATTGCCCCGGTGATATTTGATGACATCCCCAACTGCTATTTGTCCAAGATTTCCTTTACTCGCATCATCTGTGCTTAACTTCACTCAATTTTTCAGGAGCCATGTCCAATGCACTAATGTTTCTGTTCAGTTTACTTTGTTAGGTCCAGCTTCCGGCCCTGCCCATGACATAGCATATTCTTCGGTTAGTTTCAACAGAGACCACGCCAAGTAAGGACCGCTAGCTAGGCCTGCGATAGCTATTTCATTACGCCACTTCTATATCCACCAGCAAGCGACAACAAACATAGTTGACCATGATTTTGCAACCTTGCCATTAAAGCTCACAAGGAGATTTTGTCTTAAACACTCCTTAAGAGGGAGTTGAAAGAAGAAAGCCTGGCCCTTCGAGCTAACAAGTTGATGCCAACGTCCCGTTGCATCCCTACAATCCCGAATAAGATGCATAACTGAATGATCAAAACAACCACAAAGAGGGGGCATAAGCTTGAATTGTCAATTCTTTGCCTCAATCTTTCCATATTAGTCAGCAAACTACCATGGCTGATTTGTCAAATAAAGCAGCCAACATGCTTTGAGACAGAGATTCCAAATGGCTTTATAGTCATCTCGATTAAAGGTGCGAGTATTTAGCCGTAGGAACTAGTAAACCGATTTCACTGAGAGTAAGCCATTAGTGGCCATGCCCCACTCAACACATTAGTATTTCTATCATCATGTGAAAATCTATAAGCAACTAACTTAGCAAGAAGATCCCCTTGTAGTCCTCTCAAAACTGTCCAATTCCATCTAAAATAGGAGTCCTAATAATTAGCCACCTTCCACATTCGTTCAGCAGGTTTTATTGCTACTGATGCATGTTGTAGCAAGTTTTCATGAGTCAACCATCTATGGTCCAAAAATAAGTCTTCGGCCCATAACCCACTCTCCTCGTTAAGCCAAGGTTGAGATGAGGGTGCATTTTGACTGGACCCCGCCAAGTATGTGCGACCACCCGTTTGTGGCGAAAGTTCTACGTCCCAGTACCATTCTTACAATACTTTCTACTATCACCTTGAGCCCTTAGTGAATGTGTCTCTTTTACCAATATCTAGCAAAGCTTGATCATTAGAACTCTATTAGTCTTCTCATTTTTCAGATTCCCAAACTTATAGCACACTTTATCATTACAAACTACATCACACTTGATCATATAAACGTTACTAGGGCTTTCGGAATCTCCCCCACAGGAAACCCAGATGTAGTTTAACCAACTGGGAGGAAACCGAAGACAGCAGGAGAGCCATTTGCATGGAGTACACAGGTATCCTTAGTGAAGCAGACTTTAATAGTGTGAGGCGACCTGGAAACGATAATTGTTTTGCCTTCCATCTAGCCAGATTCGCCTGAACTTTATCAACTACACTTTATAGGTTCCAGTTGTCACTCAACCATGAAGGACGAGCGTTCCAAGATACTTGCCTAAGTCCTGAGTTAGTAGAATGTCGACCCTTCGGTCCAACAACTGAGCTGTAGTGGTAGGAACATTCCATAATACAAAGAGTCCTGATTTTCTGAGATTAATTCGCTAGCTGGAGTTCTGATAGAAAATATCCTGATGTCTCTAATTTATGCCTCGGTAGTTTCAGCAAAGAGAACCACACATCCGCTAAAAAATAGATGAGACAATGCAAGCCCTTGCTTGGGAACCCAGAGAAGGTGCAAATTACCATTCCAGGCTGATTGATCGATTAACTGAAACAACCTCTTCATGGAAAGCACGAAAATATATGGTGACAGCGGATCCCCTTGTCTAATTCCCTGGGAAGGAGGAAATTCTTCAAGAGGCATAGCATTTCACAAACCCCGTATTGCTTAGCGCTTTTTATGATGGATGATTCTCCCCAGTAATTTGAGAAGTACCAGATCAATAAATTAGAGTAAAACTATCAGTTTCTCTCTTCTCAACTGGTTGAATTTGAACAAAAATTAAGGTAGAAGATGCTAATAGATCGTGGGATCCATACATTATTATTAGTCAACGGATTAAGCTGGAGATGAAAATTGACCTGCTAAATCATTCGTTATTCAAATGCATTGGTCATGTCTGTCTTAGTCTAATTTCACTTGAGAATATGTAGATTTAATCTATCTAATATCTTTTCATAAACTTTAATGTAGTCTGGTGATTAACTGGGGCGACAGGAGGGAGATGGCATCCAAGAAGTAGACCCTAAAAACAGAATGACAAACCTAACTATATTCCTAAGCTTTGGGCCAGCCTTTACATTAAAACCACAAGTCCGAGCACTTCCAACGTGATCGGCTGCTGCCTCTTCTTGTGGCCACCATCTTTTTTTTTTTTTTTTTTGGTTAATGATGAAAAAAATTTTCAAAGGGAACTTTGATTTGGTAGCACGGTCTTCAAGGCTCTCGTACCAATGGGGATGATAATGCACTGGGCGCGGTCCAGCTGCCTGGAGATCAAGACCCTTCCACAAAGATTAAAAAAGTCCCACGATGGCGATTTATCATGTATTATGCAGTTTCTCACGTCCATACATTTTCTCATGGAATCTAAAGAATAATTCGAGGGAGTGCGGCCTTGCTGCCCCTACTATTTTATCTACTCCAATGAATGAATGACAAAGACAGCGCCAACAAGATTTCGAAACTCAAAGCACCAATTGCTTCAGTGTTTTCCAAATTTCAATCACCCCCATTTGACCTTGACACAAATCTTGCATGGTATTAAAAAAAAAAAAAAAAAAAAAAAAAATTCCCCTTTAGGGGAACAAAATGAGATTAAATTTTTACAATATCGAATCATCAATTTCCTTGAATGCATAGCAAAAGACGAAACCAATTGTCTAGGATGGTTATTTATTTATTTATTTATTTAGAAATTATCTAAAATTTTTCTGATGAGGATAGAATTTGATTATAACTCTGAAGCTTGTCAAGTTGCACCGATCTAAGCAGTTAGTTTTTGTTTTTTTTTTTTATGAATAAGTTTATTTCAATATGAATGAACTCCATAATAAAAATAAATTTTTATATTGTCATAAATTTAATATATTTTTTTCCTTAAAAATAAAATTTGTGATATTAAAAATAGGGATCCACAATTTTCAAGCAGTTGGAGTGTCATTCAAAGGACATCCAGCTTAATGGCAGCTTTGCTCCCACTTGCCTTGTTAGGGCGGCAGCCACGATGCCGCAAAAGTCACCAACGTCCTTTTAATGCCATGTATCTTATCATAGAACCGACGCCAACGTGATCCAGTGAACCCCAACCCCCCCCCCCCCCCAATTCAATTAACGTACGCTCACAAAAAATAAATCGCCTTCCCTAAATTCATTTTCTTTATTTTTCTGTGCTTTCTTTCTCCTACTTTCTCTCAAAACAGATATTAAGAAACTATATTCATTACTAATTAATAAAATGATGAAAACGGTCTGATTTGAACATAATTCTCAGTCCTAAATATTTGAATATTATAAAAACCTAATACTAACACTAACGTGAGAACCACCATAATTGGTTTAGCCCTAAAGGCGAATTTGGTATTGCATGAATTATACGTAAGGTCTCTTTTCCCAACGGAAAAAAAAAACAACAAAAGTTATACTTAAAATCTCATATCTAAATTCTTTTAAATCTATTTTATGTTTCAAATATAAAAAAAAACATCTGAAATTTAAATGAAAATAACTTTTTATGATTAAAAAAAAAAAACAAAAACATAGTGAGACCCAATAATAACTCATGCTTTCTAATGACTGAAAAAAGTTAGGAGTGTCGGGAGAATCTTTGACTTTTGATCAGTATTTGAAAGCCATCATATTCGAAAGAGCTGGCTTCAGTCCTTCAATTCTTCATCAGGACGTGATTCCAGGCAACAAAGTGGGCTCAGCTTTAGAGTCTATCCAAACCTGCGTAGACCTGTGGTTTGAAGCCGATAAATTGAACCCCTTCTTTCACGTAGCCACGCTATTCGAAAATTATGCATCGCAAGTCGCATAATAATTTGGGCACGATCCATTTCTTGAAATGCAACAGAATTCTGATGGGGCGACGAAAGTCATCCCATCCTGCATTTCAAATTTTCTAGGCCATTCTTCAACTAGAAATAGTTCATCTCACGAGTCAAAATGCATCCAATACTTGAAATAAGGTTTGAAAAAGGGCAAATGTGACGGCAAATTGGTGAGGGTCCTCTGTAACATTAACACATGTTTCAGTATCAAATTAAAATAACGTTCATTAGTAGTCATCGACTTTGTCATTTAATTCAACTACGTCACTAACAATTCGTTTTCGATTAAATCAACATACTCGTATTTTAATTTCATAATCC
Organism: Ceriops zippeliana; assembly: GCA_037897445.1. Lineage (NCBI taxonomy): Eukaryota > Viridiplantae > Streptophyta > Magnoliopsida > Malpighiales > Rhizophoraceae > Ceriops > Ceriops zippeliana. The sequence goes on along the minus strand of JBAPLH010000205.1, from coordinate 269,616 downwards.
CCGCCTCAGCTTTTATAATTAGGATTGTGCCAATTACTTCATTAAGAACAGATATTTAGGTATAAAATTGCTAAAATTAATATAATTATAGCATAATGTTATATTATATTTGATATCGTTAAGCCAAAATTCCATGTATTTGATCTATAACAATTATCAAAAGCGGTTACTATAAAACTGTAATCGATCTATAATAATAACTTGATCAAACATAAATTAAAACTTCATAACTCAGTTAAAATTAATGATAGTGCTATGATTTTCTTTTTAATTTCTATATAGTTTAGAAATCGAAATTCTGCAAACCTATATAAAAAGCTATTTTCCTGAAAAAAAAAAAAACAAAGTACGGCATTTTGGTCTTGAATCCGATATATTAAAAAGTGGCACATTTTCCTGACATTTTATTGATACTTTAAATGTTAATAAATGTATCCTCATTAATTTGATATGGGGTGACCCTAATTCCTAAGTGGCAAGTTAAAAAGTCATCGACCTAAGATGAAAAAAGCTGACCAAAATAAATATTACAAATTAGGCATGATATTGAGCCCCACATATAAAAGTTTTCTAGTTTCTATTATTGTTACGGCAAAGCCGAAAGGACTTAGTTGGAGGATGTCCACATCGACTTCTCAACCTTGATTTGTATTAAACATGTTCACTTTCAAGATGTATATCCAAGAATTTTCTTTTTTTTTTTTTTTTTTGTCTAATTAGAGTGGAGGGGAGGCATTATTTTTATAAGTGAGATATGAGATTTAAATTTCAAATTTTATCTTCAACTTTAAATTTAATAACAACTATATTACACCTAGTAATTATATATACCAAAAAGTTTACTTTGAATTTTTTGAGTTGCGTTAAACATTTGCCCCCTCATTGTTTTATTTTTCAGCAAGACGATGAGTAGCTTGATTCATTGTGGAAATATTCCGTACATCATCTTAAACAAAAGGATAAGCATAATTTAAACAATAATGCTGTTTGTTGATTTCAAAAATATTCAAGAGAAGGTGAATTAGATTGATGAATAATACAAGCTTATAATACATATAATGTAACAAAATAAAATAATTGTAGCAAATACACATATGATATAATATACAAATAAATTAATGTAATCACGAGAATACTAATATTGATTACAAACAAGAAAATTAAATTAAACATATTTAATTTGTAAGACTACCAATTAATTTGTATAAAAAATATTAAAATATACTATGATAAATAATTTGTTTAGTGTGTGAACTTATAAAAATATAAAAAATTGGAGTTTAAGGAGAATGAGACATGACGATTTATAAAAGTTAAAAACTCTTATTCCTATGTCTTTTTTTTCAAAACTAACATATTGAAAATTTTAAATTTACTAGCAAGCACTCAAATAGGGAGAAAATTGACTACAATAATATTATGATCATTGATCATAGTTGTATAAAAGTTTACGACCTTATTATAAAATATTCACATATATATGTTTTTCAAACTTTTAATTTTTTAATTTTACACCTTCAAAATTTCTAGAAAATTTTCTTTAATTTTTTACTTACATTTAATAATTTTTCTCTTTTATAAACTCTTATAAAACAATGCAGTATAACCCTATTATGTATTTCTTCATTTATGTTGCAAACGAAATTATATAGGGTAAGAGAGAGTCGTTGGAATTTTAAAATTATATTAGTTAGTTCATAAAAAAAGACAATGTCTTTAGAATATTTTTATGTTAACAAAATTGTCTATTGGTTTATCAAAAGGACAATTGTTGTTGGGATATTTCTATACCTAAAGTTTGTTTATTAGTGCATAAAAAAGGCAATAGTTGTTGGAATATTTTCATACCAAGAAACTTGTCTATTGGTCCATTTGTATGTCAAGCAAACTCTTATAGATTAGTTTGTTGGTTTATCTATTGGTCTTTATTTCTATATAAGAAGATGTGTTGTAATTTCCATGATAAAATTTTAAAGAAAGGTTAATAGCATAATAAAACATCAATTTGAAAGATGATGACTTATAAGCCAACTTTATTGCCATGATCACATGCTAAAACAAGAATACTAGCTAACATAGCTATTTAAATAATTTTCCTACCATACAAAGAAAAACAATTTAAATACTTATAACATATATGGCAAAAATCACAAGTAATTATGTTAGTACTTCAAAATACATCGTGAAGTGCACACAATCTAACATTGTTATCCCATCTCATTTTATTCAAAGAAAGCTAAATTCATAGGTGTGTGGGCTATATTGTTAAAACTCTTACTCACATAACAAGTAGTGAAGTAATCAAACTTATATTAAAGCTTATGTACATCCTTGGCTAAAAGATCCATCAAATTATTTGCTTGTTGTGTTGAGTTAATTGATTAGATTACAAGTAAGCTATGAGTAAGAAAAAAATTTTGAGCAACTAATTTGCTTCTTGGAGAGCCTCTCTTATTGGTAATAGTTCCATTAATTCCATTAATAATAAGCCAATTATTGATTGGTTTTTGAGTAAGAAAAAAGTACTCTTTATTCATTTATTAAAATTTTGTACGTCTTGTTTAATGAGAAACAAAGAATGGCTTAAAGAGGATACATACCACACTAACCTTTCCCTTATTCTCCAAAACTATTTTGCTAAAGCATAGGCTATGACATTAGCATTCCATTTAACATGTTAAATATAAAAGCTAATGAATTTATGAGATAAAGCTCTCACATTTTCAACAATTTAAGCCAACAAGTACCTTTTTACTTCTTTGTTAACATAGGTTGCATAACTACTAAACCATCCAATTTAATAAAAATGCACAAAAGAGAAAATGAGGCTGATTTCTAAATTGTCATATGGTTAACTAATAGGTTCATATCAATAATTTGAAATTTTCCTAGTAAACTTGTAATGAAAATATGCATTGGTTAAAAGAATAGATTAAGTGTTAGCCATTAATTAAATTGAGAAAACAATGTATCTTTAATTATATTAAAAAAAGTATAAATTCACAACCATAAAATTTATTTATTTTTTACTATATTAACAAGTCTTTTAACTTATTAGCTTATATTTTTCAAAAACATATACATTAATGATTCATAAGGTTGTCTTTTATAGGTTACGTGAAGACTCTATCAATTATTGATAATAATTAAACTTCCTTTCATAAAGGTAAATAATTATAATTAATTTAAATTCAAACTAACTTTAAAAGATATGGATAATTGAGTAATTATTAATTTAATTAACACTTCAAAAATAAATATTTATTATTTATCTTCAATTCTATGAATTACCTTAAAGATAATTTTAAAATTCTCTCACTTAACCCATATAATTCCAAACAGGTAATACCATTGTTAATAATCATTACTTGTACTACCCATACATGTTAGTTTGAAATTGTAGTCTATCTAACTATAAATCTCTATCATGATAGTTATATAGCACTCTTAAAAGCATTTCCTTCTATGTTAGTCAATTTCTAATCAAGTACTTAATTGAAGCATGAATTTATTAAATGGAAAAAATTTAGGTCTTAATTCATTTAAGTCCTGAATAAATTTTATATAAATAATCTTTATATGTATAAAATAAATTTTTATTTTCAAAAAACTAAAATTTCTCTGACATGCTAAAGCATTAAATAACATAGTATAAAATAAAACTTAAGTAAAACTTATAAGTCTTATATGCTTAACATGAATCCTGTATAGCTTAGTTGGTAATCATTTAGTTATAGGATCAGTAATCATAAGTTGAATAATGATATACTTTATTACAAATGCTTGCTTTTTTATATGATCTTTAATAATTAAATATTTAATGTTGATATGCTTATTTTGGCTTTAACTTTGATCATTCTTTGAAAATGACATTTGCAATTGAATTATTATAATATATCTTTAGTAGTTTAAAAATAAAATCTCTAATTTTCAATCCTTTGATAAAACTCCTTAATTATAGAGTCCAAATTATAGTTTTATAGTATATAATGAATTACACTCCCTTAATAAAAGAAGTAATAATAGCTTATTAGGTGCTTCTTTAAGGTATAAGACCTTTAGTAAGTATAAAAATATATCTAATAATAAACTTTTTATTGTTTATTCTTAATCACTTTCAAATAATTTTTTTATTTGTCTATATGTTTGTAATTTTTGGTTTCTTATCACTTTCTCTTGCATGGGCACCCAATAAAACTAAGAAAGTAGTTAATGCTTGTTAGATTTTTTTAATAAATTTATTATAATAAATATTATTTTTTAAAAAATTTAAAACTAAATATATTCATGTAAATAATATTATAAATAACATATTCAAGTGTAAGAAAATTGAAATTGTTGATGTATTTGAAAAACATATGTTAGCCTAATAACATATTTCTTTCTTTTAACTTTTATTGTAATCACATATTTTTTTATGGAGTTTTTATGCATATTTTAAATTAGATATGTTCATTAATACTCAAATCAAGTTTATGATTATAGTTCTTCATAATGTAATAATATATAGAATTATTTCTCGCTAAATTAAAATCTATTATATTAATCATTATGTATAAATGATAATAATAAATAATCAATTATAATTCTATTATAATGTCATAATATGATAAATAATTTAGTATAAGTTATAATGGTTATATCTTATTTATCTAAAACATTTCCTTTTATATACTATAATATTTATAATTCATCATAAAAGACTCATAACTTGTATATATAATATATAATTTCATAATGTTCTATGATAATATTTTATAGAAACTTTTTATTAATTTTTAAAAATAATATGAACATAATTATAAGATAATAAAAAATAAATAATGTATATCAAATTGCATTAGTAAGTTTAAAATGTCATTACATCATATATTATTAATTATTATTAGTAAGATTAATATCCATTATAAGAATATGTTCTCTATATAATATTAATTGTAAACTTTCATGTTGATTTATTATCATGAGATAAATTAATATATTATAAATACTCATTATTTTTTAACTTTCTCCTTAATATTAAAATAGTTCAATTTTCATTAAATTTAGTGTCTTTAAGTATTTGTCATTTTTGAAGAAAAACATTACTACGTCACTATCACCTAAATAATGTTTCACAAATCATGCCACAAATTTTGCTTTTATAATAAATAGATTAATTTAGTCCTAGATTTTTTGAAAATTTTTCAATATAATTATATGAGTTTTACTATTCTTATTTATGTTTTGTTGTATTATCTATTTTGCTTATCTTAATCAAAAGGGTTATACTCTTTTTTGCTTATTTTTAGAGCTTAGTGTAATGGGTATACACTACCTAATTCTCACATTGTCGAGGAAGAGGAGGATCTTAGGATATGTAAGTGTGAACACTACACATTCAAACAGATTGCCTTTTAAGGAGAAAGTAATAACTTAGTAATAAGTAGTATTAGAGCTACTCCTGTCCGCCATAAGATCTTCAATTTGGCACGACCTAATTCTCACATTGTCGAGAAAGAGGAGGATCTTAGGATATGTAAGTGTGAACACTGCACATTCAAACAGATTGTCTTTTAAAGAGAAAGTAATAACTTAGTAATAAGTAGTATTAGAGCTACTCCTGTCCGCCGTAAGATCTTCAATTTGGCACGGAATGTTGAGAACTCGGCTCAATACGTATTTAAGAATATCGATGAGGTCGTCGATGAATTAGACGTGGGAGAATGTAACGGGTGCACATTACTCAACTTTTATATTGTCGAGAAAGAAGAGGATTTTGGGTTATATAAGTGTGTACATTGTGCGTTCCAATAGGTTACTTTTTTGAAAAAAGTTAATGAAAAATTAGTTTGCAAGTAAGGCACAATCCAACTATAATTAGATCATGATAGGTTCGATCTTTGTTTGCGAGATTATTTGTATTTAAATGTTAAAGAAAAAAGAAGAAATTTATTGCATTTTCTTTTTTAAAGAGCATTGTGACAAATTCTATAATTTAAAATGTTACCTCATGGTAGTGTGTTTTTGACAAAAATGGAAATTGTTAAATATATTATATTATTTATTTAATATACATTCATTTTTTATTGAAAATATATTGAAATTTAAAATTACAAAATTCAAGTTAAAGAATAAAATATTTATCATACGCGCGTGCGTGCGTCGAAGCCGAAGTTTAAAATATCACCGTCAAATTGAGTGACATGACGTCAAAATGTCAACTAAAAGAAGGCCTTCGACGGACAATGCCGTGTCAAAATTTCAATCGCTTCTGCTGTTGGTTGACAAAAGAAGGCCCCCTCATCCCCCACCACCACCACCACCACCACCACCACCACCACCTCGGTGTCGTCTTCTTTATGTAAAACAATTGTTAACGTTGCTTTTTTATTGAACTAAACCAAAAACCAAGTGAACCCGAGACTCCATCCTTCCGCATTTTTTTCCTTCCCCCCCCCCCCCCCCCCCCCCCACCTTTTTTTTTTTTTTTTTTTTTTTTTGCCTACTTGAATGAAATGTGAGACCCAACAGCATTCACACGTCAATTCTAAATTTTACATTTCATATTTAGTGCACATTAATTAATTATGATGTTATTTTGATTCGTGATGTCCTACTAAACATATTAAAAAGGAAAATGGCAAATGGAACAAAGGGAAAGGTTTGGTGTATAAGATGAGTCGATCAATAATTTGTTTATTATGCATAGTGACGTAGATTTTGCATGGGGAAAGAAAGGGGTCCAGCAAAGGTAATGATGATTGAAGACAAACCCCAAGAACAACCACCCAAGAAAAAAGAAAAGGGGGCTGGAAAACTAAAATACAATATATTTGTAATCCGCAGGACGCCCTGTTTACTCCTTTTCATAGTTCCTTTTCTCCTCTTTTTTTTTTTTTTTTCTTTTTCTCTCTTTACACGAAGTTGACAAAGACCCTTTTTTTCATCCTCAAAATCATCACGTCTGCACTTGCATTGACCATAATATCCTCTCACCTTCTGCTCCTTACAATTCAGCATCCAGATTTTATGTAGTCACGAAGGACAATCGAGTCATTCCAAAATACCAGAAGAGAAATTTGCTCACACGATTGGACAAATAGTTGAAAACAAAAATTAAAAAAAAAAAAAAACAAGTGACAAGAAAGAAAGAAAAACAAACCCCCCCTCTTCTTTTTTCTTTTTTTTTTTTTGGTTTTTCATCCTTTTTTATAAAAAAAGAAAGAAAGAAAGAAAAAGGGGGGCGGGGGGCGGAGTGGGGAACTGTAATTTAGTTACCGCCACGGTGACGTGCCTGGCCTTCGGCCAGGGACGCCAATTTCTGGAGATTCAACCTGACAATGGTATCAGCAAAGAGCCGGGTGTCCTCATCCGTGTTACCCTCGGGCACATCAACGACGTACGATTCCAAAACGACGGTCCAGCCGCCTCGCTCCAGCTCATGCACAGTCGTCACAGACCGGTAATCCCTCATCCTATGCTCCCCTCCAATGATACTAAACCCCGTGACTCGGCGGTCATCGTCCAGGAGATCGAGCCTCTCGGTGCTGGTGGCGGCCGGCAGGCCGGAGACGACTGTGACGTCTCGGGTGGACCCCACGGCCAGCGTGAAGTCGGGGCCGACGGAGCAGCTCTTGATGAAGTGCTTGTAGGTCTGGGGTTTGTCGAAGCGGCGGACTATGGACCAGACGACGTCGTTGGGGGCGTCGCTGCGCTGGGCCAAGAGAGAAGAGCATTTCCCTGGGCCGATTTTGTAGGTGTGGAACTCGGCGATGGCAGGGGCCAGCTGCTCCAACTCGGGATGTGTCAACCCGGGGGGAACCGTCAAGTGGTGAGCCGTGTAGGTAACTTCTCGTTCTGGGTCTGCTGCCCTTGAGCCGCCTGGGGCCTCCTCTGGTTTCTCCATTTAGAAATTTGATTGGATGGTACTTACTGAACTATCGACTGTGGCACATAGACAGAGAAAGAGAGAGAGAAAGAAACAAAAGGGTGGGGTTTTTTGTTTTTTTGTTTTTTTTTTTTTTATTATTTTGATTTTTGGGTTCTTTGTGTTATATAGTATTATTGAGGAGGGAAATATAATTTGGTGAAACGGTGCGCGCTGAGTGGGTCAAGTAATTTTCCTTTTTTATTTTTATTATTTTTTAAATTATTAGAGAAAAAAAGAATAAAATATTTTTGGGGAGTCTTTTTTGAGGTGGGGTGGGGGTGAGGAGGGGAGTTATTGGGTGGCAAGTGAATGGAGGGGACAGCTGGGCTGAGCCTAACTGCATTTCACGTTGGTTCTTCGACACTTCTGAAAAATGGTGTCAGATTAAATTAAAAAAAAAAAAATGTCTCACAGCAGTAACCAGAAGTTCAGCTATTTTTTCATTGTTTTGTTAATTATCTGATAATTATTATTTTTTTTTAAAAACTATACATGTATATTTTTTCTTTTCTTGTTATTTATATATCTATTTATATTTATATATAATATAGTATTTGACCATATGAGAAAAAATGGTAACCATTTTCTCCCCAATTTTAAAGGCAAAAAATTGTCATTGCAAAGCTCTTAATGTCAAGAATATTTATATACAAATTAAAAAATATTAGAATTTTTTTTTCTTCATAAAATAAATAAAAAATTGAGATTATTTGGTCTTCTATTCTATCTCTTTATATTTTTATCAAAGGTAATAATGTACAATTGACATGAAATTGACCTTGTCCCTAAAATGAGCTTTATAGTTTGGCACTGTATCAGAATTGCACTTTCTGTCTCTACTTCTTTGCCATCGCCGCCAGTCCTCTCCCGCCCCCACGATTGGGCGTATATTCAGTGGTTCGATCGCTGGTTTACTAGAGATAATGCACGAAGGTATTGTCTCCTGACTAATGACAAATCACATAGCCGTAGCTTTTTCTGCATTGCTTCCTAATTTCTATTATTACATTACTAGGAATCTCAAGCATGACAAGCTTTGCAGTCACAATCAAAATCTGCAAGTTTTGATATTCAGAAATATGGCAAAATAAAGAATGAATCATAATTTCTTATGAATACTAATGAATTTATTTACATGTTATATTTTCTAAAATTATAGTATTTAATGTTGTTGGCACTACTAAGCCATGCATATGCTTAGTTTATTTTTATGAGAACTTTAAAATCTTACCTCAAGACTTAATAAGAATAGCCTCTTTTTACACTTATATAGATAAACATATTAAGTATATAATTCAGTAACACATTACCTATTAAAGTTATAAAATTCATTAAAAATATAACTTAATCTTAAATATTAAAATTTTTATACTATTTATGCCATAAGAAGAGACTTTATAATTTTGATAATGCATACAAAATCAATTAGTTGTTTGTTATTGCCTATATAAACTTACTTTAAATAACACTTTATCACATAAGTTAGATTTCCATCATCTTTAACCATTTTTTTTTATATAGAAATTAGTCTTATTCTCATAAATGTAAATTTTCACTAGCTTTTATGCTTAGTAGTTTAGTCAAAGGATTAGTTAAGTTTATTTTAACCTTATAAAATCAAGTGATTGCTCCATTACTTACTAATTTTATTTATCAATTTATAAGTTAGAAATATGTCTAATCTTTAAATTATATAATTTGCTCTTGGTACGAGCAATAATGATTTGACTATTACAATATATTGATACTTATAATGTTGATTTCACTCGTAATGAAATATCTAGTAGAAAATATCTTAATCAATTGGTCTCCACATTTGCCATCTTTTAGGTTATAAACCTAAATTTCATATTAGATTAAGTAATAATTGTTTGCTTGCTACATTTTCAATTCATCATTTCACCTCTAAGGGTAAATATATCTTCTCTAAACCAAAAAAATTAGTTAGCATTGGTATACTCTTTTAGTATAATGGATAATTTATTATAAAATATATCATAATTTATGATATCTTTCAAGTGTTTTTAACATGGTGATAAGACACTACATTTAACAAATATTCCAACATAATGTTGCAGAGCACTCAACTTCTTAGCTTGTAACTTGCTTGGCATAGTTTCTATATTAGTTTCTATTAATTATACAAAACATTTTTTCATTTCTTTTAGACTACAACAATATCTCTTTCCATATAGTAAGATTAGCACAACCATATGAAAAATAATATTTGTAAAGTTGAAAAATAATCAAATATAGGGTCTTTTCACATAAGTATTACATAATGTAAGAATTACTAATAACCAAAGAATATCCCACAAAAATTAGAATTTTGATCAAACTCCTGATTAAACCTTCACAATGCATTGAAAAACTCTTTTAACCAACATATTGGTGATTCCAATTTGTTAATTGGGAACATTTTCTTTAACAATATAAATGATTTATAAAGTCGTAAAATGGCTTAAGGAAAAGAAAAAGCTTCATAAGAAAATCCATAAAGAGTGGCATTTTGTCTATTAATAAGCTCATGTAATTTATGTTTAATATTGACAAACCAAGATAATAGCATTATAAAACACTTTAATTATTGTGGAAAGTGAAAATTGGAAATGTATTTCCTAGTTACCTCAATCCATATGTTAAGTAACTATTTATGCCCGGATGTTCAAAAGGCTAAGCACATATACATTTACAACATGGCTTTCCTAGTTTGTCTATTAAACCTAGGGAAAAGGATAAAAAGATACTTTTTCCATAAATACCTCAAGCCAATTAGCCAATAGAAGAACACTTACAAATGACATTTTTGCATGAAGGAAAAAAGTTACATGTCATGTTTACTAACTAATCTTAACCTAAAACATTAACTTATTACATAAATCAATTACAAAATGTCATTAAGAGTGATATGTAGATAATATAATTCATATGTAATGTTATAACTATGCCATCAATAATTTAGCAATTTGGAAATTACTAAATGATAGTTAAACATTAGCACTCATATATGCTAATAAAAGTTAAGAACATCCTTGATATTAGCCTTGATCTTTTCTTTTGCAAAGTAATTGACTCTAGTAATATTATTAACTACATGATTGAAAACCTCCCAATTAGAACTCAAATGAACAAATTTTTTTTAGAGCCTCAAGTACTTTTATCTATAATGTCAAGCTTTATATCCAAAATACAAGTATTAGAAATTATTACACAAAAATATAATAGAAACAAGAACAATTATCTTTATGATTGTTGAAAAAATAATCTATAAAATAATATAATACTATAATAAAGGTAAATCAACAAAAATAATATCAGGTTTAAAATGGTTTAAATATTATCTTTAAGGAAAGTTTTTGCTCTCATAAGTAAATTGTCATAATGTAATAAGTTATAATGGTTATTCTCCATGAATAGAAAAAATCTTCCTACTAATATGCATTTTACATAATAAAGTAATAAAAACAATTCATCCTTTTAATTAATTTAATTGTAAGCTATAGATTATTGAGAGTCTTACCTTCTAAGGATAAGAAAATGAGACTATATTATACCAGTCATAATTTAGTAATTCATAAAGTGAAATAATGTTAAATATAAATTTTAACTATAATAAATAGTTAATGCTATTATAACATATAACAATTAGTAAAAAAATATAATGATAATGATTAATCCAATAAATATATAACAACTAGTAATAAATACATTATAGATAGTCTAATAGTCATATAATAGTTAGTCTCCTATTCAATTTGTAAATTGAGCCTTTTAAAATATATCAATTTTTAACATCTACTTACATTATAAAGTATTTGAATCAACCTCTTATATTTTGTACTATTATGACTCCTATAATCCTTCATACATCGAATGACTATTGAATAATGTATAGTGGTATGCATTTTAATATTAATTTCTTTGTAATAAGGTAATGTTCTTATAATTCTTAGCCCACATTTTGGTTCAAAAAGCTTTGTCCGTTCACCATTCCATAGCATTACCGTTTTTGTTATTAATACACAATCCATAATTAGAAAGATAGAGTGGGGCAAAATGTAAGGATAAAAAAAATTTTATGAAAAAAAGCCCTAATTCACCTTATCTCAAGCCTTTTTAAGGTCCATATTTAGGACCATATAACATAGCTTGTCATGCTTTTTCCTATGTAAGTAATTAATCACTTTTTATGCTATGATTCTATAACCATAAGAAGACCACCCAAATATAAAGCTAGTTTGCAAAGTATTGATTAAAGAACTCATTAAGGGATATAGTCACTTAATAATAACCTAAGTAAGAAGCTTATATATAACAATATTACATAAAGAAATAGATTTAAATTGGTTTATTCTCTCAGGGTGGTCCACTTTTAAAATTAAAACAAGAGTTTCATTTATTTTTGTGGGAATTCAACTTATCAAGAAATAGCTTCTAACCAGTTTTATTAAATCATTCCTCATAATATGCCAATATCTATAAAAGATCATAGCTTAGAATCCAACTAACATTAAGGCCTTAAAAGGTCTTGAAGTTCCACTAGTTTGTGATACTTAGAGTAGGGGTGAATCAATATTACCATAATTTGCAATTCATAGGTAAGTGAACAACTTTAACCTCTTCTTAAAATCAAACTCTTTCTCAGACTTGACTAAGGTGACTCTATTACTACCTACTAATCACAATAGTCCCTAAAGTCACCTTTTAGATACCTTGCCTAATAGACAATTCGAATGTTCTTGTTTAGGTCTTCGTTAGGTTATGGGATGATTGATACTTTAGTTATGTTTACAACTCAATTCAAATCACAGAATGTATAGCAAATTAAGGACACACGAGATTTACGTGGTTTCGTCAACGTGACGTACATCCAAGGTGGTAGGGACTCTCCTTTACCCAGACTATCCACTATACTTAAGAATTCCAGTTATAATGGATGTCTTAATTCTCTTCTCCTTTCAATATTACAATTACTAAGTAAGTACAATACAAAGAGTGTTACTTACTGAGTCTACCATTTTTCTAACTAGTCTTGCCTCTATTGAATTGAAAAGCTGCTCTACTGCTAATTAGAAGTTCACCATAACGCTTTTTAATCTCTCTTGAAGAAATCTGCAAATAAGTTGAGTTCTTTTCGTACTTCGCCGAATTTCTTCTCTACGTTGTTTCACATAGCTCTTGCTTCCACTGTCTCACTATCTCACCCGTCTCCTATTTCACGATCTCACTGTTTCACAGCCCACCTCACCTGTCCATTTTTCTCTCTCTTAATGTCCAGCTAGATTTCACTCTCTTACTACTGGATTTCTTTCTTTTATCGCCAGATTTCTCTCTTATTGTCCAGCCGTTCACTCTTATTTGGCCGTTCACCTCTGTTCTGTCATCCAGTTGTCTCTAATTTTGGTCGTATTTTCTTTTTCTCACCTTCCTGTTGACTCAGATTTGACTATTCTTGGGTTTTTGCTGGTTGTTTATTTTTGTCGTTTTGCTCACCTTTTCGGCTATCTCCCCTTTCTCTCTCTCTCAACGGTTGTTCTTCGTGTTGGAATTTTTTAGAATTTCTTTTTCATGAAATTCTTATTTCTATAATGCAGGATCTTTTCTTTATGCAAATACTAGCACACAAATCATAATGAAATCAACATACCGTTATCTATAATGCTGAGGTCCTGTCGCAAAGATGAGAATTCTCTTCTGATTTGCTCTTGAAAAACTTTTCTCTTTCTCTTACTTTTCCCTTTCTTTTCTTTCATTTTCTCTTTGATGGTGGAGAGGAGGAAAATTCCGTAATGATAAAGGTTACCCCTCTTTTCCTGTAATCGTTACCTTAAATGGGAGTTACCCTTCTTTTCTATAACTATTACCTTAATTAGGGAGTTACGCCTTTTTTCTGTAACCGTTACCTTAAATAAGGAGTTACTCCTCTTTAATCGTTATCTTTAAATAGGGAGTTACTCTTTTTTTCCTATAACCGTTACCTTAAATAGGGAGTTACTCCTTTTTTCCTGTAACCGTTATCTTTAAATAGAGAGAGTGGAGGGATTTTAAACCCAATAACTCAAATTATTGTTATGTTTAACCGACCATCATATATTAGGCCTTTTATTTTGGGTCATACTTTAAATAACAAGGGCCACTTATGTTAATTAATTTAACAATCTCCCACTTGGTCCATATTATGACTTGATGAATCAATGACAAATAAGTGTGCACAATACTTAAAGATCATTAAACCATAATACTTGATTGAATTAAAACGATTGGATCATGGTGGTCACATATCTTTTAGCGACATGATTCCTTCCATGTATCACATAATTATCATAATTCATTATAACTTAACCGAGGAATATTGAAACTTTAAATTGTCATTTTCAAATATGTTACCAATTATCTCATAAACTATAACTGTATACAACTAAATGGAGATAACAAAGCGCAAACAAAACCATAACCTTAATTGAATTCATAAGTTTCACAATGATATATGTAGTATAAAATATTGACTTTCAAGAGAATGAGGACTTGTCCAAAATGTCCATCCATTCAACATGTTCAGTGAATGTTTTCGGTGGCAAACCTTTAGTTAACGAGTCTACTATCATCAATTCAGTACCAATATGCTCAATAGACACTTTATGGTTTTGCACTTCTTCTTTAATAGATCGTTATTTCAAATCTATGTGTTTCGCACCTTTAGAATACCTATCATTCTTAAAGAAAAAAACAGCTTCGGAATTATCACAATAAATTCTTAACAGCTTTTCTATATTGTCAACCAAACCAAGCTTTAAGATAAAATTCCGTAATCACAATACATGAACAATAGCCTCAAAGCATGCTATAAATTTAGCCTTTATAGTGGAAGTAGCAATGATAGATTGCTTCCCACTTTTCCATGAAATTGCTCCTCCATCTAGCAGAAACATGTAACTAAATGTAGATTTCCTCAAGTCTACACATCCAACATAAACTGAATCCGAGTAACCTACTACTTTAAGATGACTTGATCTTTTATAAGTAAGCATATAATCCTTAGTGCCTTGTAAGTACCTAAGTACTTTCTTTCCAGCTTTCCAATGATCTATTTCAGGATCACTTTGATATCAGCCTAACATTCCAACAGCGAAACTAATGTCTGATTGAATGCATGTTTAAGCATACATCAAACTTCCAACTAGTGATGCATAAGGAATGGATTCCATTATTTTTTGTTCCAAATCATTTTTTGGACATTGCAATTCACTGAACTTGTCCCTTTTCTGAATTGAAACTATTCCTATAGTGTAATTTTCTATTCTAAATTTCTCTAATACTTTATTGATATAACCTTTCTGAGACAATCCTAACAATCATTGTGATTTATTGCGAAATATCTTTATTCTTATCATATAGGATGTCTCATTCATATCTTTCATTTCAAAAGTTTCAGAGAGAAATTTCTTGACATCATGTAACAAACCTATGTCATTAGTAGCCAAAAGAATGTCATCGACATATAGGACTAATATAATGAACTTGCTCCCATTGACCTTCATATAGATATACCAATCAACGGTGTTCTCTACAAAACCATATGACGTAATGGTATTATTGAACTTAATATACCATTGTCGAGAGGCTTGTTTCAGTCCATATATCGATTTCTTTAATTTACACACCAAATTTTCTTGTCTTGTGGTTATGAAACCTTTAGGTTAGTCCATATACATTTCCTCTTCTAAGTCACCATTTAAAAGGAGGTCTTTAGATCCATTTGGTGGAGCTCTAGGTCATTATGAGCCACCAAAGTCATATTAATTCTTAAGAAGTCTTTCTTAGAGATCGAAAAGAAAGTCTCCTTATAGTCAACACCATCCTTTTGAGTGTAACCTTTGGCAACAATTTTGACTTTATACCTTTCAATGTTAGCTTTTGAGTTTTGCTTAGTCTTGAAGAACCACTTATAGCCAACTCGTTTTGATCCTTCAGGTAACTCTACTAGTTCCCAGACTTAATTTACATCCATTGATTTCATCTTTTCCTTCATGGCATTGAAACACTTTTCAGAATCATTACATTCCATGGCTTGTTTAAATAAGACTGGATCTTTATCAATGCTTAATTCTGATTCATGCTCAAGTGAGTAAACCATATAATCATTCGATACAATTAGCCTTTTCTGTCTTGTAGACCTTCATAATACCATTTCTTGTGGTATCACTTGTTCATTTATAACTTGCATATTATCAATTGGTTCATCTCTTATGTGTTCACTTTACGTGTTTTGAGTATCAATTTGTTATCTTTGCATATCACATGACTGTAATGCAACAAAAGGAACAATAACTTGAGTAGAAACACTAGGTGTGGGGATACCAACTTGAGTATGAGTACTTACTATGGATCTTTCATTTTGTAATTCTCTAATATCCATTTTTTTTGATTCTTCACTCCCATTAAATTGACTATTTTCAATAAACCAAGCATTATCAGACTCAACTATTTTATTACTATGGTTAGAATAATAGAACTTATACCCTTTGAACATTTTAGGATAGTCAATGAAGTGACCGCTAATGGTTCTTGCATCAAGTTTTCCTTCATACGGATTATATATACTTACTTCTGTTGAACAACCTCAAACATGAAGGTATCTTAAACTGGGTTTCTTACCTGTTTATAACTTGTAAGGAGTCTTAGGGATAGCCTTACTAGGAACCCTGTTTAGCATATATACAACGGTTTTTAACGCATGCATCCACAAGGATAAAGGTACAGTACTATAACTCAACATGCTCCACGCCGACAAGCCCCAATGGCGTGGAGTCCCCAGACCCATACACCTATTCGAGTCAACTGGAACCACGGTCTACTAGGACCCACGACCACCGGCTATACTTGGAAACACATTGCTCTCCGGGAAGCCTTTCCTCTAACGATTCGGGTCCCAATCATACCTATTAGACCGATCTGGGTTCCTGCCATACTTGGAACCATGGTCTCGCCGAGAGGCCGTTTTGCCTTACATAGTAGATCGACTCGGGTCCCGACAGCATACAATCCCTAGTGGTCGGTGTACTTTTCCACTTTTCCTTTCAACATTGGCTGTTTTCCCTTTATACACCTCAGCGTTCCGGCACAAATAATAAAAGAAAAAACAAAGCAAATTGTAGTATTCACAGACCTACTCTAATACCAATTGTTAGAACTTTCTAGAATTTCTCTTTTATGAAATTCTTATTTCTATAATGTAGAATTTTTTCTTTATGCGAATATTAGCACATAAATCGTAATGAAATCAACATATCATTGTCTATGATGCTGAGGTCCTGTTGCGAAGATGAGAATTCTCTTCCAATTTGCTCCTGAAAAACTTTTCTCTTTCTCATACTCTTCCCTTTCTTTTCTTTCATTTTCTCTCTAATGGTGGAGAGGAGGAAAAGTTTGTAATGATAAAGGTTACCCCTCTTTTCCTTTACCTTAAATGGGAGTCATCCCTTTTTTCTGTAACCGTTATCTTTAAATAGGGAGAGTGGAGGGATTTTAAACCTGATAACCCAAATTACCGTTATGCCTAACCGAACATCATATTAGGCTTTTTATTTTGGGTTATACTTTATATAACAAGGGCCACTTATGTTAATTAATTTAACATTTCGTTTAGCCCGGTCGTCTCCCCTTTCTCTCTCCACCTTTTTGTCGTGTTGTCTCCTCGCCGACCGCTGGTGTGCCGTTCCTCATGGGTTTCTTTTTCTTACTATCTCATGGTTTGCTTCAATTTGCTTAATTTGCCGACCTCTCCTCTTTTCCGACTATGGCAACTGTTCACTCAACTGTTACTGTTCACTTAACGGCTACTGTGAGGCTACGATTTCTTTAATTGCCGACCTTCACTTTTTATTTTGTCATCCTATGTTCTGCTGTTCTTTTGCCATCAGTGTGTTTGGTTGTGTGTTGTGTTTTTCTGTTTTCTCTATTTGGCCATCCACACACTTTTTATATTTTGCTGTGTATTCAATTGTGTTGGCCCTTACCCTAGTTTGGTTTTTTAAGGTCTTTATATACTCTCTTCTATGAAACCCTAATAGGGCTTACTTGTGGCGAATTTACTGTCTTGCACCTCCATGTTGCTTTTACGTTCTTGCCCATTCATATAGCTTTTACCTTCTTGCCCTTTAACGTGGCTTTACTTTCTTGCACACTTAAACCTAGTTGATAACAATTACAACCTATACAAGGTTGTGGGAACAACAGGTCTCATGGATTTTACAGCTTCAAATACCTCCCCTATAATGGAAAAACCATAAGATATTCAACCATGTTAAAATGGATATTCAACTATATGACAACAAAAGAATTCAAAGAGCAAACCATCAAGCTTGTAAATAGATTGACAAATATTCTTAGGCTATAATTTTTAGTTAATTTTAATGCTTAATTCAACAACTTTCATCAAATTTTAAGGCTTTAATTTGGTTTTGTCAATGTTGAATTATAAAGGAATGAAAAGGTTTGGTGTCGTATTCCTTAAGGAAAATTTTGTCTCTTTGTGATTTTTAAAAGTAAAAAATTTCTTTATAGTCCAAAATCTCATTATACTAAGATATCAAATCTACTTTAAGTTATTTATTGTAAACTGAATCATGAAATAGAGGCACTATTAAAGTCATTTCAAATTCCATGTAATACGTCATTTTTTTAAAAATAGGTTACTAAATGTTGATTTATTCCATTTGGTAGCCATGTCATATAGTTTGTTAAAAGAGTCTTGCATAAAAGATAAATTAGAGGACCATTACCATTGAATTAACTCCACTCCTTAAACTCATGATGGACCTACTAAATTTGATCATATAACTATAAAAGAATGGGACAATAATCTAAGTTAATTTTAGGTAGGTGATGAAGTCTTATCTATAAAAGTTGTAGTTGTCAATAGTAGATCATTTGCAGGTTGATTTTCAATAGTAAGCCAAGTTTGGCTTATTGTGATTTTTATTACCGTTACTATTGCTTGCCTTTGTATTAGCAAATCCTTTCAAAATGCCCTTTGTTGTTACACACATTGCAAAATAAGATCAAATTTCCTTAATAAATGTTTGGACAAATGCCTTTTTTTTTTTAACAATGTTCACAAGGAGCATATTACTTTCTACCACCATTTTAGCTAAATTAATTGCTCTTATCATGTTGCTTTCTTTTTTACTTCTATTTTTGCTAAATTTTTTACTTTTGACTAACTTAGAGAGCTCTTTCCACAAGATTTCTTACTTTATAAGTCTTCTTTACTCCTAGGCTGGCAATGCATCATTCAATTATCTTAAGAAAATGATTTGAATGTCCTTTAAGTCTTTAAAAGAGAATATCATACCTTCAAACCTCACTAAAATACTCACAAAACTTTTTGAACAACATTCATGTCAAAGAAATCTTCCTCGAGCACTCTGATTTGATTTACCACTTTTAGTAATCTATCATTATAATCCTTAATTATTTCTATCTCTTTCATCTTTAGGAATTCAAATTGTCTCTTAAGATTAAGTATTTGCAAGATTTTGGTCTTTTGGCTACCATAATACTCCTTTATCCACCTATCCCAAGCTTTTTTTGTTGTTTCACATGTCATAATCCTATTAAATATGGACTTAGTGATAGCTATGTGTATACAAGTGATTGCTTTGTATTGTTTGAACACTTGCACAATATAATACTTCATTTAAGCAATAGTTAGGTTTACTAATAAAGGAATAGGTTTAGTTCTTTTTTTTTTTGTAGCCTTTTAAAGATTAAAAGCTCTCGAGTAAGTTTTCATCATTATTGTCTATTATCTATAATTATCACTAGTGAACTTGGGAGGAGACAAAGGGAAAAAACTTGTTGATGTCATAATAAATTAGTTATCAGGTCTATAAAAAGAGACTTTTAGGTGTTTTGCTCTCTACTCGTAAGTATTTAAACTCTTTCTTCCTTATGACACATAGGTTAGATGTGGAACTTAATGCTCTAATACAAGTATGAAGGTCTTTTCCAAAAAAAAAAAAAAAAAAAAAAAGAAAAGAGAATAAGCTAGTGCAAGTGTTAGCTTTTGGTATTTAAACAATGTTGCTTGCAACACAAACAAAAAGAAAAAGATTTAAAGAGAAGCACAAGATAAATCTTTGTAATAATCACTTAAATAGAAATAACATTATCTTTCATCCTCATTATATAAGAAGATTTCAAAGTACAAGAATGTAAAGACTAGTTGCATTTGATAGCTTGTTACAAATTGAAATTAATCAAGGGCTTAATATATTATTGATCAAAAGTACACGCACAAAAAAAAAAACAGATATTTGAAATACATATCAAGCTATTTGAAAGTGATTTTCAGTACAAGAAATTGCATCTTAAACTGAGCAGCTCCAGATATGTTGAAATGCAATTGTCATAACTATCTCCTGAACTTTGGAGGGAGAAGAACAAGTTGACGGCAGCTTCCATGGATCTACAAAAAGGGGAGCACCACTGGAAGTTGAGAGAAACATCGCAAAGCATGGTATAATAATCCTCTGCACATGGAAATCTAACGTTGAGGTATTCGGTACCAAGTCAACAATTCCAAGTTTTCCTTACGATTTCCACAATACTTTGAAATGATTATACAAAGGGGTATATCGAATGGAGCATTCAGAAAGTTTTACTGTCAGTGTGTGCCGCCATTTGCTCTCGGAGTGCTTGTTGTTGTTCCTTGGAAATATTGGCATAATGGCAGCCCTCAGCGTAGGATGCTGATATATCTTCAGTGGAATTGCTTGGACATCCGATGCATTATTCTGTTCCATTTGACGATGACGTAAAGGACATTATAATTATAGCTCGAAATATATTTTCTAAATTTCTTGGGATGGTGTCATTTAAAATAAGTGCTAAATGATTATAAAAGTGTAAAACCTCAATTATATTATTCACTAAATTTCCCCCATACATTCCAATTGTAGCTATTCTGAGACCAAATAATATCGAGCGTCCGAGCATGCCCTAAATGAATTTGCCACTAGTCATTATAGAATCTTATATTTGTGAGCTGGAGGCCACGTTGTTCGCCTTCTTCTCGTCTGTTAGAAGAATAAAATTGTACATCCATATTATTCTACGAGTGGTCCAGCCATGACAGCCATTCTTTTCATATATATATATATATTATCATTGTAACAGAACCCATGCAACATGCATTAATCTAAATTATCATCTGAATTCCACACCTGACCTATCCAACTTGGATTTTCGTTTGAAGTGCTCGCAAAATTACTGCACGCAATAAATTATATGCTCCAAAACGAGACAAGGCTGATATAAGCCTTTGATTCCAGGAATTTTTGTTCCATCCGTAACTTTTATTTTCCTTTGTCAATGATTGTGCACGGTTGTCGACCACTAACACTTGAGAATAGAACAAAGTGCTTTTGCCATACATATGTTCTTTTTTTTTTTTTTTTTTTTTTTGAAGAATGAATCATTGGACATAATATTCATATGCTTTCACATCTTTGCACTCTTAGTAGGCCTATTCTTCCTGGGTTTTTGGTTAATAGCTTTTGGTTCCCTCTTTCATTGTTGTTCAGGGTTCTCCTCCAAATTATATAAAGAACACCTAATCCGGTACCAATTAACAATTTCAGCGGCTTAAGGTTAGCCGGGTTCTCATGAATGTGCCTTGTTTTTTCATTTTCATTTTTATATTTTATTGAAGATGAGTTTGCTTCTCATTATAGTCTAGTCATCCCAAAGGCTCTTATATGCCTTTCTGCGGTAATATGCTTCCATAAAAGGTGGCCAAGCAAGCAAACCAGACCCCAAAAAAAAAAAAAAAAAAAAAAAAGGAAAATTAAAATTCTACACGAAGGGTAAGTCCATATTACGTGTAATGCGTGCGACATATCACTATTACCGTCCATATCATTCTCGTTTTAATCCAATCTGATTGATCCTAAATGCATGCACTCGAACGAAAATGTTGTGATTTGCAACATTTTCCATCAAATTAAAGCCAAATAGGGGCAAAGAGGTTTAACTACAGCACACACTCGCTGTGCAATTGGGTGACTATTGCGAGTTATCATTCAATTCGATTGTCTACAGGTTTGTATAAATGATTTGTTATCGATTTACTAAATGGTAGAGAAATTTGAGCACAACACCACCCAAATTGGCACAAAAATAAAGACACCTTAGCCTACGCAATAAGATGATAGGAGCAGGTGGTTAATTGAAGGGTTAATCCTTAAAAAAATCACGAATTTTATGATGTTTTTTGAAAATATATAATGAACTCCTTTTTTTTTTTTTCTTTTCTTTTCTTAAGTTGTATTAGCAACTTTGCTTCTGGTGTCATATCTAGTAGCCGTCGGTAGACCCATGAAGCAAAATTGTTAACACATCAATGGATATAGAGAATTTGGGGTTTCTATAATCATCTGCCAAAATTACGCTTTTGACTACGTCGGTTGGGTAAACTAACAACCAAAAGGAGCCACCAGCCGACACCAATGAGTCTGTGCCCACGTACCCATTATTTTAATATACTCTTTATATTTTCCATCGAACTCCTCTTTTTTTCAATAAATATCAGAATTAAGATTTAAATTAATTCTAATATTACTTGTCACATAATTATTATTTTTTTAAAAAAATTAATTTATTAAATTATACAACACCCATATTTATAAAATTTAAAATTTTTTTATATTTAATATAAAAATTAAGTTATATCTAAATAACTATTCATTAATTTGATATATCCGTCACACTCTTACCACAAAAGACTGCTTCAACAACTCATAGGCACCAAACATAGCAACATTTCTAAGAACCTCACGTGCCAAAGTGGGGACCAAACCCTTGAAGAGACGTCTTGTACCACCTTCCCGTTTCAGAACATGCCTAGCCGCGTCCATGGGTCCCCCATACTTCACTGCCACGGTTGCTCATCCCAATCCTGCCAATGCACTTTGGGCTTGCAACCTATTGTCTCCATAAAACTCCAAGCAATTAGTAGGCTACATGTGGCTGTTGTGGTCACTTTAGCCCAAAAAATGGAAAAATCAAAGATACTGTGGAGTTTGAAAACTACACTGCATAGCAAAATCGTGTTTCCTAGAAGAAAAAAGATGCAATATAACAAATACAATTTGAATTTTTCAAGCTATTCAAGAAACAGATCCCTATTAGCTATTCCTTTCTTGTAATTTTAAATAGCAGACAGCTCCATGAATATTTGACTAGGGAGCGTCAAGGACACAAAGAACCAATAGACGATCAAGACTAAAAGAATGCAAGACTTCACAAACAAATCTGTAACTTTGGAAACACTAATGAGTTCTGATCTGGATAATCCTGATAAACAAGCCAAAGGCATTTAAACAAATGGTATCAGCTTTATAGAAGTTTTAAAATAAAATATATTAGAAGTAAAACTTCCAATATCAAATTCAAGAAACTGAGAAAAATTAGCTCACAAGGTTGCTGCCAATCCTTGAAGAGGTGAGAAGAGGGAAACAAGTGTATTATCATGAGAAAGACCTGCATTTAATTAGTTCAGTGGGGCAAGCGAGAAAAGAAACGGCAACTCCAGTCCCAGCTCCACACACAATCGGCTGGTTAATTAGTGGGGCACGAAGGTGAGACCTCAATCGTGCCACCATTTGTCCCCTCACTGTGAAAAGGATAACATTGAGTTGTTACGGTGGCAAGTGAAGCCCCCGTACTTTTGTGTAAACCCCTTTGTCCTTCAGCAGCTAACTTCTGCTTGACAGCATTCATTACACCATCATATTTGGGAGCTCGGCCAGGAACTGACACAGGCAAGCTTTGGAGTCAATTTAGTGGAAAGGATGTCGACATATCAATTGTGCTGCCTCTCCCAGAGTACTAGCAATCAAGTCCTTGGCTATGTTCCCCATTTGAAAAATCAGTATGACATATAAGCTCAAGTTCCTTGTCGTTGATATAAACAAATGAAAGAGAGCACCAAAAAGGAGATTAGAAAGCCGTAAAAGCTTTCATTCCATAACTTGATTTCTTTTTGTAGGAATATGTATCATACATCCTAATTAAAACAACTCTTGTAGTTTAACAACTCTTACGAGTTTCCTACCATACTCTTTTACAAATATGTTTTACATCATACATTAACAACTAATATGACAAATGAGCTAATTAATTGGTACTTAAAGACAACTAACATGGCTGCCATCTCTTTACAAGAAATTAGACTTATAGCAGTAGACTAAAAGTACTTTTTAAGTAGTAAAAGCTATTGTTAAAACTAAGTATTGTTATAGATTTTATATAACAATTTGCTAGACCTATTATAACACAGATCAATTTACTATATAATGTTTTAAGTAGAGATTTTAAATAATTATTACAACACTTTAAATATTTCATATGCCACAATTACAGGCAACATGTGCAATAGTTCCTTTGTTTTTCAAAATACTTCTAAATTTGTTTAGACAACAAGTTTTCTATATTAAGTAGCAATAATTGAAGAAATAGGTAGCAATCATACCTTAGTGGATTAGTAGCTATGAAAAGTGCCTCCACTTTCCAATTTTGTACTTAAATTTTAAGCACCTTGAACATCACACATATCCCTACTTTCTCCTATGTGCCAACTCACAAAAGGTTCCATGTTTTTGGCTAGCAACACCCTTTATCTTGTCATCTTAAAAGAGTCAAATTTTGATCAATACATAGCTCACCTTATTAGAAGCACTACCTATTATCTCTCTATTTTTGTGAAGTTTGAGGTCATTTTAACTTGGTTCACCTTTCAAGTCATTTGGTCTCCCCCACAAGCACGCCTAACTTGTGTGTGTATGCTGTATAGCATGTTATTGGCCTGGTACTTGGCTTATTTGCCACATCTTGTGATAAGTAGCCAATCTTTAGGACATTTTGTTAGCCAATTTGCTTTATGCCCATGTAGCGTTGACTTAGACTTTTGTTCATGCCACAATGTTGGTTAACCCTCAAGTGAGATATGCATACCCCCCCTTAAAAAGCATTAGAAAATTTGGTCGTTTGATATAAAGATGTTGATTTGTCTAAACAATCACTTATAACCAACAACATGTTGATAGGAGATATGCACTAACCCACAACCCAAACACCCTTTCTTTTAGATGTTAACACCACAATACATTGCTACAATGCTACCCATGCTATGGATTCTACCTTTTTGCCCATTTGTTGCCAATGCCATAGCCTACATCTAGCCTTTCCCAACTTGTTGCCATGCATATTAATTTTTGGATTCACCTTGTTTCCTTTAATGTGTCCATCTTATGCCAACTTGATGTCTTGGTGCAAAATGTTAAATAATATTTTAGGTTATACTAGAAATGAATGAATTGCCTTAAATTGTATATTTAATATCACTTTCCTTATAACAAAAATTGCCCTCTTAATAGTGCAACTAGGTTACAATAAATTTTTTCATAGGATAAAACAAAATATGCTTGATTACAATTTGCATTATTAAAATCAAACTCTCAAGAAATTTGTATATTATTCAAAATTATTCTCACTTAGAAACAAAATATTTTCTATATGTTCTTTCCTTTGATCAAAAGAGGACC
The DNA here is from genome assembly GCA_037897445.1 of Ceriops zippeliana. NCBI lineage: Eukaryota > Viridiplantae > Streptophyta > Magnoliopsida > Malpighiales > Rhizophoraceae > Ceriops > Ceriops zippeliana. The sequence goes on along the minus strand of JBAPLH010000205.1, from coordinate 244,098 downwards.
ATCATATATGTTGTAGTTTAAGAGTTATTTAATTAAGAAAGATATCTCTTGGTATTAATAAATATAACTATTTATCCAAAAACACATAATCCTTTTTAATATATCTTTTAATAAAAATACATCTTTTACAATTACCAAATAAACCAAAAGGTATAACTAATTTTTATTTTGAAAATGTTATTTTGAAAATGTTTCAACAATCTCTTGTCATTTTCAAAATATTGAAACAATAACAAACCTTTTGCAATTTTAAAATTCAAATGTTAAAGTAAAGCTGTTTTATATATTAAATCTTTACATATTGAAAAGTATATTACAACAAGTCTGAATAATATGATAAATAAGTTTTAAACCAATTATTCTTATTAACAAGTTATAAAACTAATTGACACATATTGTTGTGTACTATTATACTTTTTTTAATTAATTGATATATTAAAAGTCATTATGCTTATATTCTTTTCATAAATGTTTTGAAACCAAATCCTTTAACTTATTAGAACAGTTTAAACATTTCATGTTCATATAGAGTTCATACTATAAAGTACCTTTTCAAGTGTATTCAGAATTTTAAAAACTTATCCTCCTAATTCAACTTTGGGTTTAAGCATTATGTGACCTTGGGTTGAAAATAATTTGTATAGTGCTTTAGTCATATTAATGATGTATTTTGACTTATTAAATTCAAAACTTGATATTGTATCAAGCATTAAGATAAATTTTAATCATGGATAATTTGTAAGTACAAGCTTGACTTATCCCTTTTAATGTTTTGTTTACCAAGCCTCTTATCAATCTTTTCATCTTATTGATTAATTAATATATAATAACCATTAATATGTGCATTTAATTCTACAATTAACAAAATATCCTTGTAAGTTTTTGGTATATAATGTGATGAATACCATAATCATTAAAAATTATCCTTAATTTGGAAATTATCACATTTTTAAAATTTTATTTACCTTAGATTATAGTTTTAAACCCATCAACCACAACTTTTTATTTGTTACATTTTAAATTCCTTTTCAGTTAAAATTTAAATCTCATAAAACACACACACACACACACACACACACATATATAGCGAAAGAGAGAGAGACAGAGAACATAAGTAATTTGTGTATAAAATGTTACTTTTCTATGCATGTATACATGATTCCTTTCTAAATTATATATAACTTATCATACAACATCTTGTCACTTCATGACTCTTTAAGGTCACTAATGGCCAAACTAAGACCAAAAGTCACATAATATAACTATTAATAACCATAATTAGTTACTTATACAAGAAAACATATGTTCTAAGTTCAAAAACATAACTTTTGGAACACATAGATCTTTTAAGGAATTAGCAATTCGTTCTTACCAAACACAAAAAGATGGCAACGCATGCATGTTTTCCAAGCATATGGTTCTTAACTAGAGAATCGTATCTTTATATACATGACTTTTGGAAACATTAGGCATAAATTATTCAATCATTGTTTATCATAACTTCTTTACAAATGATTTGTATTTGAATTCCAACAAACTCAACTAATAAGTCTTATTTTATGATCTTTAAGCCATCTACTTTGTATGACTTTGCATGCATGACGTGCCTTCATGATCAATAATTAAGTATACATTCTTTTGGTTATATGGCTTTTAATTTTGATTAGTCACATGAATAAAAAGCCATGTATATATACAAATAACTACCATGTAAACAAAAGCAATGTATAAATAAATAATAACCACACATGCATAATTGTAATTTTATCAATAATATTTTTATTTAATAAACCAAAAGTTATGTATATTTAGAAAACCATTATGCATATATAAAAAGTCATGTATAGACTCAAGTCATACATGTTATGGCCTTTATAACCACCACAAACAATTGTCTTAACAACAACATCACATCTTTTTCTTTGATCTGACATATAACAAATGCACACCTTTTTTTTTTTTTTTGCATAAGTTATTCTAACTAATTAATTATGCTTTTCATGCGCTTCACACATGTGCATATAATTTCTTTTTCTTTTCTTTTTTTTTTTCTTATGTGGCTTTGCCACTATTACTTTATGCATGACATTTCATGTATATAGACATATATTAAACAGAAGCACCAAATAATGTGAACATAATTTATAACCTAAATAAATTAAGCTCTCAATATTCTTTTGGTTGTAATGCACAATACTTAAATCCTTAGGTTTAACTTTTTCTTTATGTGTTATGACAATTAATCGTAATTAAGGAACCAAGACCTTCTCATTTTTTTATTTTTATTTTATTATTTTTTACAATATATTAAAAAGTTACAAATATAATTTAATGTACAAAACTATTAGACCCAATAGCCTAGCATTTATGGCCACCCTCTGTAATGTGATTATATGTGCACATGATACAATATTATTTGGTCTAATAGTTACAAGCCATTATTATGTCAAGTAGTTGTGTTTAATCCCAATAAACATAACTTTTGACCATAATTTTTTTATGTTTTATCCTTTTATAAAGAAATTTTTATTATTACTACCTTTAATGGTTAAATGAAGAGAATAAAAAAAAGCCTTTAAATTTTTCTTATTCCTAGTCTTCATTTAATTGTAATGGCATCTTCAAAATATGAGTAATAAAGAAATTTTAAATTATACTATTCCTTACCTTAAACCTCATATAAAACATAATTATATTTATGCATGAACAATTAGGTATTTAAGCATATTTTTATTTTTACATAATTAGAAAGAAAAATATATCTTAATTAATTAAGAACTTACTTAATTCATTCCTCTTAAGTCTTATGACGGTAAAAGTCAGTTTCTTTAAAATCTTAATCATGAACTAGATTCTGCCTTAAGATTGTTAAAAAATATTTTGGGTTATACTAAAAATAAAAGAATTACCCTTATTAACATAGATAAAATATGTTATTTCCATTAGATAAAATTTTAGCGAGTCTTAATCTCAATCTAAAGTTTACCCTTACTGACATTGTCATCAAATCAAGTTTGTCACCATAACTTTGTGTCTTTAGCAAGATATATGCTTGTAAGTGTTAGCTTTTTGGTATTTAACATATGGGTAACTTTAAAGTATTGCTCCCTATTCCACAAGAAGTTTTTAATTTTTTTTTTTGCATCACATTTACTTCAAAAGCCTTGGGTTTAAGCACTTTATTTTTTACAAACTGTTTGCCCCTTTATTAGGTAGACTACTGGCTACCTTCTTAAGACAACTATGTCTTATTTTATCTTGCTAAAACAAGTGAACCATGCAAAATCATGATTATCACAATTAGATTGTAAGAGATGTACTTAATTTTTCAACATATTGAATCTTACTAAAACTAAAAGAGTTTACTCCTTAAAGACATCATTGAGAACCTTTTTGATCTTAGTCACTGGCTTCTACACTATATTAAGACCTAATCTCTTAACTATAAACCTAGTTTTAGTGCTCTAATACCAATTTTCACATAACCAATTTTTCACACTTGAAATTTTGACCTTGTGATAGCATTTATACCCCCTTTTGTTTTAGTCTAACTCTTACACAAGAATAAAAGCAATTAGCTTTCACTCAATTCACATAGGTAGAGCAATAGGCACAAAACACATACGGGGAACCCTTTTAACCATTTATTACTTCTTATAAAAAGTATATAAGGGATATAATGTGAATTACGTCTCCTTAATTACTCCTTTTATTGTAAGCCCTTAGTTGCTTAGTCTTATTTATACAATTTTTAGTTAACACCCTTAATTACTTAGGTTTGTATGACTTAATTATCTATCCAATCATGCCTTAATAAATTACATGGTTTTATAGGCTAGTGGCCTTATGGTGTGTTGTTATAGAAAACTAAAAATAAACTTACAATCCTAAAAATACATGAAGTAGTATGAGTAAGAATTATTTTTATGGAAAGTATCTAGTCTAATTTTATATTAAGTGAACAGAGATATAGGGTTTAAATATAATGAAAACAATTTTAAGACAAACAACTAAGGAACAATTCAAATACAAGTATCAAATTTAATCACAAAAACAAACCTTGATCTATGTCAACATCCATCATCATAATTTTACAACTAATTATTGATGTAAGTATATATCAATTCATACTTTAAATATTTACCATTAGAATTATTTTCCTATCTTTCCTTAGAAAAAGATAGGAAATTAGTTAATTAGAAAAACAACTAATTTGATTAATCCTAACTATTAAAGAAATCAAGACAAATGCTAAAAGTTTAATTTAATAGTGGTCTTAAAATTTAAAAAGATCAAAAAGACTAAACGATATAAGCATAAATGATTGCACTTAATTTCATTGAATGTTCTTCCTAAGATTTAATAATTTTTAATGTAGCAAATCATTAAATCTTAGTTGCTTCATAAATTATAGGAATCAAATAATTACTAATTTGATATCTAATTTAGTAGTAACTTGTAATGATTAAAAACTAATAGGTTTCATAATAAGTGAACAAGACAATCATGAAAGTAGGCACAAAAAAACATTTGATACTCAAAGTATAAATAAACAATAAAAACAAAATAGATCTTATAGTTTTTCATTCCTAAACTTTTGAGTCATTTGACCAATTATAAAAGCTTAACCAAGTAAGGCCATAAATGAGAGTGAAATGTAAGAGAGAGAAAGAGAGAAAGAGAGACATGTGCATCTTCTCCTAATTTCCTCCCTACCTCTTTTACACATTGATTATCCATCTTAAAAGCCTCTAAAATCTTTTTAAATTATTTTAAATATTATTCCAAAATAACAATATTCAAATCTAACTAATTACAAAAAATATTTAAAATAAAATAAAGTCTTAATATAACTAGGGAAGTGGTGTTCTAACTAGAATTTTATGTACTAGATTTGGAAACTTTCAAAAATAGATTGTATTAGATCTCTATATTAAAATTGCAAACTAAGAACTATCATGGAACACTAGTAGTGTAGGTGTGGCAACTTCAAGCCCAATTTCAACCTTGATGTAGCTGGAGGGAGCAGTGAGTTGACAATCTCGATTGTAGAAGTGTATTGCATTATCCACTATAGAGGCATAGTTTATTACAATAACTGAAGTATCTAAAAAGTTACTTTGGATGAAAAGGTTTATGAAGGAACTTGGTTTTTAACAATCAAATTATGTGTTGTATTGTGATAAAGTGTCATTCATCTTGGTAAGAATTTGGCTTTTCATGCTAAATCAAAGCATATTGATGTGCGGTATCATTGGATATGCGATGCTATTGATTCTAAATAATTAGTACTTGAAAAGATTCATATAGATGATAATGCTACTGATATGTTAACAAAGGTATTGCTAAAAGGAAAGTTTAAATTGTGTTGTTCGTTAGCTGGGATGGTCAACACCTCCACGTAATTGGGAGGGGGAGAATTGTTAGGTATTCCTCCTACATTGAGGGAACCTTTGAAAAGAAAAAAAAAGGAAAAAAAAAAGGTTGACTTGATGAGGTATAAATACCTCATTAAGATTAGGTTTTGGCAGATATAAAGAGATTAAGAGAGAGTGAAAGAGAGACAGAGAGAGGTTGCCCGACGACTGAAAGAAAGAAAAAAAAGAGAAAAGTGAGGGAGGCTGCTCGGCCAAAAAAGAGAAAAATAAAAAAGGGGGAAATCGAAGGAGGAGAAATCAAAAAGAAGAGGTGAGAATTATTGGTAAAGTGTCTTTGATCTTACGTTTGGAAAGGATATCGGTGTCCGATTAACTTAAAACTTGGATGGTTGATAGAGGGTGTTTGGTTCTTATTTCTAAATTGTGAAGATTGAGTTTTGAGCACTATAAGTCCTGCCTCTTTTCAGTTTTCATAGGTTTATTCTCTGAGCAATTTTTTGTGTGCAGAATTGGTCAACTGTGTAATTGGAAAACTATTTATGGTCCGATCGAGATGCTTTTCAGTCAGTAGTTGAAGGACACATAGATCCTCCTTATGAATGGTTGGATTGGGTTTTTGTGAATTGCAAGGGCAGGTATTCCATTCTAATCGAAGAATTAATTCTGGTAACTTTCTACTCTCTCATTTGTGGCAGAATTGGTAAATCGTATGAATGGTTATTGACCCATGGTCTGATTGTGCTGAAATTTGGACAGCTGGTAGGGGACATCTTGGGGTTCATCTTGAACGGTTGGATTATTGCTTTATGGTCTGGTTGTATTCCGCTACCCCTCTCCTATCAAAGTGGTATTAGAGCCTTGTTGGTATATTTGGCTTGTTTGAATGATGGAGTTAAATGTGAATAAAATGGTCTGTTTGAATGGCACGAATTATCATATATGGAAGAGTAAAATGAAGGATCTCCTATTTGTGAAAAGATTGCATCTGCCAGTATTTGCTACTACAAAACCTGAGTCTAAAATTGATGAAGAATGGAAATTTGAACACAAACAGGTTTGTGGTTTTATATGGCAATTTGTTGATGATAATGTTTATAATCACATTTGCAATGAGACACACACACAAACTTTGTGGAGCAAGCTTGAGACTTTGTATGCTTCAAAGTCTGGTAATAATAAGTTGTTCTTATTAAAGAAAATGATGTAGTTGAGATATAATGATGGAAGTTCAATTGTTGACCACTTAAATGAGTTTTAGGGTCACATTGATCAACTATTAGGCATAGACATTAAGTTTGATGACAAAATTCTTGGATTATGGTTACTTGCTACCTTACCTGATTCTTGAGAGACTTTTCAAATGTCTTCCGCTAATTTTGCCTCTAGTGGTATTTTATCAATGGAACTTGTAAAATGTGGTGTGTTGAATAAAGAGATGAGAAGGAAATCTCAAGGTTCATCATCATCTAAATCAGAGGTTTTATTTACTAAAAATATGGGGAGAAGTCAAGAAAAAAAAGTGGTAAAAATTGTAAAAGTGAGAGCCAAAGCAAATCATGATCTAAGTACAAGAATGTCCAGTTTCATTATTGCGGGAAGATGGGTCACATTCATAAAAGTGTTACAAGTGAAAAAGAGAAAATAAAGATGACAATGATAGGCACGAGAAAAAGAATGTGAGTAATGATCGTGTTTCTATTACATCAACTTCTGGTACTAGTGACCTTATTGTTGTTTATGATGAAAATGCGATTAACCTAACATCTCATGAGATTGATTGGGTCATAGATAGTGGTGCTTCTCTTCATGTTACATCATGTAAGGAATTATTCTCTACATATACACCTGGAAATCATGAGGTGTTGAAGATGGGTAATAATAGTTTAGCAGAAATCATTGGTATTAATGATATTTGCTTAAAGACTGGCAATGGAGCACAGTTGACATTAAGGGATGTTAGACATGTTCCTGATATCCATTTGAATTTGATTTCAACGAAAAAATTAAATGATGAAGGTTTTTGCAGTACCTTCAGTGATGGCCAGTGGAAGCTTACCAAAGGCTCCTTAATTGTGGCACGAGATAGGAAATGCTTTAATTTATATTTTACGTAAGTTTTTATTGTTATAGATGCTATGAATGTAGTGGAGAATGAGAATTTGATTGATTTATGGCATAAACGACTTAGCCATATGAGTGAAAAAGGAATGAATTGTTTGACAAGGAAAAACCAACTTTCAGGCATGAAGAGTGTAGCTTTAAAGAAGTTTCCTCATTGTTTGGCTGGAAAATAGAACATAGTCACATTTAAGAGTCGCTCGCCTTCATGGAAATCAAAGTTTCTTGAATTGGTACATTTTGATATATGTAGTCCTTTGAAGGTAGACTTACTTGATGGTGCTCCTTATTTTGTGACTTTTATTGATGATTACTCGAGGAAGCTTTAGGTTTATACGTTGAAGACTAAAGATCAAATCTTTGATGTATTTAAATAATTTCATACCTTTGTTAAGAGACAGACTAGTAAAAAGTTGAAATGTGTCTGCACTGATAATGGTGGTAAGTATAGTGGTCCATTTGATAAATGCTGCAGAAAGTATGGGATTAGACATCAGAGGACACCTTTTAAGACACTACAATTAAATGGTTTAGCAGAAAGGATGAACAGAATGTTGATTAAGAGGGTTAGATGTCTTTTCTCCGATGCAAAATTGCCTAAATCTTTTTGGGGTGAAGTCTTGAATATAGTAAGACATATAATTAATCTATCTCCTAGTGTTCCGCTACAAGGTGATGTTCAAGACAAAGTTTGGTTTGGTAAGAAAGTCTCTTATGACCATTTACGAGTCTTTGGCTGTAACGCTTTTGTTCATGTCCCTAAAAATGAAAGAGGGAAATTAGATGTAAAGACTTGACAATGTATCTTTCTTTGTTATGATGAAGATGACTTCGAGTAATGTTTATATGATCCGATTGAGAAAAAGCTTGTAAGGAGTATAGATGTTGTGTTCGTTAAGGATTAAAACATTGAACATATCGAGAAGTCAACTCTTCAAATTAATGATAATCCTGCTGACATTGTTTCATTTCCTCAGACTCCTCTAAGTGATCCTGATGTTCATGGTGATATTCAAGAACATGATGAGAATGTTTAACAGGATCATGATATGTAGAGTGCAGGTGATATTGATACTCTAATAGAAAATAATCCGCACATACCTTTACCTCCATTTCAACTAAAAAGGCCCAATAGAATTTCAGTGCCTTTTACTCGGTACTCTCACGATGATTTTGTGATGTTAATTAATAGGGGAGAACCTGAGTGCTATACAAAAGCAGTTAAAAGTGAGCACAAGCAACACTAGATTGATGCTATGACAGATGAAATGAAATCCTTATATGATAATTCTACTTATGAGTTGGTAAAGTTACCTAAAGGTAAGAGGATTTTGAAGAATCGATGGATTTACAAAATAAAGTAAGAAAAAAATACTTCACGTCCACGATATAAAGTCAGATTGGTTGTCAAAGGATTTAGTCAGAAACAAGGCGTCGACTTTGAAGAGATCTTCTCACCGGTGGTGAAAATGTCTTCCATTCAAGTTATGTTGAGTTTGACTGGTAGCCATGACTTAAAGATTGAGCAGATGGATGTGAAAACAGCTTTCCTCCATGGTAACTTGGAAGAAGAAATTTATATGGAACAACCATAGGGATTTGAGGTGGAAGGAAAAGAGGATTATGTGTGCAAGTTGAACAAAAGCTTGTATGACCTAAAACAAGCTCCAAGACAATGGTATAAGAAGTTTGAGTCTATTATGGGGGAGTAAGGCTATACAAAGACTACTTCTGATCATTGTGTCTTTGTTCAGAGATTTACTGATGATGATTTTATCATTTTACTATTTTATGTTGATGATATATTTATTATTGGTCGTAATGCTTTTAGAATTAACAAGTTGAAGTAATAGTTGAACAAGTCCTTTGCCATGAAAGATTTGGGACCAATAAAGAAGATCCTTGGCATGTCAATTACTCGGGATAGGAAAAAGAAAAGGTTATACCTATCCCAGAAGCAGTATATTGAAAAGGTATTTCAGAGGTTTAACATGGATAAGGTTAAAGTGGTAAGTACTCCTCTTGCTACACATTTTAAATTATCCATTAACCAATGTTCTTCCACAGAGAAAGAGAAGGAAGAGATGCAAAGAGTTCCATTTGCATCAGCCGTGGGTAGTTTGATGTATGCAATGGTATACACGAGATCTGATATAGCTCATGCAATTGACATAGTTAGTTAGTTCTTTTCAAATCCCGATAAAAAGCATTGGAATGCTATGAAGTGGATAATGAGATATTTATAAGGTTCTACTAACGTCAAACTTTGTTTTGGGAGTAATGAGTTATTCTTATTAAATTCACTGATTCAGACATGACTGGTAATATTGACTCTAAAAAGTCTTCTTCAGGTTATGTGATTACTCTTGTAGGGGGAACAGTGAGTCGGCAATCTCGATTGCAAAAGTGTGTTGCATTGTCCACTATTGAAGCAGAGTTTATTGCAATAACTAAAGCGTCTAAAGAGTTGCTTTGGATGAAAAGGTTTATGAAGAAACTTGGTTTTCAACAATCAAATTATGTGTTATATTGTGATAGCCAGAGTGTCATCCATCTTGGTAAGAATTCAGCTTTTCATTCTAGATCAAAGCATATTGATATGCGGTATCATTGGATACACGATGCTATTGATTCTAAACAATTAGTACTTGAAAAGATTTATACGGATGATAATGTTACTGATTTGTTAACATAGGTATTGCCAAAAGGAAAGTTTGAATTATGTTGTTCGTTGGTTAGGATGGTCAACACCTCCACGTAATCAGGAGGGGAGAATTGTTAGGTATTCCTCCTACGTGGAGGGAACCTTTGAAAAGAAAAAAAAAAGAAAAAAAAAAGGTTGACTTGATGAGGTATAAATACCTCATTAAGATTAGGTTTTGGCAGATATAGAGTGATTGAGAGAGAGTAAGAGAGAGAGAGGTTGTATGACGACCAAAAGAAAGAAAAAAAAGAGAGAAGTGAGGGAGGTTATCAGGCTAAAAGAGAGAAAAAGAAAAAAAGGGATCGAAGAAGGAGAAATCAAAAAGAAGTGAGAATTATTGGTAGAGTGTTCTTTGATCTTACGTTTGGAAAGGATATCAGTGTCCGATTAACTTAAAACTTGGATGATTAATAGAGTGTTTGGTTCTTATTTCTGATCGGTGAAGATTGAGTTTTGAGCACTATAAGTTCTGCTTCTCTTTAGTTTTCATAAGTTTATTCTCTGGGCAATTTTTTGTGTGCAGAATTGGTCAACCGTGTAATTGGAAGACTGTTTATGGTCCCATCGAGCTGATTTTTAGTCAGTAGTTGAAAGACACATAGATCTTTCTTGTAGACAGTTGGATTGAGTTTTTGTGAATTACAATGGCAAGTATTACATTCAAATCAAAACTTCTCAATTTTGGTAACTCTTTACTTTCTCATCTGTGGTAAAATTAGTAAACTGTATGAATGACTATTGACCCGTAATTCGATTAAATTAAAATTTGGACAATTAGTAGGAGACACCTAGGGATTCATCTTGAACAGTTAGATTATTACCTTGAAATCTGATTATTAAATTATTATTGACAGAAAATATCTTTTATTTTATTTAATTCATTTAGTCTTTCACTTCGGTTCAAATTGAATTTTTTTTAATTTAGTTAATGTAATTAAAACTGTATTCCTTTGTTGTATTCACTTGTTAATTATAGTGAAATTAATTTTTAAACTGATATGTCAATTGTGTAATTGTTCAAGTTATCATATTTATTATTCAACCTACTTATCACAAATTCAAAAGAGAGATATATATACATAGGTAAAGGAAAAGGAAAAGGTAAAGGACGGGACGTTACAGGAGCGAAATTTTAAAGCAAAAAATTAGTTTGTTAATTTAGGGCAACGTCTTAAAATATTTATAAACTGAAAAAATTATGGGTATTAACTCATTAGTCAACTATTTCTAAAGGTTCTGACCCGTTTTAAAATTTGTGACTCGAATATGAAAAATCAGATACTTCAGTAACTCAATAATAAACTTATCCCAAGGAGTGTGTGCCTTCCAAATGAGTCCTACCTAAAAGGGAGATTCCAGTCTTCAACATATTGAATTCTCTCCAAATTTCAATGCAACATAGCAACCGCCAAACCCTTTTTGGGGGGTGGGGAAGGATGCTTTTCCTCAAATAACATCCTGCAAATCTTATATTGCTAACTGCAAATTTGAGAAGTACTACAACAAAAATCCAGAAAACAATATAAAGACCCTGTAACTTTGCATTGTAAATCAAATAACATCAAATTATTTGAGATCATAATAGTATAGTTGCATGGTTAGACCTGGCGTTACATCTTTGTGAACTTTGTCTGTCCTGAGTCAATCTTCCAATTGGGAGATAATGCTGACAAAGACCCTGTAGCCTTCGCACATATCAGATAGCAGGCAGTACTCATTTTTGGCATGGTATGTCGCCATCAAACCTGCATGGGTATCCAGGAAAAACAAAGAATGAGACATGACGGGCAAAAGCATGCAGATATATAGCGCAACTGCACAATGAATCATTTTAAAAATCCTGGTAGCTGATCTAGGGAAAGAGCAACTCTAAATAGCAGAAAGCAGGTTTAAAATGCTTCAATAGAATAGTACAATCTCTTACAATTATGACTCCCCTTGCAATGTAGATAAGTGCTGGATTTATAAACAGAATATAACTTTTTATTTTTTTAATATAAACGCAACTTCACAGGCAATTTTCCATTGCATCCATTGCTTTTGGGAAAGTCATGGATTGGTCCGCCCTATGTTTAATGATGCACAGATTTAGCATGACTAATCAGAAAGGGTTGGGAAAAAGATGATTCCTCAGAATGGGCTGGAGAATTCATTGTGCCAATTTAACATGACCACCTAAGAGCTCAATAATATTTCCAAATTCCACCTTGTTCAGGTGATGTAAAGTTTGTCTTTTAATCCGAAACAAAGTACAAGCAGAGTAACTCGCCATAAAAATGTGAAAGGCAAGAAAAGAATGTCATTTTTCTGTTAACACAAGTGAGCTGAGGATTGTTGGTGATCAGACCAGTCTGAAGTTCTCTCTCTTTGCTTCTAAGCTCATTGCACTAAGGCTCTTGGAATAAAAAGGTAAAAAGGGGCAATCATAATGATTTTCAGACATGCCTCGTACAAGTTTTGCCTTGACGCATTATTGATGGCATCCACAACGAATAAAAGAGAAACCATGGACCAGAGGAGGACCGGTTATAACTTTACCAATACAAGCATGCATAATGAATTGGTCTACCAAAAGCATTTCCTAAACAATGACAACTTCCTAACACTAGATTGTTAGCCTTGGCATTCTTAAGGATCTAAATTAAATAACAAAATGCTGAAAAAATAAAAATAAAAAATTACTGTACCATAGCCTGCTGTTTGAACATCAAAGCCTTCATCCTGCAAGATCCAATAAAAAACATTAACCAAGGTAACAATCACTCAGAAGCAGCTGCAATTGAGGAAACAATAAGAGATATATCTCACTTGCAGCTCTCGAACGAGTGGCAAACTCCCAGTGATAGAGTAAGGTTTTACATGACCAACTACCTCTTCAGTTGCTTTACACAAAATATGGAATCCATGAGAATCAAGATCGCAAGCAACTCCAGACATTGCTTCATCAAAGCTCAGAGTAAGACTGTAAGAAATAGAAACTACTTCAGGAGATTAAATCACACCACCGGTTGATGTGAGTAACAATAATTTTTTTTAACATATTTATAACTAACGAAAATAAGTAGTAGGTTGGAGATTTAGGGTGACAGCAAGAAATTAGACATACATCCCCCTCAGATTTTCTTCAGGTAGGAAATATTTTGAAACTGGACCCCGTGTTTCTAGCTTGTCTAGGTTGTCATTTATGTCATCCACATATTGTTGCAGCTTTGTCATAACATCTTTTACACTGCAAAAATGCATACAAATACGGGTGATCAGAAACTATTACCTAGCCACACTATTTGGAAGAACAAAACCTGTGTATCATCGAGTCTATATAATAACTCTTAACAAATATTTTCAACAAGTGGAAGGCTTCCAATTTTCTTTTTGCTTTGGAAAAATGAAGGTACAGGTAGGTGTCTTACTCGTAGAAGGGAGTTAACCTGCAATTGAAGGAAAAATGGTTAGAATTCATTTTCTGTCAGCTGCCACCATCGAAGTAAAACTGTTTTGGCAAGATTATAAACCTGACATCTCCTGCAACTGTGCACTCGCCAGGAATTTGATTGATCCCGCCTCCTGGATCTGTAACAAAGGATGATTTCAGAACACATTTCTTTCCAAAGATAAATGACTTGTTAGTTCTAGCAACAAAACATACAACTCCATTGAGTTGGTTTCATGGTTGATGGTGTGGCGAATCCATATAGTTGCTCTTTCTGATGAGGGGGAAATCCCTGTAAAATCTTGATTGGATCTCTTTTAGTGCCTCCATAGCTAGCTCCAAAGCATTTATAGCCTGCAAAGAATCCACACCTCTGTATGGTTAATAAGAGAGTAGAAACTGGACATTTATGATCATATTACCTGCTAAAATCTTCATTCAGAAAGTGAACCTACACATATATATCACATATTTCCAGGGAATTAGAAAAAGACCCAGAAAATGTATGTGATTCATTATAGATAGTTAACACATGGATCAAGTTCTATAGTGTTGACTTAGTGATGGAAAAAATATTTCATTCTTTATGTGTTATCATTGTGACTGCAGAATCGGTGTTTTACTACCAATCACAAGTTTCAAATTGGGCATACTACTCATATTGGAAAATATGATCAAGATTGCTCTATCATGTTTAAAAAGCACTTCTGTAGAAAGAACATGGTCAGAGACTTCATTCCACTAGGGCAGCAAGGAGATCAGGAGCTTGGTAAATGTCAGTAATGCATAAGAGTAATCCTGTGGCTCAAAGGTCTAGAAAATTTATGGGCTATGCCAACTACAGAATCACCCAATCATCACTCATTGCTTGGATGAGTCAAAGCCTGACACCATGTTGGCCGATGACACATCTAACACATGTAAAAACATCCATATACAAATTTATAGCATGAAGAAAAAAGAAATATATAAAAAAAAAATATTGCCTAGCATCACTTGCACATTAATAATTTGGATAATTTCAAATTCAGATTTTTGTTGAATGAATGCTTAGTTCTCAGAACAGATAAGAAGCATCAGTACACCAGGCATTATTTCTCATTCTTTCCTCCAAATATTGGTTAAGTAAATGATTTGAACCAATTAGAGATGCTCTTATGCTTTATTTCCTATTAAGTGAGACAATATCAAATATACTAAGTCCTTCCTTTCTTGAAATCTTTTACGGAAAAAAAAGTCCTGTTAGTTGTCATATTTAATTATTTGCTTTAATAGTTAATACCATATATTCACAACAATAGAGTTGAGAATTCAAAGCAGACCACATTGAAGTTTTCCAAACAACCCTCTTCAGTCATGGGGAATCCCTTATCTCACTTATATAAACTAAATCCCTTTTGGTGCGGCATCCTCTGATCAAACTGTCAGCACACATCTGGGAATGGATTTTACAGTGAAAAATCAGGAAAAGGAATTGCTTGTAATTGGAAATCTCTCGGAAAAAAACACAATTCCATTACTTTATCATTGCCATGTGCTTTGATTTTTAGAGATTGATGTTTTCCCATTCCTTTTTATTTTATTGCATGCTTCCAACTAACTTCTGATTCATTTTTCTTCAACTATCTACAAGATTCATGAACCAGGGATCAACCCCTGCAAATTCTGTTGAGTTTCATGAGTTAATAAAGATAAGTGGAACCCCACAACTAGATTTTCATGCACACGATTGAACAACAATATAACAGATATTATATAATACCTTATGTGCTAAGCCACTGTGGAAAAGTTTCCCAGTCACATGAAGTTTCCATGGTATCATACCACCAGTTCCAATGCAAGGTTGCTTATCAGCTGTGTCAATCCAGAAACTGCAAATGCAGGATGCCAATGTCTAGGTTAAATTAGTATCTTAGTAAACGCAAAAGGGTAGCTTAATGTAATCCATTAAGCCATAATGTGCCAATCATTCTAGCAGATGCTTCAATTATGTGTATTTCTGTTTCACTAAAACTAGAAATCTGGATTACTTACAGAGGACCTCCCTTCAGCTTACTAAGCAATCCATCTTTTACAAGGGCATCAACACCAACCCCTGTTATAGCTGAATTCTCTTCATTAGCAATAAAGACTGCAACTACTGTTGACTTCAATTTTGGCTTTGTCTCCCCCAACCTTTTCATGAGTTCAGTCACAAGTGCAACGTGCCCCAAGCAATCAGTAGTTCCACGTGCACGAAGTTTATCTCCATCAATGCTCAAAGAGAATGGATCAAACTCCTGTAGGCACATTCACAATAACATGAATAACAAATTGCACTTTTGACAGAAAACAAGTCACTCTGTCACCAGAACAGAGCCAAAAACAAGCTAATCGGTAATCCTCAAATAAACAAAATATCAAGTTTTTAGAACAATTTAGGGACGACCCAGATAACAAATATTGCCAATAGAAAAATTTTAAGGAAATCAGTCGTTAAAAAGAGATGTAAAAAAGACTAAAGCTTATTTATTTATTTATTTATTTTTAAAAAGTGCAATATTTGTTATTGCTAATGATGGAAACATGAAAACAATTTGCACCACCAATTCTGCACCATCAAGTCAATCCAACACACACCCAAACCCAGGTTAAATTCAGCAATTAATATGCATAGTTAACCACGGATTGCAAAAGCGAAACTCCAAAAACCAATCCAAACCCACAATAGGAAAAGGTAAAACAATGAGCAACAACAATTAAAAGCCAAAACTTTCCATGAAAAAGAAAAGGGAAGAAAGGAGCAAACCCAGTCATTGGGATCAGCTGTGACAACATCCATGTGCATGCCAACAAAAGACAGGATCTTTCCAGGCAGAGTGCCAGGGTACTCCACAATGAGATTGCCTCTTCCCGGGAAATAAGAAACATGATTCAAAATCAGGGGACCTCCTCCAGTGGTAGTGCTGTAAGGCAGGAGTGCATCCAAAGCATGCTTCACCACCCTGTCTTCTTCTGGGATTAACTCTGGTGGGTTGTTTTGGACATGTTTGGACTCTCCAATCACCTTACTCAGAAGTTCAACAAACGATTCCTTTCTCAGTTCTCCTAGGGTTTCTTTGATGCTTGCCATTGAAACACGGGAACCGAAGCTGGACTCTCTCGGTTTTGTCTGACAGCTAAACAAAGAGAGTCGTTCTTTATTTTATTTTTCACTGAGGAGCATAATCTTATTATGATTTTGCAAGTATTGCATACGTTTTCATAAAATTTAAAAATAAAATTACAGAAACCATTTTGCTACCTTGCATTGAACAAATCATTTTTACGTGAAATATAAGTATGATTATGACATGTTATCAATAAAATTGTATAATTGCATAAATAAATAATTTTATATTTTAAGTATTTTAACTAGAATTTACATATCTTCATCAATTAACCTTTTTTGTTATGTACCCACTAGCCCTGGGATTGAATCAACACTTGTGGTTAAAAATAAATAATCCATTCATTAATTAAAATATATCTTGGTTTCGACTTTCCACGCTTATTACAAGATCCTAATTAAGGCTTTAGACACAGTGCGTATTATTATGAATGTGAAATCGTAATTATTTTGCATCATTTTTGAGTTATTATCATTCAATCAATCTAATACAATTAAAATAATATTATTAAAAGCTTAAAATTCTATTTTTAAAATCTTATATTCTAATTTTTTTATAATATATATATATATATATATATATAAAAGAATTATGAGACATATAATAAATTATTTTTTATCGCATAATTTATATCATCTAATAAAAAAATTTAATATTATTAGCAAAAGAAAAAAAAAATTATGAGTAAGAATTTAATGCTTTTTGTTTATGGAAAAAGGGACAAGAAGAGAGCTTATCATTAGACGTGGATGTATTTTAAGTTTTCCATTTTAATGATGCGGCGTACTAAACTGAGCTTTACGATTTGCAAAGAATCTTCCTTTTTGTGTTTCTTTCTTTTTTTATTTTCTTCTTCGTTTCTTTTCTACTTTTTTCGGCAACAGTTTACAGAGAATCTTCACCGTCACGTATTCCGTCCAGCTTTTAAACGTATTTTATGCCTCAGGATCATATTCTAATCTCCGCCGTATCTTGGGGTTTACTAAGTTAAGCTTTGCGATTTACGAGAATCTCTTTTTTTTTGTTTTTTTGAGCAACAAATATCTTTTGGATTTAATAAATAAGCAAATATACGAATAAAAACACATTTTAAGTAGATTACCAGAAAAATACCCTTTTATTGTTAAATATTTAAACGTAAGATCTAAAATAACAAATTTTAGAAATGAAAATTTTGAATTTAAAAAGAAAATAAAATACAAACAAAATACATTTATATAGAACTGAAGGTTCTCTACCCACCCCAAGTCAAGGCGGTAAGCAGCGCCGCCTATTGGCAATATTTGCGGGTCAGCCAACGGCCGTCGACTCATTTTATTTGTATGTTTAACAATGAAGATAACTTCCCTTTTTTTTTTTTTTTAATAAATAAATAAATCTCATCTCTTATCCTAAAATTCAAACATAATTTTTTAAAATAAAAATTTAATTATTTAATTATTAAAATGTCCCCTAAAAGATTGTCTAAAATTTTTATTAGAAACTATACCGAACTATTATGTGATTTTATTGTCAGAATTGTTTACTTTATAATTTAAAATAAAAATAAAATTTTAGTGGAATGGAGAATAGAATATTTAATTTATTGTAGAATCAAAATTAATTCTCTTCATAACTATTTGTTTTAATCTAGAATTGAAATTAAAATTTAATATCCCATAATATCTATGTTACACAAATAAAGAAAATGTTATTAAAAAATTTAAGAAATTATAAATTGTAAATTTAAAATTATGAACTAGAAAACAAATATAATATAATATCAAAATAAAAAATTAAAATTAATATAAAATTAACTATAATATTATAATCAAGAATTAATCTAATATTAATAACGATATGAAATGGTAATATAAATAAGAAAAAATAAAGTTTTTAAAATATTTAAATTATTAATTAACAAATAATTATTATTACAATAAAAATTTATGTTAAAATATTTATTTTAGATTTCATATTTTCATTTTAGGTTTTATATTTATTGTCATTATTGTGAAGTATTTATTATTATTATTATTATTATGTATTTTATATTAATATTTTTTGAAAAAATATATAATAATATTATAATTATTGCTATAAATAATTCAATTGTTATAATAATTTTTAAATTCTTAATTTCATTATAATACATAATTTAATTATTCATTATTTTAAATCTTATTATATGATTTTTATCTTTATTTTTACTTTTATATTTTTATTGATATCTTACATATAAGAATTATTTTTGGTATTTATCATAATATATTATATTATATTTATAATTACTTTCATATTTTTCAAATATATATATATATAAAATATGAGATTTCTCTTTACTACATATTAAGAATAAGTATCATTTACTTATATTTTCATTTCTTAATAAAAAAATTCTTGAACTAAACACCCCTATATTTAGTAGTATGGGATTAACACTAATTTAGTATTAAATTTTAAAAGATTTTTTTCAATATAATTCTAAATATTTGATAATTTTCATTTGGGTGCTAACTTTAAAAATTTTTCTATATTGAGTGCAAAACAAATACCCATTAAATACATAATAAAATATGTTCAAAAACTAGAAATATGCATTTTTAAGATCTAAAAATAGATATCTCTTCCATAAATTACAATTTTAGGATAGAAACTCCTATTCTTTTTTTAAATCATGCAATTTTTACCTCTTTACCCTTAAAACCAACTACCTTATCTTCCTCTCATGTGCTCACTTTTTCACCTTCCTTAAAGGCCCATCCTATAACAAAATTCTTATTTCTTCTTATTCTTTATAGAATTTATATAAAATTATACTTTTTAATATAATAGTTATATGATAAATCAAATTTTTTATGAGATAATTGTGCCCACAAGTGTGAGATTTTAATTTTTAAAATTAGTTTCTTTATTGACTTTGACTTTAACTGATGACAAAATTGACTTCATTAAAATTTATATTATGATTAGCATTTATTGCTATAAAATAAATTAATTCAACATATATAAGATTTATCTCATGTATTTCTATTGACTTATAGTGTATACATATATACATGAGTTCTTTTTTATTTTTTTCTTTTTTTTATTGTAAGATTAACTCCTCATTAATAAATGATGTTCAACTTTTAAATTTTTAATATTTAATTTAATATTAATAAATTATCAATGAGATTTATTATCATTTTTTCATAACCCTAGAAATTTAAACTAAACACAAATTCTCCCAATTTATACCCCATTTTGTTTTGTAAATAGGTATATATTCTTTTTCATTATATTTAGCAATAATATGACAAATTATTATGGGCATTACAACCATGTTATTGGCATTTTAGAAGCAATATTTAGGACATTATTAAAAATTAACAAATAAAGATTTTTTAGGTAGCACTTAGGAATTTAAACTTTATGTACATATCACAACTTTACCTCAAATCCCACCATACCTTTTCTATTGTTCTCACAGCTTTGTATGAATTATAATTGTTGTCAACTAGTTTTACGTGTGCAAGTAAATTGAAGCCATGTGGAAGGGTAAAAAGGTAAAATCACACAGAAAGGCAAGAAAGTAAATTCACTGTGTAAGCCCTATTAGGGTTTTATGGAATAGAGTATATAATGGTATTCAAAGACAAAGAACAAGGAGTTGGTAATATTGAGCATTCAGCAAAACCTAGATAACTGACAAAGAGAACACCAAACCCCACCTGGAAGAACACCACCGAAAAGTACGAAAAGAGTAAATAGTGCAGCAGTCGAGTGAACAGTAGCTGTAGTAAATAAAAGCCATCGCTGGAAGAAGAAGAAAAACCTGACAGCCGACGAACAGTACACGACAAAATGAAGACAAGCACGACCAACATCAGATTTGGGGGCTGAACAAAGAACAAAGGTGGACGACCGAATCAATTGAGCAGCTGTCGACAGGAAGGAGAGAGAAAACACAGCCATTGACGATATGAAAATCAAGCAAACCAGCGGACGAAGAGAGAGAAAATGCAGCCGACGAACGAAGAGAGAGAAAACCCAGATCGGGAATGAGAGAAACCTGTGAGGAACGACACACCACTGATTTGCGAGGAGACAACACGGTAGAGAGAGAAACTGACGGTCGGAAACCAGAGAAACTGGTCGACAGGAGAGAAAACCGAGTATGGCTATACGGGGCTGGACAGCAGGACGAAGAAAAGCGAACCACTGGTAGAAAAGGAAGGAAATCCGGCCAAGTGGGTGAATGGAAAAGAGAAATTCGGTGAAGAGAGAGAAATCCAACGAAGAGAGAGAAATCCGGCAAGAGGAGAGAGAAAACCGATGGGAAGAGAGAAATGGACAGACGAGCCGTGAGATAGTAAGATCGTGAGACAAGGAGACAGGTGAAACCGCAAGACGGTAAAAGCAAACATTGTGTAAAACAACGTAGAAAAAAAATTCGGTGAAGTACATAAAGAACTCAACATATTTCCAGATTTTTTTAAAAGATGTTAAAGCGTTGCCGTGAACTTCTAAGCAGTAGTGCAGCAGTCTTTAAATTCAACAGAGGCAAGACAAGTTAGCATAAGGGTAGACACAGTAAGTGACACTCTTTGTATTGTACTTGCTTAGTAATTGTAATAATTAAAGGAGTAGAGAATTAAAGACATCCATTGTAACCTGTGTTTACAAATATAGTAGATAGTCTAGGTAAAGGGAGAGTCCCTACTACCGTGGATGTACGTCACGTTGACGGAACCACGTAAATCTCGTGTGTCCTTAATTTGCTTTATGTTCTGTATTTTAAATTAAGTTGTGAACGCAACTAAAGTATCAGCTAACCCATAACCTAACGAAGACCTAAACAAGAACATCTATATTGTCTATTAGGCAAGGTGTCTAAAAGGTGACTTTGGGGACTGTTGTGATTAGTAGATAGCAATAGATCTACCTTAGTCGAATCTGAGAAATAGTTCGCTTTTAAAAAAAGATTGAAGTTATTCACTTACCTGCAAATTGCGAATTGTAGTGATATTAATTCACTCCCTCCTCTCAGTATCACAAATTAGTAGATCCTAGGGAGAAGTCAAGAACTTCAATTGGTATCAAAGCTTAGGTTCACAAGTTTGAAACTTAACAGCTTGGTGTACTAGTTTAAAGGGATCTAAAAGACTTGTTTAGCATACTAAGAAATGGAAGCCAATACTAGCACTAGCACCATTTACAGTAAGAAGGTTTTAATCTTCAACGGAACCAACTACCACATGTGGAGAGCGAGAATGCAAGTGGTATTTGCAACCATGGGCATGAACATGGTGAAATGCGTACAAAAGAGTTTTGTGGCTCCGAAAAAAAGTAAAGACCCAACTCCAAAAGAGTTAAGGTAGTTTGAGATAAATGAGAAGGCCTCAAACATCATTATTTCAGCATTGACAGATGCTGAGTATGCTAAAGTTATGGACTGCAAAGCTGCCAAGGAGATATGGGATAGATTACAGAAAATCTATGAAGGCGATGGCAGAATGAAGGAGGCTACACATCAAGTGTTCAAGGAGAGATATGAATCTCTCAGAATGCAGAAAAATGTGACAGTCCAAGAGTTTTTCACCAAAGTTATTGATGCTATGAACGACTTGAGAAGTCATGGGAAGAACAAGAAAGACTCATCTGTTGTGAAGAAGATTTTGAGAATTCTGCCTGAGAGGTTTGCCTCAAAGGTAGCAGCCATAAAAGAGAGTAAAGATCTCAATTCTATGTCTCTGCATGATTTCCAGTGCAATCTCATTGCATATGAGATAAGGATAAAGCCAGCTGAAAGCTCTGTAACAACGAAGGTATCAAAGGATACAGCCTTCAAAGCTATGAAGCACTTGAAGATAAGAGAAGAGTAAGAATCATCTAGTGAGGATGATGATGGTGATGAGGAAGAAAGTGAAGGTGAAGTGTTGGCTTACTTCACAAGGAAATTCAAGAAGGGGTTTGAGAAGGGAAAATGACAGTTGTCCTTGAAATGTTATCGTTGTGGGAAGACTGGACACTTTGTTTCTAAGTGCAAAGTGAAACTTGATGATGAAGATAATGATAGTGATGATGAAGATGAGGATGGTGATAATAAGCCAAATTCAAAATCAAGAAGACCATCATTTAAATCAAAGAAGTCTAGCAAGAAGACTGCCAACCCACAGAGGAAGAAAAGAGACTCATTCAAGAGTTATGTGAGTCAGACAAAAAAAGCTGATGAGGAGGAAGATGAAAACTCATTAGATGAGTATATCTTTATAGCATCAGCACAAGGTGGTAGCTCAACCTCTGAAGAGGAAGAGGAGGTTGATGAAGAAGAGCCAGATCTTGAAGCTGAACTGGAAGTAGCTTCAAAAGAGATAATCAGAAGGAGCAGAACCATAAAAAGGTTGGAGGCTCACATAAAACAAGTTGAAGCAAAGTCTGAGGAAGCTGAAAGTCAAGATGATGAGATAAGGGCTGAATATATTGACTTAAAGAGAAGATTTGAAGAACAAATCAAAATATGTGAAGACCTTACAATAAAGCTTGACTCAAGGACTTCAACAATTGAAGAAATGGAGATAGAGTTATTGAGACTTCAGCAACAACTCAATAAGAGAGAGAAAAACTTGCAGATGTTTGAAATGGTAGGAGAAACAAGTTCTGCAAGAGAAAAGAAGAATGAGACTTTGCCACAAAATTTGAAAGAGAAGGTTATGACTCAGGTGAAGATAAATTGAAGAAGAGAAGACAATTATCAAACCAAAGCCAAGGCCAAAAATGATGGATATGGTTAAAGAGCAACAGCTCATAGCTGCTATGTTTCAGAGAAAAGAAAGTTAGCCAGCAAAGGGCTACGACTGAATAGAAGAAGGAGAAAAAGGTGACTGAAATGAAAGCCACACAATGAAAGAAGCTAACTATGTTGCCTACATAGCAAGTGATGAACAGAAGAAGACAAGCTGTGATCAGACCTAAGAAGAGGCAATTTCAAGGTCATTGCCTTTATTGTGGAGTTTGGGGTCATACAACAATTAATTGCTAGTGGAGAAGGCTAGTATATATCTCCAACTTGAGAAGATACAATGCTACATACAAGGGGAGATAATACAGAATCCAGAAGAGAATGCCTATCATGAGTTCTTGCACATACTGTAAAAGGCAAGGACATACTGACGAGGATTGTTGGTGGAAGCCCAAACCAGTAGTTTCAAAGAACAAGTTTGCTATATTGGCAGACTTGGAATAGTGTGAAAGGTGCAGGTAGGATGGCCATAATGCCAAGAGATGCATGACACTTCTCCTTGAGCAAGAGAAGGTGCTTAATGGCACAGTGAAAACAAGTGGTGTAGTTAAAGCTGAGAAAAAGGAGAAAGCTATCTTCCAACTAGTTCAAAAGAAGGAATATAAAGTAAAAAGGGAGGTGACTAATATAGCTGAAATTGCACCGAAGATTGATTGCGAGGATAAGCAGTGGATCCTTGATAGTGGATGCACTTCACACATAACGGGAGACAAGAGTAAATTGTCAAAGCTAAACAAGTCAAGAGAAGGTAGAGTCAAGTTTGGCAATGATGATTCACTCAACATCAGTGGTTGGAGGTCGGTAAAAGTTGGAAAAAGAAAGTTGAAAGATGTTATGCATGTTGAAGGACTCAGATACAATCTAGCATCTGTCAGCTAATTATGTAACGATGACCACAAAGTGGTATTCACAAAAATAAGTTGCCAGGTAAAAAGTAAAAAAGGCAATACTGTTGCAGTCGGGAAAAGAACAGCTGGAAATTTATATGTGATTGATGAGGACAAGATAAGCAGTTGTTTACTCACCAAAGAAGAAGAAAATCAACTTTGACATAGAAGGTTGGGACACTTATCACAAAAGAACATGAGGAAGTTGACCACTACTCATGTAATCAGAGACATTCCCAACCTCAGGAGAGAGAGAGAGAGAGAGAGAGAGAGTATGTTTGTTTAACATGCTCTAAAGGAAAACATGCCAAAAATCAGTACAAGACCAAAGAGTTTAATTCTGAAGCAGTGCTTGACATTATACATATTGATTTGTGTGGATTGATGAGGACAAAAGGGTTGAAAGGTGAGAGGTACTTCATTTTGTTTGTTGATGATTATTTGAGAAGGACCTGTCTTATGTACCTTAAACACAAGTTAGAAGTTTTGAATTGCTTCATGAGATACAGAAGATTGACTGAAAATAAGAGTGGAGAAAAGATCAAAGTATTAAAGTCAAATCAAGACACTGAATTTACAAATAAAACTTTTGAAGATTATCTTAAAAAGCATGGAATTTATCATCAAATGGCAGCAATAAGAACACCTCAACAGAATGGGGTGGTAAAGAGGACAAATAGAGCTGTGGTTGAAATGGCAAGGAGTCTACTGCTAGAATCCAAGTTTCACATAAGATTCTGGATAAAAGTAACATTTATAGTCGTGCATCTACTAAACAGACTATTAGTAAGGCCCAATATTGATAAGACTCCATATGAGCTATGGAGTGAGAAGAAGACAATAGCCAAGTCTCTCAGTCTTTGGTAGCCCATTTTTTGTGAAGAATAAGGAGCAAAACTTGAGAAAATTCAACGCTAAGTCTGATGAAGGCATCTTTATGGGATACTCAGAAAAGACAAAAGGTTACAGAGTTTTTTTGCATAAGTTAGGAAAAGTGAGACTTCAATGTGAGAATAGATGAGAACTGAAAAACAATGCAGGATGGAGAAGCTGAGGATAAAGAAAAAGATGACTTCAATGTGGATGAGGAATCAGACTAACTTGAAGAAAAGGAACAAGAAGTAAGTTCAGACTCAGAGAAAAGTGAGTTTGAAGATGAAGAAAGAGATGCTTTTGCAACTGAGACGAGGCAAGGTAGAAGGACAAAGAAAACATGGATCAGTGCTCATCAAGAAGATCAGATCATAGGTGACCCATCAGCAAAAGTTAAAACAAGAAGAAGAATTGTGGGAGCTACTTCTTTACTCTCACAAGTTGAACCTAAATCTGTTGAAGAGGCTATTCAAGATAAAACCTGGGTCAAAGCTATCAATGAAAAGCTGGATCAAATTGAGAAGAATGATACATGGGAGCTAGTTCTAAGGCTTACTAACAAAAATGTCATAGGAACAAAATGGGTGTTTAGGAATAAACACAATGAAGATGGCAAGGTGGTGAGGAACAAGGCCAGGTTGGTTTGCAAAGGCTACACGCAGATAGAAGGTGTAGATGTTGATGAAACTTTTGCACCAGTAGCAAGGTTAGAAACTATCAGAATGTTCCTAGCTTTGGCAGCACACAAGAGGTATAAAGTCTATCAGATGGATGTGAAATTCGCCTTCCTAAATGGGCTTCTGAAAGAAGAGGTGTACATTGAACTACCTGATGGAGTACAAATCGGTGAGGATGAGAATCACATGTGCAAGCTGAAGAAAGCCTTATATGGTCTTAAGCAAGCCCCAAGAGCATGGTACAATAGGCTGGATGCATCTTGAGAAGGTTGAACTTCAGAAAAGGAACGGTTGATAATAACCTATATGTGTTCAACTCAAAGAAAGGCCAGCTGATAACCATAGTATATGTGGATGACATCATCTTTAGAGAGGATCACTTTGAGCTATGTCAAGATTTTGCACAGAAGATGAGTAAAGAATTTGAGATGTCATTGATTGGAGAAATGATGTACTTTCTTGGATTACAAATAAAGCAGTGTAAAGAAGGTATCTTTATTTCTCAGACGAAATATGCCAAAAAGATGCTGAAAAAGTTTAGCATGGAGGATAGTAGACCTATCAGTACCCATATGATAGTGGGCTGCAAGTTAACAAAAGATTAGGAGGGAAGGAACATTAGCCCTACAGAATACAAGAAGATGATAGGGAGCCTTCTATACCTTACAGCATCAAGGCCTGATCTTATGCAAGCTGTGTGCGTTGCCAACATGTTCCAAGCTGATCCTAAGGAATCTTATATATTGGCAGTGAAAAGAATCCTAAGGTACCTTAAAGGAACACTGGAAATAGGTTTATGGTATCTAGCCATGAATTCTATTAAACTACAAGCATACACTGATGCAGACTGGGCAGGAAGTATAAATGACAGAAAATCAACTAGTGGCTGCAACTTCTACTTGGGTTCAAAGTGTGCTGCATGGTTAAGTAAAAAGCAGAATAGTATTGCTTTGAGCATAGCTGAGGAGGAGTATATGGCTGTTTGTGCAGCATGTACATAGGTGATATGGATGCTAAGACAATTGGCAGACTTAGGTGTTGAAGTGAAGTTACCAGTAAGTGTACTTTGTGATAATCAAAGTGCTATTGATCTCAGCGAGAATCCAGTTTAACATTCAAGGAGCAAGCATATTGACATCCGGTATGACTTCATCAAAGATCAAGTGGAACAAGGTACAATTCAATTGGAGTATGTTGGTACTAAAGATAAAATTTCAAATATTCTAACTAAACCTCTATCCACAAAGTTGTTTGAAAAGCACAGATTGAGTCTATTTGTGCAGATGCCTTCTCAAGCCTGAAGTTCAGGTGAATCCTCCATCTCTACTTTGTGAGTTTTTCATATTTATAATTGGTTGGCAAAGGGGGAAAGAAGCAACAATACAGGGGAGCTGTTAATAAAGGGGCAGTACATATTTAGGGGAAGTTGAAGTAGCAATTGTTGTATAATGGCATTTGTTATAAGTGTTGCCAACAATTACAAAGGGGGAGATTGTTGTTCCCACAGCCTTATATAGGTTGTAATTGTTGTCAACTAGCTTTACATGTGCAAGTAAATTGAAGCCACGTGGAAGGGCAAAAAGATAAAATCACACAGAAAGGCAATAAAGTAAATTCACTGCGTAAGCCCTATTAGGGTTTTATGGAGTAGAGTATATAATGGTCTTGAAAGACAAAGAATAGGGAGTCGGCAATATTAAGCATTCAACAAAACCTAGACAACTGACAAAGAGAACACCAAACCCCACACAGAAGAACACTATCAGCAAGGACGAAGAGAGTAAACAGTGCAACAGTTGAGTGAATAGTGTCGTTGGAATTGAACAGTGAGGAATGGGAAGGAAAGAAACCTGTAAGGAACGGGACACCACCGATCTGCGAGGAGATAACATGGTAGAAGAGAAATCGACGGTTAGAAAACTAGAGAAACAGGTTGACGAGAGAGAAAACCGGGTACGGCTATACGGGGCTGGATGGTAGGACGAAGAAAAGCGGACCATCGGTAGAAAAGGAAGGGAATCCGACCAAGTGGGTGAATGGAAAAGAGAAATCCTGTGAAGAGAGAGAAATCTAGCAAAGAGAGAGAAATCCCAGTAGGAGAGAGAAATTCGGTTGGACGATGAGAGAGAAACGGACAGACGAGCTGTGAGACAGTAAGATCGTGAGACAAGGAGACAGGTGAGACCGCAAGACGGTAAAAGTAGGAATTGTGTGAAACAACATAGAAAAGAAACTCGGTGAAGCACATAAAGAACTCAACGTATTTCCAGATTTCTTCAAAAGAGATTAGAGATCGTTGCAGTGAACTTCTAAGCAGTAGTGCAGCAGTCTTTCAATTCAATAGAGGTAAGACAAGTTAGAGGATAGACACAGTAAGTGACACTCTTTGTATTATACTTGCTTAGTAATTGCCATAGTTAAAGGAGTAGAGAATTAAAGACATCCATTGTAACCTGTGTTTACAAGTATAGTGGATAGTTTCAGTAAAGGGAGAGTCCCTACCACGGTGGATATACGTCACGTTGACGGAACCACGTAAATCTCGTGTGTCCTTAATTTGCTTTATGTTCTGTATTTTGAATTAAGTTGTGATGCTAAAGTATCAGCCAACCCATAACCTAACGAAGACCCAAACAAGAACATCCGTATTGTCTATTAGGCAAGGTGTCTAAAAGGTGACTTTGGGGACTTGTAATTAGTAGGTAGCAATAAATCTACCTTAGTCGAATTTGAGAAATAGTTCGCTGTTAAGAAAAGATTGAAGTTGTTCACTTACCTGCAAATTGCGAATTGTGATGATATTGATTCACCCCCCTCTCAGTATCACAAACTAGTAGATCTTAGGGAGAAGTCGAGAACTTCACTATCTTTTCTTTCAGTCTCTCACACATACATGCTTATATGTGTGCACATTACATTTTGAGACTATAAATGCATTACTTTATAAAATCCATATATAGCCTTGTCTGTATTTAACATTAATTATCTAAACCCTATTAATATAATTTGCCCAATTTGTGTCAAATTAAAGGAGAAAAAGAAAATGTAAAACATATGTATACTGCATTTGTGTTTGTCTCTCCATTTAATACATATGCATAATTATTTTTTAATCATGACTTTATTAAATTATAATATGTGATTGTAATTATCATTACAATATATCTTGGTAACAAAATTACTAATCAAAGTTGTACACCACTATAATCACATTAATTCATTAAAATTATATAGTCATTTATAATCTACTTGCATAAAGTGAGAGAGTAAAAGAAAGGGGTTATTACTAAATTATAGATACTAAATTTAATGGAACTTAATTCATTATTATTGTAGTGTTAAATGATCTTACCTTAATATATCACATGTAATATATATATATATATATATATATATATAGAGAGAGAGAGAGAGAGATAAATGAAGACTGGGTGATAATGTGTGCTGTTATAACGTATGACTTAAAATTTAAGACATCTAATGGTTAAGTACTTAGAGTTTGATTCTAAAAGTCTCAAAATTTAATATTGAAAAGGGCGTTTAGGGTTTCTGGTATTGAGATTTTACATATGAATGTATAAATTATGTTGTTAAAAAATTCCACATTAGAAAGGAAAGGAAAGAGTAACATATAAGTAGAAAAAATTCATAAAAAAAAAAGTACCTTAAGTTTTAGGTTGAGATCTGATGTTAAACTTACAAATGCATTGCTTATTTAAATACTACTCAAATTTATCCCTAGTTTTAAGCTATCACGTTGTCCTAATAAGTGGTATTAGAGTCAATGATTCAACAAGGAATAAGTATGGACAATACATATTTCCCATGGCTACTGTTCTCATAAGGAAGGAAGAGATTAGTTACACTTACTAAAAGTAAGCCTTAAATGTAAGTGTTTATGGGTTTGAGTGACAAAATGTGTACTTTTGATATAGCTCTATACTTGAATGGGTGATTATTAGGATTCTAAGTGTGAATGTATAAATTATATAGTTAATGAATCTTATATTAGAATAGAAAGAAAGGCATAAGAACTTATTAAGCAAGAAGAACTTATAAACCTAATACTTTAAGATTTTGGCTCCAGATGTGATTTAAGTTTAATTTAGTAATTTTTATCACCTAAAGTCATTAATTATGAGGTCACCATATACTTGTGAGAGTTATTTAGAGACATTGTTCAAATGAATAATGATGGAAACCAATAATTATGCAACTATCTAATTAATTGTCATTATGAAAATTATTTAGCATAAAGATTCTATGTCTTATGCAACATGTCATATGAAATACAAAAATAATATATCAAAATTAATGGTTTGGTTAATGTCATTAAAAAATGTCTTCGAGGCTAAGCAAATGTAGACTTTGATCATTATTAGTAACATAAATTTTTAATGACTTAGGAATATCTTCTTCTTCTTCTTTAAAATCAAACCTAAAGTCCTTAAATTCTAAAAATATAAAAAGTTACAAGCAAATGAAAAAGACTTATTATAACTTCATAATATAGGAATCATGACTTGCCCAACTTATATGGTTAAATATTAAGGTGTATTACTTAGAATTGGTCTAAAGTTAGGACAATTGGTTTAAAACTATTGAAACTTCTTATACTCATAAGTAGTGTGCAATTTTGTCTTATTCCACTTATAACAATCATCTATTCCTTTTAGTAAATAAAAAGATACATTGCTAATAATACCTATATAATATATTTCTTTGTTATAATTAGCCATGTTTATCCTTCTAAGAAATCTTTTGGTAACCATTGGACCTATCCTTACATAAGTTACTTAAAGATTACAATTTTTCATTTAAAGCAAATAAGCATAATTATAAAGTTTTCAATATGCATGTTTAAGCAACCATGCATGTATGCTAAACAAAAATATTATGATATGCATGAGGGCATATTTCACCTCATATAGTGTTAGCTAATTTAACAAACTTAATTATAGATTAGA
Organism: Ceriops zippeliana; assembly: GCA_037897445.1. Taxonomy (NCBI): domain Eukaryota; kingdom Viridiplantae; phylum Streptophyta; class Magnoliopsida; order Malpighiales; family Rhizophoraceae; genus Ceriops; species Ceriops zippeliana. The sequence continues at coordinate 213,152 of JBAPLH010000205.1, read as the reverse complement.
TCAAATTTATATTTATGCAATGAGAGATTAAGAGACATTTTCCCTTGCTAAGTTTATGTCATAAAGTAAAAAGGTCAAGGGATATTTCTCTTCATTAAACTTAGGCCATAATCCCAAAATTGAGAAACACATCCTTATATTAAATTTACAATTTGAAAAGTAGAAAGGGATTTCCTTTCATCAAATTTATAGTAGTAATTATATCATAAGGTATAAATAGTAGGCTTTTACATAAAACTAGTAATGAACTTATAGTGTATAGAAGACTTCTTAAGGAAACAAATAAGGTGTTTTTCAAACAAATATAGTAGTAAAATTTTAAAATACAACTCTCTAGCTTTATTTGCCTTATATTGAGCACTTCTTATTATCCCTTTGATTCAATGTGACACTAAGACTTTATGTTCTTGGTCAAGGGTCATTAGTTGTTAAACTTGGGTAGTCCACTTATAGATTTAAGCACATTAAGTTATTAATTATCATGTTAAACTTTGACTTTCTTCAGTAAGTATATTTACTTAAGTTCACTCAATAAGGAGTTATTCAATTGCCTTTAAAGGTGAACATTTTCTTATTAAAGAACTTTATTTTGATTAAAAGTATATCAAAGAACATCTTGTAATTAATTATAGTTAGTTCCGATTACATGTACATTCTAGAGCCCTTGGCTTGCAATAAAGAATTGAAAAGCTAAATACTTGTTCCATCTTTAGGATGAATCTAGTTCCTTAATGAGTTGGTTAATGATGAAACTTTAATCAAGATTTTCTACAAAGCCCAATTGATTTTAGTATGAAGCAATAAACTATTTTAATAACATTATATTTTTATTATAAAATTAGGCTTATATTAGACTAGCAGTACCTAGTTATCCTTAACTTTGGCCTTCCCTGTATAAATAGCATGAATTATTGGCTTATCAATAATATAGATTTTATAGCCTTAAGATGCATGTCAAAGTTCATAATGCTCAAAAGGAAGGCCATTAAGACCTCCATAGGTGGTCTTTGTGATGTTCTTGTTCCATGCTTGCATGATAAATGGAATATAACCATAATTGTTGGGTTCATCATAATCGAAGTGGACAATTGTCGTTCCATTGGTAATTAGGACAAACAACTTTGATTCCATTTGCCTAATAATTGTTGTAAGGCTATAAGTGATGACCCTACTTATTTAATAAGGGAAACTTAATAACATCCCTCATATTTGTATAAAACTAATTCTTTCCTCAACCATTTGGTGTACAATGGAAAGTTATTTTCTCTAAAATGTATCATCACTTTTGGAATCTCATATTCACGAAGGTCATTTAATCCAATAGAACTCTTAAAATGGAGATATATTCTTATAACATATAAGGTAAGTGAACTTGTGTAAAGGAGTATGCATGTGGCTTATAAGCTACACATACAATGATGTTAAACTTCTTTTAAACCATCCCTTTCCATGAATCAAATAATGATTGGCCCCATCCTTTTTCATCTTATAGAACAACTCAATAACATTTTCGTAGACATGTTTGATAACCCTTGTAAATAATATCAAGCTATATATGTGTAGTTCCATATGAATAAATTTAGAGTTAATGTATTCTATTGTATGCTTAACAATGTAATTGACTAAAATACATACATTTTATTATTTCCCTTTAAATAAAACATGGAATTTTTTTTTTTGCTAATTTATTCTAATAGTTTCTTTACATGGTTTGTATTAAGACTTAAAAAATAAACATCTTTATCTAGAGGGCCTAACAAGTTTAATAAGTTATTAATTTTTTCCATTAAAAGGACTCTGCATTTGGAAAAATAAAATATTGATTAGCCAAATTGTAAAAGTATATAATAGTTTTTAACATTTATGGTTAAATAATAACATCTAGCAAATAGGTGATGTTTTCATAGGTTTCTTAAAAGCCTTGTCTTCATGCAAGACTCTAAGTATCTTATATTTATTTTAGAATGAGGAATTTTGATTTTATATTGAAATCCTTTAAGATCTTTGTAAGACCTGATAAAGAATAATCCTCTATCTCTAAATATTCTCATAATAATCTTTAACATGACTACAAGTGTGCTTTATTATAATTATATTGATTGTATATTTAAAAACAATAGTTAACACTTTAAAAGGTAAAGAATGTCTAAATGGATGTTATAAAATGTAATTAGAAAAATAGAAAAGAAAACACAAGAAATATGTTAATATAATGACTACAAAAATAAAACATAAATGGTAATGTAATAAAGACTAAAAGTAAAATAAAATGATAAAGTGATAGATGATATAATGAACAAAATGGGATATCTTAGGCTTTTTGGCTTATAAGAGATAGATCTAATAGGAAAAAGGCTTTACTAATGTAACAACAGGGTAAGTGGTTTAATAAATATTAAATTAAGCTAAAATTTCCTAAAAGGTCCCTTCCCTTACCATTAAAAGTTCAAGCAAGTAGGAGTTATTTATCAAAGTAAGAGATTTTTATAATTATATTATATGAAAGGCATAAGCTACACAAAGGACTCGTACTTTCTCTCATTTAAGTTAAATAGGGTATAAGCTGGGTTTCAAGAGCTTATGATTGTATATAATTGAGGTTATGATACAAATGATTGTTATAAATGTTAAACAAAAGAGACAAATAAATAAAGTTTTAAAAAAGACATAAATAAAAAGCATAAAAATAAAACCAAGTTATTATAATTTAATTCTTGTGAGGTCCCAACTAGAGTTGCTAAGCTAATGTTCCCTTAAGAGGGAAAATGCAACAAATATGTTAAAAATGAGACTACTTGGACCTAAGGCTTTAAATGTGACCAAAGTCTTCTCATTAATTAACTTAGAGTTGTCACTAATCATTTTATATGTGATTATTATAAACCATCAATGTTTGAAAATTGTCATGTCTTTTAAATCAATAAGACTCTATCACTATTCACCTATTTTTACCTCTAAGCTTCAACCTACTTATATTTTATTTATTTATTTTTCTCTCTTTATGACTTATCATAAATACACACACACACACACACACACACAAAAGGTTTTGGAGATCTAAAGGTGAAAAAAAAAGAAATATAATTTATAAGGATCTAATACTTTAATTAAAAATTTTTTAAGGTTAAGGGATGTTTTTAACAAAGCTCCATAGCTTTTATAGGTTTAAGATAATTTTAACGGTGATTTATCACACTAATAATATGTATGAGATTTTTAAAAAAGTTTTTTTCTTTTCTTTTGAGACTTCATATGCTTTTTATGATAATCCTTTGCTCTAAAGTCTCTTATGAAAAATTTTAGGATGATTTGAATGGTAATTTATTATATTAAAGTTTCTTTTAAAAAAGGTAGGATGATTTTAATGATAATTCATCATACCAAAATGATTAGGGAATTTATTGGATTTTCTTGAACTTTGGAATCAAATTTTAAAAAATTAATGAGGTTTTATTTTTGAAAATTTTGCCTTGAATTTTACAAAAAAATTCTTTTAAAAGGAAATTTGGAGAAGATAGGATTAATTGGGTCATCTACATGCACAAATATGCTTTCATTAGCTAATTTATTTTTTATAGTTAAAATTCAAAATCTTGAATGAACATAAATTCGAAACTTGGAGAGTTTGAAAATTTTTCCTTATCTTTTACAATCTAATAAATGGTTTAAATTTTTACATTATAAATTTTTTTAATAATGATTCTTAATTTCTTAAATATATATATATTTGAAACTTTGATAGAATTATTAATACAAAGAAATTAGGTATGTTTAAGAGAACTTATCACATTATTAATGCAGTGGCACCTAAAGTTAACCAAATAAGCATCAAATTAGAGATGATTAAAACATCATAGGAATGTACTTTAAGACTTAAAGAGTAAGCATTCAAACATTGCCAACAAAGCCAAATAAGTATAAAATTGGTTTTAGATATTGAACTAAAGAACAAAGGCTTAAGAATGGAAAAGAAAAAAGCTTAATCCAACATGATATACTCAAATTGCCCCCTTAATTTCCTAAAAAGGCAACTTGTCATGGTTATTTAAAAGCATCCTTTTTTGTTAAAGAACATGACTATTAATGCCCCCTCAGTTTTATGCCATTAATCTATTTTTATTTTTTTCCCTACAATTTCATCTTATTTTCTTACCATTTCAACCCTCCCTCTTTAATAAGAGAAAAGAAGAGAGAAAGAGAGAACGGGCTAATAATTTTCCGAAAGACTTATCATTAAAGCTCTAAACTTTAGTCAATAGAGAGATTAATATAAACTTGGACATTAGTCCAAAAGCATGTGTTTAAAGACTAAGAATGACAATTCATGTTTTGGCACCCAATCTTATCATAATAATGGACCATCAAATTTGTCAAAGACCCACCCAAGTTCGTTAAAAGAAAAATTCATCTCTTTATGTTCTAAAATGGCATCATTAAGTGCTTTGGATGCATATATATTTTCCTTGTCCTTTTAACAACTTTAGTTGCACCCCATTATTTCTCTCTTCAATCGGTTAAAATGGCATCATGTTGTAAGTATAATATAAATGACCTTTTTTTTTTTGTACCAAACCTTACCTTTCTTTTCCTTCTAACTACCCCTCATTTGTCTTATTTTTTTCTTTAGACATCTTCTTTGTTTTCTTTAATTTTTTCTTTGTCCTTGTTCATATATATCTTGACTTTTATCATGACTTTGTCCCAATTTCAAGCTTCTTTTAATAAACCAACCTCAAAAGTTTTAATTTCTTCAATTCTAACACTTTTAACTTGTTTTGATTTTGTTTTTCCCTTTTCTTGTAAATTTGGGACCTAACAATTTCGAATCCATTTGTTTTGTTTTGATGAGTTCATGATTTGGTGATTTTTATGATTCAGAAAGCATGATCTTAGTTTTGATTTAAAGTTTATCACACCTCTTGCTACCTACTTCCTCTTTGTTTACTTTATTTAATCTTTAAAAAAATGTTTTCCAAAACATTATTAGTTTCATGGTCCTATTTCCATTAATTACATTTTCCCTCTCTCTATTTTTTTTTTTTGTGGTTTTGAAAGGAACTGGATTCAAGTTTTAGGTAAGGGTAAGGTGATGAATGAACTACCAATGAACCTCATTTGTTATATATTTGCCTTGGTCTTTTACAATAAATTAGGTTAGAATAGTGGTTTTTTATTCATGCCTCCATGAGATGAGTTTGGGATGAATTTTATTATTTTGCATGGCAATTTGATTTAAAAAGTGCATTTTTGTTACTTAAGCTATGGTTTTGGGTTACGAATCAATATATAAATTTAAGGTCTAACTCTAAGTCTGATTTTAGAAAGAAAAAGGGATTGTATCCAAAAAAAAAGTCAAATTGACCCCATTTTAGTAATCATACTGAATATATTTTTTTTAAGAGATCTTAAACTTTTTTTGTAGTTTTGTAAACCTTAACTATTTTTATTTATGTTTTCTTTTTTGTTGTAAAGAAGTAATGTTCAAAAGAATAAAGGAGTGATCTATCAATACCTCACCTAATAAAGGAACCAACAGTTGCTGACTACTTACAATATACGATAACCTCGATGATCAAATTTAGACATAAACACTAGGAAATTTAAAAAGAGGTTAGCAAATGTGTTTATGCCCAAGTTATTTAATTCTATCTATAAATCACACAAAAAATGTTAATTAATTTATATTTATAAAATAAGATAAAATAATAAGAAAAAAAGTAAGCCTATAAATTATTATTATTTTTTTTTTTTTTTGCAAAGGAAAGGTGCAAGAAGAGGAAAATATGAGTGTTAAGGAAAATGATAAGTAGCTTAAAGATCAGATACATGTCCTTATGTGAGGTTTTATTTTGTTTGAAATTTTTAGTTTGCTAACAATTATTCTTAATATGTTTTATTTGCTTAAGATAGATTGATGTAATTTATTATGATAGATTTGCTAGAAAGAAGTAATAGGTAATGAGTTTCATGCTTCCTTTAAAGTGATTCGATAATGAAACAGTAATATAATAATAAATGGTACCATCAAAGAACTAAGTTGCAAAGCAAATACTGACCACTCTTATGGCTTTATATTTTATTTAGACTATTTAAGTTACCTTGATATAAAGAACAATAAGAAAGTTTTAAAAAAATTCACAAATTTAACAAGAGATGCTCTAAAATTAATCAACCATATATGAAAAAAACTAAAAAATATTGAAAAAAAAATAATAGAAATGCATGTGCATGTGCATGTGAATAACATAAAGAAAAAGTAGAATCATGTACAAGGGTTGATTACTATGTCTTTAAAAAGTCTTCTTCAACCTTTTCTTAGAAATAATACATATATGTTTGATATAACAAATCAATCATTATGCCTTCTATGACACCTTTAATGTTACCCGTAAAAGATCAAAAAGAAAGAAAGTGATTGGTAAACATTGTAATACCTTATATATTACATTTTTTAATGCAGGTGGGATTTTGACTATTATTGTTGCTTTTCTATTTTGGTCTAGGCAAAAAGTTACAATAACTTCTTTCTCGTTCTTAATAAAAAAAAAAAAGAGAGAAAGAAAGACAAGGCTTTGTACATGACAATACTAGGAACTTTTCTTTTATTTTTTGTCATTTTGTTACACATTTAGTATATTGTTTGTAATGTTTATTGCTTTCCTCTACTTGTAGCCTTTTTTGTCTTCCTACTCTTATAAAATAATTAAGTGCATTTTATTGGTGAATTGGATATCCTGGATCTTACCTTATTCACTTTTTTTTTTTTTTTTCTTTTCAGACTAGGTTGGGGCTGGTTATGCTTTTCAAAGCTTTGCTGCAACTTACTGGACCTATTACAGCCTTTGTTGGACCTCTTTGAGCCTTGTTGAAGCTTGTTGGACTTGTTAGACTAGTCTTGTTGAAGTCTTTGTTGAAACTCTTGGTCTTAAGTTTGAAGTAGACCTTGGAAAAGTCTAATGTGCTGCTAGCTTATACTCACATGAAGCATTTTGATGTATTTGGGCTGTGAACTTTTGTTTGTAATATGGGATAATACCTTTAAGTTTATTATAGGAGACGTACAAGACACTTATTTCTTCCCTCCATTCTTTGTTTATAATGGGTTAGAATGTTGTTGTAAGTGGACGGGGACTTATAGTTTGTACTTTAATAATAAATTGTTATTTTATTTATTTACTTTTATTTTTTTTCTTCATTTTTCTATATTTCTTTTCATTGTTTACTTTTTTATTTCTTTCTTTATCTAGCATTCACATACAACTCTGATTGTGATCCAAATAAAAACTTATTGCAATCCAACTAAAAATTAATCGTCCAAAGAGAGAAACAAAGAAAGAGAGAGGAAGATGATGTAATTTCTCTATTAGACCGAATATAATAAAGATGCAATAGACTCTAATTGCTACCAGCACCAATAGACCAAGCAGGCACTGCTACTACAACTAAAAACATGATTTAACCATTTCAGCCAGAGGGAATTAACCTTACGCACCAACATTAAGTCCCACAGCACCATCACTTTGAAACAACTCATCTCAAAAATAGAACACTATAACTATGCAATTAAATCATGGTTGTGTCCAACCCCTTTTTTTCTAGATCATTAGTAAAGAAATTAGTTTCACCCCTCTTGTGCTTAAAACAAATATATTTCATTCCTTTCAATTCGTTACTAATATCATTAAAGACATCTTCCACCTCCATGGCCTAATCTCTGGATCATGCAACCATGGAATAACACTCGATGAATTACTTTCTATAATGATTTTTCGACAACAAGGAAATAGCTTTTTGAGCGACTTTCAATTCAACAAATGAGAAATAGCCACACCAATTGATGGAGATGAGAAGAACATTAACCTGCCCCATGATCACGAAGGATAACTCCAACGTGTGGACATGTCCAAATAAACAAATAAAGAAAGGCAAAAACAAAAAGGACAAAAAAGTATTGAATGAGTGCATGTGTGCGTCAAGTGAGTGCCTAGGAAAGGTGACAAATAAGTGAATGTGTGGGTGTGTGTCCGCGGTGGAGGAAGAAAATAAAGAAAAGAAAAAAAAAGAGAGTTGGCATTAACGTGTGTAAGAGAGAGAAGAAATGTAAGAAAAAGAAAGAAAAGAAAAGAGAAGAAGGAGAGAGTGAATGAGTGTTAGAGAATGGTGTTCTTGAGGGGGGAGACAGAGAAAGAGAAAGTGACAAAAAGAATCAAAGGGTAATCAAAGGGTGTAGTGCTAGAAAAGTAGAAAAAAAAAAAAGAAAAGAAAGTTGATGTTCTTGGAAGATCCAGCGGTGAAATTTGCTTTGATCAAGTTGAAATTTTAGCAGCTACAGGCATCCAACAATCCTAGTTCTCAATTTGTTGTCTTAGGTTCGACCTTTATTGCCGTTATTTGGTGAGATCTCTCCAATTTTCTTCTTGCAATTCATCTACGAGATGATGTTTGTATTGATTGCGAGTCCACAATTTATATTCTTGACAGAGTTGTAGAGTTTGGGGGAACTTAGTATTAATCCTAAATGTTTGTTGGACTACGAAGTGTGGTTTTTCTCTCCCCATTAGGGAGTTTTTCAAGTAAAATTTCTGGGGTCTCTTGCCCTGTATATTAGTACTGAAAGTTTGGTTATTTAAAAATTAAAAAATTATTTTAAATTATGTATCAAATATTATTATCTTTAAATTTATCTTTAATATTATGTAATAAAAGTTACATGAATACTCTTACAAAATGAAATAAAAAATGCTTAATTTTTATTTGCACTATTAAAATCAAATCAATAAAGTAAAGAATTTATAATTTTTCAGAATTGATTTACTAAGAAAAAAAAATAAAATATGTATATATATATATATATTTACAACCCTAGAAATTACTTGAGTGAAAAAGACATACTAAAACACAATTTTTTTGAAAATGTCTTTTTATTAAATAATATTTTTCATACAATTACTAAGTAAACATTCTTTAGCGTCCTTATTTAATTTTAAAAAAAATACCAACATGGTAATAGTACGGCAAAGCACATCCACTACTTTTAGTATCTTCTGAATACGTTTACAAAAATGTAGATTTTGTTGGATGAGGTAGACCAGAAGAAAAGAACAAGGATACACTTCTCAAACTCTATTGTAGAGAGGCATGATAATCAAAGGCGAGAAAGGAGTTGAAGCAGAAATTCTAACAACTTCGATGACTGTGACAAGTCAAGGACAAATCTAAGTCTCGGAAGTCACTGAAATGATAATTTTATGGCAACTTTAGTGGTGGCACTTACCAACTCTCGAAACTGAAGGGCCAAGCTCTTGATGAATATGGTCAAAAAGTTTGTTTAACGAATAAAGCAGAAGAAAGGAATAAGGATACAATTCTTATTCTGAGGCTAGCGTTGTAGAGAGACATGATGACCAGAGATGAGGAAGGAGGAGCTCAACCAAAAATTCCAACAATTTCATTAATGGTGATAAGTCTAGGGGCAAACCTAAATCTCGGAAGTTGGGTAAAATTTATGTTTGTGGCAAGCGTGGACATGTAATAAAAGGGTGCAGAAAATTCAAGAGAAGCCAACTAAAAATTAGTAGTGAAGACGATAAAGAAGATGCAGAGTGTAGTTACATCTGATGGGGATGTTTCCATTGTCGTTAGTGACGAAGGGTGTATAAATCTTACATCTTATGGCTACAATTAAGCGATTGATTCAGCAGCTATATAGCACGAGTTCTTCACATTCTATAATGGTGGCAATTATGCTTCTGTTAAGAAGAGAAATGGTGAAAAATGCCCAGTTGTTGGCATTGGTAATGTGTGCTTAGAAGCCAACACCAATTGCAAATTGACCCTTGATGATGTGAGACATATTCTAGATGCAGAACTCAACTTGATATTTACCGGTATTCTTGACGATGAAAGCTAGAAGGGGAGATGGAAACTGAGTATATTTAATCTTTGTTTGCAAAAGGGAAGAAAGAGACTCTACAAGACACAGACTAGATTATATATGGGGGAGCTGAATGCAAGTGGTAAGTCCTCAAGAATGGATTGGAAATCTTTAACGAAAAGAAACTAGTGCGTCCCTAAGCACTTGTCCTCATTGTTTGGTTGGTAAATAACATAGAGTTGCATTTAAACGATTTGTCACAAGTAGAATATTGTGTATTCTTGACTTGATTCATACTGATATTTGCACTATAGGTGATAGATCTCTTGATACATTATTACTTTGGTGCTCGATATATTTGGACACTTTGGTGCTAGTGTTTAAGGGGAAACATGAGAGGCATTGAAATGCATCTAAGTAGATAATAACGAGGAGTGCTCAGGTCTGTTTGAACAGTATTGCAGAGAACAAAACATCAAATTTGAGAGGACAGTTCCTAAAACTTCATAGCAGAATGAGGTAGAAGAAAAGATAAATTGAACAATTGTTGAGAAGACCAAATATATGCTTTCTCATGCTAAAACATCCTTAATTTCTTTCAGTTGAAGCAGTCAGGCCTACAGTTCATCAATTTCTTCCAAGGAAATCTTGGCAATTGTTAACGTTACAAGACCTCATGCCCAATTCAGAAGCTTAAGTTTTTAGCTAGCGAATTCATAAAATTTATTAACTAGGGCAGTAAAATCAAGCTTAGCTTCTGCTCTTTCCAAAGCATCTACCATTGCATCCACTCCTGGAACAACACGAAGTTGCAATGCCGCGTAGCAATTCGTAGGAAGCTTCGTATGGAGTATTAAACCTTCCGAATCAGTCCTCAGGAATGTTTAAGCCAAACTTTTCATGTGGCTATCTGCCAACTGGTTTGGACACTCGGTAAGTTTTTAGAAGCAGCGCTCAATTTACCCGGACGATACTCAACGAACATAGCTTTATGTGTCGGCATGACGCCTAATGCCCCAAATTCACCAGTTTCAACTATTTAACTAGAGAATCTCTCGTGGGATCTGTGCAATTAGCAAGTTTGAGCTTCAGTTGGCTGATATAAAGGAAGCAGAGGAGGTCAGCAATAGAACTGTTTCACCAATGATATTCCAAGACAAGAAGAACAAAAAAATAAAAAAAGAGCCCGAGCTAAAATGAAATTCTTGTCAATGGAGCTACGTAATGTGGGAATTCGGATGCACATTGTTCCGGGAGGACCAGGACAAAGGCTTATAAAAGGCACATACAAATGAAAAATGAGCAGAATAAAGGTATACTATTTGGCACTATCATCTTGCATTGTATACCTACAAAGTTGTTGGAGATCATATATTGGATTGGTCCTTGTTGCACATAAAAAGACATGGTCAGATATGGGTTCATATCTTTGTGGCCTTTGTCTGCAGTGAGTTTATCTTGTAATTGAGAGATGAAGCTGAGAGCCTGACACAGACCCTGTAGCCTTGGCACATACGAGATAGCAACAGCACTCATTTTTTGCATGGCATGTGGCCATTAAACCTGCATTGGTATCTGGAAAACCAAAGACAAATTATACGCAAAAAGGGGCAAACAAAGTGCAACTGCAAAATAAACAATGTTACAAATCCTCGTAACTGATCCAGGGAAATAGCAACTCTAAATAGAAGAAACCATGTAAAATGCCTTACCAGAATGACACAATCTCTTAAAATTATGCCTCCCATTGCAAATCAGAAATTATTTCCTCTCCACCCCCCGGGGTGACCTGACACATAATTGACATCCATGGATCAGAGAAGGTGAACTGACTCTAATATTACTAATATGACTATGCATGACTCCATAGAAAGCATGTCATAAGCAATGCCAACTTTCTGACACTAGATTGTTATTATTAGCATTCTATATCGCATCTACAACATATAGAAAATGCCAGAAAAAAGCAAAAAAAAAAAAGAAAGAAAGAAAGAAAGGAATTTTATCATACCCTAGCCTGTAATTTGAATGTTAAAACCTTCAACCAGCAAAATCCAATGGAAAACATATTAACTAAGGAAAGGAGCACTCAAAAGCAGCTACAATTGACAAAACACGAGATATCTCACTTGCAGCTCTTGGATGCGAGGCAAACTCCCAGTGATGGAATAAGGTTTTACATACCCACCTACCTCTTCAGCTGTTTTACACAAAACATGGAAACTATAGGAATCAAAATCACAAGCAACAGAAATTGCTTCATAATAAGTCAGAGTAAGAAATAAGACATATATGCCCCTCAGGCTTTCATCTCATGGGAAATACTTTGAAACTGGACCTCGTGATTCTAGTTTGTCTATGTTTTCATTTATGTCATCCACATTTTCTTGCAGCTTTTTCATCACATCTTTTACACTAATAAATCATTGATATATGGGTAATCAGATACCATTACCTACTATTATTATTTGGAAAAGCCAAATGTCTGAATCATTCGGGAACTAATTCATAAAATAACTCCAACAAATCATTACAACAAGCGGCAACCTTCCAAATTTCCTTTTGTTCTGGGGAAAAAAAATGGCGCAGGCAGGTGGCTCACATGCAGGAAGGAGTTAACCACCAAAGACAAAAAAGTCAGACCTCATTTTATATCAGCTGCCTCAGTCAAAGTTAGCTTTTTAGAAGATTATAAATGACATATCCTGAAATTGTACACTCGCCTGGAATTTGATTGATCCCATCTCTTGGATCCATAACAAAGAAGACAAATTTCAAGATATGACTAATTCCACAAATAAATGACTTGTTAGTTCTAGCAACAAAGCTTACAATTCCACTGGGATGATTTCATGGTTGGTTGATGACTGATGGTATTGCAAATTGCACTTTTGGATGAGGGAGAAAAATCCCTGTAAAACCTTGATTGTACCTCTTATAGGGTCTCCATAGCTCTGGAGCATTTAAAGCCTGCAAAGAATCCAAGCCTGCATATAATTAATGTAAGAGCAGAAACTGGACATGTAAGATTGTATTCCCTAGTGACCCCTTCATTCACAAAGTGAACCAACTCACCTATAAAGCATAAGACCAGGGACTAAATAGAAGAACCCTTAGAAGACCCAGACAAAGTGTAGGATTAGCTATTTATAAATTGCTAAAACCCTCTCATACCATATCCTGCTTTGGAAGTTGTTTGGCAAACAACCATACCAGGACAGTAGCATATATTGATGCAGGTTCCCATTGAACTAGCATGTCAATGAGGCTTTAACATCAAACTGAATCTATCATTCATCACGTAACAATTAAAACACTTCAGGTGTTCTTGAAAAAGGTTGCAGAATATGGAAAAAGCCATATTGCATTTCTTTATACTTTCTCCCTTGTTCTAGTTGTAGACAAAGTTAAATAATGCTCCCCATTAGTAAATTAATGGTCTATATTCCTGTGTACCTGACCTCTCAAAACAACCTCAAACAACAACAAATATGGCCCATACTTCTCTGCCACAGGGAAGTCAAACAAACCTCATGAAACCCATATAGGCCTGCTGCAGCATAAAAGCCCAAAAGGAACAGCCGACTCAGCAAAATTTATATGAAAGTTGAACCAGGATATTGTTCATGCTTTTGATTGATATATATGCATTTAGATACATACATACATATATACATACACCTTGAATCAAACAAAAGAAACTTTATCCACAACCAAAAATGCATTATTTTCATAAAGTTGCATTCCATAAAGAGAAAATGATAGATCAGAGTAAGTCATATATCAAATGACTATAAAAGCTGAAAGCTGCTGGACTGTCAAACATTATGGTCCCAAAAGGTATAAAACATCTAAATTAAGTCTCTGTTTTATGAACTGTAAAACAAAAATAGCAAACAGAGTTCTCATTTAAATAGACTATATTTTCTGTGATGACTTTGTCAAAATAGATTAAAAAATCATTCAGTTCATTGCCCAAAAGTTTCTTATCCCCATAATATGCTATGAAAATGTTGTCCTTGGAAGTCAGTCTACACAAACCTGTATTCATTGCTTGAACATTTCTAATAGGCTACCAATAATCTCCACAAGAACACTTTCCATCCTTAAAGTGGTGAAAACGGCTATTATCCCGAACAATTATCTCTCTCTCAACAACCCTTGACATGAATTTTATGGCTGTGTGGCAGTCTGTACATATTCGAATGTTTTTTATTACTCGAATTGTTCTTCCTGCAGGGGTGCTGATAACACCAAAAGCTATTGCAAGTCTCTCACTATGATTAAACAATATGTACTTCTTTTGCTCCTCTTCAACATCACGGAGCACCTCAGTTGTATCAGGAACATATCCTTCTAGTTCCATCTTCTCTAGAATGGTATTCAAAGCCTCACTGATTTTGTAATAACTAGGGTGGGATTCATCTCCAGCTACAAAAGTATGCACCACATTTTTTACTTCAATCCAGCTGCAAGCAGGATGTTTCTTTATGCCCTTATCCTTCATGGAGATTCGCAACTTCGCTGCATCTCCCCATCTTTGTGCAGCTTCATATATGTTTGACAAGAGAATATAAGCACATATGCCTTGTGGATCGACCTCAAATAACTTTTCTGCAACCTTTTCAGCCAAGTCAACATTCTTCTGCACTCTACAAGCAGAAAGCAATGTCGACCAAACACTCCCTGGAGGTTGATGCAAACTAGAGATCAACTTATAGGCTTCATCCAACTTTCCTGCTCGACCAAGAAGGTCTGCCATGGCAGCATAATGTTCTAATCCTGGAGTAATACCATAACTCTCAGTCATGATAGTAAAATACTTCCAACCTTCATCTACCAAACCAGCATGACTACAAGCAGTTAAGACAGCTATAAAAGCTACATAATTTGGCCTAACACCCTCCATTTCCATTCGCTCAAACAAGGAAATCGCATCATGGGCACAGCCATGCAAAGCATATCCCATGATCATGGCTGTCCATGATACCATGTCATGCACATTCATGTTGTCAAAGATCCATCTAGCTATTGTAACATTCCCACATTTAGCATACATGTCAACAAGTGAACTGGCTATGAATGCATTATAATCAAATCCAATCCTAATTACATATGCATGGAGCTGCTTTCCTACATGCAATGTTGTCAAGTGTGCACAAGCTGGCATAATGCTGGAAAAGGAAGCAGGCATGGGATTAACTTTGGCCCCCACCATTTGCCTAAAGAATCTCAGTCCTTCATCGAAATGGCCATTATGCACACACCCTGCGATGATTGAGTTCCACAAAATACCATCCAATTGAGGCAATGAGTTAAAAACACGAAGGGAATCTTCAACTTGTGTACACCTAGCATACATGTCAATTAAGCTACTAGCAACAAAAACATCTCCATGAAAGCCATGTCGTACAGCATACCCATGAGTCTGTTTACCTCTATCAATGTCCACCAATTCTGCAAATAGGAAGCACTGTTGACAAAGTGAATGAATCAGCCTTTAATTTGGCATGTCCCATTTCCCTAAACATCATTAAAGCTTCTTCATGCATTCCATTCTGGGCGTACCCTGTAATCACAGTATTCCAAGAAACACGATCACTTTTTGGCATGACTTCAAAGACCTTGCTCATGCTATCGATTCCCAAACCCCCTCTATCCACCGCTCCCATCTGGCTATTATTTCTTTCCCCACATGATTGTTCAACAAACTTGCCACCAGCATTAGTTTGAGTCAAATTACCAATATTATCAGCATCCCCGGTCCATTTGTGAATTGCAGGCATGCATTGACCCATGAATTTGCCATCACAGATTCTCTTAGGCATTCCATCGAGCAGTTTATAACCACTACATTTTCGCATTCCGCCACCGTCCAAGCCCTGAAGTTTTGCATACATATTCAAAAGGGCATTGCCCGTATACAAATCAAAATCCAAACCCAACCTAATAACACAGGCATGTATCGACTCCCCCAATTTGAAGTCCAACAACAATGTGCATGACTTAAGCAAAGAAGGGAAAACATGACGATCTGGGGTCTTACCGGAGGCCCTCATGCGCTTAAAAGACAACAAGGATTCTTCCATAAGGCCATTGGCAGTGTAGCATTTGATGATGGACTTATAGGCGACAAGGGAGGGCGAGGTGAGGGAGTTGAAGAGAAGGAGACAATCATGCAAGAGATCGAAGTTGGAGTAAATGGAAATGAGTATGGCCCGTTGGGAGGAAGAGGAAGGATTAAATTTGAGGACTTGCGCATGAAGCTGCTTCGCTTGGCTTTTGGAAATTACGCTGCCTGGGCTTCTGAGGAGTGTTCCCATGATTGACTTTGTACAACTCATTTGGTTCGTTTTTTGGGTGACGGGGTTTAACTGCCTGGCAACAGGGTTTAAGCCGGCAGCAGCAGCACTCTTCAAAACCATTAACCCCGAGAAGGGAGAAACGTTGTTTTTCAATCTCTGTTATTTCTCTCTCTCTCTCTCTCTCTCTCTGTTTTTTTTTTTTTTTTTTTTTTTTTTTTACTTTTCATTCTATTATTTCTCTGTCTAATAGCAAATTATTTACTCATTTCATTTTAAGTTCAAATTTATCTTTCTTGTTCATTCTTTTTTGTTTTTTGTTTTTTGTTTTTTTTTCTCTCATTGTCGAAAACGCTGTTGTGGGTTGTAATGGTGCTAGAATTTTCTTTTCATGGGATTGATAAGATCAACTATCTTTTCTTCTGTTATTTTCTTGAAGCTATTGGAAATTTAAGAGTAAAATTGGAACTAAAGTTTAGGTCTTGGAGGATTTTATATTATTAAATAATGAGTTTATTTATTTATTTAGATAAATCAGAACTTTTTAAAATGGGCATATTGAAGTTTCTTCTGCTAATTTGTAAGAATGGCGTGCTTCCTACTTTTTTAGTAACAATTTTATTTGTAGATGTGTGTCATCTTCAAACATTATATTGTATGTTTCAATAAGAGAGAGTGAAAAAAAAATAAAAGAAATGTTTCCAACTTCCCCTTAGAGCAAGAGGAGGACGCAATTCAATGTCAAAAATTGAGGCAAGTGGCAAGTTTGTGGGTGGATGGCATCACAAATCTCTTCCAAGCCTATTGCTCAAAAATGATAATATATAAGTATCTGCCTTTAGAGTGGCATAGTTATTCATAGTTTTCTTGTGTTTTTGCTCAAAAAATATTGCGACCAATAATTGAATGAGCCTAATTCTTTAAATCCATAACTTATATGAAATTAGCATTAACATTAATACTTGCTATGATAATTGGGATCTTTGGTTTTGAAAAAAAAAAAAAAAGGGCAGATGTAGGACTTTCAGTTTATGGAAACTTGCCATTAAGAGTATTTACACGATATTAATACTAAGATTTACATTGGAATGAAAATTTAAAAGATGAATAATAATCAGTAAAGTTTTGATTATAATTAAAGAAATGATAACCATTATAGTTTTTAATACCTCTATGCAACGATAACTCCAAAATTCTTTCATATATATCTTGTCAAAATAGATTAAAAAAATCATTCAGTTCATTGCCCAAAAGTTTCTTATCCCCATAATATGCTATAAAAATGTTGTCCTTGGAAGTCAGTCTACACAAACCTGTATTCATTGCTTGAACATTTCTAATAGGCTACCAATAATCTCCACAAGAACACTTTCCATCCTTAAAGTGGTGAAAACGGCTATTATCCCGAACAATTATCTCTCTCTCAACAACCCTTGACATGAATTTTATGGCTGTGTGGCAGTCTGTACATATTCGAATGTTTTTTATTACTCGAATTGTTCTTCCTGCAGGGGTGCTGATAACACCAAAAGCTATTGCAAGTCTCTCACTATGATTAAACAATATGTACTTCTTTTGCTCCTCTTCAACATCACGGAGCACCTCAGTTGTATCAGGAACATATCCTTCTAGTTCCATCTTCTCTAGAATGGTATTCAAAGCCTCACTGATTTTGTAATAACTAGGGTGGGATTCATCTCCAGCTACAAAAGTATGCACCACATTTTTTACTTCAATCCAGCTGCAAGCAGGATGTTTCTTTATGCCCTTATCCTTCATGGAGATTCGCAACTTCGCTGCATCTCCCCATCTTTGTGCAGCTTCATATATGTTTGACAAGAGAATATAAGCACATATGCCTTGTGGATCGACCTCAAATAACTTTTCTGCAACCTTTTCAGCCAAGTCAACATTCTTCTGCACTCTACAAGCAGAAAGCAATGTCGACCAAACACTCCCTGGAGGTTGATGCAAACTAGAGATCAACTTATAGGCTTCATCCAACTTTCCTGCTCGACCAAGAAGGTCTGCCATGGCAGCATAATGTTCTAATCCTGGAGTAATACCATAACTCTCAGTCATGATAGTAAAATACTTCCAACCTTCATCTACCAAACCAGCATGACTACAAGCAGTTAAGACAGCTATAAAAGCTACATAATTTGGCCTAACACCCTCCATTTCCATTCGCTCAAACAAGGAAATCGCATCATGGGCACAGCCATGCAAAGCATATCCCATGATCATGGCTGTCCATGATACCATGTCATGCACATTCATGTTGTCAAAGATCCATCTAGCTATTGTAACATTCCCACATTTAGAATCATCTATTGACCATTACATTGAAAATTGGAAAAGAATTCTTTGATTTCTTTCATTCCATTATTGTCTATAAAGTAGCAAATTATTTCATAGCTAATTAAGGCATATTTGCTCTTCATTATTTTTATTCTATAGAGAGAGAACTCAGGGGTTCAGTAGTGGCTAGATCCACCTTTCAAAGGGCTATTGAGGATATTTGATCACTTTTTATGCTAGAGTGGAATAGATGAAGTCTTGTGTTCCCTAAACTTTAAAACTCCAAGTATTGTTATTAATAAGGAGAAAAAAAAATGCAATAATCATCAAACCTCTTACTTATGGTGTTAAGCTCTATGTTATATAAATAATGCTTATTATAACAACATTACACTAGATTTACCTTTCCTTTTTAGGATGAATAAATCAAAGTTTATGATAAATATCCTTGGAATTTGCTTAAAATTCCTAATACACACTTCTTAGTCACGAATATATTGGGCTTCTTGGTTCCTTTTTATGTGGTGTGAAAGTCCAATTGTTATGGAGATAATGCTAAAATATATTTGTTTTAGCCATAACCCAAAAACATTTAATAAGAATATAAATATTTCTCTTTACCTGCTGAAAACTTAATTGAGAAAAATGGAAGCAATAAATGAAAAAAAGAAAAAAGAAAGTTGGGTGGTTATTGGGATTGTTCAACTTCAAATAATGTTCTTATATCTTGTTGTTAAAAAGACAAATAGTGCTCGATTGAGTTGAAACTTGGACAACTAATAGAGGATATTTTGTTATGTGTGCAATTTTAATCAATCATATAGTTGGAAGGTTGGTTATTATGGATAATTGGCTCATATTTTAGTGATTTTTAAGGGTAAGTTTTTGCTTCATAACTAAGTTATCCAAATTTTGATAACTTTTTGTTCATTTATCTATGACAGTTTTGGTAAATTATGTAGTTGAATATTGATATGTGGTTTGATTGGGTTGAATTTTGGTATGTTAGTAGGGGACATTTGGAAGTTTATTATGAATAATTGGATTATTACTTTGAGGTCTACTTGTTCAGTTATGGTTAACCAACTGCAGCTAGTTTGTTTTGGTTAACTCATTAGCATATTATTAGGTTTAAATTGAATTTGTTTAATTTGTTTAATGTAATTGATGTTATATACCTCTATTATATTCATTTGATTATTATGAAGTTAATTTTTGGATTAAATGTATCTCGTGGTATTTTCTTTTTTTTGATTTAGAGGGATTTTCTATATAAAAATTGGTATCTTTTCTTGTGTAATTGCTTTAATTGCCATATTTATTATTTAATTATCTCCTCACAGGTTTAAGCAGGCATGAGATTTGTAGTGAGACACAAGGATGAACTTTATAGAACAAGCTTATTTAAATGATAAAGCTAAATATAAGTAAAATAATTTGTTTGAATGACACAAATTATCATATATAGAGGAGTAAAATGAAGGATCCCTTATTTATGAAGAAATTGCATTTGCCAGTATTTGTTACTACTAAACTTAATTTTAAGATTAATGAGGAATAAGAATTCAAACATGAGCAGGTTTGTGATTTTATATGGTAAATTGTTGATGATAATGTTTACAATTACATTTGTAATGAGACATACGCATGAACTTTATGAAGCAAGCTTAAGACATTATATGCTTTCAAGTCTAGTAATAACAAGTTATTCTTATTAAAGAAAATGATGCAATTAAGATATAAGAAAAAGAGTTTAGTTATTAACCACTTGAATGAGTTTTAGGGTCTTATTGATCAATTATCAGACATGAGTATTAAGTTTTATGATAAGGTTCTCAAGTTATGGTTATTTGTTACATTACCTAATTCTTAGGAGACATTTGGATTTTACTTGCTAATTTTACTTTTGGTGATATTTTGTTACTGAAACTTGTAAAGGGTAGCATGTTGAATAAAGAGATAGAGAAAAAAATTTTGAGAGTTCATTATCATTCAAATAAAGAGATTTTAGTTATTAAAAATGAGGAGAGAAGCCAAGAAAAAGGAAATGATGAAAAGAGTAGAAGTAAGACCTAAAGTAAGGTAAGATCAAAGTGCATGAATGTTTAATGTCACTATTGTGCAAAGATGAGTCATATTAAAAAAAAGTATTATAAGTAGAAGAGAGAACAAAATTGGTAGTGATAAGTACCAAAAAGAGTAATAGTAATAATTATGTTGTTACTAAATCCACTTCTTGTAGCAATGACTTTATTATTGTTTATGATGAAAATGTGATCGATTTGACATTTCATACAACTAATTAGGTCACAAATAATAGTGTCTTCCTTCATGTTATTTGAAGAAAGGAATTCTTCACAACATACACTTTTAGTAATTATAAGATATTACATATGGGTAATAATGGCTTAGTAGAAGTTATTGATATTGACAATATTTATTTAAAAATTAGTAATAGAGCATAGCTAACATTAAGAAATGTTAGATATGTCCTATATATATGTTTGAATTTAATTTCAATAAGAAAACTTGAAGATAAGAGTTTTTATAGTACCTTCATTGACAACTAACGAAAGGTTACAAAAGTTCCTTAATTATAGCATAAGGTAAGAAATACACCAATTTATATTTCTTACAAGCTTTTATTTTCAAAGATGTAAATATAATAAGAAATGAAAATTCCATTAAATTGTGGTATAAGTGACTTATTCACATGAGTAAAAAAGGGATAAATTGTTTAGTAAGGAAAAACTAACTTTCAAATATAAAAAGTGTAGTTTTGAAAAAGTGTCCTTATTATTTGGCTAAAAAATAAAATAGAGTTATATTTAAAAGTTACCCATATTTAAGAAAATCAGAGTTACTTAAATTAATGTATTTTGATGTGTATGATCTTTTAAAGGTACACTAATTTGGTGATACTTTCTATTTTGTGACTTTTATTAATGATCATTTAAAGAAGTTTTAGGTTTATACTTTGAAGATTAAAGATTAGGACTTTGATGTATTTAAACAATTTCATGTCATTATTAAGATATATAGGGAATAAGCTTAAAAGATTTCGTATTGATAATAATGGTGAGTACAATGACTCATTTGATGAATATTATAGAGAATATAGGATTAGGCATTAGAGGATACCTTCTAACACATCATAGTTGAATGACTTAGTTAAAAGGATGAATAAAACACTAATTAAAAGGATTAAATATCTACTCTTAGACACAAAATTGCTTAGATACTTTAGGGGTAAAGTTTTAAATATAATGACATATGTGATTAATTTATTTTCTAGTGTTCCTTTATATAAGGTGATGTTTTATATAAGGTTTGGTTTGGTAAAGAAGCCTTTTATGATTATTTGTGAGTCTTTTGTTTTAAAACTTTTATTGGTGTCTCAAAAAAAAAAAAGAAATTGGATGCAAAGACTTAATAGTATATCTGTTGAGCCCATTTTTTATGACTAATGTTGGATTTGTTATAAAAAATATCTTATATATTTTTCCTTATTGATTTGATGTTATCAGTGCCTTTAAGATGTGTTTGCTACATTTACAAAGTGTTGGCAGCTAATTATTTAAGGGTTAAGGAAGACACCGTTGGTAGAATGTGACGAAAATAAGGAGAGAAAGCATGGTTGAAATCAAGATGCTGTTAGCCCTACTTTGTACTGCCAAAAACAACTAGTTGATTTAGATTATTGGTGGTGTTTTGCTTGTAAAGAAAGCATTGATTACGTATTTTTTTTAACAGTGGCCTTGTAAGTCATTTGTTAGGTATTAATGGTAGATTAACCTTAAAATAAAGGAGTTAATGCTGACTATTAACCCTAAATTTAAGTAGTCCGTTAACATTAAATTCAAGGAATTAATGCTAATCATTAATGGTAGGGTAACCTTAAATTCAAGTAATTAATGCTGATCATTGATGATAGGGCAGCCCTAAACTTAAGGCATATAAACACCCATACAATTGCCAAAAGAGTTGTGAATAAAAATAGAAAAAAAAAAAAGCATTTGGTGGCAGAACAAAAGAGCATCCAATGGTAAAAAAAGAAGAAAAATGACTAAGAAAGAGCTAAAGTAAACTAATAGAGGTAGAGAGCAAAAGATTGAATAGTAATGAGAGAGTTGTGAATGGCAAAGAGAGTGTAAAAGAAAATAGGGAGAGGCAAAAAGTTAAAACCTTGTAGAGGTAGGAGAGAAACTTGGTAGAGGTAAGAGGGAAACCCAGTAGAGGTAAAGAGTTGAGATTGGTAGAGGTTGAGAGTTTAGAAACGATAAAAGTGTGGGCGATTAAGAGTTTAAAATTAACAGAGAGTTAAGACCAGCAAAGGCAAAGAGAAAGCTATGAAACATGATAAAGAAAGAGTAGAGAGCATGATAAATAGAAAGCTGTGAAACACAGAAAGAGAAAGGGTAGAGACCATTAGGGAGGAAGGAGAGAATTGTAAAAAGCTTAAGCAGAGATTGACAGAAGAGAATAATATAAAGAATGAAGATTAATTTTCTGTAATAATAGCTTGTGTATATGGAAAGATCTTTGTTAGGAGACTTTGTCTTATAATCTTTTTATGAACTTCTTTAGAAAAAGGTGGGAAACCCTTGAGGTGATTGAAAGATCATTGTAAGTGGTTAAGGAGTGATCTTTCTGCAATGGTTAAGGAGAGATCCTTCCACTACATTATCTATATACCTTAATTATAAGAGTGGATTGTGTGATTTAGGAGTGGTCCTATCATATTATGGATGTAGCTTATACATTATAGATGAACCATGTAAAAATTCTGTGTGTTCTTAGGTGCTTGTACTTGCTTGATATTTATATGGCTATTTTCACATAATGAAGTAAGATAAAAATAGATCATAGATTTCAATAGGTCATAGAGGTTTTATCTAGATAAATTTGCAAAAAGTAAGCATTTTACACTAATTCACCTCCTCCCTTTCTCAATGAGAAACCCAAGAAGGTCTTTATCAATTGGCATGAAAGCATTGGATTCCTTTGTTGATCCATCTTTCTTTGATTTGAAATTTTTTGCTGCTGCTGTGAATCTTTATATCTGTTATTGGTTAATATCATGAAGAGCATGAATAGTATTAATAATAAGGGTATTTTAATGTTTAATGGACAAAATTATCAATTATGGAAGAATAGAATGCTCATATATCTATTGTGACTTAGTTTGGATGTGTTTGAATCTACTGTCATTGGTTTCACTCCTACTGTTAAAGGTGCTGCTATGACCCTTATTGATAAGAACAATTTAAAGTATGATAGAAAGGCTAAAAATACCATATATGCCTTTTTATCAGACAAAAAATTCACCAAAGTAATAGGGTGTAACACAATTAAACAAATTGAGGAAAAATTAAAGAATATTTATAAAGAAGACAAGGTTGTGAAGAAAGCCAATCTATAAATTTGGAGAAGCATAGAGTGAAGTATGAATATGCTAGTGGAGATGACAAGGATTATGTTAGTTAAGCATGTTACCTCACATGGCTACTAGATAGAGGTTATCATTACTACCACTCAAATTCAAAATAGATGCTTAATGAGAACATATATAGAAAAGACACCCTATGAGCTATGGAATGGAAAAAAGCTAAGTGTAAAAAATTTTAAAGTATTTAAAAGCCCATTCCTTATTAAAATCAAAGACAAAAATCTTGGAAATTTTGATAAGAAGGCTGATGAAGGCATATTCTTGGGCTATTTACCAATGAAAGAGGCTTTAAATTTCACAACAAAAGGTTATAGAAAATCATAGACAACTTTGATGTTAAAATGATTAAAGATGGTTTCATAATGCAATCATAACATGTGGAAGTTAAAAATGCTGTGTGTGATAATGAAAAGGAATTTAAAAGTGATAAATTAGAGGTTATTCAGCATAAGAAAGAGATTGATTCTCAAATTACAAGTAATGAAAAAAATGAATCAAGGCATTCCTAAACTCACAAAAGAGTTAGAGCTAAAGTTGAGGCTAAAAACATTATTGGTAGCAAATAGGACTTTGTACTAACTAAAAGAAGGCTAAAAAGTGGTGAACAAACCTCATTGATTTTTGAAATTGAACCTAAATTAGTGGAAAAAGCATTAAAGTACAAGGAATGTGTGTGTGCTATGAACGAAGAGTTTGATCAAATTGAAAAGAACTGTTGAGCCTATTTTTTATGACTAATGTTGGATTTGTTATTAATAGCATCTCATATTATTGTTTATGTTGATTTAATGTTTTGAATGTCGTTGAGATGCATAGAAGTCGTTGGTCAAAATTGTTGATGGTAAGTCAACTAAAGTCAATGAGTCAATATTGACCATTGACTTTAAATTTTAGGGGTTAAGGTTAATCATTGACCCTAAATTTTAGAAATCAAATATAGCTATTGATTGTAGGGTAATTTTTGAAATCAATGATGATCATTGATGATTGTATAATCCTAATCTTAAGGCTCTATAAATAACTTCATGCATTTTGTAAGATAAGTGTATTCTATAGATTTTTAAAGAGAGAATGACAAACTTAAAGATAGCCACAAGATGAGGTAAGAGGCAAGGAAAGTTGCAGCCAAGGAGTATAACAGCCAACCACTAAGGAGAGTGCAACAACTGGTCATACTAAAGAGAGGTGCAACAGCTGGCCATACCAAAGAGAGGTGCAGCAGCCGGCCACACCAAGGAGAAGGTGTAGTAGCTAGTCATATCAAAGAGAGCAGCAGTAGAAAAACCAAACTAAAGGAGAGGAGCAGCCAAAAAACCAAACCAACCAAGAAAGGTGCAACAGTTGGCCAAGAAGGAGGTGACATCAACCATCAAAGAAGGAGGTAGCTACACTAACCAAAGGAGGAGTTGAAGCAACCAAAGGAGGAGTTGAAGCAACTAATAGCCACACTAAAGGAAGAAGAAGGCAATCTACTAAAGGGAGAACAAGCTACAGTAGTTGATAGCCACACCAAACCAATAGAGGAGATATGTATCAGCCACACTAAGGAGAGAAAAACGTGTAACAGCCATATCAAAGAGAAAAAAATGTGCATCAGCCACCCTAAGGAGAGAAGGGCATACAGTAGCTATCAAAAAGGGAGATTATAGAAGCAAGGCAACAAGTAATAGTAGTAAGGGCAAGCAGCAAACTGAGGAGAAACTAGTTGCTAGTAGCTAACACCAGTGGAAGCCTGCAACATTAGTTGTAACCCGCAACAACTAGTAGTAACTTGCTATACCAGGAACTACTCGCAACAACTAGCAGTAACCTGTTATACCAACTGTAGTGCGCAATTACTAACTGGTGATCCCAGGGATTGCAGCGTGTCCAATAGGTGATCTTAGCAATAACAACACATCTAGCAATTTGTAACAGGCGTAATACCAACAACAGTCCGCAACATTAGTTGTAACTTACAATCCTAGCAATTACAACAAGTCAAGTAAGTTATACTAGAAATTGTAGTGCCGACAGTAAGTCCAGCAAGTAAAACTAGTAATTGTAGATTGCAAGAGCAATAACAAGCTACAATAGAATATACAAGCAGTAATAACAGTCTATGCACGTGTAGGTAGTGACAGCAACACATGCAGGTAGTGATAGCAGAATGTGCCGGCAGCAATAGCAACATATGTAGGTAGTGATAGTAGCACGTGCAGACAACAATAGCAGAAAGTGTAGGTAGTGACAGTAGCACGTGTAGGTAGTAATAGTAGAAAGTGCAGGTAGTGATAATAGCACGTCTAGGTAACAAAAGCAAAATGTGCAAGCAGTAATAGCAGCACATCCAATAGCTTGTTGTAGCAGAGGAGAAAATGTACCTGGTAGCAAGTCCAGCAACTTGTAGTAGTAGGGGGAGAAAATTTGCCCCAATAGTAGGGTAAGCAACATCAGTAGTATAGGAAGGAGAAGATCCGTGTTTTGCATTAACATCCTATGCATATTAAGTGATCCTTCTTAGGAAAGTGTTAGTTACTAAACTCTTAATAAACTTGTTAAAAAAGGGTGGGGTACCTTTGGAGTGATTGGGAGATCATTATAAATGGTTGAGGAGTAATCCTTCCACAACATTATTGTATCCCTTGATAAAAAGAGTGGATTGTGTGATTTAGGAGCAATCTTAGCTCACACATTATGGGTGAACCACGAAAAAATTTCCATGTGTTCTTCGATGCTTATGTTTGATTACTATCCGTATGACTGCTCTCACATAAAGAAGAAATAAATATTAAATCATTGGATCTAATTAGTCACAAAGGATAAATTTAGATAGATTTGTAAAAAGTGAATATTTCACATTGATTTACACCTCCTCTTAGTGTGAGCCTTAAAAAGGTCCTTATCAAGTGGTATTAGAGTCAATTCCTTTGTTGATCCAATTTTTTTGCCTTGATTTGTTGTTTATTACTGCTGTGAATTTTTATCTCTATTGCTAATTGAGATTATGGATAACATAAACAGTGTTAACAATAAGGGCATCCTTACTTTTGATGGAAGAATTATTAGTTATAGAAGAATAGAATGCTCTTATATTTGATGTCACTTGGTCTTGATGTGTTTGAGTTTGCTATTAGTGGCTTCATCCCTATTACTAAAGGTGTTGTTATAATGCTTGCTGATAAGAAGAATTTAGAGTGTGATGGAAAGGCAAGAAATGCTTTATATACCTCTTTATTAGACAAATAATTCACTAAAGTAATGAGGTGTAACATAGCCAAACAAATTTAGGACAAACTGAAGAATATTTACAAAGGAGACAAGGTTATGAAGAAAGCTAAGTTATAAATATGGAGGAGTAGATTCAATGACATAAAGATGCAAAATGATGAGATTGTGAATGTGTTCTTTACAAGAGTTAAGGAAATTGTGTGCTCCATCAGATGTTATGGAGAGGAGATTGAAGTTCCCAACTTCACCCTAGGATCGACTAGTCTATGATACTGAAAGGGGGGTGAATCAGTATCATACCCCTTAAAAAAAACTCTAATAATTTAAGCCAAAAATGAACTCTTTTCTAGATTTAACTAAGGTAGATCTATTATTACCTACTGATCACAATAGTCCCCAAAGTTACCTTTCAGACACCTTGCCTATTAGACGAGTCGGTTGTTCTTGACTAGCTCTTTTTTTAGGTTATGGGTTTGATGATTCTTTAGCTGTGTTCACAACTCAATTCAAAACATAGAATGTAAATTCAAAGAAAGGACAAGAGAGATTTATGTAGTTCCGTTAATGTGACGTACTCCACGATGGTAGTGATTCTTCTTCTACCAAGACAATCCACTATACTTGAGAACACCAGTGTGGTATCCCCTATGATTACAATGGATGTCTTAATCTTCTACTCCTTTTGCTATTGCAAATACAAAGCAATCACAATACAAAGTGTGTTACTTATTGTGTCTACCCTTCTTTTAGCTTGTGTTGCCTTTGTTTGATTTGAATATGTTGCTTCACTAATGCTTGGAAGATCACTAAAACTCTCTCTAACCTCTCTTGAAGAAATCTGGAAATTCGTTGAGTTCTCTCAAATGTTACACCGAATTTCTTCTCTAGGTTGTCTCACCCAACTCTTGGTCTCACCGTCTCACGGCCTGCACTTATGCTTCAGGTTTGCCATTTCACATCCCTTACACTTTTGGTCTGCTGTTTCACATCTTTTGGCCTACACCATGCTGTTGGTCTACCGTTTCATGTCTCTTGGCTTGAACCACACTTTTGGTTTTGCTGGTTCACGTCTCTCAGCCTACCTCACGTTTATGGTATGATGTTTCACGTCTCTTGGCCTGCCTCATGTTTTTGGTTTTGCTGGTTCACATTTCTTGGCCTGCCTTATGCTTTTGGTTTTGCTGGTTCATGTCTTCTCCTATTTTTGATCTGATCTCACGCCCCGTTGCACATTCTGGTCTGTCACGCCACGTTGCACGTTTTGGTCTATCACACTTGGTGCGACATTCTGGTCTGTCACGCCTGGTGGGTCATTCTGGTTTGTCGTCTTCTCTTCTGATTGGTCTCACGAATACTAGGTCTGCTGTCTTCTCTTTCGGGTGGTCTCTTAGATACCAGGTCTACTGTCTTCTCTTTTGGGTGGTCTCATAAATACCAAGTATGTTGTTTTCTCTTATAAGGTCTTTATTCATGTCCCCTTTTTCTAGTATGTGTGTGTGTTGCCCTAAAAAGAGATAGTCTTGGTTTATATATTGCCTTCTATGAAAACCCTAGTAGGGCTTACTTAAGCTACAATGGATTTCCTTTCTTGCCCCTCTATGTGACTTCAAATTACTGTTACATTCTTGCATTAAATCTGGTTGACAACAATTACAACCTATATAAGGTTGTAGGAATAACAATCTCCCCCTTTATAATTATTGGTAACACTCCTAACAAAAGTCATCATGCAGCAATTACTAACTCCCCCTAAATATGCATTCTCCTTTCCTTAACAACTCCCCCTGCACTGTTGCTTCTCTCGCTATTTACCAACCAATTACAAATTTGAAAAACTAGCAAAGTAGAGATAGATGATTCACCTGAGCTTCAAGCTTAAAGGGGCATTTGCACAGACAAACTCATTCTGTACTTTTTTAAATAACTTTGTGAACAGAGGTTTGATTAAAATATTTGAAATTTGATCTTTAGTGCCAACATACTTTAACTAAATTTTATCATGTTCCACTTGATCCTTGATAAAGTGATAACAGATGTCAATATACTTGCTCCTTGAATGTTGAACTGAATTCTTGCTGAGATCAATTGCATTTTGATTATCACAAAGTAAACTTACTGGTAACTCTTCAACACCCAACTTTGCCAATTGTCTTTGCATCCATATCACTTGAGTACATGTTACATACGTAGCCATTCTTCTTTGACAATTGTCTTTTGTTCCTATGACATTTTTGTTAGTGAGTCTTGGAACCAACTCTCATGTTTCATTCTTCTCAATTTGATCTTGCTCCTTATTGATAGCTTTGACCTAGGCTTTGTCTTCTGTAGCCTCTTCAATAGATTTAGGTTCAACTTATGAGAGTAAAGCAATAGCTCCCACAATTCTTCCTTTTATTGTAACTCCTACTAATGGTTCACCTATGATTTGATTTCCTTGATGAACATTAGTCTATGTTTTATTTCTCTTTCTCTCTTACACAATCTTAGTTACAAGAGAATCTCTTTCTTCATCTTCAGACTCACTTTTCTCTGAGTCTAAACTTACTTCTTTTCCCTCTTCTTCATGTTGGTCTGATTCTTCATCTATCTTGAAGTCATCTTCTTCACTGTCCCCAGCTTCTCCATTATGCATTGTTTTTTAGTTTTCATTTATTCTCACATTACTAGAAGTGACCACTTTTCCCAATTTATGTAGAAAGACTCTGTAACCTTTTGTCTTTGCTGAGTATCCTACAAAGATGCCTTCACTGTCCTCAGCTTCTCCATTATGAATTGTTTTTTAGTTTTCATTTATTCTCACATCACTAGAAGTGACCACTTTTCCCAATTTATGTAGAAAGACTCTGTAACCTTTTGTCTTTGCTAAGTATCCTACAAAGATGCCTTCATCTGACCTAGCATGGAATTTTCGCAAGTTTTGCTCCTTGTTCTTCACAAAACATAGGTTGCCAAAGATTTTAAGATACTTGGTTGTTGTCTTCTTCCCACTCCATAGCTCATATGGAGTCTTATTAGTATTAGATCTTAGTAAAACTCTGTTCAGTAGGTACACTGTTGTAAATTTTGCTTATGTCCAAAATCTTGTGTGAAGCTTGGATTTTAGTAGTAGAGTTCTTGCCATTTCAACCATAACTCTGTTTTTCCTCTCTACCACCTTGTTTTGTTGAGGTGTTCTTGCTACTGCCATCTGATGGTGAATTTCATACTTCTTAAGGTAATCTTCAAAAGATTTATTTGTAAATTCAGTACCTTGATCTAACCTAAAAAATTTGATCTTTTTTCCACTCTCATTTTTAGTTAATTTTCTGTATCTCTTGAAGCATTTCAAAACTTCTTACTTGTATTTGAGGTGTATGATACAGGTCCTTTTGGAATAATCATCAACAAACAAGATGAAGTACCTCTCACCATTCAACCCTTTTGTTCTTATCGGCCCATACAAATCAATATGTAAAATGTCAAGCACTGCTTCAGAACTGAACTCTTTGGTCTTATATTGCTTTCTGACTTATTTTCCTTTAGAGCATGCTGAGCAGACATACTTTCTCTCTCTCTTGAGGTCTGGAATGTCTCTGATTGCATGACTAGTAGTCAGCTTCCTCATGTTCTTCTGTGTTAAGTGTCCCAGCCTCCTATGCAAGAGTTGATTTTCTTCTTCTTTTGTAAGTAAACAATAGTTTGTCTTGTCCTCATCAATCACATATAAATTTCCAGCTGTTCTCTTTCCGGCTACAATAGTATTGCCTTCTTTACTCTTTACTTGGCAACCTATTTTTGTGAATATCACTTTATGCACTTCATTGCATAGTTGGCTGACAGATGCTAGCTTATATCTGAGTCCTTTAACGTGCATAACATCTTTTAGCTTTTCTTTTTCAATATTTACTGACCCTTGACTACTGATGTTGAGTGAATCATTATTGCTAAACTTGACTCTGCCTTCTCTTGACTTGTTCAACTTTGATAATTTACTCTTGTATCATATCATGTGTGAAGTGCATCCACTATCAAGGATCCACTGCTTATCCTTATAGTTAGCCTTTAGTGCAATTTTAGCTATATTAGCCACCTTCTTTTTAACTTTATATTCCTTCTTTTCAATTAGTTTGATGATAGCTTTTTCCTTTTTCTTAACTTTGACTGTACCAATTGCTTTCACTGTGCCATTAAGTGTCTTTTCTTGCTCAGGGAGAAGTGTCATGCATCTCTTGGCATTATGGCCATCCTGCTTGTACCTTTCAAACTGTTCCAAGTCTGCCAATACAATAAACTTGTTCTTTGAAACCACTAGTTTGGGCTTCTACCAACAATCCTTGTCAGTGTGTCCTTGCTTTTTACAGTATATGCAAAAACTCACGAAAGGTGTTCTCTTCTGAATTTTGTATTGTCTTTCCCTGTATGCAGCATCGGATCTTCTTAAGTTGGAGACATATACTGGCCTTCTCCATCAGCATTTACTTGCCTTATGACCCCAAACTTTACAATAAAGATAGTAACTTTGAAACTGCCTTTTTTTGGGTTTAATCACAGCTTGTTTTCATTTGTTCATTACTTGCTGTGTAGGCAAGGTTGCTGGCTTGTTTGCTTGTATGGCTTTCATCTTAGCCACCTTCTTCTCCTTCTTCTATTGAGCCATTGCCCTTGGCTGGCTGACTTTCTTTTCTTCAATTTTTTTTGCAACCTTAGGTTGCTTTTTCAAATCTTCTTTATTTTCAACCTTCACTGTTCCTGGCTAATAAGTCTTTTCTTTCTAAGACTTAACATTCTCTTTCAACTTTTGTGGCAAAGTCTCATTATCTTTAGGCAATGCAGCCTTAGATTGCTGCACTTTCTCTTCATTCTTCTTTTCTCTTACAGAGCTTGTTTCTCCTACCATTTCAAGCTTTTGCAAGTTCTCCTCACTCTTTTTGACTTGTTACTGAAGTCTCAGTAGCTCTATCTCCATTTCTTCAATTGTTGAAGTCTTTGAGCCAAGCTCCATAGTAAGGTCTTCACATATTTTGATTTGTTCTTCAAATCTGATCTTCAAGTTAATATGTTCAGCCCTTATTTCATCCTTTTGAATTTCTGTTTCCTCAATCTTTGCTTCAACTTGTTTTATGTGGGCCTTCAACCTTCTTATAGTTTTGCTCCATCTGATTATCTCTTTTGAAGCTGGTTTTAAATCAGCTTCAAGATCTGGTTCTTCTTCATCAATCTCCTCTTCTTCTTTAGAGGTTGAACTACCACATCAAGCTAATACCTTAAAGGCATGCTCATTTGATGAGTCTACATCATCCTCCTCATCGGCTTCTTTTGTTTGGCTCACATAACTCTTGAATGAACTTCTTTTCTACTTCTATGGGTTAGTAGCCTTCTTGTTGGACTTCCTTAACTTAAATGATGGTCTTCTCTATTATGAATTCTGCTCATCATCACCATCCTTATCTTCATCATCAAGTTTCACTTTGTATTGAGAAGCAAAGTGTTTAGTTTACCCACAATGATAACATCTCAAGGACAATTGTCTTTTTCCCTTTTTAGACCCCTTTTTGAATTTCCTTGTGAAGTAAGCCAACAATTTACTTTCACTTTCTTCCTCATCATCATCACAATCTTCATTGGATGATTCTTCCTCTTCTCTTATCTTCAAATGTCTCATAGCTTTGAAAGCTACCTCCTTTGGTAGCTTTGATGTTGAGGAGCTTTCAGTTGACTTTATTCTCATCTCATATGCAATGAGATTGCATTGGAGATCATGCAGTGACATAGAATTAAGATCTCTACTCTCCTCTATGGTTGCCACCTTTGAGGCAAACCTCTCAGGCAGAATTCTCAGAATTTTCTTCATAATAGATGAGTCCTTCTTGTTCTTCCTATGACTTCTAAGGTCGTTTATAGCATCAATAACCCTTATGAAGAACTCTTGGTCTGTCTCATTCTTCCACATTCTGAGGGATTTATATCTCTTCTTGAAAACTTAAAGCTTGGCCTCTTTTATTCTACCATCACCTTTTGCAATTTGTCTTATATCTCTTTAGCAGATTTGCAATCCATAACTTTAGCATATTCAACATCTATCAATGCTGAAATGATGACATTTGAGGCCTTCCTATTGATCTCAAACTGCCTTAATTCCTTTGGGGCTGGATCTTTACCTTATTTTAGAGGTTGAAAACCCTTTTGTACAAATTTCACCACATTCATGCCTATGGTTGCAAATACCACCTGCATTCTTACTCTCTATATATGGTAGTTGGTTCTATTAAAGATTAGAACCTTTTTGTATAAGTAGTGCTGGTGCTAGTACTGACATCCATTTCTCAATATGTTGAACAAGTTAAAACTTCTGAAATCCTTCAAACTAGTACACCTAGCTGTTAAGCTCTAAACTGGTGAACTTAAGCTTTGATACCAATTGAAGTTCCTAACTTTACTCTAAGATCTACTAGTCTGTGACACTGAGAGGGGGGTTAATCAGTATCACACTCCTTAAAAAAACTATGATAATTTAAGCCAAAAATGAACTCTTTTACAGATTCAACTAAGGTAGATCTATTGTTATCTATTGATCACAATAGTCTCCAAAGTTACCTTTCAGAAACTTTGCCTATTAGACGAATTGGTTATTCTTGACTACGTCTTCTTTTAGGTTATGAGTTTGATGATTCTTTAGCTATGTTCACAACTCATTCAAAACACAAAATGTAAATTCAAAGTAAGGACATGAGAGATTTACATGGTTTTGTCAATGTGACATACTTCACGGTGGTAGGGATTCTTCCTCTACCGAGACAATCCACTATACTTGAGAACATCGGTGTGGTATCCCTTATGATTATAATGGATGTCTTAATCTTCTACTCCTTTCACTATTGCAAATAGAAAGCAATCACAATACAAAAAGTGTCACTTACTGTATCTACCCTTCTTCTAGCTTATGTTGCCTCTGTTTGATTTGAATAGGCTGCTTCACTACTGCTTGGAAGATCACCAAAACTCTCTCTAACCTCTCTTAAAGAAATCTGGAAATTCATTGAATTCTCTTAAATGTTACACCGAATTTCTTCTCTAGGTTGTCTCATTCAACTCCTGGTCTCACCTTCTCACGGCTTGCACTTGTGCTTCAAGTTTGTCGTTTCACGTCTCACGGCCTGCCTTATGCTTTTAGTTTGTTGTTCCATGTTTTTTGGCCTACACCACGCTCCTAGTCTGCCATTTCACGTCTCTTGGCTTGAACCATGCTTCTGGTTTTGCTGTTTCATGTCTCTCAGCATACCTCACGTTTATGGTCTGGTGTTTCACGTCTCTTGGCT
Organism: Ceriops zippeliana; assembly: GCA_037897445.1. Lineage (NCBI taxonomy): Eukaryota > Viridiplantae > Streptophyta > Magnoliopsida > Malpighiales > Rhizophoraceae > Ceriops > Ceriops zippeliana. The sequence continues at coordinate 178,721 of JBAPLH010000205.1, read as the reverse complement.
TACCTCACGTTTCTAGTTTGCTAGCTCGTGTTTCTTGGCCTGCCTTACGCTTCTAGTTTTGCTGGTTCACATCTCTCGGCCTGCCTCACGTTTCTGGTCTGTTGATTCATGTTTCTTGGCCTACCTCATACTTTTAGTTTTGTTGGTTCACGTCTCTCCCATTTCTGATATGCTCTCAAGCTTGTTACACGTTCTGGTCTATCACTCCCTGTCACACGTTCTAGTTTGTCACTCCCTGTCACATGTTCTAGTCTGTCATGCCTGGTGAGATGTTTTGGTCTATCACGCTTGGTGGTTTGTTCTGGTATGTCACACCTGGTGGGTTGTTCTGGTCTATCATGCCTAGTAGGTCATTCTGGTCTGTCACTCCCTGTCTCACGTTCTAGTCTGTCACTTCCTATTGCACGTTCTAGTCTGTCATACCTAATGAGATGTTTTGGTCTGTCACGTCTGGTGGGTTGTTCTAGTCTGTCACGTCTAGTGTCTATCACGCCTAGTGGGTCGTTTTGGTCTGTCACGCTAGTTGGGTCGTTCTAGTCTATCGTCTTCTCTTCCGGGTGGTCTTATGGATACCAGCTCTGTTGTCTTCTCTTCTGAGTGGTCTCATGGATACTAGTCTTCTCTTCTGGGTGGTCTCACAGATACCAGGTCTGCTGTCTTCTCTTCCAGGTGGTCTCATGGATACTAGGTCTGTTGTCCTCTCTTATGGGGTCTGTATTCATGTCCCCTTTTTCTGGTGTGTGTGTGCTACCTTAAAAAGAGATAAGTCTTAGTTTATATATTGCCTTTTATGAAAACCCTAGTAGGGCTTACTTGAGTTACGGTGGATATCCTTGCTCGTCCCTCTATGTGACTTCATATTACTGTTCCATTCTTGCATTAAATCTGGTTGACAACTATTACAACCCATACAAGGCTGTGGGAACAACAGAGATCCATGATATTAATGTGGTAAGGAAAATATTTAGAATCTTACTAAAAGCTTACAATGCCAAAGTCTTTTCCATAGAAGATAAAGATCTAGATAGGCTGCCCTTAAATGACTTGCACAATATATTAATGGCTTATGAAATGAGAATAGCCTCAATGAAGAAAAAAAAAGAAGTCTAAGGTAAAGAAGGAGCTGACCTTCAAGGTAATAAAGAACTTAAAAATTAAAGACAAAGCAGAATCCAATAGCAGATCTGAAAAAAAAAAAGATGGTGATACTTAACTGGATGAAGTCATGACGTACATCACTAGGAACTTGAGCAAAAGAAAAGGGAAATATAAGGGAAAATTATCCTTGAAGTGCTTCAGGTGTGAAGCACTTGGGCACTTTGCAATGGATTACCTAAAGAGAAGAGAAGCAAATAGTGAGGATGATGATGAGTCCTAAAGAGGTGGACAAAGCAATCCAACTACTTTAAAGTTGGAAATTTCAAGTGCCAAAGGGGAAAAAGAAATTCTCTAGATTCAAAAGAAGGAATTTTTTGAATAAGCTGGATGAAAAAGATTCTGAAGAAGAAATTGATGATGATCCCAATGATAAGGCTGTAAAGGATATGATGGTCGCTCAAGTAAATGATGATCGATAATTTTCAAGTGGTGAGGAATCAATAAATGAGGAAAAGGATGAGTTAGTCCAACAAATTAAGAATGAGTTAAGAGTTTGTTTGCACAAAAATAGCAAATTGAAAAAAGAGGTAAAACATTTCGAAAAGCTGTGTGAAAATTATATTATTGATGAATCTGATCTCCAAATGAAGGTAAAGAAGTTTAAAGCAAAAGGTAATGAGTACTTAAAGAGAATGGACGAGCTAATTATGCTTGAGGTAGAGTAAGACAAGATATACGAAGATTTTGTTGTTAAGGTGATTATACAAGAGCAAGAGGTGCTGACTATGCAAGCTAACCTCTTTAAGACTGAGTCCAAACTAAGGAAGCATGAAGACAGTTTTATGCAGGCCATAGAAGTGAAAGGAGAGTCATTTTCAACAAATGTCATCAAGGAGGATACAAACATAATGGCTTGATGGAGAAAAGAAACCAACCTAAGTTAAAATGGGTTGGCAAAATTGTGATAATGACTCCCATCCAAAAGAGACAAGCTATCAAAGATGAAAAGAAAGTTGCCACAATAGTTGTTAAAGAAAGGACACATGAACTTGGTAAAAGAAGAAAATCTAGATTTGAAGGATTTTGTTAAAACTATGGTATGTATGGGCACAAGGCTAATTTGTGATGGAGTACATGGCATATAATGAAGAGGAATGTGAGGCAAAAGTCCAGGGGGAGACTCTATTGAGAAAAGAGATAATCTTAGGTGAATAGAAGCCAAATTCCATTAAGAAATAGTTTTGATTTGCTAAGAAAGTTCTGTGGAAGATGTGAAAAGGTTAGACACGTTGCTGAGGATTGCTTAACATTGTTTCCAGGTTAAAGAATGCAAAGGAGAACACTTACACATGAGTTTATATTCGACCAACCATTGTTGCCTGATCAAGGAATGCAAAAGAAAAAGCCTACACATGCTCCCACATTTGAACAAAAAAGAAGAAGAGGAAGAGAAACATCTATAGTTATGGAAGTAGCCTTAAAAGTTTCCGAAAAAGAAAAGTCATGGATCCTAGACAATGACTGCTCTTCACACATGACAGGAGACTTGAGATGTTAAAGGGAATGGCAAAATATGATAGAGGGTCAGTCAAATTTGGCAATGATGGTGCCTTAAAGATTCAATGTATTAATGTTGCTAATACTAGTCTAGAAACACTGAAATCAAAGAAAATATTTTATTTTGAAGGGCTAAAATACAATCTCATCAATGTTAGCCAGTTTTGTGACAATGGACATAAAGTTACCTTCAACAAGAGTGGCTGTATAGTAAATAGACTAAGAGATGGTGTTGTTCTTACTAAGGGTGAAAGAACAAATAGAAACTTGTACTAAGTTTCCAGAAGCAAAAACACTTGCTTCATAAGCACCAAAGATGAGAACTTGTTGTGGTATAAAAGATTGGGACATCTTGGATAGAATGGGCTGAACAAGTTATCCAAAAATGAAGTTGTAAAAGATGTAATCAAGTTGAGAAGAGAGAGAGAGATGCAATTTGCAATATGTGTTAAAAAGGGAAGATGGTAAATGCTTTCCACAAAAATTTGGAGGTTCAAATAAAGAAGCCATTGGAGCTCATCCATTTAGACATTTGTGGCCTTATGAGACAAAGATCAACAAAGATTAATAGGTACTTCATCTCCTTTATTGATGATTTTACAAGAATGACTTGTATTATGTTCTTAAAACATAAATTAGAGGCTCTCAATAATTTCAAGAGCTATAAGAGGCTGACTAAAATCCAGTTGGGGGGAAAAATTAAAAGGCTCAGGATAAATAATAAGATAGAATACATATGCAGTGGATTTAAAGATTATTTGGATAAGCATGGAGTGAAGCATAAATATGCTAGTCCTTACACAACCTAATAAAATGTGGCCAAAAGGAAGAATAGAAGCTTAGTGGAGATGACAAGAACCATATTGGCTAAGCATGGTACTTCACATAGCTACTAAAGAGAAGCTATCACCACTGTAACTTATATTCAAAACAGATGCTTGATAAGACCACATACAGAGAAGACACCCTATGAGTTGTGGTATGGAAAGAAGCCAAGTGTAAAACACTTTAATGTGTTTAAAAGCTCGTGCCTTGTTAAAGTCAAAGGTAAGCATCTCAGAAAATTTGGTGAAAAGGCTAATGAAGGCATATTCTTAGGCTATGTACCAAATGGAAGAAGCTTCAGATGTTATAATAAAAGGTTGCTAAAAATGATGGATAGCTTTGATGTTAGAGTGATTGAAGATGGTGCCATAATACAATCATAGCATGAGGAAGTTGAAGATGTCATATATGATAGTCGAAAAGAGTCTGAAAGTGTTGAATCCAAGGTTATTCAGCATAAGGAAGACATTGATTCTCAAGTTACAAGTGATGAAGAAAAAGAATCCAGGCATTCCCAAACTCATAGAAGAGTTAGAGATGAGGTTAAGATAAAAAACATTATTGGTAGGAAAGAGGACTCTATGCAAACTAAAAGAAGACTAAGAGGTGTTGAACAAACCTTATTGATTTTCGAGGTTAAACTTATGTTTGTGGAATAAGCATTAAAGCAAAGAGAATGGGTGTGTGTTATGAATGAAGAGCTTGACCAAATTGAAAAGAGCAATACTTGGTGTTTAGTATCCAGACCTAAAGGGAAAAACATCATTGAAACCAAGTAGGTGTTCAGAAATAAGCTCAATAAAAAAGGTAAGGTGGTAAGAAACAAGGCAAGACTTGTCTAAAAAGGTTACTCATAAGTAAAAGGGATTGACTTTGAAGAGACCTTTGCTCCAGTGGTTAGACTTAAAGTAATCAGAATATTCATGACATTTATTGCTTAAAGGAACTACAAAGTTTATTAAATGGATGTGAAGTTTACATTTCTAAATGGAGAGCTTGAAGAAGAGGTATTTATTGAACAACTTGATGGTTTTATACTTGATCATGATGACTCAAATGTGTGCAAATTGAACAGGGCTTTATAAGACTTAAAGTAAGCTCTAAGAGCATGGTATTCTAAACTGGATACATGCCTTCAAAATATGAAGTTCAGAAAAAGGAATGTGGATAACAACTTATATATAAAGGAAGACAACTAGGGCAAGTTAATTGTTGTGGTTTATATTGATGGTATAATCTTTACTACAGAAAAAGAGACCCTGTGTACTACCTTTTTCGAGTAGATGAAGAAGAAGTTTGAGATGTCTATGCTTGGTAAAATGAAATTCTTCCAAGATTATAGGTTTTGTAAAGCGAGGTTGGAATTTTTCTCTCCCAAGAGAAGTATGCTTGTGAGTTTTTAAAAAGGTTTAGGATGGAGAACTCTAAAAAAGTAAGCACTCCTTTCATGGTTGGAACAAAGTTAAGCAAGGATAAAGAAGGTAATATGGTTGATCAAAAGGAATACAGAAAGTTGATTAGAAGCTTATTGTATTTGATAGCATCAAGGCCTAATATTGTTTTTGTTGTAACACTTTATGCCAGATTTTAAAGTGACCCTAAGGAATTTTATCTCATAGTGACTTAGAGAATTCTAAGGTATATGAAAGGCACAACAAATTATGGGCTACTTTATGATAGGAATGGGCAGGTTAATTTGTATACGTATATAAATGTTGATTGGGCTGAAAATTGTGATGATAGAAGATCAACGTCAGGTGGTGCATTTTATTTGGGCAATAAATATGTTTTATGGCATAGCAAGAAGCAAAATTCAGTAACTTTAAGTACTGTAGAGGCTTAATATGTGGTAGGTACTTAGGCTTGTATTCAATTGTAATGGATGAAATAATAGCTTAAAGATCTAAAGGTGGATGTGTAGTTGCCATTACTAATTTGTTATAACAACCAAAGTGCCATTAATTTATCAAAAAATCCTGTCCAACACTCCAGAACTAAATATATTGAACTTACGTACCACTTCATTAAAGAAAAAATAGAGAGAAATGAAATAAAGTTGGAGTATGTACCTACCACAGAGTAAGTTGCCAATATTTTCACCAAACCTATGTTAAAAGAGATGTTCCAGAAGTTAAGGTTGACCTTATGTGTTCAACCACCCCCTAGAGGCTGAGGTATTCTCTAACCCCTCTCCCCTTCCCTCTTATATTATTCTTTGAATTTATTGTCAAAATGGGAGATATTTTACATAAATCCAAAGAGAGTATATATTGATTAAAAAGGGAGTAGCTTGATAAATAAAGGGGGGTAAACTATTGAAAGGGGGAAGCAAAAAAAAAGGGGAGCCCAGTTAAAGGAGATACAAGTTTTAAGGGGAGTTATAAATGTTAAATGTTGTTATATATGCATTGTTAAATTTAATGTGTTACCAACCAATCTAAAGGGAGAATTATGGAGCCCATTTTTTATGACTAATATTAGATTTGTTGCTAATAGAATATCACATTGTTGTTTATGTTAATTTGATATTTTGAATGTCGTTGAGATGCATAGAAGTCATTAGTCAAAACCATTGATAGTAGGTTAACTAAAGTCAATGAGTCAATATTAACTATTGACCCTAAATTTTAAGGGTCAAGGTTGACTGTTGACCATTAACCATTGATCTTAAAATTTAGGAAGTCAATATTAACTATTGACCTTAAATTTTAGGAATCAAATATGGACGTTGATTGTAGGGCAACCTTTGGAATCAATGATAGTCGTTGATGATTATGTAACCCTAATCTTAAGGCTTTATAAATAACCCCATGCACCTTGTAAGACAAGTGCATGCTATAAACTTTTAAAGAGAGAATGGCAAACTTAAAGGTGGCTATAAAGAGAAGTGAATAGTAAGGAGAGTTATAGCCAAGGAATGTAGCAGTTAGCCATACCAAAGAGAGGTGCAACTGCCAGCCACACCAAGGAGAGGTGCAGCAATTGGCCACACCAAAGAAAGGTGCAACAGTTGGCCATACCAAGGAGAAGGTGCAACAACCATCCACACCAAGGAGAGTAGTAGCCAGAAAACCAAACCAAAAGAAAGGAGTAGCAAGAAAATCGTACCAACCAAAAAGGGTGTAGCAGCTGGCCAAGGAGGAGGTGACAACAACCATCAAAGAAAGAGGCAGCTACACCAACCAAAAGAGGAGTTGAAGGAATTGGTAGCCACACCAAAGGAAGAAGAAGGCAGCCCTACCAAAGAGAAAACAAGGTGCAGCAATTGGTAGCCATACCAAACTAGTAGAGGAGACATGCAGCAGCCACACCAAGGAGAGTAAAAACGTGCAGTAGCCACCTCATGGACAAAAGGACGTGTAATAACCACCAAAGAGGGAGATTGCAATAGCAAGGTAGCAAGCAATAGTAGCAAGGGCAGGTAGCACACTAAAGAGAAACCAACTGCTTGCAGGGAACACTAGTGAAAGCCTACAACATTAACTATAACTTGTAACAACTAGCAGCAACCTGCTATACCAACAGTAGATTACAACAACCACAGGCGATCCCAACAATTACAACATGTTTAACAGGTGATCTAGCAATTGCAGCACATTTAGCAATTTGCAAGAGGCACAATACCAATAATAGCCTATAACACCAACTACAGCCTGTAATCCTAGTAATTGTAGCAAGTATAGCAAGTAATCCAACAAGTAAAACCAGTAATTGCATATTGCAAGTGCAATTATAAGTTACAGCAAAACGTATAGGCAACGATAGTAGTTTGTGCACGTGTAGGCAACAATAGCAGCATATGCAAGCAACGATAGCAGAACATGCAAGCAATAATAACAGCATGCGTAGGCAATGATAGTAACATATGTGAACAATAATAGTAGAATGTGCAGTCAATGACAATAGCACATATAAGTAGCAATAGCAACATGTACAAGTATTGATAGCAGACCATATAGGCAGCAATAGCAAAATGTGCAAGCAACTATAGTAGCACATGTAAGCAACAATAATAACAGGTCTAGTAGCTTGCTGCAGCAAAGGAGAAAATGAGCTCAGCAATAGGTCCAATAGCTTATAGTAGTAAGAGGAGAAAACTTACCTCGACAGTAAGGTAGGTGGTTAAGGAGTGATCCTTCCATAACATTGTTGTATTCCTTGATAACAATAGTGAATTGTGTGATTTAGGAGTGATCCTATCACATCATAGATGTAGCTCACACGTTGTGGGTGAACCGTGTAAAAATTATCTTGCATTTGATTACTATCTGTACGACTGCTCTCACATGTAAAAGAAATAAATATTAGGTCATTGACTCTAACAATTCATAAAGGTTAAATTTAGATAGATTTATAAAAAGTGATATCTTACACTGATTCACCCTCCCTTTCAGTGTAAGACCTAAAAATGTTCTCATCAAGAACAATACTTAGTATTTAGTTCCAAGACCTAAAGGGAAAAACATCATTGGAATTAAATCGGTGTTTAGAAATAAGCTTAATGAAAATGGTGAGGTTGTAAGAAACAAGGCAAGACTTATCTACAAAGGCTACTCATAGGTAGAAAGTGTTGATTTTGAAGAAACCTTTGCTCTTATGGCCAGACTTAAAGCAATTAGAATATTCATAGCCATTGCTACTCAAAGAAATTCAAAGTGGATGGATGGAGAACTTCCTCTCCCAAGAAAAATATACTTGTGAGCTATTAAAAAGTTTTGGGATGGATGGAGAACTTTAAAGAAGTAAGCACTTCCAGTGCTGTTGGAACAAAGTTGAGCAAAGATAAAGAAGGCAAAATGGTTGATTAGAAGGAATATAAAAAGTTGATTGAAAGTTTATTGTATTTAACAACATTAAAGCCTGATCTTGTTTTTGTTATAACCCTTTGTGCTAAATTTCAAAGTAAGCCTAAGGAATCTCACCTCATGACTACTAAAAGAATCCTAAGATATGTTGAAGGCATAACAAATTATAGGCTGTTTTATGATAAAAATGGACAGCTTAATTTACACAGGTATACAGATGTTGATTGGTTTAGAAATTATGATTACAAAAGGTCTACATTAGGTGGTGCATTTTATTTGGGAAATAGATATGTTTCATGGCATAGCAAGAAGCAAATTCAGTGACATTAAGCATTGCAGAGGTTGAATATACGGCTATTACTCAAGCTTATGCTTAAATGTTATGAATGAAACAACAACTTGTAGATTTGAAGTTAGATGTACAACTACCATTGTTGATTAGTTGTGATAAACAAAGTGCCATCAATTTATCAAAGAATTCTGTCTAACACCCGAAATCTAAACATGTTGAAGTACCACTTCATTAAAGAAAAAGTGGAAAAAAAATGAAATAGAGTTAGAGTATGTGCCTACCACGAAGTAAGTTACAGATATGTTCACCAAACTTCTATCAAGAGGGATGTTCCAGAAGTTAAGGTTGAACTTAAGTATTCAGCCACCCCCTAAAAGTTAAGGTATGCCTATAATCACCCATATATTCCCTCTTTTATTATTCTTTAAATTTGTTATCAAAGGGACAGGTATTTTGCATAAATCCAAAGAGAGTATATATTGATCAAAAAAGGGAGTAACTTGATAAATCCAAAGGAAAAAATCAAATAAAGGGGCAGAAATTGTCAAGAATGAGAAGTAAAAAACAAAAAAAGGGACTTAAAAATTGAGGTTGTTTCTAATTGGTATCAAGCATACATGCAAAAAAAGAGACATATGCTTCAGCGAGAGATGTGAATGTCAAAAGTGGAGGTCTTTCCTTTTGCTGACATTGTTTCTTGTGCTTAATTGCTAATTTATGGATTTAATATATTGTCAATAAATCCCAAAGGAGAGATTATTAAGCCCATCTTTGATGACTAATATTGAATTTGTTGTCAATAGTATCTTATATATTTGTCTTTATTGATTGATGTTATGAGTGCCTTTGAAATGTGTTTACTGCATTTAAAAAGTGTTGGCAACTAATTTATTCAAGGGTCAAGGAAGATGGTGTTAGTGGAATGTGACGAGAATGAGGAGAGAAAGTAGGGCCAAAATTAGGATGCTACTAGCTCCACCTTACGCTGCCACAAACAATGTGTTAATTCAAATTGCTGATGGTGTTTAGGTTGTAAAGAAAACACCAGTTGTTGCCTCTAGCATTATGTTTAGCAATAGTATTGCAAGTTACTTACTAAGTATGAGTTAATGTTGATTGTTGACTTAACTTTACATTATAGGTGTTTTTTGTGTTTTATTTAAATTAATTATGCAATTGGAAGGTTATTTATGGTTTAATTGAACTAATTTGTTGTTAGTAATTAAAGAATATATATATCTTCATTATGGACAATTGGATCATATTTTGGTGATTTACAAGGGCAAGTTTTTGTTTCAAAAATAAAATATTTGAATTTTGGTAATTTTTTGTTTTCTTATTTATTACAGTTTTAATAAACCATATAGATGAATATTAATCTGTAATTCAATTAAGTTAAACCTGGTTGGTTAATAAAGGACATCTAAAAGTTCATTGTGAAAGGTTGGATTATTGTTTTGATGATTATTTGTGGAATTATGGTTGGTAGAACATAATTAGTCTATTTTGATTCACTTATTAGTCTCTTATTATATTCAAATTTTAGTAAAGGTGATTTTTACATTGAAGCATCTTATAGTTTTTATTTTAATTTGGAGGAATTTTGGAAATAAAAATTATTATATTCTCTTGTATAATTGTCTTAATTATCAATTTAGAAGTTCAAACAAGAAGAAAAAGTCTTTTAAACTATTTGTACTATATTATCCCTTCTTACATAGAAAGATTAAAGGATATCATAAAGATTGCATCCATTATAACAATTGTTGAAACCAATAACTTTATCAAACATATATTTTTCTCCTATGGTTATGATACATCCAGGGGTTATTAAGACTATGCTTCTTTATTAGGTCAATTTCTTTTATGTACATAAATTGCTTGTATTCACAGTAGTTAAATATCTCTTTTTATAGTCTATCAACATATTAATTCATAATTTTTTTATAAAAAATCTTGGTGTTTACCATTGAAGTTTCCGACTTCTCCCTAGGATCTACTAGTTTGTAATACTAAGAGGGGAGGTGAATCAGTATCACCATAATTTGCAATTCATAGGTAAGTGAATAACTTCAACCTCTTCTTAAAAGCGAACTCTTTCTTAGACTCAATTAAGGTAGATCTATTGCTACCTACTAATCACAATAGCTTCCAAAGTCACCTTTCAAACACCTTGCCTAATAGACAATTTGGATGTTCTTGTTTAGGTCTTCGTTAGGTTATAGGTTAGTTGACTTTAACTGCGTTTACAACTCAATTCAAAACATAGAATGTAAAGCAAATTAAGGACACACGAGATTTACGTGGTTCCGTCAACGTGATGTACATCCACGGTGGTAGGGACTCTCCCTTACTGAGACTATCCACTTGTACTTAAGAATTCCAATTACAATGGATGTCTTAATCCTCTACTCCTTTCACTATTGGAATTACTAAGCAAGTATAATACAAAGTGTTACTTACTGTGTCTACCATTCTTCTATCTTGTCTAGCCCCTGTTGAATTGAAAGGCTACTCCACTACCACTTAGAAGTTCACCACAATACTCTCTAACCTCTCTTGAAGAAATCTGAAAATATGTTGAGTTCTTTTCGATGCTTCGCCAAATTCCTTCTTTAGGTTGTCATACATAGTTCTTACTTTCACTGTCTCACGGTCTCACCTATTTCCTATTTAATGTCTCACAGCCTGCCTCACATTTCTGGTTTGGCGTTACACGTCTCACGCACGTTTCTGGTTTACACCCTTTACTGGTCACACACCTCACGTATACTTCTGGTTTGGCATTTCATGTCTCACGTATGTTTTTGGTTTGCACAGCTTGCTAGTCACATGCCTTACCACCGTTTCTGGTTTGCACTTGTCTGTATCACACCTTCAGACAGCTTGGTTTGCTCTCCTGGTGGTCTCCTCTTTCAAGGTTTCTCCTCTCTTCCCTTACGGATGGTGTGCTGTCTTCTCTCTTACGTGAGTCACACGGTTTTCTCCAACCGTCACACCTCTTTACCGTGCGTTCTCCCTTGCCATCCAACCTTGCTTGGCTATCCACCCCTTTGTTATTGGTTGTGTTTGGCCTTGTATATTGGTTTAGATGTTTACTTTGTTTGGTCATGTAGGTTGGTTTAGACGTTCACCTTTGTCCATGTAGATTGGTTTGGACATTCACCTTTGGTTGGCCGGTTGTCTCCCTTTGGTTGTCCCTTTGTGTTTTATCTCCATTTGATTTGTGATTTGCTGTTCACCTTTGGTTGCTATCTAACCATGTCTTCTCCTTTTTTTTTTTCTCTCTTTGGCTAGTCACCCTATGTGTTTTGCCATCTAGCACCTTTTGATTTGTGATTTGTCATTCACCTTTGGTTGCTGTCCAGCTGTGTCTTCTTCTTTGCTGGTGGTGGTTTGCCATTTGCTCCCTTATGTTTGTTGAGTGGTTTGCTTTAGACATCTTTTTGTTTGGTCGGCTCCTTCCTCACATTTTCTCTCTTTGGTCAGTTGGTTGTCTAGGTTTTCTATCCTTTTTTCTCAATTGCCGACTCCATTGGTTGAACGGTTGCTTGTGTTTTGCTGAGTATTCAATTATGTCATTCACCCTCTTGTGTTTTGTTGTGTATTTAATTGTGTTAGCCTTTATATACTTCTCCATGAAACCCTAATAGGGCTATTTGCGGCAAATTTATTATCTTGCCCTTCCATGTGGCTTTTACGTTCTTACCCCTCCATATGGCTTTTACTTTCTTGCCCTTCCATGTGGCTTTACTTTCTTGCACACTTAAACCTAGTTGACAACAATTACAATCCATGCAAAGCTGTGGGAACAACAATCTCTCCCTTTGTAATTGTTGGCAACACTCATAACAAAAACAAGCCACTATGTAGCAGTTTCAATTCTCCCAAAATATGCACTCCCCCCTTTCTTAACAGCTCCTCCTGCACTGTTGCTTTTCTCCACCTTTGTCAACCAATTACAAATCTGAAAATTTACAAAGTAGAGATAGAGGATTCACTTGAACTTTAGGCTTGAGGAGACATTTACACAGATAGACTGAATTTGTACTTTTTAAACAGCTCTGTGGACAGAGGTTTAGTTAGAATATCTGAAATTCGATCTTTAGTGCCAACATACTCCAACTAAATTATACCTTGTTCCACTTGATCTTTGATGAAGTGATAATAGATGTCAATATGCTTGCTCCTCAAATGATGAACTAGATTCTTGCTAAGATCAATAGCATTTTGATCATCACAAAGTACACTCACTAGTAACTTTACTTTAATACCCAAGTTTGCCAATTGTCTTAGCATCCATATCACCTGTGTACATGCTATACAAGCAACCATATACTCAGCCTCAATTTTGCTTAAAGCAACATTGTTTTGCTTTCTACTTAACCATGCAACACACTTTGAACCCAAGTAGAAGCTGCAGCTTCTGGTTGATTTTCTATCATCTACACTTCCTACCCAGTCTGCATCAGTGTATGCTTGTAGTTTAATAGAATCCATGGCTAGATACCACAAACCCATTTCTAGTGTTCCTTTTAGGTACCTTAGGATTCTTTTCACAACCAACACATGAGACTCCTTAGGATCAACTTGGAATTTGCTGGCAACGCACACAACTTGCATAAGATTAGGCCTTGATGTTGTAAGGTATAGAAGGCTCCCTATCATCTTCCTATGCTCTATAGGGCTTGTACTCCTTCCCTCCTGATCTTTTGTTAACTTGTAACCCACTGTTATAGGGGTATTAACAGGTCTGTTATCCTCCATGCCAAACTTTTTCAGCATCTCTTTGGCATATTTTGTCTAAGAAATAAAGATACCTTCCTCACACTGCTTTATCTGTAATCCAAGAAAGTATGTCATTTCTCCAATCAATGACATCTCAAATTCCTCACTCATCTTCTGTACAAAATCTTGGCATAGCTCAGAGTGATTCCCTCCAAAGATGATGTCATCTACATATACTATGGTTATCAGCTGGCCTTTCTCTAAGTTGAACACATATAGGTTATTATCAACCGTTCTCTTCTGAAGTTCAACCTTCTCAAGTACGCATCCAACCTATTGTACCATGCTCTTGGAGCTTGCTTAAGACCATACAAGGCTTTCTTCGGCTTGCATACATGTATCTCATCCTCATTGATTTGTATTTCATCGGGTTATTCAATATACACTTCTTCTTTCAGGAGCCCATTCAGAAAGGTGGATTTCACATCCATATGACAAACTTTATACCTCTTGTGTGTTGCCAAAGCTAAGAACATTTTGATAGTTTCTAACCTTACTACTGATGCAAAAGTTTCATCAACATCTACCCCTTCTATCTGAGTGTAGCCTTTACAAACTAGCCTAGTCTTGTTCCTCACCAACTTGCCATCTTTATTGTGTTTATTCATCAACACTCATTTTGTTCCTATGACATTCTTATTAGTGGGTCTAGGAACCAGCTCCCATATATCATTCTTCTTAATTTGATTCAGTTCCTCATTGATAGTTTGACCCAAGCTTTGTCTTAAATAGCCTCTTTAACAGATTTAGGTTTAACTAGTAAGAGTAAAGTAGTAGCTCCCACAATTCTTCTTCTTATTATAACTCCTGCTGATGGGTCACCTATGATCTAATCTCCTTAATGAGCACTAGTCCATATTTTCTTTATCCTTCTTCCTTGCACCGTCTTAGTTGCAAGAGGATCTCTTTCTTCATTCAGACTCACTCTTCTCTGAATCTAAACTTACTTCTTGTTCCTTTTCTTTAGGTTGGTTTGATTTTTCATTTGCATTAAAGTCATCTTCTTCATTGTCCTCAGCTTCTCCATTCTGCATTGTTTTCCAGTTCTCATCTATTCTCATATCACTGGATGTGATCACTTTCCCAACTTAAGTAGGAAAATTTTGTAACCTTTTGTCTTTGTTTAGTATCCCCCAAAGATGCCTTCATCAGACCTAGCGTTGAATTTTCCCAAGTTTTACTCCTTGTTCTTCATAAAATATGGGCTGCCAAAGACTCTGAGATAATTGGCTGTTGTCTTCTTCCCACTCTATAACTCATATGGAGTCTTATCAGTATTGGGCCTTAGTAATACTTTGTTTAGTAGATGCACGGCTGTAAATGTTGCTTCTGTTCAAAATCTCGTGTGATACTTGGATTCCAATAATAGAGTTCTTGCCATTTCAACTACAGCTCTAGTTTTCCTTTGTACCACTCCGTTCTGTTAAGGTGTTCTTACTGCTACCAATTGGTGATGAATTCCATACTTCTCAAGATAATCTTCAAATGCCTTGATTTTACCTCAATACTTTGATCTTCCTTCCACTTTCATTTTTAGCCAATCTTCTGTATCTCTTGAAGCAATTCAAAACTTCTGACTTGTGTTTAAGGTGCATGATGCAGGTCATTCTCGAATAATCATTAACAAACAAGATAAAGTACCTCTCACCATTCAACCCTTTTGTCCTCATCGGTCCACACAAATCAGTATGCATAATGTCAAGCATTGCTTCAGAACTGAACTCTTTTGTTTTATACTACTTTCTGGCATGTTTTCCTTTAGAGCATGCTAAGCAAACATACTTTTCCTGAGGTCGAGAATGTCTCTGATTGCATGAGTAGTGGTCAGTTTCCTCATGTTCTTCTGTGATAAGTGTCCCAAGCTCCTATGCCAAAGTTGATTTTCTTCTTCCTTTGTAAGTAGACAATTGTTTGTCTTGTTCTCATTAATCACATACAAATTTTCAACCATTCTCTTCCTAGTTACAACAGTATTGCCTTCTTTACTCTTTACTTGGCAACCTATTTTTGTGAATATCACCTTGTGGTCATCGTTGTATAGTTGGATGACAGATGCTAGATTATATCTAAGTCCTTCAACGTGCAGAACCTCTTTTAACTTTCCTTTTCCAATATTTACTAACCCCTGACCACTAATGTTGAGTTAATCATCATTGTCAAACTTGACTCTACCTTCTCTTGACTTGTTTAACTTTGATAATTTACTCTTATCTCTTGTCATGTGTGAAGTGCATCCACTATCAAGGATCCACTACTTATCCTTGTAGTTAGCCTTTAGTGCAATTTTATCTATATTAGACACCTCCCTTTTTGCTCTATATTCCTTCTTTTGAATTAGCTGGAAGATAGCTTTCTCCTTTTTCTCAGCTTTGACTACACCGTTTGTTTTCATTATGCCATTAAGTGCCTTCTCTTGCTCAAGGAGAAGTGTCATGCATCTCTTGGCATTACAGCCATCTTGCTCGTACCTTTCACATTGTTTCATGTCTACCAATATAGCAAACTTGTTCTTTGAGGCTATTGGTTTGGGCTTCCACCAATAATCCTCGTCAGTGTGTCCTTACCTTTTACAGTATATGCAAGAACTTATGAGATGTGTTCTCCTTTGAGTTTTGTATTGTCTCCCCCTTTATACAACATCGTATCTTCTTAAGTTGGAGATATATACTGGCTTTCTCCACCAGTAATTACTCGCCTTATGACCCCAAACTCCACAATAAAAGCAATGACCTTGAAACTGCCTCTTATTAGGTATGATCACAGCTTTTCTTCTTCTATTCATCACTTGCTATGTAGGCAAAGTAGCTGGCTTCCTTGCTTGTGTGACTTTCATTTCAGTCACCTTCTTCTCCTTCTTTTGTTCAGTTGTAGCCCTCTGCTGGCTAATTTTCTTTTCTTTCTTCTTGTTTGCCACCTTAGGTTTCTTCTTCAGATCTTCTTTATTATTAGCTATCTTCTTTTGAGTTACAACCTTCTCTTTCAACTTCTGTGGCACATTATTATTTTCTTTAGCCAATGTAGCCTCAGATTGTTGCACTTTCTCTACATTCTTCTCTCCTTCTATAGAACTTGTTTCTCCTATCATTTCAAGCTTCTGCAAGTTTGTTTTGCTACTTTTGAGCGTTGTTAAAGTCTTAGCAACTCTTTCTCCATTTCTTCAATTTTTGAAGCCCTTGAGCCAAGCTCTACTGTAAGGTCTTCACATATTTTGATTTAGTCCTCAAATTTTCTCTTCAAGTCAGTATGCTCAGCCCTTATTTCATCCTTTTGACTTTTATCTTCCTCAGACTTTGCTTCAACTTGTTTTATATGGGCCTCCAACCTTCTTATGGTTTTATCCCATCTGATTATCTCCTTTAAAGCTGCTTCCAACTCAGCTTCAAGATCTGACTCTTCTTCATCAATCGCCTCTTCCTCTTCAGAGGTTAAGCTACTACCTTGTACTAATGCCATAAAGACATGCTTATCTGATGAGTCTTCATCTTTCTCCTTATTAACTTCTTTTGTTTGGCTTTCATAACTCTTGAATGAGCCTCTTTTCTTCCTCTGTGGGTCAACAATCTTCTTATTAGACTTCTTTGATTTGAATGATGATCTTCTCCATCTTGAATTCTGCTCATCATCATCATCCTCATCTTCATCATCAAGTTTCACTTTGCATTAAGAAGCAAAGTGTCTAGTTTGCCCACAACGATAACATCTCAAGGACAACATTCCTTTTCCCTTCTTAGACCCCTTTTTGAATTTCCTTGTGAAGTAAGCCAATACTTTACCTTCACTTTCTACCTCATTATCCTCACTGGATGATTCTTCCTCTTCTTTTATCTACAAGTGCTTCATAGCTTTGAAAGCTGCCTCCTTTGATACCTTCATTGTTGTAGAGTTTTCAACTAACTTTATCCTCATCTCGTATGCAATGAGATTGCACTGGAGATCATGTAGAGACATAGAATTGAGATCTCTACTCTCTTCTATGGCTGCCACCTTTAAGGCAAACCTCTCAGGCAAAATTCTCAGAATTTTCTTCACAATGGATAAGTCCTTCTTGTTCTTCCCATGACTTCTGAGATCGTTTAGCATCAATAACCCTGGTGAAGAACTCTTGGACTGTCTCATTTTTCTGCATTATGAGATATTCATATCTCTCCTTGAACACTTGAAGCTTGACCTCCTTTATTCCGCCATCACCTTCGTAGAATTTCTGTAGTCTGTCCCATATCTCCTTAGCAGATTTGCAATCCATAACTTTAGCATACTCAGCATCTGTCAATACTGAAATGATGACATTTGAGGCCTTCCCATTTATCTCAAACTACCTTAATTCCTCTAGAGTTGGATCTTTACCTTCTTTTGGAGCCACAAAATCCTTCTGTGTGGATTTCACTACGTTTATGCCCATGGTTGCAAATACCACTTGCATTCTCTCTCTCCATATATGGTAATTGGTTTGGTTGAAGATTGGAACCTTCTTAATGTAAGTAGTACTGGAACTGGTACCGGCATCCATTTCTCATTATGCTGAACAAGTTAAAACTTCTGAAACCCTTCAAACTAGTATACTAAGCTGTTAAGCTTCAAACTCTGATACCAATTCAAGTTCCCAACTTCTCCCTAGGATCTACTAGTTTGTGATACTGAGAGGGGGGTGAATCAGTATCACCACAATTCACAATTCACAATAAGTGAATAACTTCAACCTCTTCTTAAAAGCGAACTCTTTCTTAGGCTCAAATAAGGTAAATCTATTGCTACCTACTAATCACAATAGTCCCTAAAGTCACCTTTAAGACACCTTGCCTAATAGACAATTCAGATTTTCTTGTTTAAGTCTTCATTAGTTTATGGGTTGGCTAATACTTTATCTGCGTTTACAACTCAATTTAAAACATAGAACATAAAGCAAATTAAGGACACATAAGATTTACGTGATTCCGTCAATGTGACGTACATCCACAGTGGTAAGGACTCTCCCTTACCGAGACTATCCACTATACTTGAAAATTCGAATTACAATGGATGTCTTAATACAATTACTGTGTCTTAATACAATTATTGCAATTACTAAGCAAGTACAATACAAAAAGTGTCACTTACTGTGTCTACCCTTCTTTTAACTTGTCTTGCCTCTGTTGAATTGAAAGGCTACTCTACTGCTACTTAGAAGTTCACCGTAACGCTCTTTAACCTCTCTTGAAGAAATCTAAAAATACGTTGAGTTCTTTCTGATGCTTCGCCGAATTCTTTCTCTAGGTTGTCTCACACAACTCTTGCTTTCACCTTCTCACGATCTCACTCGTTTCCTATTTCACGTCTCATGACTTGCCTCACGTTTCTGGTTTGATGTTACACGTCTCACACATATTTCTAGTTTGCACCCTTTGTTGGTCACACACCTCACACATGCTTCTGGTTTAGTGTTTCACGTCTCACATACGTTTCTAGTTTGCATGCCTTGCTGGTCACACGCCTTACCCCCATTTATGGTTTGCACTTCTCCATTTCATACCTCCAGATAGCATGGTTTGCTCTCCCGATGGTCTCCTCTTTCAAGGTTTCTATTCTCTTCCCTTACAAACAGTGTGCTGTCTTCTCTCTTATGTGAGTCACATGGTTTTCTCCAGCCGTCACACCCCTTTGTCGTGTGTTCTCCCTTGCCGTCCAGCCTTGCTTTGGTCGTTCTCCTCCTTGCTTAACTATCCACCCCTTTGCCGTTGGTTATGTTTGGCCATGTAGATTGGTTTAGACATTTGCCTTGTTTGGTCGTGTAGGTTGGTTTGGACGTTCATCTTTGGCCATGTAGATTGGTTTGGATGTTCACATTTGGTTAGCCGGTTGTCTCCCTTTGGCTGTCCCTTTGTGTTTTGCTGTCCAGCTCTTGCTGCCCAGCCGTTCCTCCCTTGTTTGCTCTCTTTTGTCGGTCACCCTTTGTGTTTTGCCATCCAACACCTTCTGATTTGTGATTTGCCGTTCACCTTTAGTTGTTGTCCTGTCGTGTCTTCTCCTTTTTTTTTTCTTCTCTCTTTGGCTAGTCACCCTTTATGTTTTGCCGTCCAACACCTTCTGATTTGTGATTTGTCGTTCACCTTTGGTTGCTGTCCAGTTGTGTCTTCTCCTTTACTGGTGGTGGTTTTTCGTTTGCTCCCTTATGTTTGTCGAGTGGTTTGCTTTGGTCGTCTTTTTGTTTGGCCGGCTCCTTCCTCGCATTTTCTCTCTTTGATCGGCTGGTTGTCTAGGTTTTCTATTCATTTTGCTCAATTGTGGACTCCCTTGGTTGAACGATTGTCGTTCACCCTCTTGTGTTTTGCCATGTATTCAATTGTGTCGGCCTTTATATACTCCTCCATAAAACCCTAATAGGGTTACTTGCAGTAAATTTACTGTCTTGCTCTTCCATATGGCTTTTACATTCTTGCCCCTCCATGTAGCTTTTACCTTCTTTCCCTTCCATGTGGCTTTACTTTTTTACACACTTAAACCTAGTTGATAACAATTACAACTCATACAAGGCTGTGAAAACAACAATCTTCTTATATTCTTTATCTTTTTTGTCCCTTTCAACATATTTATTGAGGTTGTTTTTATTTTATTATGGAATTTTGGCCTTTTTGACAAAAGGTAATATTGGGGGTGATCTGAGACAATTATATAACATTACCATATGTTAAGGACTTTAGACTTGCTTTGGCCCAAGTTGTGCCTATTTTTTTTTTTAATCAACCAAAACTGATATTAATTAGTCTTTTAAATTTATTTAAAAATCTTTACAATATTTTTTAATAAATAAAAAATTATCTTAATGGTCAAAAAGCTATTTAGATACATTATATAAATGTAGCGACATCTACTTTACTTTATGACACTCTTTTTAGCTGTTTTCAACTATTTTGATGATTCTTTTCTTTTGATCTTTTAAATTTTTTCTTATTTTTTAAAAGTCCAAAATAAACATAGGAAATGATTAATTGTTTTTCATTATTTTTAACTACTTAATTAAGGAAATAAAAATCAAAATAGTTTCATTTAACATGAGGCTTTTGCTATAGTTTCTTATATATTACTTAGTTTTGCATCATTAATAAATAAGAAGAAAATTGCATGAGTGAATATATAATCGCATATTGGTGGAGTCTACATCCAGTCTATCTAATTGTATCCCATAAAGTAACCAAATTAATCATAATATAGTTTTCTTGTAATGAATCTTTGTTTATCATTCTTAAAGTGAAAGTTTCAATTTCAATTTTATTTTCTTAATATCATAATAAAGGATTTATGTTGATATTTACACTAGCATTCAATTTGGAAATAAGTGATTTTTAATAGTGTTCTAAACTTAAGATTAAATATATTATCTTCTTTGGTGCATTATAATCAAAACTCATATTTCATAAGAATTTCAATAAGGTAAAATTTGAACATTTAAACTTCAACAATAGTTTGTCTTTTGGCAAATTAAGTTAAGTCGAGTTGGTTTGTATTGCTCATATTGAAATTAGTCTTCTCAAGGGTGTATGTATGTGTGTTTTTGTTCATTCTTTACCAAGTGAGAGATAAATTGTTTGCACAAGTCATCAACACACCCACCAACAAAATGTAGACATGGATAATCAACCTAGCAATGAATGTGTTTTTTGATAGTGACTATGGTACTATACTTATTCTAGCATAATGTGATACCAATCTATACCCATTTGGATACACCTTTCCGCTTTAATTGAAAAACAGCCTTTTTCTTTGGACTTTTTTTTTTTTTGGCTCTAATGACTATTTGTGTATCTCTATCTTAATTATTAGTCCAATGATTAGTATAATTTTGTTGCAAAGAATTTTAGTTGACATCTCTTTTAAGCTTAATTGATTTAGATATAACAAAAAGGCTCTTATTAAATTAATTTAAGAATTAAGACAAAATTTATATATTGCTAAAGCTTGCTAAAGTTTAATGCATAAAATTCAGGCAAAAGCTATGAAAATGGTGCCCTTATTATTGAAAGGCCTAAGGAAAGAAACTTCTTTCTTTTTGCCACTTCTTTCTTTCTTGATCTCATTGAAATTCCTTTCTCATTGTAGATAAATTATTGCAAGGGTAATACTAACCAATTAATTATGTTAAGCCCATCTTTAATGCTAATGTTGGATTTGTTGTCAACAACATCTCACACATTTGTCCTTATTGATTTTATGTTATAAGTGTCATTGAGATGTGTTTGTTGCATTTACAAAGTGTTGGTAGCTGATTCATTTAAGGGTTAAGGAAAACAGCATTGGTGGAATGTGATGAGAATAAGGAGAGAAAGCAAGGCCAAAATCAAGATGCTGCTAGCCTCACCTTGCTACCAAAAAAAACGAGTTGATTCAGATTGGTGGCAATGTTTTGGCTATAATGCCTCTAGCATTACATTTAACAGTGGCATTGCATGTCACTTGCTAGGTATGAGTCAATGCTAATCATTGACTTTAAATTCAAGGAGTTAATGTTAACCATTAACCTTAAGGAATCAATGCTAACCATTGACCCTAAATTCAAGGAATTAATGTTAGTCATTGATTGTAGGCCAACCTTTGGGAATCAATGCTAACCATTGACCCTAAATTCAAGGAATTAATGCTAATCATTAATTGTAGGGCAACCTTTGGGAATCAATGCTGACCATTGATTGTAAGGCAATCCTAAATGTAAGGCTTATAAATAGTGATACAGCTACAAAAAAGAGATAAGGAACGAAGTAGAGGGAAGGTTGAACACGGCTGCTAAGAGAGTAAAGAAAAAAGTGGCAAAGAGAAAAAAAGAGTGCACAGTAGAAAAAAAGACCGCAACAATGATAGAAAGAAGGAAAGACAACAACAGTGACAGAAAGAAGAGGAGAAAACCTGTAAAGGAAAGAACTGGCAAAGAGTTGAGATTGATAGAGGCAAAGAAAAAGTTATAAAACATAGTAGAAAGAAAGTAGGGAGCATAACGAAAAGAAAGTTGTGAAATCGGTAGTGAAGAAGGAGAGATTAGCAAAACTTGAGTAAAGACCGGTAGTGAATAAGTAGAGAATGGTAGAAAAGCTTGAGCAAAGATTGATGGTGAGGAAGGAAAAGATCAGTTTTTTGCAACAACAACTTGTGCACATAAGATCTTTCTTACGGGAGCATTTATTATAAACTTTTTATGTACTTCTTTGAAAAAAGGTGGGAAACCCTTGGAGTGATCAAAAGATCATTATAAGTGGCTAAGGAGTAATTCTTCTATAGTGGTTAATGAGAGATCCTTTCATAACATCAACTGTATCCCTTAATAACAAGATTGGATCATGTAATTTAGGAGTAATCGTATCACACCATGGATGTAGCTCACACATTGTGGGTAAACCATGTAAAAATTATGTGTTATCTTGGGTGCTTATTGTCACAGAGTTAAGCTCAAATCGTGCTAACCCACGCAGCACTTAGTTAATCTTACGAGAGAAGATGAGCTAAGTAAGCCTTAGAGAGTTTGAGTGAATCAACGGAAGACGTGTGAAGGGTAATTGAACAAATTGGAAGAGCTTGAGAGAACGAGAGAGGGAGCACAAGAGAGCTTTGAAAGTGAACTTGTATATAAAAAGTATTCGTGCTGTACAAATGAGAAGAGTGACTTATTTATACAACTCAAAAGAAAGTTTTAAAATGGAATATTCTTGTTATATACAAGGAGTATTCTAGATATGGTACCTTCTAGAATTCTCTAAGCAATTACGGTACATTTCGCATGCTTATGGGACCTCCTGTAGATATCAAATGTGCTGGACAATATTGGTAGCTCGTAGAGGTTTAGTCTTGGCCCAAATTTGCACCTTAAAGATACATGAATAGGTCGGATCAATGTATCCATGTGACATCCTCCCCCACTTAATTCTGTGATGTCCTAGTTGCATTTTCAGCTTTAAATTACCGAATGTGATTGGCAAACTGCCAAAGGTAGTCCTCCTTTTCCCAACTAGCCTCTTAGTTTAGCAAAACTTTCCATTTCACTAGGTACTCAGTGTAATTGGGAACTCCCCTTCTCTGGATCACTCGATCAACAAGGATGTGTTCTACCTCCTTATTGAATTCGGTGACCACAGCTATTGGTGCGCGCTTTGACTTGTTTCGACTTGGATCCTCTTCGTCTTCATAGAAAGGCTTTAGAAGACTTACATGGAAAACATTATGGATCTTCAGCTTTGGAGGGAGTTGGACTTGATAAGTGACCTTTCCCACACACTTGATGATGGGATATGGCCCTTCGTACTTCCATAACAAGCTCTTGGGTACTTTGCATAGAGACTTGAATTGGTTGGGCAGCAGCTTCACCATTACCATGTCTCCCACCGTGTAGTCCTTTAGGCGTTGCTTAGAGTCAGCCCATCTTTTCATCTTCTTGGTCACTTTGTCAAGGCAAGCCCTTGTTATGTTTGCTTTCTCATGCCATTCCTCTACGAACTTAAAGGCAAATAGGTTGTTGCTAGTGTAGGGAGAGGCAATAGCACTTGGTGTTAGTGGTTGTTCTCCCATGACAATCTCAAACAAGCTTTTGTTTGTGGCCTCACTCCTTTGAATGTTGCATGAGAATTGAGCAGCATCGAGTGGCTTTACCCAATCTCATTGGTGGGCACTGACATAGTGCCTCAAGTATTGTTCAAGCAAGGCATTGACTCGTTTGGTTTACCCATCACTTCAAGGATGAAAGCTTGTTGAGAAGTTCAGGTCAATTCCCAACAACTTGAATAGCTTTCACCAGAATTTACTCGTAAAGCGAGGATCTTTGTCACTGATTATGCTCTTTGGCACACCCCATAGCTTTACTACATTCTTGAAGAATAGGCAAGCAGTTTCGTCCATCTTGCAATCAATGGGAGCTGGAATGAAGGTGTCATACTTGTTGAACTAATCGACTACTACCATGATGCTTCCACACCCATCTGACTTTGGTAGAGCCACGATAAAATCCATTGAGACACTTTCCTAAGGCTTCTCGGGAGTGGGTAGTGGCTCAAGTAGGCCAGCTGGTGGTTGTTGTTCTACCTTGTCTTGTTGGCAAACCAAGTAAGTTTGCATATAGGCCTCAATGTCCGTATGTATATGTGACCAAAAATAATGTTGTTGGACAAGAGCAAGGGTTCGTGCCATACCTAGGTGACTAGCCCATAGGGAATCATGGCATTCCTTGAGGATTTTCTTCCACAAGTTTCCCCATTTTAACACGAAGACACGATTCCCAACGTTCTTTAGGACTCCATCGTTCACCCAAAATTGATGACTCTTCCCCTTACTAGCCAATCTCAACAGATTGTTGGCTAGTTTGTCTTGTCCAGCACCTTCCTTGATCTGTTCAAAGAGGTTGCTTGTAAGAGTACTAGTAGCAAAAGCAACTAGTTTTGTCTTTCTACTCAGCACATCAGCAACAACATTGGCTTGACTCGACTTATATTGCAATGTGTAGTCAAATTTAGCTAGGAAGTCTTGCCAATAAGCTTGCTTAGGGCTGAGTTTCTTCTGGGTTTGGAAGTAGCTCATAGCAACATTATCGGTCATGACCACGAACTTACTTTTAAGGAGATAGTGTCTCTAAGTGAGCAAGCAATGGATGACGGTAGTCATCTCTTTGTCTTAGATGGTATACCATCTCTCCATGTCATTTAGCTTGCGACTTTCGTAGGTAATGGTATACCTATCTTACATCAAGACTCCTCCAATGGCAAAATCGCATACATCAGTGTGGACTTCGAAAGGCTTTTTGTAGTCTGGATGTACCACAATCGGTTCCTCAAATATTTCTTACTTCAATCTCTCAAAGGAAGCTTGGCATTCCTTCATCCAATGCCAAGTGTGGTTCTTCTTCAATAGGTCTATTAAGGGTGTAGTTATGACAGAGTATCCCTTGATAAACTGATGATAGTAGTTGACAAGTCCCATGAAGGATCATAATTCTGGGACCTTGGTTGGAGGCTCCCATTGTTGGAAGGCTGGCACCTTTGTTGGATCCATCAAAAGCCTACCATTCTTGATTCGATGGCCAAGGAAGTCCACCTCTTGCTTGGCGAACGAGCACTTCTCCTTCTTGATGAACAACTCGTTTTCCCGTAGAGTTAGAAGACTTGTTTGAGGTGCTCAACGTGCTCCTCAAGTGTGTTGTTGTACACCACAATGTTATCCAAATAGACTACCATAAATTTGTCAAGAAAAGAATGTAGTACCTTATTCATGAGTGTGCAGAAAGTAGCTGGTGCATTAATGAGGCCAAAAGGCATGATTAAGAACTTGAATGTTCCGTAATGTGTCACATAGGTTGTTTTTGGCTCATCACCTTGTACTATACAGACCTGGTAGTAACCCAATCCAAATCCAACTTGGTGAAGTACCTTGCCTTCCCGAGTTGGTCAAAAAAATCAACTATCAAGGGGATCAAATACTTGCTCTTGATAGTGACCTTATTTAAGGCTCGATAGTCGATACATATGCATAGTGATCCGTCCTTCTAGAAGAGGACTAGGGTACCAAATGGAGCTTTCAACGGTCCAAATACTTGCTCTTGATAGTAAGAATAAGTGGTTAGGATTGCCATTTAACACTTACTAGGTTAGCCAACTAAATAGTGTCATCAAATAATAAATGCTATTAGCATAGTGATATCATCAATAGTAACCTTCACATGAATTAGTTAGCTAGTAGGTGTATAAGTTAGACCTTGAAATGACAACATAAATATTTGAAAGAATCTATTAAAAGATAAAACAATACTATTGAAATGACCATTTATATTTCTTTATTTGCTCACTTGCATGATTATTAATCCATTTCATGTTTTAATTAAATCAAAGTTACACAAGCAATAAGAACTATTTCCCAATTGATAAATCTAAATGGGTTAAGCCTTTGGGCCCCTTAACTTGTTGAGTGCTTATGTAATAGTCCTTTTCTTATAGAAAAATTTCAAAGGTATGGTGAATTATTGATATGTAACCTTATATATGATGTTGTTACAACTATTCATTACACATATATTTTTTTTCATACATGACATATAGTTAATTATGGGACTACAAATATTTATCTAATAGTTATGATTTTGTAATGCATTAAATTAACTAGGTTCATGCAAATATTTTCCCTTAAAATTTTCTTCATCTTAATTTTGCTTGGACAGAGTTACATGGTAAACTTCTTTGGACATTAAATAACAGTCTACTATAATTGGTATCTATATCAAACTTCTAAAAATTTTATTATAATTAGTCCTTTAAGTTTAAGCATTACTTGTTGGTTTATGCAAAGCCATGATGAATCATATAGCCTACACATCATGTGTAATCTTTTAATTCTTATAATCTTTAATCCTATGTGTAAATGCCAATGAATGTATATAAATCTAACCTTCTTTTTTTTTTAACTTGATGAATTTAATCATCTTAAAAATGTGCTTTTTGGATGCTTTCAATAGCCTCTTCAAGTCAAGTCATTAATGATAAAGACATGAAATGATTCTAATCTAAATTCCATATCATTTACAAGCAATGGAAATATATAGGATAAATTGAGAATGAAGCTTGATAAAAAAAAGATACCTTTTATGATGAAAGAGGTTTCAAAAAGAAAATGCTTATTAAATTGTAGTTTTTTTTTCTTTTTTGTTGTTTATTTTCGATTTAATGGTTGACCAAAACAATAGTAACTATTAATAAGTAATAAATTCAATGAAGTTAAATTGAAGAATTTTATGGGAGTCTTATGTAACTCTTGTATTTGAATCAAGGATTCAAAACATTATATTCTAAACATACATTTAAATGAATTTAGAAAAACCATGCTATCATAAGGCAACTCTTTCATTCAAATTTTTATTTTTATGATAACACTAAGTTGCATTTAATTTTAGCCAAATTCTCACTTATGACACACTAACAACATTTACAAGAATCATATTCCAATTTATATTCCAAATTCTCTCTTATTTCTATGGTATATAGAAAACCTATTTAACTTGTTTACCTCATAGGCTCTCTACTTGCTAGCTAGTTACAATCAGTCTTAGTTTAGCATTGACCCAAGCCTATAACTTATGTGTTAATGTCAATATTGTAGTTACTCCTTAAAGTACACATTAGCTTTTATTAACTTTGGTTAAAGACATGTATTACCCCACAAAGAGTATTATGAAATCTAGTTATTTGGTAAAAAAAAGTATTGATATGTTTGGGTTGTCACCTAATAGCCCACAAGCATGTTGACATCATACTAATGCATGTTGCCACATCATTAGCATACCTAAACACCTAACCAATAACCCAAATGCCTTTCTTAATAACTTCCATGCCTTGGCTTTTTGAACCATGTTACAATACATATGTCCTTTCACCCATTTTGCTTGATTGAGTGTTGATACTCAATTTCTTATGTAAGAATTAGTACAATGTGTTACTAATTTACTTGCATTCTTAAGCTAATTGGGCTTTGAGGGACTGATACTAATCCACTATATTTGAACATTTAACTTAATGGTACAAAAATTGTCCATAAAAATAAAGGACAAAAATAAGGGACTTTTGAGTTTAAGTCTTGTTTAAAACGAATTAACAAAAATCTTTTTTGAATATAAGGTTAATGCATTGATGATTCATAAATATTGTTATTTCATGAATAAGTGTAATGAATTTAAATTAAAAATTATATGATGCCCAATAGAGCAATAGGATTCATTTTTCAATTATAAATTACCTCAATTATAACACCATATTTAGTTTATCTCTTAATTAAAATCCAATGACACCTTATTATTGCCATGCATGCATTAACATTATACCTAGTAGAAAGGTGTTTCATCATATATAATGTTAAACACTCTAAATTAATGTAATTTGTACATTGTGTCAACTTTCATGAAATTATTTTTTTTATTACTTTAATATTTCATGATATCCAATTAACACAATTTACTTAGAATATAAAGCAAATTTCTATTTGTATTTTAAATATTTGCTCTATATATACATTTGATAAGAATTCAATTGTTTAAAACTATGAGTTTCTTGATTTTATTTTAAAAAATCTTTTGAAATTTCACTATGTCATACATTAACCATATATTATGAAGTTTTTTTTTGAAAGATAAAAAAATATTGATATTAACTAAATATTCCTATATAACAATATGTAAAGGCCTTAAACAAAAAGGTGTTGGCTTCATACACATTAGGAGACTTTAAGCAAAACAAATAGCCTAAATGGCACTATAGAACAAAAAAAGGGCTTTTAATGACTTAAAAGGCTCAATTAAAAAAAAAAAAGGATCCTCCCCCATAAGGCAAAATCTAGTATGCCCAACCACTTCTCCTAATGACCTATAACTTAACAAAGCTATTACACCCATGTAAGAAAATTAGTACGCTTACATGATCCTTACTTTGCCATTGCATTTGTAAAAGGAAACCTAGTTGTTGGTAATATTATTGTTGTTATAGAACATTAATGCAAGATTTTATAGTCTTTCAACTATGCTATCATGTTATTGTTGTGATCGAGTTACTTTCAATGATTAATAGAGTATGACCTGCATCTTTCCATTAAGTCCATAACCTCACAACCTTCTAAATCACTAGTAATTCTGCCTCACTAATACTTGATGATATGACTACTTTAAAAAAGAGACAAATCATATGACTTGTATCCCCTGTATTACATCTTTTATACTAGCCACCCCCAAATAATTGCATCAGTATCAAATTTGAATGTGCCATTTAATGTACACCCCTCTCTACACTTAAGTCATTTATAAGTACCTCACCAACCACTCCCATAGCCATATTTATGATTTATCATATTATGCCTTAAGGACGTTTACTCAAAATGATTCATCTTTATTCCCCATTCTTGTGCTTCATCTTTATCAATAGCCTTACATTACTATCCTACAATCTTTTAATGTCAAGCCCACCTTGACTCTTCCTCTTGTAGATAAAGCCTACTTAGGCATTTTAAACATTGATATAAAGTAAATTAAGAAAGATTAAAGATATGATTTCAAGAACATTAACTGACCTACCTTAAATAGAAACCAAACTTTCTATTTGACCAACTTATCCTTCGTTTTATGGATTAACCTAATGTAGTAACCAAAGATATTTCATAGAAAGTGAACTCACTTTACATTTCTAATACTTAGCCACTGTTGAATCTTTACCTTACAACTTAATTCATCATACATAACTATCTTAGTTAAATTGATTTGGAACCTTGCATAGCACTAGAACCATCTAACAATCCACTTACAATTCCTAATGAACTTATTTTTAGCTATACTAAAAACATTAGTATCATTTACAACTATAAATGTGTTAGCTTGATGTTGTCACTAATAGGGATTCCTTTAAGGCCTAAGGTTGTTCCTTTCCTAAATAAGGAATTTAAACCTTTCGTAGCAAGAAGAAACAAGAATAGAAAAAGTAGGTCACCTGGACACAGACCTTTCATCATTTTAAACTATTGAGTAGGGTTATTATTAACCAAGATAGAGATTTATGGTATTGAAATACACTTTTGGATCCACTATCTTCATTTTGCAACAAAACCTATGTGCCTAAGAGTGTTTGAGAAAAAATCCCATTTAATTAACTTTTATTCCTTTTTGAAAACAAATTGGATCATGACCCCACTTGCCTTATACCTTTTTATCTTTTTAATTGCCTCATTACTAATAAAGACACTATCTAAAATATTACATCCCCCTCCTAAGAAATATAAACTATGATTCCCCTACCATCTTTTTAATCACTAGTTGGAGTTATAAAGAGACTACTTTAGCCAATAACTTATAAATGGACTTAACTAAAGAGATCAGACAATACTAACTAAGAGACTTAACATTTTCCTTTTTTAGTAAAAGTACCATGAAGGTTAAGATGATAAACTGATACAACTACCCATGTATATAAAAATCCTACATAAATCGATCACAAAGTATATGATCACCTCCTAATGCTATTTTATAAAGTCTAGGTTGAATCCATTTAGGCTTAATTTCTTCTTATCGTAATAGTCCTTAATTGTATCTCATACCTCCTTTCTCATAAATAGGCTTTCCAGTAACATGATATTATCATCTCCTAGCTACTAAAAAAAGCTACCATTCATTTTCAAACATTGATGGCAATAACTTGCCTAAATGTTCACTAAATTAGGACATGATCACTTGTTTAATCTTTGTATGATTTATAAAAATACTCCTCTTAGAATCAATGTAATCAAACATGTTCTTCTTACACATATTAAAAGTCATGATGTGAAAAAATTTTGATTTCCTACACCTTTCACTAACCACTAAAGCTATGATTTTTGGAACCATTCTTACTTATTTTTCTTAAGGCACATCCAATAGTTTGCCTTAAATCTATTTAATCCTCATTAAATTATGAATCCAATTCCTACATCAAAGATAATTGTCTCACCTATAACTTTGCCTACTTTAAACCTTCTATTATTCCTTCCTTTCTTGCATACTTTAGGCTTTCAAAAAGTCTTTTTACTAATTGCATTCTATCACACAATAGATAAAATGGCTCTTACTTAGTTAATGTGATCAAACCTCTTGCATACATGTTCTTATTTTTTTTATTATCTTCCTAATGATTAAATTATTTAAAAGGCTTCAAGGCCTACTAACTAAAATTAGTCTCAAGGTAAACTCCAAAGTGATCATTGAACTAAGTCAAAACCCTTTATTGCTTGAAGTGCAATATGTCAATTAACTAACTAACCTTCATAAAAAATCTATGTACCTAGCTTATCAATGGATTCTCTCTATAATTACACCAAATATATTGCTTTCCCTATATAAGCAAATCAATAAATCTTATATCATTTGCAAACTTATTATATTGTTGAATAACCCAACAATTATTAGTGACCCTTACCTATTGATCCTTTACCATTATCATATTAAAGTCTCCTCTACACATAACTATCCTTTAAGGTAATTTCTTAAACCTCCTAATTCCTCTTAAATTTCTTGTTATTTAGTGTAACTATACAAAGTATAAACATTAATTAATGCAATTGTTTTTCCCATAGGCACTAACTCCCCTAACAATACCATAAACCTATGAACCAATAATTTAAACAACACTTAAAACATCAAATTAGTCTAAAATACCACTAAACCCCCTATTATTTCCTCTAATTCAAA
Organism: Ceriops zippeliana; assembly: GCA_037897445.1. Classification (NCBI taxonomy): domain Eukaryota; kingdom Viridiplantae; phylum Streptophyta; class Magnoliopsida; order Malpighiales; family Rhizophoraceae; genus Ceriops; species Ceriops zippeliana. The sequence goes on along the minus strand of JBAPLH010000205.1, from coordinate 147,172 downwards.
AGCCTCAACCTAAACACCTAAACCTTTTAATACATGTCATAGTACCTAACTTCTACAACTTAAACAATTTAATTAACTCTCCCACTTATGGATTGCCTTGCACTTAATAGACTTACCTAATCCTTTAATATTTATGAAATTTAAAATCATAATAAATAATAAATAATAAAGACAACCTATACACCCCTACCTCCTTATTTCCATGTGCTATAAGAACTATTAATTGACCTAACTTGATTAACTTTTATGATTCCTAACACAGGACATCATTGTGGAATTAGATAAGCTCGTTAGATAATTACCCTCCTCAAATACCAACTCCTATTCCAATGATGTAATCCACCAAGTTTTTTTTTTGGTTCAGTGTTTTATCACTCTAATCCTTTTACCTCTATTACCTAGCCTCTTTCTTCTTGCTTACATACCTCACTTCTTAACTAATGATGCTATCACTAGATCACCTTCCCACCACCCTTAAAAATCCTCTTGATTTGGATTGTGGTTATTGTTAGTAAGAAAGAGATGTGCTACCTTACCGTTCCCACTAATGAAATTTAGAAAATGTCTCATATCCCTTATGCATTCTTGTCTTAGCAATAGCTTATTGCCACTCATACTACCATCAGCTGTCATTGCTCCCCTATTGGCACCACTTTGCTCTCTCTACAATTTTGACAAAATTGCCTTTGTCACCTTCAAAGTGTCTCACCTAATTATTGCCCAGTTGCTCCTTGAGCAACTAAGTTCTTAATGTTCTTAATGTTAGGTAGCCCTAAGTTCTTAATGTTGTTTCCCTGAGCTTGAATTCTAAAACATATATTGGACTACCAATACCTTTAAACACAAGCTTTTAGAATAACCCATTACTTTTGTTTGGTTAGGCCTACATGATAGGGAGGAATTAGCCTATTCCATGTAAAAAGGGTTTTTCATTAATGAGCTTACTTGGTATTCCCAACTAGATCCAACATTGATGGGCTTATCGAAGTTTTAACCCTAGACTCTTAATGCTCCAACCTAACTTCACCACCTAAGCTTTACTTATAACTCGACCTAATTGGGTCTTTCCTGTACCTTATTTTCCCTTATTTAATAATATGCCCCATTATGACATTCACATTAGTAGCCCTAGCAAGACCAAAAGTTAATGCCATTTCAACAACAATGTACTAATGATGGGATTTTTTTGGCACTATGAGTAGCACTAACGACATTCTTAGAAGCCATTACCTTTATCCCTTCCATTACTTGTCTAAAAGTTGTGACTAGCTCATAATTGAATTCCAAAATGAATGGCCTCCCATCGATCTCAATAGCCACTACTAGTGAGAGAACCACTCCTAAACATAATAAAGTGACACCAATCAAACCTCCCTTTTTGTTTTGACAATAGGTCCATCCCTAAAAACATGTTTTACATCTCTTTTAGCCAAGTTGCAAAGTCACTAGACTGCACATGTAGTGATAGTCCTTCCAATAAAACTTATAACCATTGATTTGTATTTACTTAATAGATTGCCTAAAGCATTAAGCTCTTAAAACATTCCTATAGCTCCCCTACCCAACCATCAAGCTTCTATTATATCTCCTTGGAATTAAATGTTAACAAGCATTTTGAACCACTTATTATTATTCCATAAATGGGTAATTGAAAGATTGACTCCAGCCATACTATTAAACTTTCAATTGTCATGGGATCCTGAACAAGCCTCACTATGCTCTTGTATAGCCACTTCTTGTCCATGTTAGTCAAATGATATGATAGAGCAATTAGCAATTGGCTTATAAATAACCTAATCATATGTTTTAGTCTAATATGATAAGGTAGGCCTTACCCAATTTCACCCACCACCATATCCCTATACGACCCTCCCTTCCCCTATTAGGAAACCCTCACCTTCCACCTTAATTGATAAGGCCTCCTTAACATCATTTAAGTAGAGGACTGCATAGACTTGAGTGCTAACAAGCAGGCAATGTAGACCCCTAATTGGTGGCCATAAAGCTTTTTACCATTTAATCACTTAATGGCACGAACATGTTCTGTTGGTTATTAAATTCAATGAAATTAAAGCAATTTCCCCACATAGACATCTTCCTCGATATTATGACATTGGTCACCTCCCTCATTGTTGTAACATCTATCGTCAACCCTAATGATCCACTCTTATTGGCAAATTGTTAATGTACAGAGGGGTCGTCATTGTGTTCATTGTTCATGACCATTAACTTGATCTAGTTGGTCTAGTATTGTACATATATTATTAACTTTAAAAATGCAAGATAATGCCTTAAAAATATCATATCACTTAATTAGAATGAAGGAAAATATTTTAATTATTAGTGAAGTTATGGTTTAAACATTTGATCTTAATATTTATCATATTAATAAACAAAAAATAGAGATTAAAATTTTTATTTATAAAAATAGATTGATTACTTGTTAAATACAATCACAATTTATTTTTTCTCTGTTCATACTATTCACACAAATAAGAAAAAACATAAATCACAAAACTAAAAATTTTTTTAAGAATAGAGAAAAGAGAGAAATCATTGACCTTAATATATATAAATTATACAATGGCCATATAATAAGGCATTTATAAGGATTTTGTGTTTAGAACTCTAATAAGAATATTTATGCCAATTTATAGTATATTACACTTAGACTATATATTTTAAATATTATATACTTGATCTAATAAGTTTTTCAAACTTATTATTAAGTTTGACTTGATCTCCACTTTATATATCCTCAAATATTCTTATTACATGACTGATTGGGATTCTAACATATTAGTAATGAATATGAATTATAATTTCAAAATATTACATAAATTAAACTCTTTCAATTTATTATTATTTTTCTAATTAATTAATTCATAAGTATTCATAGATTAAGATTGATATTTAGTCACATATTATGTCCACTTAAATATTAGGAATACCAAAGTGATTTAATTAATTCCTTAAATGAATTGTCTCTCAATATTTAATCCTTTTGTTACTAACATTCTAATTAGACATAAAGTATGAAATTAATATCTACTCTATATTATCTAATTATATTAATTTTCAAGTAATTGTATGATTATTGATTCTATGAATGATATTATAACTCCTTGTGAATCATTGTTAACATACTCCTATGATTATTTTAGAGCAACAAATCCTTTATTAATCACTTAATTATTTGTATATAATTCATGATTTACCAATGTTAACCCTTACAAGTGATCTTCAATTAGGATAGCAAAAAAATGAGATCAAAAGAAATCATTTTTATATGAGATATGTTAATGATATCCAATTTAAAAATCACTTAGACAATTGTCACATAAAACATTTTTCAAATACACAAGTAATATTTCATTTTGGAATTCTCATAATGAGTCCTTTTAGTGAATTTATTTAATTTACAAGTACTCATATATTTATTTAAGTATCTAAGTACTTTAATTTATGAAATTGACTACTTTCTTTATAAGAAAAAAACTATAACATGTGTTGGCTCATAATTTCATTAATGTCTTATCTTGATAATATATTGATTAAGAATATTTATGAATAATACTTTAATTTAGTAGGTATATCATAATTATCATCTCATTATAATTATTTTTATAAAGTGTATTTATTTTATAAACTTATCATTAAAGTTTATTGGTAGCCATATCGTTATATAAATGATAATAAATATAAATAATACTTCTAATTAATTAATTAATTGTACGAAATATCAAATATATTTTAAAATAATAACCAATATATAACTACTATGACATACATGAACAATTCCTAGTGATTCATAATCAACTAATTACTGATACACACTTGCAACTAACTGATCATTAAGTTGGTGAGATTGGGCCTTTATTTTAAGACCTAGATATAAGTTTAGAAGATAAAGCCTTCCACATATCTTAAAACTCTGCAAAACGTAGTCATTATCATCCACGTAGCCTCCTCATACTCGGAGTGTAGTGAGCATAAATTTTCTTCCAACTTTTTCTTTTTGATTAATTAAATTATTAGACAATGAAGAATCTACGCGATAATGGGTGCATCTATACAAAAAATCTAAAGTATGTAGAAACCTATTTGAAAGCCAGAAGAAGAAGGTTACAATGTCACTAATTGAACATTAATTATATGATCTTTACAACTAGGTTTCACTGTAATTTTTAAGTATTAAAAAAAGCTCGTTTGGACGTTTTTTTCACTGTAATGGGAACGAGTTTCGGTACTCTTCAAAAGAGGTAGGAAAATTTTGGGGGGCATAGGTCCCGAAGGCAAACCCCATTACCGAAAACAAAAACCTTTCTCTCTTTTTATGGCCTCCCTACTGCCAAGAGCATCGGACCACGCAATGGAATCAATACCCCCATGCGACAATATAGTGTCACTGCAAACCCCAAGAAGGACCTTTTTGTTTAACTATTACTCGTGGTTCTACAATTCTACGACCAATTGGGCTTTATTATTATTATTATTATTATGTCCTTTTAAAGGCTGTGTGGCATACTAATAGCTTTCGAACAGCCAAAATAGTAGTCATGTGTTTTTAATATAATTGGTTGGAATATTTTTATTGATTTTTTTTATTCTATGTTTAAGTTTTAATGATTATGTTCTCTCTCTCTCTGTTTTTTTTTTTTGGATTTAGTCTCCCTTCTAACCAACCAAAAAAAAAACTAAAGTAGAGCAGTTACCACATTTCATATGCTAAAAACTTCTTTTAATTTACATGCAAACGTTTTGGATTTTGGAGGATTATGTATAGATCCTTACTAATTGAAGGTGAAACTACAATTTAATATAAGCTCATGGAGCTTAATTAGGTGAGTAGCATGTGGTCTAATGAATAAAAATATAAGCATTTTCTGCATGCATAGTTGGAAAAGATAAAGAACTAAAAGATTTGCATTCAAAAGTTCATTATCCACATGACTATGAACTCTTTTTCTAAGTAACTTTACAATTAAGCATCTCAATTGAAGATGACCCTTTATACTTCCGAGAAATAAGCCCGATATTAACCTTTTTATTTTTGAGAAGTCAAGATCAATTTCATCAAAATGTTTAGAAGTGAATGAAATTAGTACTTTTGACAAGTCAGTATCCAATTCAATGAAATTCTAAAAGATAAGAGAATTTGGGATAGAAGGAATTATATTTGTCCTTTTCATGTTTCCATAAGTTCCACTTTTCTTAGAAAATTAAGTTTACATTACTCCCCGTTCACATCCGCAAGTGATTTTGGGGGTTTCCAAGGCTCCCTTTTATTTTTCTTGTTGACATTTGCTCAATTATCTTCTTAGTATCTTGCCTTGCACGTATCTCTTTTCTTTTATATTATTACTACTTGTTATACACGAAACCGACGTGAATTTATATTCAGGGAATAAAATACAGAGCAGTATATATGCAATATGTGGTTATGATTTTCTAGGTTCTAATGAAATTACATTGGTTATATATTCAATGACGAGCATCACATTCAGTCCATAGAACAACTTTTTGAACCAATCACATAGTTTAATGCTTGACTTTTGAATTGAACTATACTCAGTCTGCCCCTCTGGTCAATTAATGTCAAAAAGAATTAAATGTGGCTGCTCTATGTGTGGGTGTGGATTTTATATATGCATCTATTATGGTACATGACAATTATATACTATTGAATAAATATCTTTTATATGTGTGTGTGTGTGTGTGTGTGTTACTTTGAGGTGGAAAGGTCCAAGCAGCAGGTCTTCGAGTTTTCTTTTCAACATAATATATATTGTTGAAATTGGTTCTTGCAACTATAAATGAAAACTTGAGATTCGCCATATAATGATTGGCTGATAAAGATATTTTCCAGGTTCAGGCTGTTTCACCGTCCTAATGTATCTCATAATCTCTAGTGAAAAGACATAAAATATAGATAGAAATTAAGTAGTCAGTTTTTCAGCATCCTGCACGAGCACACCAAACTAACAACTAAGTAAAAAGAGTCTCCCAGATAATATGATTTGCTAGTAGTTTGGAGGGCAAAAAATTAATAATTACACTTCAGACAAGTAAACTTTCTTGACCCAGCATTGTTTACTTGAAAGTAGATAATTCTTTTAGACCAGTTAATTAATACGGGGTTAATTATCTTGGCTCTGAAAGAAGGTTTTGCAATATACTTTTATATATAGAAGCAGATATTTGGAAGACCATACGCCTAAATATTATCATAGCGAAAAATTTGACTTCTTACAACGTAGAAATCAATTACACTTAAGCTAACCTTTACCTCATAGTTTCGCAAAGTACAAACTGACAATGATTTTTTTTAATGGCCTAGTTAGTGTCCTTTCGACTCACAGTGCAGCGCATTACTTTAAGTGGGTGGATGAGAAACCAAAGCCAATCGGAACCTTGGATTTGAGCATGAATTAGACAAAAAAAAATTAATTATTACTTTGGTGGCAGACGACACGGTATGGGTTGGTTGATGATAATCATGTTAGCATCGAGATTATCAAGTTGCTATTTTTAATTAACTATCGAAGACCACAAACCAGATCTTGTTTTTAGACACTAATAGTTGGAAGAATCATAATGAGCCCAGTAGGCCAATAATTTAGGCATTCAATTGTGGCCAAAACAACTCGGAATTTTATCTCATGTGAAGGGTAAGATTTCAATCTTGACCTTTTGGTTTCAAGTGTTTACTATAACCTTGGTAGACTGTAGCAATTAATTTGGTTATTTGTTCTTGAAAATTTGGATATTCCTTATATGACGATTTTTCATAAATCTATAAATTATGAATATTCAAAGGTATTATAATTATAGAATTTTGATTATAACCAGAGTAAAATTCTATAAATAGATTAATATAAATTTAATTATAATCAAATAAAAATTTTATTATTTTATAGAGATTTATCTTGGTTGTATTAAATTTTTATAATTATATAATTATTTAAATTCTTGATTTAATTTAATTAATTATATAAACAAATTTAACTTAAACTAGATTTTATACTTTTAATTAGATATTCAAACCTCGGGTAATGTGCAGACTCAATAATATGTTTAAAATTCACTCAAAGCAAATATTTTTATAAAAGATAATTTATAAAGACTAAAAAATAATTCTAAATTCTTTTTTTCATTTTTTTTAGAGTGAAAAAATATTTTCAAATTTCTATATTTTTCTTAAAAGGAAAAATACTTATAATTCAAGTATTTTTTTAAAGAAAAAAAATCACAATTTAAGTCTAATTTTATCTTTTATTCATTTAAATAAAACGAAAAATACAATTTTTGATAAATATATCGTGTGGGACTAATATATAAAAGCCCCAACAACATGGAAAATCGGATTTTCCAGAGACAGATTGTTTGGTTAAAGCATCTACAAGAAAGGTTGCTGCCCCAATAACGTACTTATCGATTTGCAAATGTCTTTCCGTTCCTTTAGCTTTAACATGGCAAGAAAGCAAAAGGAAGAAGGAAAGAAAAAGTGAAAAAGAAATGCAAATTCTAATTTTGACATCCACGCACACTCGCCAAAATTAATCGAGTTCAAAGGACATCCATTTTTTTTTTTCCCTGAGGGAACTGAGCATAATTCCGCTATGAGATTAAAGATTGGAACTCTCAAGGACGTCCGTCGGAAAGGTTTTAGATTTATATAATTTGTTGAATAAATATGTAGACAATATACACGTCCATGGGTACATGCATACACACACACATCCCAAATAATCTCCAGTGGTATAGAAATACAAGAATCCGCCATGTCAACATACGAACCAAAAAAAAAAAAAAGTAATTAGGTGTTGTATAGATTAGTTGCATATAATGATTGATTTTGTGTTGGCAAAAGAAGAACAAAATTAACCCCAACTAACTGCAAGTCCGTACTACTTTTATTTTCCTTTTTTTTTTTTTTTTTTGGTTATTGAATGCTATTTTCTTACTGTCATTCACATCATCCAATATTAACTCTCTATACTGCACTCCCGCACAATCAGTCGGTACTACTTGGAGTATTGAATACGAGAATTAACGTAGGTGCGTACGAGAAGCCCTTGCAGTGTCAACATGAAGTGCTTGGAAGATCACGAGGTATAATCTTTTGCAAGCTGCTAAGAGTCCGCAGGGAAAGGTAATTGTTGGTTAGTGTTTACTGGTCTTAGTTGATAATTGTGTTGTGTTTTGGTGTGTAAGGAACAATAGCCTGAGCCTGTAGCAAGCTTATCAGTGACTAATTAGAATGACACCCGGAAGGAGTACAAGTTGAATATCAAAAGGATGCTCTCTACTTTTCATTGCTGTAAATCTTCATTATATAATAAGAGTTTTCAAAATATAAAATTTAAAATTGGTAGACATATAAAGTTCTTAACATTCATAACTTAAAAATTTAAATTACAAATAATTACATATAGTACTCATGTCACTTTCATTTAAGTTTTAAAATCAAATTTCTAAAACTTGACAGATGAGAGCTTACTGCTGATGTAGGATAGCTTATTGTTTCATTTTGATTCTGGGAGTACCACTAGATTTATAGTTATCAATGTACCTATGTAAGTAATCAATAATATATACAATATTAAAAGTATAATCTATATTTGTTTATTCGCATGTGTCTTAATATCTTGTTATTTCACTTGCACTATATATGCAGTTGTGTATCAAATAGGGTTTGTATCGCATCCAATTAAATTTTGAGTTTGGTGTTGGTAGTCATAAGCTCAGGTAAAACAAGGGGACTTTTTATAGATTGATGTTTGGCGTTAAAATTAATCAAATCTCTTATGACATGAATCTCTCTAGCAGCTTGCTAGCAATGCTGTATAATAATGAGTACTTAGATAACAAAAAAATATCATACCTAAAATGAATATCTAGAAGATGATAATTCTTTGGAGAATCTCACGTTACTCTAAGAAAGACTGAATGAGAAATAAGATATTCTTAGCCAACAAGGGTGTAAGCGTTAAAAACAAAAGAGTATTTGAGTAGACTTTGTATGGTAAATAATTAAAGTCTTTAAAGTAATATTCTTCCTCTCTCAAATTATCAAATTATTATTAAAGTTACAAAAACATCAAGATAATGAATGAGTAGATGGTCATTTCACAAATTACTGCTGAGATTATAACAAATCACTCCACGATTGACAAAGTCTTTGGTTTATAAGTAGCAACTCCACACAACCCTTTTATGAGAATTTTCTTCAGTTAAATGACTTGAAAGTTACTTTAAGAACGAATGATCATAGAAGTCAAATGAACATCCTATTTATACACTCTGAAGAGTGTCATATTTAAAGCCACAGCTTTATAATTAAAGGGTCACATTTACACAATTGAAGGGGTATGTTTTTCAATAACGAAAATAATTGAAAAATCATGTCGTTATAATTGAAAACAAAAATATAGTCTATGAATTTAAATAAAGAGTTACATCTTTACAATGGTGGAATTACGATGTCAAGAACTGAAAAGCACATCTTTATTTAAAGAAGTGTTGCATCTCTGCGATTAGAGGATCATTATTTTTCAACAAGAAACACGATCTCTATGAATATGCACAAACTTTTTGTAAATGCACAATTCTTATAAAAGCAACATAACTCTTCAATAAAAATACGATTCTTCCAAAGAAACATGAATCATTTGCATGATACACAACCCTTTTGTAAATGTACAATTCTTGTGAAATAATATAACTCCACAATAGAAAAACAACACTTCTAAATAAATATGAACCTTTAGCAAAAACACAATTCTTCGATTAAAACTCGTAACTGGGTTCTTACCGTCAAACAAATCAATATGACTATGTATCTCTCAATATATTTTGTCTCCATATTTCTTGAAAATTCTATTTACAAAAAACAAAGTCTTTCATCCCCTCTGAGATCACCAATGCTATCGTGCACTGTTTGGAATTATACCCGCCTTTTGGACATGCAACATTTTGGCATAGTAAAAAAAAAAATGCAAGAAATGAAATACAATTTAATAATTTTTTAAAACAATAATTTTCATTATTATATAAAATAATTACATTTCAATTATACAAAAGAGTTGCTTTTGTAATTATTTTGTTTTATTAAATATTATCAATAATTATTAAACAACTAATTATATTCATTAACAATAAATTTTAAAACCGTGTGTTCGTCAATTGTAAAAAGGAAAACTCAAAATGTAATTCCAAACAAAGCCCAACTCAATTTCAAGCACGGCTCAACTTACACACACACTGGGAACAAACGCAGCAACCACTGTCATGTGTTTAAAGTTTGTATAAAAACGAGAACGCCATTAACTCGCCCCAGTTGGGTTGGACCATCATCCTTGCTTGGTTCTATGCAGCAGGCATGGCAATCCTTATCCATTCCATACGGTATTATATCACGTCCATGCTCCCTCTCTCTTTTGTTAATTGTTAATTCTTAGGCTTGAGGAACCGTACGTGAGCCCTCTGTCATTTGTCGTCACTTCAGTCCAGACCTACCAATTCCTTCTCGTCTTCACTTAAACAATAAAGTACTTGCACACTCGAAGTTGCAGTACTGCACGTTACATTCACTAGCAGCCACACAATTTTCAAACGCACAGACACAGAAAGAGGGAGACAGAAGGGAAAGGGGGTTGGTTTTTTAAGGTCGTCGTCTAATAGCCGTCGGCCACGAGGCCGCTGTCATTTTCCGTTGGCAGTCGCTTTCTTGTTCTTTCATTTCCCTTGAATCCTGGGTTTTTTATGAACCCAATGTGGAACAACTTTGCGCCCTTGCCGTGCACAATATATATAACCTGCCATTTCTTGCCATTGCATCGCACGCCCTCTTACGCGACAGCAAATTCATAAGTAGATGTTGACACTCATAAAATTAACAATCAATTTTTAAAATTTGGGAAAAATTAAGGAAATGCATTTTTCGAGAAAAATGAAGGAAAATGGAAATGTTCAAAATATAGTCACGAATGAATTACCATTTTATTTTTTACTAAGATTAAAACTGCCCTTATCTGTAAACATCTTTTTATTTTGAATACTATTGCAGATTCATCTTTTTATTAATGAATAAGGTTTATGAGAAGAAATAAATCCATTGATTTTTTTTTAATTTTTTTTAATGTACAATGCATTCTCATAAGAAAGTGAATAAAAAGCTGTAGGACCAATTTTGGGGCAGCGGCAATCCTCCAAAAAGAGGTCCACACACGTCTCACACCACAATAGCATGGTGTACTATGACTTTGTGCAAAAATGGCAAACCCACGAGAACAAATGGAGTGAGAGAGAGAGAGAGAGAGAAGGAACAAAGCCTTGAATTGGATTGACTTGGTCCGTCCTTGGCAGAGCCACCAAAACTTACTTCCAAATCCCCAATGTCTCCATCACTACACGTCAGCAGCTCCTTTCTTCCTCTCCCTCTCCTTCAGTCAATGTCGAAAGGTTCCACTTATACGGGTTGCTGGTTGATTTATACGTTTGACTTAATATTGCATACCCAACAAACAAAGACGGCTATAATTTCAATTTTAATTAAATTTCATCTCTATGACTTTTTTATCATCCATTCTATTATGCATAGAATTTGATATAAGGTGTATTTGTTGTAAATTTTTCTTGATATTCTCAAGAAAACTTAAAGTTGCCATATCTCTCTTTTCACCATTTATTTAAGTTTGGCTTTCTCTTAGTTTGGTAAATGTTTGCATTTATGTTTAAATCTTTACTAATAATAGTTTCTTAATTTTTATTTAATAAGATTTACTTTTGAAGAATTATAACTTTCAATTCTAAAAATATAAGTCTTTAGTTGTAAAAGTGTAACTTTTAAATTGTGTAGAAACATAACTCTTTAATTATAAAATTATGAATTTTAATATATGACTCTTCCAAATTATAAATAAGATGTTCTTTAAACTCTTGTGATCATTCATTATTGAAATCTTTTAAGTTCATTTCTTTTTTATAATTAGAGATCTTTTTATAAAAGAGGTTTAGAAGAATTACAATATATAAACCCAAAGTTTTGCAAATTCTTAAGTGATTCGATATACTTCTTGTAATAATTTGTGAAGGAACGAGCATCACTTTAAAGGCAATAATTATTCATGATACAAAGTCTATTTGATTTCTTCTTTTTCTTTTTTTAGCAACTTTAAAGTAATATTAGTGATGAAATTAGAGATGACACTCGTTTTGAGAGCTTTTCCTAGCTTGTTTGCAAGTTCTCACAATCCTTTCGAGATTTAAGCTCTAGGTTTGAGCACAAAAGGAACACCTTCATAGTTCAATTGTTAATTGTACTGTTATGGAAAATAATGATAATTGGAAGCTATGGTTATAGTTACAAAAATTAATTATTTGGTAAATAGTGTAAATAAAAGTCAATTTAACAAGAAGCATTATCAATTCAATGTCAAATAAACAAACTTTAAAGATATTAATACGAAGGCAAGTAATTTGAAATTTAACTTTATGCTAATCAAAGTAAACAAAAACAATATCTAAGAATATCAAACAATAAAATTTCAACTTTAGATTTATTTGTAACTAATGATATTTGATACTTCTGATTATTTATATTATAGTTTCAATTCTATTGAAACTATTAATTCTAGGTAACAACAAACTTTATTATTTAAATTCTTTCTTAAATATTCATTCAGGAAAACAAACCCTTCACTTAGACTTTAACCACTATACTTCTAGAACAAACTTTCTAGGGTTATATACTAATTGCTTTAAGAATTAAAAGAATACGCTTTTTCAAGCAATAATCTCATAAATTCAAATTATTTAACTTGTATTGAGTTATTCATAATAATAAGAAAAAAATTATCCATAATTACTTATTGTTAATTGCAACTTAGTGATTAGAAATAAGATAAATACAAGTTATAATTCTTAACTCTAACAATTAATATTTATACAATTTATTCAATAGGTCTACCTAAATTAATTAAATAAATAATCATTTATTATTTAATCAAAATAACTCATAATTCTAATAAAAAGAAAACAAGTTGACCAAATAATCTATTTCATCAAAATACTAAATATTTTGATATTCTCTGAAACTGTTGCAAAATCTTAACTATATATACTTACAAACTAAATTCTTTTAAGGTTACCTACTGTCTCCTTGTGTTTGTCTTCCTTTGCCTTTCTAATTGCTAAAAAGTTCCTTATACATATATCCCAAAAAAAACATACATAGCAGACAAAAAAAAAACCCTAAGACATTCTTAAAAACTCTCCTTAATTATCAAAATTACATTTCCTTAACCAAGAATAAAAATTAAGGAGTTCCAAGTTAATTTTCCTTAAAAAAAAATTTCTTTAACAATTAAAATTTTGCTTACTAAAAGTACAGATTCTTAAATTTTCTCTAAAAGATATCTAAGTCATAACATATATTTTAATAAACTTAAAAAGGTATAAAACTTATTAAAAGTAACTAAATGTAAAAGAAAACAATTCTCACTCATCAATATATTATTGACATCAGGTTAAGTTATACAAGGTATTAATTGTCATATAACCCATCTTTTTGTCTCCTTAATAGTCTTTGAAGCAGGAATCAAAGTTTTTCCAAATATAATAAAACTTTTATAGAAACCAAAGAAAAGTTTAAAAGTAAAAGTGATTGATACCAATTTATTTAGCTTCCTCTTTAACAATATTTCTAACAAAAATTCTGTGTTGGAAAATGATCCTTGGGCCTTTAATAAACAAATTCTTTTTCTTAAAGAAATTATTAGGAAGAAGCAATTGTTAAAAGTTAATTTATTTTAAGTGCCCTTTTAGGTATTAATCTTTTAAGGTTATGGATGAACATACAACAAAAGTATTTGGAATTAAAGTTAGGACTTTTTGAAATTAGATAAGGAAAGCTTAGGAAGTGATAATCGTTATTTATGCTTTAAGCTTTACTTTGGCATTTGTAACCCTTTTGTTAAAGGAGTTTGAATATATCAAGATAGGGACATTAAAATTTAGGTTTACTTTGCAATTTCTATTATGTCTATAGGCATTTAGGCCACATCAACAAGGAATGTAAACTAGCTAATGGTGGAGATGAAAAACCATCTCCTCTTTTTGGAAAGCATTGTAATTATAGGAACATCTAAATGCCTCACCTTTCAAAAGCTAATATTAAGTTGGATTATGTTAAGCTAAAAATGGTGGTGGTATATTCTAGTCTTTTTTTGATGACAATGACTCATTTGACCATTCTTTGGTATTAAGATCAATTGTTGATCACACGTCAATTACTAAAACATCTAAAACAATGAATAGTTTTATAGTAGATCATGCTCTCATTAAAAATCCAATTAAAGATAATAATCTATTTGAAGTTTAAGTCATTGATTCAATGATGGATGAATCTATTACATGGAAGATCATTATTATATAAATTAGGGATCATTAATCATAAGATTTTTAAAGAAGTTGAAGTGTTAGCAAAGAATCTTGCCAATCACTCTTATGATTTTAATGCTAGTCTACCAAAAAAGGTCCATCCACTAATTCTTAAAAGAAATCAAACTCTATTCACATTTTTAGACCTTTCTTCTAAGGGCGTCAAACAAATTACACATAAGCCAAGCACTGGGAAATCTTCATCACATTGAAGCCCAAAAAGTGTGAAACTGGTTACATTGTAAAAAGAAAACTACCTTTTTAAGAAAGTAGAGTGTCACAATAAAGGATACTTTAGCTTTTAATTTGGCAATGCCAAAGAAATCTCAAGTAGATACCACTTTAGATGGCATTAATACCTTTCCCACTAATCTCTTATTAATAAAGGCTACTGGATAACCCTATTGATCATTATGAAAATGCTTTGTTGGAATTGTTATGGTTTGTGAATGCCATACGTAATCTACAAGTTAAAGAGGCTTTTTTTCTCTTTAAGTCCCTAACATGGTCTTTCTTATGGAAACAAGGCTTAGGGCTTTTGAGGTGAACAAAATTAAATTATAGATGCACTTTTTAAGAGTTTTTTTTTTTCGTGGATTATTGTGGAATAGTATGGTTAGCTTGTCAATTACCCCTATAAATCATATTAATGTTCATGAACTCTCTTTGGCACTTTACTAGTACCTATTGGAGGTTAAATGATCAAGACAAGGTACAAACTTAAGAGATGCTCCACAATTTAAATAGACAATAAATCTAACATTGATTATATGGAGGTGATTCAATAAGATCTATATTCATCAGAAAAATTAAAGGGCTAACCATAACCTACAGAGTTTGAGTGCTAGTTTCAAATGGCACTTAAGGAGTGCCAACTTATTAAGCTTAATTGTAAATTTACTACATTCACATGGAGTAGTGGTAAAGTTAGGGAAGACAATATCTAGGAAAAGTTAAATAAAATAGTTGTAAACAAGGAGTTCTTCAAACTTTTCCTAACATTTATAGTTATGTGTCTCGCTTGATTTGATTCTAACCATAACCTCATTAATGTTATTATTATTATTTTTAACATGCTTCCAACAAAAAGAGAAAAATTTTTTAGTTTGAAAATATATGCTTAAGGACTTAACTTGTAAAGTGACCATAGCAAATTTTTAGCAGCATATAAGGGTTGGTATATTAGTAGCCAATTTTCATGCCATGGTTGAGGGATGTGAAAGGGTATAGATGAGTTGGGAAAAGGAGTCATTTAGCTTAATGAACCATTAATTATAAGATTATAGAAAGCACCCAATTGTTTTAGAAAAGAGCCCCCCCTAAAAGAAAGCTAATATATCAATTCTTAAAATATGTCAAGTAGTTGAAATAAAAGGATACCATGTGGGCTTAGGGTCAAAAGCTACATAGTTAGTTGAGGGCGACAAGAATACCTAGTACTTCAATGCCACAGCTTCTTAAAGATAACAAAAGAATTTGAATAAAAAATTGTTGTTGATCAATATGTATCATATGTCTCTGATTCTATTAGTTTTTAGAGTCTTATTGCATATTTTTAGACCTTGTTTAAGTCTTAAGGAGTAGGTGATATGAGGTCAGTTCTAAATACTATGAACAAATTGGTTATAGGTTAGATAAACTTTATACTTTGTCAAGCTTATACACCAAAGAAAATTTATTAAGCCCTTCTGCAAATGTATCCATCAAAGACACTAGGTCCTGATGGCTTGTTTATTAGTTTCTATCAATCCTTCTAGCACATCTTGGTTAAGGTATGATGGCTCTGGTTTTAAATATTCTTAATCATGAAGTGGATACTAGCCTTATTAATCATACAAATATTTGTCTTATCTTAAATTTGTTTTCACTTATTCATTGCAAAAGATTATAAACTAATCAATTTGTCCAATGTGGTGACCAAGATTATCACAAAAGCTATTATTAGCAAGCTTAAACTTATTCTTCCTTTAATTATCTTGGAGAATCAAAGTGCCTTTTTGTCAAGATGGCTCATTATAGGTACTATGTTCATTGCATATGAAATGTTTATGAATCATAAGTATTCTAAGAAAATTGATCAATTGGCTTTAAAATTGAATATAAACAAGGTTTATGAAAAAATAGAGTGGTCCCTTCTCAAGTGAATTATGTTCCATATAGGTTTATGTTGTTATACTTTTTCAAAAGATTATCTCTTATGTCATGCCCATTACTTCTTCTCTTATAGATTAATTTCAATCATGTGGAGGTCTTTATTAAGGGAACCTTATTTCCTTATACTTATTTCTTTTGTATGTTAAGGAACTCTATACTTTTTTAACTAATGCACTTAAATATAGAAAAATAAATGAGGTTTAAATATGTAAGAGAGCTTTACTAGTTACCTAACTTTTCTTTGTAAATGATAGCCTCATACTTTTAAAGGCATTTACTTATAAGTGCAACTAACTCAAGGAGCTTTTTTCTTATTATGAAATGACATTAGGGCAATAAATTGACTTGGACAAGATCAAAATTTCCTTTAGTCAAAATATGAAAGCTAACACTTAATAAGAAATTAGAAATTGTTTAGGAGTTAAGGATGTAGAACGATAATAAAGGTACCTTAGTAATAAAGAAATATATGTTTTGCCTAATCATTGCCTAAATATTATTACATCACGAACTCATTTGGTAGATTAGTAATAAAGAAAATAAATTGATATTTCATAGGACATGAGGTTTTTTGCTTAGGCTAGCTTTTGTGTTCTTTCTACATGTAATTAATCTATTTCAAACAAGGTATAATCAACCTAAACTTGAAATGATAAAATGTCAAACTAGTTGAGTTATTGTTTATACCTTCCAAAAACACTTTAATCCTATTAATTCCCCTAAGCTTTAAGCGTCTTAAAGATAAACTTATTTGGCATTATGATCATTATAAGGTTTGCTAGCTAAAAAGTGCTTACTATATTCTCAAGGAAATTCAACTTTGGATAAAAATACAACTTCTACATCACTCTCACATGAAAGGGTGGGGGACTACACTTATAAATTCAATCTCACCTGAGGTTGGTTTGATTAAAATTAATATTAATGCCACTTTTAAAGATCATGGTGCAAGGTTTAAGATGGTCTTTTGTTGAAATTAAGAAGAACCATTGCTTATGTTCTTAAAATATATTATAGGCATTTACTTCTCAACAACCATGGAACTACTTGTTATTAAAAAGGCTCTTAACAAGGCACGTGATCAAACTATGCCTTAAGCTAATTCCATCTTTTTTAATATATAGGCTTTTGTAAAGGACATTAAGGAACTTACTTCTTATTGTCACAAGTGGATTTTTTCATATGTTTTAAGGACCATAAATGGAATAACACATACATTAGATAGGAGAACTTTGGCAATTACTAGAGAAACTATTTAAGACAGAAATAATTTGCCTTATGTCTTTGATTTGTTAGATGATATATTGAACTTTTTTCTATTAAATACATTTACCTTTCCTTCAAAATAAAATTAAAAAAAAAACATTATTGATGAGATCACAAATGAACTCAACCATAATCGCTATTACAATCAATACAATGAATTAAGATGTAGTTTTCATTAAGAAAAACAATATGCTAACAATTTTCTTCATTAAGATTATGGCATAAGCATTTAGTGAGGTTAATTATAAATATTTGAAGTTTATGCTTAAAATGGATTGATTTCTTATAATAATGATAATAAAGAGAAATGTGAAATTCACATTTAAGCTAAAATGACTAAGAAATCTTTTTTTAAGGTAGGTAGACATACAAATTTGTTATACTTTATGCATTCTAATATTAAAATTAAAAGATCTATTAACTAAAGGAGTTAATAGACACTTTATTATATTCATAGAATATTCTTTCAAATATGTATATGTTTATTGGATAAAAACCTCACCTTTCTCTATATGTGTAGTTTGTTTTGTATTCTTCCTAGTCCTCTTATTAGTCATATTTTTCACACTACATTACCTTGTATTTTTTTTTATCTATTTCTATTTTTTTCACCAATAATAACCTAAAGGCCTATACTAGCCATGGCAACTCACGGAGAAATTTCACTAGGAGCAAATAGTTTTAAAGGAGCTATACTAGTTGCAAGTACTATAAGAGATACAAATGCAATAACAACTTCATAATATTGTTTAAAAACTAATTTTTTTTGTATATTTCATTTTCACTCTTACAACTAGTCTATTAGTTAATCTCTTAACTTAAGGATTTTTTTTATGAAAAACTAGTACTAATATTAAAATTATCCTTACTCATACTAGCTTTAAAATTATTAGTAACTTTTTCAAAAGAAACACATGTGTAACAATTATGATATTCACTTTTTGATAAGTTTGTTATACATACTATCATATTTTTTAAATAGGATATCATTCTCTTTATATATTAAAGGTATTTTTGGGCAAAAAGCTTAAACTTTCATAAACAAAATAAAGTACAAACCTTACATGCCACATTAACCACTATCCCATTTTCTTTTGTCCACTTATCTTTTTCTTTGTCACAATATGTTAGTGTGGAGGATAATTATTTATTATTTTTCCTAACTATAACATTCTAACTCCTCCTTAATATTATAAATGCCATATGTAATATATATATATATCATAAAAGTGCATCTTAATGTTCCAAACATTAATGAAAAATAAATAATAATGGCAATTTATTTGGGAGACTATTAGTGTACCCTTTTGTCATCCTTTAGAAGATTAGTGTAACATTCATAAAAGATAGACTCACATTAGATAGAACAAAGAAGTAATTAAAATTACATATAACAAGACAAAATAATAATTACATCATTATAGCCATAAAATTTTTAAAACTTATATATAAAAATTCTGATTTATGTTAGAATTTTATATGATTTATATTGTGAAACATAAAAATATGGGTAACCAAATTCATTAATAATGACAAAAGATTAAAGAGTGCATGCATTGCTTATTGAATAATTATTTATATAGAGATACTTACAACCAAAATGTTTATGCCATGCATACATACCCATATATATGGTTTGAAGAGAGAGTCATATATTATTCTTTCTCTCTCTCTCTCTCTCTTGCACTTACTCACATACACACACATAAGGATAAGGAAAAGGAGGCAGGATTTAAACCCTTGCCTTCCCCTCAATACAAGACCTATAATCTAGTTACTCTAAGTAGTCAATTTTTACATTATAATATTTTTATTTATATGAATGTGGAGAACTACTATTACTTGTGTCGTTTATAACCCAATAAGCTTCTTAATGGACCAAAAAATATATTTTTTCTCACTTGTAAAATAATTTTTTATTTTTTAACATTAAAATTTTATTAATTAACAAAAATTTATTATAAAATCCTTGTAAAACATGTTAAATTATATTGTAGTAAATATTAAATAGCATAACACTCTTTAACCTAAAAGATGCTTAAAACCTAGAGTTGTAAAATTACACCACAAACCATAACCTACTAAACCTATAATTTAAGAATCATATAATAACCTAGAATGTAGGACAAAAAAGAAAAGCTAGGTAACTAATGTGGAAATCCGCTGAAAACTAAGAACAAACAAGATCTATCCAAAAATAAACTTAATATTCAATAAATATTTTAATACTTATAACAAGTGTACTTATAAAATAACATAAAACCATTTTTATATAAAGCTAACTTAAGAAACTAAATAAGAAATACTAAAATTAATTAAGAAATAAGATAATATCTATTCTAAATAATATAATATTTCTAAATAATAAAATATAATATTCCTATATAGTAAAAATATTCAACATAATAAAAGCTAAAATACAAGAAAATAATAAATTCCTAAATAAAATAAATTCTCTTTCATTATTCTTCATTATCTTTTGGTTGCAAAAATTTTAACTTCAAATTTTAAAGTGTTAGAGAATATGAAACAACATTATATTGGAGAAAATTTGTCACTAAATAACATGAACTTAATTGGAAAAATTATGACTTGAAACTTTAAAGGAATAACAAAATCAATCACTTTAATCACTGGTGCAACACCATTATTCACAGAATTTTCAACCAATGTAGAAAGTTCAGTAATGACATTCTTTTCATTTGCTAGATCAACTTGTTTAAGAAAATTTATATTTTTCATTGTCTCATCAATAATTTAATGAACTTTATCTAACAATTCTAATGACATTAATTAAGGCACGCTTTTAGCAAGATGTAGAGGATTATTAAGAAATAACTACAAAGTTTTATTGGAAATAAACTAGTCGACATAATGAAAGGATAAATTAGATTGTATAGACTTGCAATCTTTTTGTATGTCTTTTAATGTAATGCCTTAACATTTCATGATTAAGTTCATCTTATTATTCATCTTTACAACTTGATTTCTTATATAGGTAAAGTCTAATCTTAAAAATTTCTCACATGATTGAGTAGTTGAAAGGATATCCAAATCTATAATTTTATCTATGGTAATTTTGTTTTTTATTATTTCCTCTTTTTTTTTTTTAACTTTAGAAACAATACATGGTTGACACTTTTTTTTGTTTGTTTTACATATAATAAAACTCAAATAAGCCTAAATCTAAGATAGACAAACTTTTTTATATGGTTTTTATCAACATTTTTTGGACTAAATTGTAAATAATAAAAATTAAAGGTAAAGATACCAAAAGAGGACTATTCAACCTTCTACTTAAATAACAAGTTAATGACTACAATTACTCTAATAAGAGAGATAGCAAAGGTTAATAGGTTTAATTTGCAATTGGGGGCAATAGATACCACTTATTGAGGAATGTGAGAACTTAAAATCAGGAAGAAATCCTAACAAGGTGCAAGTAAGTTGCCTATTTGTAAACTTTACATCACATCTCAACTTAAAATCTAAAAGCATTAGGTTTATAGGTCTTTTTCACTTATATGTTACTTACTCATCCGTTTCACTTTCAATATGAATTTTCATAACTATACAACTCACATTTGAAGTCCTAACAATCTCTTTGTCAAATATAAATCTTTTTCATATTGCCTTGTTATCCTTGAATGCACTAAAAGCCCATTATCAATCCTCCAAGCTCATTTGTAAACCAACCATACTTTGCCTAAGCTCAGAGTATGTATTTGCCAATACTCCAAAAGGCATGCTCAAGTGCAAACTTATTACTACTTTTATCCTAGAGTCATACCTTATCATTTCACTTAGACTTTATTTCTATTAAGTGTAATCAATCTTATCCTTTTTTATAAGGTCAACAACCATAGGAAATATGCTTTGTTCATACTGTCCTTTGTTAAACCATCATCTCTAACACTACTCGTTGGAGAGATGTGAGAATCTAAAATCAAAGCAAAATTGGAGTATGGTCTATTTAAGCAATAAATTCATGGATTTAACATTGTATCTTAATGAAATTCCTAAATAGTAAAAATATTCAACCTAATAAAATCTAAAATATAAGAAAATAATAAATTTTAAATATGATAAATTCTCTTTTTTTAATTCTTCATCATTAACATAACATTATTAGTAACTACAAAGTTATAGATTGGCTATTACAACCCAAAATTAAGATATCCTATCTTTTCACTAGTCAAAATATATCAAGAATAGTTTTTTTTCCATGAGCAAACATTTAAAATCAATTCATCAATACATGCTTATCTCATATAATATTCTAATCATCCAAGCTTATATAATCTCTAGTCATTTTAGTGTCCATAATAAAGCTACATCTCTAAAAAAGAAATCTATTTTTAGAACAATTTAGTAATTTGAAGGCCTTATAAATAAATCACATCATTAACAACCTATAAGCATCCCCATAAGAAAAAAAATTTCACCCACGAGAAAATTTGAACAAAGTGGTCATTGGTCATTTGGTGTACTAGATGCTTTCTAGTATCTAGTATTTTTAACGTCAATTTTTTTAAAGGAATTTTTAAATTTCTTTTATAGAATGTAAGTTATGTAATTGTATCCTTTAAATTATAATCAAGTGGCCCTTTATATGCAAGAAAGTGATGAGGCCTTAAGCAATAAATTATAAACTTTTATATTTATACTTTGGAGTTATATGGACCCTTATAAGTTATTATAATGAATTAAGTTGGTATTTATTTTTGGCTAAATACACTGATATTTTTCTGTAGAATTGACGATGCTAACTATCTAGCCAAGACACGTACAATGTTTGCAATATCTTAATGTTAAATGTAGCTCTAGAGAAATTTAAGTAAATAAAGTTGAACTTTTACTAAAAGTTCAAGTTTTTGGTATGATGTATGTACTTCATTCTAATAATTAGTATCGAAACAAAATCACGAGTTCAAGTCTCTCAAGTAATGCTAGGAGCGTAAATGTTGGCTAAATAGGCTAGTATTTTATTTGCAATCGATAAGACTCTCTTGCACACACTCATTTGAATGCATATTTGTTGACAAATATAAGTTATTGTTGTTCCTTAGGTCCAAATTACACATTTTTCAAATTAAAAGTCCAAAAGTTTCAATTAGAAATTAAACCACAAAATGAAACCAAAAAAAAAAAAAAAAAAAAAAGAAAGAAAAATTACAAAAAAATTAAAATAATTAGAAAATAGACTAAAATTAAGGTAAATTGAAAATTTTATTCTAGATCTGATAATGTTTAGACATTTGGTGAATTGTCACGACAATGCTATACCAGAATAATAATAAAAAATAAAAAATTTTTCTTGAACATGCATTCTCTTATATGTATTCTTCACCAATAATTTGTCCTATTATACGTTCTTCCCATTAACACTTTATATTATTATTTTTTTTTTAGTGCTAACAATTTATATAAGGAAATCCTTGTGAGTTGAAAAGAAATATTTGTATAGTCCTACTTTGTTTACTAGTATAATAGACAAACGATAAAGACAACCTAAGTTTAAAAAGAAAATGTCCGAAGTCATAACAGGCATATAATTACATTTTAATTCATTTTTTCCTTTTTCAAATATCGATAACCTTTTTTTGTTTAACAAAATTTTGGCTATTATCAGGTAATTTAATTATGAGCAATTAGATTAATTTATTAGATTCTTGGTCACCCAAAATCAAAATATTCTTGGTTACACTGATTAGAACGAATGTTTCTTCTAGTTATAATAGTAATGCTAATTAAGGATATTACCTCTTATCTAACATAAGTAATATGCGAAACAACAATTTTTGCTTTTATGAATAACGAGAATTATGAGTAGTCCTTTTCGGTTGGCTCTTTCATGGGACCAACACATGGTTAAGTCATTTATGGGATCCATAAATCTATGTGCCCAGTGAAGAAACTGCCTGGTTTTGGGGACCTCGACGTGCAAGTGGCCTATACTTTAACCCCTAAAATGAACTTTTGCGCCATTGAATATTAGAAATCTAGTGCCCTAGGATCGAATCTCGCAATGAATTTTTTCATGCAAGGGAAAGCATTAAAAGGAAAAATCAAAAGGAGATCGAGTTTTGCCTTAGAACATAAAAAACTAAGATTTTCATTCGATAATCTCAAATTCAATTGTGAGTTGAACGTTTAGTATTGTTGTTGAAGTGCACCCGTGAGTAAACCATTCTTAAAATTCCCTATTTTCGTGGTGTTCATTAATTAAAAGTATTGAAGGATGAAAAACATTTTGTGAGTTTCTAAAGGGAACACACACAATATTTACTTGCCACGCATCTAAAAGAACGCCTCATTAGTTGTATTATTGCATGATGATAAATGCATAATTATATTAAATTAATAGATAAAATAATTTTCAGTAAGAATAAAGTATAAAAATTTTGCAACAATAAAGTTTCAAATTTATACCACTAAATTTGTGTAGCGAATTTTACTTTATTTAATTAAGATAACAACAAATTGATTATATTTTCATAATAAAAAATTAACAAAAAATAATCTTTTTTTCTATTATAAATGTTAGAAAGTGCGGATCAAAGTTGACATTTTAAAAGCTATTAAACCTATTTATTTGCTTGCTCCGAACATTATTAGAAGCAACCAGCGACAGTTTTTAAATTTGAACCGAAAATAATCATAATAATATAGATGAAATTTCTGATCGGATAAGTGAGTGAGGCACCGTTGGCATCCATTATTTATTGAAACAGTTCAGACAATATCAACATTATAAAACCTGGATGTTAAAAGGTCATCAGGCCAAGTGGTTAGTTGAGCTTTCTTTGTCAATTAATGGACATCTGTGTTCTACTCGGAAATCAAACGATATATTCCTCGAAACCTCAATAATAGATCACCAATTTTGATTGATTCTATAACCAGCCGTGTCAAAATACAATCACAATGTATACAAGTGAACTACCAAAATATTTATATACATAAGTGAATATGCATGGAATCAGGTCAAAATCAAGCGGCTGTGCCTTGCCAAACTGTACTCTGGAAGGCCATCCTCATGATGGCCTACTGATTCGAGTAGGACATAAATGGACGGGGGTCATTCCCATCGGCATTTTGAGTCGGTCAACCAAAGTTGGCCGCCAAAAGCAGGAGATGGCCGTCCAGGGTGGGGGACGAGAAGACAAGAGTGGAGCCCACCCGCCGCAGCGACCTCTCCCACTTGCCCATTCTCCTCTCCTTTTTTTTTTTTTTGGGGGTGGTGGGGGCGGGGGTCCCTTTCTTCAGCTTAACCAAACTTGGTCAACTTTGGGCATAACTTAAACCACAGTTAGTCTAAGCATCACATGAAAGTCCAAACCAAAAGCCAATTCTGCTAATCCCCATCCACACACTTCCCCCTTTTCAAATTGCGTAGGGGTTCATCTGCTCGAGTGTTCCCATTTCATTAGTTCCCACCACCTAAATTCTGACATTCTCCTAAACACATTTTTAGGCCGCTAAGGGACAAAATCTCTGCTAATTCACTATTTAATTGTGCTGGTAATTTATTTTTGTTAATGATTAATTGAATGCATCTAACCAACATCAAAGATATAAGTCTCAGATTTTGGTAGCATTCTTTGTTTAGTGATATAAAATTTTGAATATCTGCTGCATTTTTTTTTCTTTTCTTTTCATTTCTAATGTTTCAACTGATTTATGATATTATCATAAAACAGGAAATCGTCATAAAAGAAATTAAAATTATAACGAGTGTTTAACACTTAGAGAGAGTTTATTCCCATTAATAATCGATGCTGCTATGGAAAACTATTCGAACATGGCGTCTAAACACCGTAGAGTATATATAGGGGCCAATTTGCTTTAGAAACTCCACTTTAACATATTTCAAACCGAAGAGAATCCGAACAAAATAACCCGAATTCACTCACTTGAACATGAAGTAATTGTCATTCAAAAGGACATGATGCTTAAGCAAGCCAAACCAATTTTTTTTTATTTGATGCAGATAGAAACCCGAAATAAAACCTGATTTGGTTTGAAATAACTAAACATAACTCAAATTCAAGTTAACTCAGAAGGTAATAAAAACATAAAATCGAAATATAAAGTGTAAACTCAGGCCCAACCCATTGATGAGCTTAGTAGGCAAATTGAAAACGAAAGAAAACAAAACGTTGGTCTAAGCCTGCAACCGTAACACTTTTGGTTACCACTTGAGCCAAACCAATAAACAGGTCTATTTTAAGACGGCTTTTCGTTAATTTCAAAAGATTATTAGAATCAGGTTAAAACTAGTGTACAACCAGTATCTAAAGAACGGCCACCACTTCTCCAGATTGGTACAATGCATATCATCATAGATCCTTAGAATTCCAAGTCATTGAGGTTGGAAACTTAAAAAATAACTACTAGGTTCCTACGATGTGTCCCCCCGCCCCCTCCCCATCAGGTATTGTGCTACATACAATTAAGCGTTTTATATTGTCGCAACCTCCATAAGCTTTGCTTTTGCCACACGTGTGTAGAGTGTGCCACTAGTTAAGAGGTATAAGAGTTGAGTTACATGAATTTTTTTTTAATTTTAAAATTTAATTTCAGTCTTTAAAGAGAAAATTAGAAGTGAAGTATGATAGTTGAAAAGAGAACAGATAAAATTACTGTATTGTATCATAGATGCTTCATGCAGCTTAAATAAGAGTGATACTTTGGTTTAACCTTCATCTGCAGTCCCTACAATAGGAACTAAGCGAATAATTATTCATTCAAAGACATATATATATATATATATATTTCACTTGAAAAAAAGAAAAAGAAAAGAAAAGCATAGGTATTAACCAACTTTTAAGATGCTCGAGAAGTGACTGCGTTTCGTTCAAGTCCGCCCAATCCTTCCTCCGCTCCTTCCCCCTCTCTTCTTTCTTGTTATTGCTTCCAAAAAATATAACACGATATCAATCTCATATGTCCATCTCTATCTATCTATATACATAACTATATATATATATTTATAGAAATCTTTTGCTTTGAGTTCCCCGGAGCTTCTTTCCTTCCCTTTCCTTTCTCATCTGTTTCTTTATAATTTCCATCTCCGACTCTTCACAATAAACAAAACCCACAACAGTTTTTAATCATCTAAAATAGTTTTCTTCCGTTTTCCCTTTTTTTTAATCAATATAAATTTAATTTTCACTTCCCTGTTCCTCTTTTCTTTTCTTTTCTTTGCTTGGATCTTCTTTTTGTTTTTTTTTTTTTTTTTTGGAGAAATTCCTGTTCCTGTTTATTTTTGTTGCTTTTCATGTTGGCATGATGGCTGGTTTGGATTTAGGCACAACTTCTCGTTACGTGCATCAGC
Source organism: Ceriops zippeliana (assembly GCA_037897445.1). NCBI lineage: Eukaryota > Viridiplantae > Streptophyta > Magnoliopsida > Malpighiales > Rhizophoraceae > Ceriops > Ceriops zippeliana. The sequence continues at coordinate 119,967 of JBAPLH010000205.1, read as the reverse complement.
TCGGCCACCACCACAGACCAGACCTCCACCTCCAGCATCAGCAGCCTGACCGCGAGGACCACGATTCGAATCGGGCTGCTACTGGCCACGGTGGTGGTAGCGGAGCTGCTGGTGGTGGTGGTCTCTTCTGCAACGACCCGCATGAAGACCAAGTCCTTGACCTTGCTGCCACTGGTGGAAACTCCGGTCCGGGAGACATCGTGGCCCGCAGGGCCCGGGGCCGCCCACCCGGTTCCAAGAACAAGCCAAAGCCTCCAGTGATCATTACCAGGGAAAGCGCCAACACCCTTCGAGCCCACATTCTTGAGGTGGGAAATGGATGTGATGTGTTCGAGTGCGTGGCAAACTACGCGCGCAGACGGCAGCGTGGGATTTGCATACTGAGCGGAGCTGGAACGGTGACTAATGTTAGCATCCGGCAGCCAGCAGCCGCAGGCGCTATTGTCACCCTTCAGGGCAGATTCGAGATCCTATCTTTGTCTGGATCTTTCTTGCCGCCTCCGGCACCACCAGGGGCGACCAGTCTCACAATCTTTCTCGCCGGAGGACAAGGCCAAGTGGTGGGGGGAAGCGTTGTGGGGGAGCTGACTGCAGCAGGTCCGGTGCTAGTCATCGCAGCATCGTTTACCAACGTGGCCTACGAGAGGCTTCCGTTGGATGAGGGCGACCAGTTACAGATGCAAAGTGGTGGTGAAGGTGGCGGAGGCGGAGGTGGTGCCGGAGTTGGGAATAACCCATTTCCTGATGCAACGGCGGCTGCTTCCGGGGGATACGCCTTCTTCAATTTTCCACTGAACATGCCGCCCAACGTGCAGTTACCGGTGGACGGATGGACAGGGACCTCCGGCGGTAGGGCGCCGTTTTAGGAGAATAAAAGCAATGATATTGGGTTGCTGACGACTTGGTGGTAATGTGATCTGTGAATTTAAGGAGCGCCGTTTTGAAGGAAGTACAAAATTGTTTCACTTTCCAATGGCTGGCTGAGATCGTGGGGTTGATGAATCATAAAAGGTCAGAAAAATTCATGGATTACTTTCTCCACTCAAGATCTGTTTCTTCTTCTTCTTCATCCTCTCTTTCTTCTTCTAGCTGTGATGTTTTCATAGAATATGCTTCTTCTTCTTCTTTTTCTCATTTTTCTTTCCGACTTTTGGACTCTGTGGTTGCTGGAAATAGTGATCTTGCTTATCTTCGAATTTTCTCCTCCTTATTCTTCTATATTATATAAATGGTTTGAGATCGTACTGAAGATGTTCATTGAAACCTCATCTCACTGGACTGAACTTCAGCGCTACTAATCCATCAACTAGGGTTTCTTTTTCTGCTTCTTTTCTTTCTTTCCTTTTATGTCTTAACTTACATGTACCTATCAGATTGGGACCATACATTTTACCTTCTATATAGCCTTTTTTTTTTTTTCTGGGGTTCAATTCACATGACAAGGAATCCTTTTTTTCCCTTCTTTTTCATAAACCCACAACATGGAATCCTTGGATTGATGTTGTCGTGTGGGATTTAGCAACACTTTTTTTCTTTCTTTCTTTCCTTAGTTTTTTTTTTCTTTTCATTTTTGGTGTCGATTTCTGGAGGGAATGGATACAACAGTCATAAAAAAGTATTTAATCAGAAGAGAGGGTTCCTAATTACAATGGGGATTCCATCTTATTGGATGTATATTGTGTTTGCATGATGGCCCTAAGCACCATGATATCCATCAACGTTCAAAGCCTTATAGTACTAAGTTATTCCTGTCTTCAACAATCTCCGGAGTCCAAGAAAAAGACTTTTAAAACTTTAGTTGCTTGTCTATAGACAAGCTTTCTAGTACCAAGTGATATTCCCCTAGCTAGGGTATACATACACAGATACACGGACAGGCATTATATTAAAACACGTAGCCGCTTAATGACTAATTGGTTTATTGCCCGTTCCCATACTCAATGTTTTTCCACCACTATGAGGAGTCCCCGGATGATGATCGACCTGACAATTAAGTTTTTCTAGCACCAACCAGCCTTGAAGCTGGCTGTAGAATGATCAATTAGAGTTGAATTCTGATGTCCTATTAATCAAATTTCATGCCACACGTAGTTTATAAACTTATAATTATACATAGGGCCAACCAAGTCTCACCTGTAGGCTTTCTACGTTCAGGATGGTCCAAATGATCTCAATGTTCTCTGCACTACAGGTACATGTTTGTAATTTCACCTAGGGATAGACACAGGCAACATGGGAATAGAAGTTTTGCTTTTAAGTTACTCTATTCTCAACACTCGTCCTTGTCTTCTTCCCGCTTGTGCAACTTGCATATAAAACAAAGAAAACTTAATCCTGTTACACTCTGATCAATGTTTTTGATCTATACTTGTCAATAAGGCTGATATTAGATCATGTCTGTTGATTATGCCCCTTTTCTTATTTTTCTTTAATCAGACAAAGTACCATATAGTAATTTCCCATTCCATGCACAGTTACACTAGATAACTCTTCTTCAAGAAAATATATGTTTTCATTAAATAAGAACCTAAAGTATGGCATTATTTTTCAAGTCCCATCTATGTTAATGCTATGAATCCTCTCTTGAAGCTTCTTTCTTTGCATAAAATTGTATTATTTCAGCTTGCACTGCACTATGCAGTGAAGCATTCTTGTTTTCAAGCTATGATAACAAAACTAGTACTTGTTACCGAGTCAGTAGATTCCCTCCTGCTCTCCTTTCCCTGTAGACTAACAATGAGACAATTTTCACTTGGCTTGTGCATTAAGACTCACAGACTCCATATTCCAGTACTATTGTCTGCTAGTGCAAGCAGTAACATATAGCATATTCCAAGGGTTTATTCATGTAGCACTTACTCTCTTAGTCAGATAAAAGGACATTCTCATTGTATCAGCCTCTCATGCTAGGAAGTTTGAGGAAGTGACAAATATGCAGTCTTACCTCTATTGTTTGCAAATAGACTGTTTCCATGTCTTAAACCTATGACCTCTCCCTTCTCTCTTAGGCAAGTGATAACTAAAAGAAAGTTCCTTGACTAGTTTTTATATATTTGTTCATATGACTAGTTTTTGACCTCTCCCTATGACCATGTCGATTTTTGTTTATGACTAATTCCATGTCTGTCATTGGTGTTTACCATTATCATCTCTTCTGAGGACAGTATCTTAACATTCATCACTTATGAATGACATAGACAATGTCATCCATCAAGCATCCATGTTTTCTTTATCCGTTAGGTTCGGAATTAAATATTGCAAATGCCTGATGTCAATTGGTTTTGTCTTCCAATTCAGACCTTTATGCTCAGCTAGATTCCATGGCTGACCCAAGCAAGTGCTTGCCTTGCATATCCAACGATACATATCCCGCAAAATGACGAGTGCTTTCGTAGTTCCTATGTCCAGGTCGCATTTGATTCCTTTATGGACGGTAATTTGGAGTAGGCTTATGAGTATTCATTCTAGTAGATCAGTACCTTTTAGGTAACCTTTGGGTTTAGATTTGTATGAACGAAGTAACTAAACAAAAATCGACATGGTAGTTAATGGTCAAAAAGCTGGTTACAGGCAAGCAGGTGAAGCAAATGTTCACGGTTAACAATGGTTATTGGCAATTTCTTTTTGCATATGTACGTCTGAATTGTTCATGGAATTCCGAGAACTCCATCATTTTATAGCACTAGAGCACCCTGGGGCACGGTATGAAGAATAAGCAACATTTATTTTTTGGCCATTAGAGTTTGAACTCTGGTTTTTGGAACAAAGAGCTCAACAACGCTATATTAAAGTTCAATGTATGATGCAAAAAGCTCTTTTACGATGCAATTTTATGATGCATGACCTCTTTTTGTTATGTCTTAGGAGTAAATGTATTTAGTTAATGTTTTCTCCGATTCTCGAAAATGATCCATGATATGACAGCAATTCATTCCTAGTTGCTATTTATGAATTTAGACGAAAAAAAAAAACTACCTTATATTTAATCTAGTTCTGTTAATTACTTAGATCAGAAGCAATAAACATATCAACATATTTTTTTTGGAATTCAGGTTGTCAAATAACATCTTGGCACCTTTTATTAGTGATGAAACTCATAAATTTAATAAGTCAGATCAGGTTATGTGGGACTTTATACCATTAAAGCCTCCTTTCCATACATGTTAATTCGCCATACAACGAAACTAAACTATGGGTCAAACTGATGCACCAGACTCTACAACTAGATTGAACTAATCTAAACTGAACAGATAAAAGGGGCCAAATCACACTGAGCAAACAAAAATGTATACCGAACTCCGATGAAATGTCAAATTATGTCTGGAAACCTCGTATTCACCTTAAATCTTTAGCCAAGAAGTGGTAAAATCCCAAGATATTCTACGCTAGGTTTAACTATTTATAAAACAATCTAGTTGTGATTTTACACTCTTAAGCCTCAAACAATATTCGAGAGAAGCTGGACATACAACAAGAGAGGAATAGATTCTTGTAGTTAAAAAATTGAAAAACAAAAAAACAAGAAACACAGATTCTTCTACCCACAACATATATATATATATATATATATATGCCTAAATTAGGGTCAACGGGCAGGTTTTTGATTTTTTTAAAAAGTATTAACATTAATTCAATATATGTGGAATGATATGTTCCGTGATCCATGATTGTTGTGCAACATTAGTGATTAAAGATTTAGATTTATATGTCACTCTCATATATAAAGACATTTGAGATACAAATGAACATAAAATGTTGATTTTAGAGTAGTACCATAAGTCTAGAGAAGATATGTTCTTTGAGTCTTTGTGGTTGAGGAGCTTTTTTTTTTTTTTTAATATAGCAAGTATCCTTGAAAAAGTAGATCCACCTCATAGTTCAAGAACAAAATAGAGACACCCAGACAATGCAAAAGTGAATGAGTATAAATTGAATTTAATAGTGCGAATTATATATTTCACTATAAACTATATAAGTAATTGCTACCGAGAGCCAAGAAAAAAAAAAAAGGAACCCAAAAGTAAAAAATATTTTGCATAAAATTCCTCTAAGTAAAACAAAAGGACCTTAATCCACAGGCAAGTGAGGTCAGGGGAATAGTATGCCACCGCCGAGCCAATTCTCATTCCTTGACTATCGGCCATTGCAATCCGCTTTCCTAAAATAATGATTTGTATATGCAATCATTTCATATTGAGTTCTTAGTCAGATAATTTTACTATATCCATTGTAAATCATTAGCTAAAAGATTTATTTTTTTTCTTGATCGTTGTTGCCCTGAATTGGTTGCAATTCTTTTTGAGGGGAGGTGGGCACTATGGCAGCAGGAGCAGCGACAATAACGTCGAGGTAGTGGTGGAGGAAGTGGGGGGTGGTGGTGGTGGTGATGGGGGGGGGGTGTAAAATGGAAGAATAGTAATTGAGAAAATTATTCGTCATTAACCATGATTAAGTAGCACCTATATATATATATATATATATATATATATATATATATATATATATATATATATATAAGGAGTGGCAAAAACGGATATAAATATTTGTGTCAAGAAAGCATGAGAAAAAAAAGTAAGAAAAGGCAATGGACAAGATTTGGGAAATATTGAAATTTTTATCAATTGTAAATAGGTGACTCGTTGCCTGGTAAGGATTTCCCTAAGCTTCTCCATAAATAAATAAGAAGCTGCATAATTTTTTCATTCAAATTGTAATCTTCAAAATAATAACGTGTTAGTTGGATTTTGGGGGAATGTGAAGGGAATTGAAGAAACAAATCAATGCATTAGCTTTTATAATTGTGTCTAACTGCCCATAAACGTTTCATCGTTCCTCGTCAACTTTATTAATTCATTTGCATTTTTTATTTTCAAATCATACAACATGCAATGAATTTTTTTTCATTTAATCATTAAGTCAATTCTATATATTCTTCTTTTTTGTACAAACATTTATAAAAGTTTTCTCACTTATCTTGTATATTACTTGTTGGAATATAATATATTATTAATATTCTAATATTTTATCAAATAGTCCTATCTTCATACTAAATTTTACTAAACACAAGAAAAGGAAAAGTTGAGAATTTTTTTTTTTCAATTTTTCAATTTTTTCAATACACTTTTGAATATGAGATGCAGCTTGCTGTTATGATACTTATGGAGTGACTGTATTTCGAGGTTACTTTTTCTATTTGAATTTTTTTCTTGAATAACCGAAGAGATATTGCTAGCCAGAAACTATGAAGTCCAAATTACAAGCAAACATGGTGGCCAGCAATTGCCTATTAAAAAGAAAAAAGAAAAAAACCCTAAAAACTCGACCAGCTGAATTGAGACCAAAATAGGACCCCAAATAACAATACGATACTTTTGATATATCATACGAGAAGCTTAACTACTTTTATTGAAAAAAAAAAAATGGAATGGAGCAGAGCATTCCTACTTCATTCCAATGATTGGCAGTCTGTTCTGAAAAGAAAAAAAAAATTATCCGATTGTACAAGAATATTGAATTCTAGACTTTATTTCGTATGCTCCACTTCACTTTATCCAAAAACCAAAGATTGTATTTTTCATAGGTTGTTTTAGACCATCGAAAATCTTTTTCCCGTGCACTTTGTAAAATTAATCCAAATGATTTGATACGTTACACGAACACGAATAGTCAATTAAATAAATCCCAGAACATGGGAATTAAATCCAGTTATGGTCTTCAGGAAACAAATAATAATCCATATAAGTGGCACTCGGCAAATGGTGGAGGAGAAAATGGAGGTTTTTAGAAATTAATATATGCTGGAGACATAACTAATTAATTATGCTATGCAATAATTTATAGAGGGAAACTAAGATTCCTGTGTTACTAAATAAAGTGATTATAAACAAATTAATCGATTTCTTTAACAAATAATAAATAATATTTGTGGATGAAGGTGATTACATGAACAAAGGTGGAAAAGCAAAGAAATAATTAATAAAATAAGAAAAGTGACTGGTGGAAACTTTACTAAGAAAACTTTGATTAAAACAATTGCTTTACCGTGTTGTACAAATGTTTAGTATAATATTAAATTATGCAGATGCCTGCAGTTTTTTTATTCTAAGCTGTCAGCTTTACAGATAATCAAGAGCAGTTGAACTTCTTGTTGTCGCAGGAAAGCATTTGCTTTATGTTTCGTTCTAGCTATGAGCATTATTTAATGGTCAATTGGTACAAAATTGTCCAAAGAGTTTATCATGGCAGTGAAAGGCCATTAACGTAAATTGTTTATTTATCAAAACATATCTTATTAGTGTTACTTATCAAGAATTGAAAACTCTGTAAGTAGTCATTACGAGGCCTGAAATATTTTGGACATAAACTATTACTGTGATCAACCATGATGGTGATGGTGATGGTGATGTGGAAATGATTTTGCGAAACAGATGTGCTGGGAAATGATTTTGTCCCGAAATCTTGTGGACGATGCCTGTGCACACCAAACCTAATATGTCATATAGTTTGCATTGACTGAAATGCACAGCCATGTAAAACTTTAAGACAAAGTTCAAGAGTACTATGTTTGCTGGTCCCGAAACACAAGATTACTTAAAAGCCATGGTAGCACGTGTGAGCCTGTAAAAGGATCATAATAATTACAAACTCCTTTATTGGGCTTCGCCACCTGAACTACCTTTTTTCCTAGCAACTGAACTGCTGTTATTAGGTTACCATGTGCTTATTTTAGCACCCAACTCCTCCGAAAGGGAACTTTTTTCTTCGTTAAGGAATCTATATGAATAAGTTGATAGAAAGGAAATAACTAAAGACCCATGTGGTAAATTTTTTATTGAGAAATAAAAATAATTTGTTCTTAATCATTCAAAACGGATTTTCATGCAATTAATTTTATTTTTTTTTATTTAAAAAATCAGATATAGGTAGAGACATTGTTTTTGCATCTCAAAATTGTATGCTGCGGTGCACTTTTAGTAGGGTGGTTGACTAAGACATCCCACGCCGGCGAGTCAATGCTCTTCCCGGCATAGCTATTTTTCCCTCACACCACACATTACACTCGGGAGAAAGAACATCCAGATTTTTCAGGGAAATTGACGAAAGGAGATGATATTTGGGAAATGGGCTCAAAGGCAGAAGGAAACGGGCTTAACACCACCATTTCATTCGTGTAATCTTTCGCTAGGTCTCTCCAATAGCGTTGGAATGGATGCTATGTCCATTTCGAGTAAAAGGCCAGGAAATAGTTCGATTCATTTGGGCTTGCACATGGCTCTTGATAATCCAATTTGGTTAGATCTTCACATATATTTTTTGAGTCGGCCATTTTAACAACCGATGTTTTAGGGTCAGCGATGGCTATGTCCAGTTTCCTACTAACAGCTTGATAGGCCATTTCAAGCCCGCCGCCCCCCACCCTTCAGAGACTTTGCATCTAATTGGGTTTTAGAGGAGGAGGATAGCATAAGAGTTTTGAATCCAATTTAAATGTAAAAAAAAAAAAAACAGAAAGAGAGAGAGAACAAAAAGATCCAACTTAACAATCTTCTTCTTCCTTCTTTTTCTGAAAAGAACAATGCAACAAAAATTGATGTTCCCAAATGACAAAAAGATCCAACCATTCTTTCAATCATGATCTGCATTGGATTGTTTCTTTGAATTTAGCCTCCTTACTGAAAGAAACCGGTGGGCTAAAATTTGTGACGTCAACATCATATAAACATTTGAAATAAAGCTTGAGATAGAAGATTGGTAGATTCAATCTGAACAACTGATGGACCTCTTTAGTCCATCTGCACATGAATGGCAAAGTTGACTTTATCAAATTTAATGGCAAGGAAGGCCGAGTCCTCAAGAAGCAACAAAGAAAATTGATAATCTCTTTTCAACAAGAAAATAAATGAACACATAAAGGCGGTGCTTAACTGGGGAAGATCACCTGGTTCATATAGTTTCAAGTGCTTTTGACATTTCCAGGTCATTCCTCCAAAAGTAGCAGAACAAGTGCAGCAAAATTAATGATTATACATTCATGTTGCATCCAATCTTGAGTTACATAATGAAAGAAAATCGAAGTATAAAGTACCTTCCCTCTGTCTGTTTGTTTGTTTCTACTAGCAATCTTGACCATAAAATTCAATAATCTCCTTGAGATTAAGCTGGAACAGAGAGGAACAGTCGTTGTGCATCAACCACAACATGTGCTCAAACAACATAGCATCCACATCCACAATGATCACTCTCTTCTCCTCTTTTCCCATACTAAAAAATCTTCTCTCACATGAAATATCATCCTTTTTCACCGTTTCAATCAATAACCGGAAAGGATTCTCTTGTAATACATATGGATCAACCAAGAATTCCCTCCTCTCTTTCCCCACCACCACGGTCACCGGACCGTCAACCTCCGTGAACCCATCGTCGTTTAACGGCCGGTAGCCTAGCCGTGAGCCGGTGTAGCCCTTCTTGATTAATAACGCAGGCAAGACCAAGCAATCCATGTAGGCAAATAATAATATTTTTGTAACTCAGTATCTAATAGGAGACTTAATTATGGAGAAGGGAGCGTCCAAGTAATATAAATATATATATAGATAGATAGATAGATAGATAGACGTGAGTGGGTGATTAACGTTTTTATTAGTGGTAAGTGAAGGGTAAGGATCGGCAAGAAAAGGGTTGACGGGGTTCGGATTGAATTGGCCAACCAACGGCTAGAAAGAAAAAAAAAAAAAGAAAAGGCAACAAAAATGGTGTTGTAGGCTAAGATGTGGACTTCGTGTGGGGAGCATTTAGGCGTTGGCCAATGGGGTTTGCCGGCGATATAGCTGGCGGCATTTGGAATTGGATTTGTAATTGCCGGCTTGAGTGATGACAGTGACATGTTTATCGTTTTGCTGGCATTTGAGACGCGTTGAGCCCAAGCGAGTCATTTCTGCTCCTTCCAGTCTTCCACCGTGTGATACTGAGATGGATGGTAAATAGATTTTCCCTCTCTCTCTCTCTCTCTCTCTCTCTCTTATTTTTTATTTTTTTATTTATTTTTTTAGGGCCCCTTTGTCACCTTTATTAAACTTATCTGTCTTTCCCTGTGAATCACATTTATATGTATTTATATCCATATTTATTTATATATTAGTATACATTATCGAATTTGGGAAAAAAGGAAAATCTCAACTTTCACTTGTTCGACGATCTATCATAATTTTACAAATTAAAGATATTAAAATATATTGTAATCATAAAAATTTAATTATAATTAAATAAAAATTTCATAAATCAACAATTTAAAAACATATTATTTTTCACATTTTATATTAATATAAAATTATTTAAATCTCGTCGAAAAATTCAATAGACATCTATTTAAATCTCTTTCTCTATGGTTGTAAGACAGCTATAACTTAATAGAAGAAAGAGGTCTAGAACATAAGACTTTTGCTAATTTTAAATTTTTAAATTCTTAAATCTCAATTTTGTTTTATTTAATGAGAAAAAAATATATTTAATATGTAATTGATTCAGCAAAATCTCATTTAGTACCCTCCTCCTAAATAGGAATATATTTATTTTTATTCACTACACTTAATCCTGCACCGTATTCGTACTTTTTATCCTTTGGTCGAAAATCCTTTTTTTTTTTTTCAAATAAAACTATGGTAATAAGCAAAAAATTTAATGCAAATTGATGAATGTAAATTCAATAATATTAGGTTAAATCACATTGGAGAAAAAAGGACAAAATGACGAAGAACGACGTAGTTCAGTTACAACAACAGAAGATTCCTTGTCCATTCTAATTTGTTTAATGGAAGAGAAAAAAAAAAAAAAAACTACATGACAGTTATAATTAACGAAGCCCAATAATGCTCTTGGGCCTAACCCTCGCCAAGAAGCCGGGTAGGTACATTGAGACTTTCAGATTCAACCCTTGAAAGGTTGGCACACGGTAGAGGAAAAAGAAAAGGGGATGAATATCAAGAAAGAAAGAAAGGAAAAAATTGATCAAAAATCTAAAAATTTATCTAGGCGGCCAATCCTCTGCACAATCATAAGCATGGATTTGAGCGTCCAAGAAAAATAATAAACAAATGACTTTAACATTAACGCACATAAAATTGTGTAAATTTAACAATGGTTTTGAAAAATGACAAAAGGAAAAAGAGCAAATTGATCTTCATTTCTATATATATAAAAAAAAAAAAAGTATTAATCACAAGGTGTGACCATGTCTGTCTTCCAGGAAAAATAGTTAATACAACCCCAAAACTCTCTAAGAAAAACTCAGTCTTCCCATGTGATTTTTTTACGAGAAGAAACGATACGCGTCTTGGGGGTTGAAATGGGTACATTAATCTGCCAGAGAGAGGATTCAGACATTCTTCGGTTGAGGGAACTAATTTCAACTTAAGAGAGGGAGTCAAACATTGTTGTTGAGCTGTCTGTCGGAACCAATTAATTGGGTGGCTCCTCGCACGAACTTTGACAAACCAACTTGCCGGTGAATAACCAATATATATGGTCATTTGACGCACACGCCTACGTGCGATGCGTTTTCTCAATGAGTTCTTTGATATCCTACTGCTCCACTTGTTCCTGTGATTGGCAATGAACTTACCTGCATGTTAGGATGATGTGTTTTGTATGGTAGGCTTTGATGTATCTCTATGATGGAGTAATTTGTCTTCTCATGGTTGAGTTCAAGAATAATATAATTATATCTTACATTTGATATCAAGCATAGTTTAAGAACCCATGTTTTTTTTTTTTTCTTAAAGATTAATAGTTTCTTGTCAAATTTCGGTATTTTCTATTATGTCTTTGAAATATTAAATATATAAGTCATGACATGATTGAAATAATATATTCCTTTGCTTTAGAAAATTGGGAGCAAGGTACGATTGACGTCTCTGCTCCCTGTTGCTGCCTCTCTTCTGTTGCTTTATGCCACCACCTAGAAGTATCATTTTGCCTCCTTTCCTTTAAACTTCCTAGCACCCTCGTTTCCTTATTCTATGGAATTAAATATCGCTGCTCTGAGAGGTAGAGACAGATGAATAGGTCACCAATGAAAATGATCATTGTTATCGTTGATGATGGTCATATGTTGGTGATTTTTAAATAAAATTAATAATAACAATGATGAGAGGATTAATGGTCTTTGATTTATGCAAAGTCATTGTAATGCATGCATGTCCGTCTCAATCAATAAACATTTGCTTCTTTTTTGTAAGATTGACATTTGTTCTCATCTGCTTGACTATATCGTCATCGCTTGCTTCCATTATAATTACTTAATCCCAGGAGTCAGTAGCTTATCATTCCAGAAAGTTTTCTCAACAATATGTGCCAGCCGAATATAATTACCTTGGGTTACATCACAGCTTGGACGAATGTCCTTTACTTAAAAAACTGTAATCGTTTATGGTTTATAAATTTTGGAGCTGCCTATCCGAATCAATTTTCAGCCTGGTTACCGAGACTAGTTGATTCACTTTGGTCTCATAGAAAAAATTTCTCCTAAGCCAATTATGGAGGAATTTGAAATGTTTATACAAGGTGTTTCAGAAATATCCATTTTAAAGACATTTCTCTTTGCCCTTGCTTTCAAATTACCATAGATTATGAGTTGGAATTACTTCATTGTTTAAAAATATCCTCCTGCTTATCTCTCTAGGATGGATAGAACAATTGGTGGCCTCAAGTACTGTTAAATACTGATCCCTCTACGTGGAATTAGTATCAAATGGTTGCCGAAAATACTGTTGGACCAACTGTGCAAAGTATTAGTTACTCAATGGTTACAAAATTTACAATAAATCGTTATTCCAATTTTTCAGGATCCAAATGATTTGTTTACCACAAAAAGCAAATTGCAAGCAATTATGGCAGCAACTTCATCCCAAGTAGATTATTGCGAGAGTTAAAGGAAACATTTTCTCAAGTTTCAAATGAAGAAAGCGATGTTACATAGTTAAATCCTCATTATGACAATGAACACCTTGATTAGAATATCGTTTAAAATTAGTCTACTTTTGGAGCTGGTTGAAGCCTTGGAATATCCGCATGTACTTCCATGTTGGGAGACTTCCCAAGTTCATTCAATGCACTTTGCCATTGTTTCTTACTTCTGCCATGTAGAAATAACCCAAGGACTTTAAGTATCGAAGGAAGGCCTTTAGCATACCTTAAAACTTTATTGGATAATTCCAAATGGTCTGCCAAGGGATAACTTTGCTTAAAGGCAAATAAACAAGAGCTTCATGGCCATCGAAATATTGAACTTTATATCTGCTTTCAACTCTATTTTTAAGCTCATCTGTCTCTACTTGTGGTAATTAACGACTCTGCTTCTCTCACCAAACCATCATGCTTTTCTGCTAAATATTCAATTTGTTTGAACTTATCTACATCATCAAGAACAACATAATCTTTTTGGGCTGAAGTTAGTTCATTAAAAAAGTTGAACTTAGGCTGGATGTGTATGTACTCCCATTGGCTCTATTTAATAAACTAGTTAAGAGTTCATCTTTAAGCTTGGCTAATTTTTCTGAGGCTTACCGGATATTGGCAAGAAAGCAGCTGCTTTGAAAGTGAGAAGAGTATTTGCTAAACTATAGCACGGGCAAGAGTTGTCTCGCTTATTCCACCCATCCCCATATTCCGACGATGCCTACACCATTGACTTCACCAACGCATAACAGTGACTCGATTTCTTCAACTTGCGAATGCATGTCACCCATACTTTTCAAATTAGTTGAGAAGTATACATACGCTTTTTAGTTTTTCTAAGATGTCATTGACTATTTTTAACAAAAGCACACTTGCTCCTAATGATGAAAATGAACAAGAAATATTGGTAAGTGTGATTTATGCTAACAAACAAACAACAAAGGTATAATCACAACCTTTACTCCTAATCCAATACTCAAACCATACATGCAAAATATGACTGGAACTCAAGGGGTAAGCCATTGAAATGAATTATCATTTCTATGAAATTATAAGATTGAAAAAGAATCTACCATTCATGTGCATAATATTTTTCTTAATTAGTTCTATTAATTATTGATTGAAAAGTTTAAACAACCATTTTACCTTAGTAAGAAAAACATTTGTAGACATGAATAGTTTCATTTCTTTTTTCCTGTCCTTTTTTTTAAAGGGCCAAGTATTTAAGATGTTATATTCTACTTTGATTGTTTATTCTATCTTAAAATTTTTATGGATTACCAACCAATAGATTAATTAATTCTATAATTGATTTTGTAAACAAATTAAAATTGATTTGAATTGAAATTTTATCATAATATTAGATAACTAACAAGTTATATAGAAGAAAAATGAACCACTTGATTTCTCTTGAATTATAATCCCAACATGAAATGTAGGCAATGGTACAAATTATTACTATATAAAGTTATTAAAAAACAAACCAAAAAAATCTTTTTTTTTTTCAAAATTCAAAAAGTTAGTGTGATGGAAAGAGTAATGTTAGCTATGACTCCTTTATTTATCAATAATATTCCAATTAGGGTGTATCACACGAGTTTATGGAGAATTTTCCAAAGATGGGAAAAGGTTATTAATGTGGTCATCGCAAATAAGGTAAGTAGAATGGGCATAAAGTTTAGATTTATGAAATTTACTAACTAACAAGATGCATTTAATACTATTTGGAGGTTGAGTGGTGAGTGATTGCTTAGACATTTGTTGGGGGTTAAGTTTGCAAACTACCAAGTGTTGAGGACCAGGGGTCAAGTGGACACGAGGTAGATTCCTAATGGACATTCCTTGTCATTGATAGCCAAACAAAGAGTAATAGAACAAAGGATCTTTAGTAAAATGCATAAGTATGCAGTAGTGGGTAGATTAGAGGGAAAAGGTTTTCAACCATGTAAGAAGGTAATGGTTCTAATATTTAAACCTAATCAACAATTAATTTTTCTATCTTATTGTATAAAAGTCTATAAAATTAAATGGCTTCATTGGAGTGTGGTTTGAGTGGTTCAAAATCTTAGATTGATTGAAGAGTTACGGGAAAGATTGTAGAGGGGAGATTGTTATCCCTTTTGGATCACGATTATAAGAGGCTTTAAAGTCCTTCTCACATTTGATTTAAAAGAGGACATGATGGAAGACACTAATGACAAAGGAGAATGGATTTAGGAGTTCTTTTAAAGCCTTATCCCATGGTTAATTGACAAAAGTGAGCTTTGATAAAGGGGTATGGGTACAAATTGAGGGGTACCACTTTAAGTATGGTTTGATGATTTCCCATCATAATTAGGTATGAGATAGGGTATTTTCTTAGGGATGGATACTCCATCAAATCAGAAATGGAGGCTGAATCTATATTGGTTCTTTTTATTGGTGAAATTTGTTGTCAATATTCTAGAATCAGCTATGGTAGAGATTGATGGTTAAACTTTTCAATTGATGATCAATCAAAAAAAAACAATCACTAGCCACAAGTTACTAAAGAGATAGGGGGTTCCTGTAGTGAGGTTAGCATTTGTAGAGAGCAACACATGTTGATTAAAAAAGGTTTTATTGAGGAGAGTTAAGTTAAGCAATAGTCATTGCTTGGGATCATCTATGATAATAAAAGGAGGGCGAGGGGATTCGCGTGGGGTTGAAGTGCAACAAAGGAGTGACAAAGGTTAAGGACATAGACTAAAATGAGTTAGAGCCTAATTTATAAAGTAAAACAAATGAGCTTATTAGAGGAAGAGCTTTAACCACTAAAAAGCCTATCCTCAATGATAATAATTGGGAAATTGAAGTTGGTTTAACTAATAATGTAGCCTTATTAGAAGGGTTTGTTTATTGTGGCCAAAAAGAGAAGGAAATAATAGGTTGCTTTGGGAGTTTAATTCTTTTATGTTTTGGTGTGGGTTGTAAGTTTAGACAAGATTTAAGGGAGAGGCTTAATGAAGTAGGTGTAAGTAAAGTCTTATACTTAGAAGATGCACATGAAGATAGGGCAAAATTAGGTGTTAGTAAGGGAGACACAATAAAAGTCAACAATTAAAGGGAGGCCTTTGCTAATGATTAAAGGTCAAATTTTGGTAAAAGTGTAGTAGAAATTATTCCTATAGGGACAAAATTACCAAGGGGAAAGGACAATAAGGTAAGGGTAAGGAAGTAGCAGTGAATATATGTAAACTCAACAAATCACCATTAAGTGTTCTAATACTTACCTAGGAGATCCTGCCTGAAGAGGTGCACGTCTTGGATAAGCAAATTTGGTTCAATAAAAAAATCATCCCGAAGGAGTCATAAAAGACACCAAATATGGGTAAGCATTGGCACTAATAGTAGCAAGGGAAAAGGAGATGGTGTTATAATGATTATCATTAATGAAAGGGGCAAATTAAGACTGTAGTTAGTTGTTAAAGCATGGAAGGGTGATGCCTGACTTTATGTTTGTTTGCACAATTAATGTTAGGGGGCTAGAGAGATCCACCAAATGACGTGAGGTGCATAGAGGGGTAAACTAGGTGAAACTAGGCATGTTATTTCTGCAAGTAACAAAACTCAACCATCTACTAAAATCAATTTTGAGATGGGTATAGGGTGAGCTAGGTATACATATAGAGGTTGCCAATTCATTTAGGGTGCTAAGGAGATTAGTGGTGTTTTGGTAGGATACTATTTTTCATTTACATTATAAGGTGTTAGTGAGCTACTTTATGGTATTGATGGGGATGGTTATACTATTAGGTAAAATAACTGTGTTTGTAAATGTTTATATTTTTAATATTCATGTAAAATAGTAGGGATTTTAGAAGGATTTAAAAGGAATTGAAGGGTTAAAAAAAAAGATTTCAAGAAACGTAAAGCCTTAGGGGAGATTTTAATATGATGCTAACAAATAACTAAAGGGTGAGGGTTACCAATGATAGTCAAGGTTACCCAACACTTTAATAAGTTTGTGTAAGAAATATAGCTAATGGACCTACTTTAGCATAGGCGTAGGTTCACTAGGTGCAATTGTAGGAAAAACTTGTCTATGAGCCATATCAATAAGTTTTTAGCTGAGGCTAATTAGTTGAAGACGATACTGTCATTGAGGTAGTAAGAAATGCATGTTATTTTTCTAATCACTATAAGGTTTGTTTAAGGGTAGATGATTAAGGTTTGGGTCTTATTTTGTTTTAGTTTTTCAATCAATAGTTGGATAATAATGGTTCATAGAAGGATGTGGAAAGGGTGTGGTCACGGTAGTTGATTATGGATCATCCAAGCTATTTATTAAGCCATTGGGTGAAGTCGGTAAAAAAGTTTTTAAGGTCTTAAAACATAAAGGAAATAGACAAGAGCCAGTATAGGCTACAAAAAGCTAAAAAGAGTATGAAGCAATTGTCTTTGAAATAAGAAACCCACTTGTTATATAAATGGGAGCAAACAAATTTAACGTAGGTAAGAATAAAGTATTTGATTGGTCTTTAAGCAAAAGGAATAAGAATGATATTAGAAAACGTGGTTATATTAATTAGAGAAGGGCGATCAAAATAAGAAAATTTTTCATATTTTGGCATTTAATAGGTACCATTAAAATATGATAGGTTGTATTATTATGGGTGCTTAGACCTTTTTGGAGTTAATGGAAATTAAGAAGGGTATTTATTTACACTTTAGGAATTAGTTGGGCTCTAGCTCTTTTTACACCATTATGTTTTGAAAATGGATGAAAAGTTCTTCTGCAAACTAGATAAGGCAAATTATTTGATTTTAGAGAACCCATTTATGGTATTGAAAGTATGGGATGTAATTAAGGATTGTGATAGGAATAAAGCACCAAGTTTAAATGGATTTAATCTTAATTTTATCAAACATCACTATAAGATGATAAAGCAAGATGTAATGAACTTCTTCAAGAATTTTTATGAAAATGGGAGGTTATGTATAATCATTATTTTAAACATTTTAGTATTATTATTGAAGGTAGCTAATTTTGCCCAATTTCATTAGTGGATTCAGTGCATAAAATTCTTATAAAAGTATTATCACGTAAGTTTAGATTGATGATTGGGAAGGTTATAGAGAAGCATTAGTTTGCCATTTTTAAAGGGTGTAATATTTTTAATAGTGTCCTTATTACTAATGAGATAATTAAATAAATCAAGCAACGAAGACAAGGGGGAGTTGTGGTCAATATTGACTTTAAGAAGATATATGACTCAGTTGAATGGGGTTTCTTGGTTGATGTGTTGAAGTATATGAGATTTGAGGAGTGATGGAATTGATGGATATGGGAATACATATTTACACACGTGTTATTCGTATTGGTTAGTAACAACTCTATATAGTAATTTAAGATGGTGGGAGGGTTAAGATAGAGGGACCTGAGTGTTTATCTTTATAATAAAGGGCATAGATTCTCTCTTTAGAAAAAGTTTAAAGTTGGGCTTTATAAAGGACATCTCTATTGGTAAAGACATCAGTTTAACACATTTACAATTTACCAATTACACTATAATTTTCAATGAGACTAACGATGAGTCTATTAAGAATTGCAAAAGAATCCTCAGATGTTTCCAATTATGTGCAAGTCAAAAAAATAAATTTAGGCAAGATAATTTTGCATAGGGTTAAAATGCGTGAGTTGAAGACCTAGAGGTGAGTTAATTTCTAGGGTTGTTTAGTTAGGTCACTACTTTTGAAAATCTTGGTCTTTTATTGTGAGTTAACTCGAGAGAAAAGTTTGTAAGATCTAATTATTTATTAAATAGAGAGTAAGTTGGTTAGATAGAAAGTAAGATTCCTATTTAAAATTAAGAGGTTGGTTCTTATAAAGTCTTGTTTCAAATCACTTTTAATTTATTTCATGTCCATTTCAATATGCCTAAATAGATGAAACAAAGATTAGAAAAAATTCAATACTTTTTTTGGGGGGTAGAGGACAGTTAGAGGCTAATACATTATGTTAGGTGGAGCCTTTTGTATATATAAAAAGAAAAAAGGCATGAAATGGAAGGGATCAACAAGTTATGTGACAATAATTGGGGTTTATTGACAAAAGGATTATGAAGGAAGAAGAATGAAGAAAGTGCACTTTGGGTAAAAGTACTTAAAGTGAAATATGAAAATAAAAGCGTATAGCCATAGGAGTAGTCTTCGTGATGCTTATAGATGTCACTAATCTAGAAAGGTGTATGCTCAATCTAACATATAAAAATAGCAATGTGGAATATATAAAGTTCAAATTTAACTTCTTGGTAGGAAATGGAAAGAGAGTGAACTTCTGGCATCAGGTATGAATTAACAAAATTCCATTAGTTTAGAGGTTCCCTGGATTGTTCACTTTCACATAATGTAAAGATGGTCTAATACATAAATTTATAGAATAAATGAATAATAAGTAAGAGTGAAAAATGTCATGATATTAGAGATTGTTTGATTGAGAGAAATGAGTATATGACTCGTTTATGAACTTGCTGAAGGACCACAATCCCTTAAAAGAAGAGAAAAAGGAGGAAGATAGGTTTATATAGTAAAAGGAACAATGTTTTCATGGTCTGTTCATTCTGTGATTTACAGGATAATTTTTGTGAGGAGGTATATGCATTATGTCAAATAATGTCTCTTGTATTAAAAGAGGAGTCATGGTGGATTGGGGATCAAGATGTTATGTAATAGTAATTGAGACTTATTAACAAAGTGGTTATAGAGGGTGGAGAACAAAGACAACACATTATAAGTTAAGTTGCTTAAGGTGAGATATGACAATACAAGGATCTTACCTTGGGAATGATCATCAAGATGTTCCCAAATATCACTAATTTGGCAAGATATTTGTTTAGTATGGCAAAAGGGTAATAAGAATTTAGAAATTATATAATCCAACTTTAGTTTTCCTAGTCAAAAATGGAAAAAAGGTGAATTTTTTGCATCAAACATGGATTGACAATACTCCTTTAGCTTGAAAGTTTCCTCACTTGTTTACCCTTGCATGATATAAAAATGACTCAATTCATCAATTTAAGGAATGAGTGAATGACAAGTGGGAATGAATTATTTATGGTGCTAAAGGTTATCTAATTGGGAAAAAGGATTATTCGGACAATTCATGTAATTGTTGAGGACCCAAGAGTTATCTAAAAGGAGGAGGAAAAGTTAATATGACAGAAGGAAAAAATAGGGTTTTCATGGTTAATTCGTTTTATAATCTACAAGACTATCTTTATAAGTCATATAATGTAACATCTACCTATATATGATAATAGTTGGCTCCCTTAAAGGTAGAGATCTTCAAGTAGTAATCATTGAGGAGGTAGCTTCTAATTAAAAAATGATTGAGTTTGGTGGGTAGTCACGTCAATTAGAATACTAGGTACTCAATTTACACCTTGAATTAGGAATTTGTCTCTCATATGCTCCTTCATTATAGTGTGACGGATGTGTGGTGTAAATGCTTGTGATGTTGGGACCTAATTTATTTCTAGATATAGTGGTGGTTAAAAGCAAAGTGGCCCGATTTCTATTTTACAATTGGGGATTTTTTTGCTCAATTTTTGTGATGTTTACCTAGAAAAGAAAAGGCTAATATACCTTAACAATCTTGGATGGGTGGAGCCCTATAGAGACAATAAAGGATGCTAAGAGATCCCTTTTTAATTATTGAAAGTAATTTGTTTCACCATAATACAATAGATAAATAAACAAATGAGAAGACCATGCAATCTTGTATTAATATTCTAGGATATCACTTGTGAAACTAAGGATTTTATTTCCTTTATCTTCTAGTTTTGAGAGTATAATATCTTTGCAGATACCTTAAGTAAGAAATGTTATAATACACTAACTTGGTTGCATGGGTGTAAGTCTTGGATTTAGGCTATAGGACTAAGGGTGATAACCATTCCATTGTTTTTTTTTTTTTTTTTGTGTATTTTATAGAAAAAATGCGCATTCACCTATTGTTTTTTATATTAGGTTAAGGCATAATGTTATATATGGTCACTTATTAAGGAAAGAGGGATTTTGTCTACCTTGGTGTATTTTGCACCACATTTACAGTAATGGTATATTATTTCTCAATGTTAAAAAAAAAGTAAAGTTAATGTCAAGATTTAAAATTATAATTCATACATTATAATTAGGAAACCTTAAATTAGGACTTAGATTTATTGATATTATTGATTAATTATTGCAATAATTTTATTTTGTAAGAACAATGTGTATTTCAAAAGTGCTATTTATAAGAAAATAAAATATTTTGTTGTTAAAATAAAAGTTTATAAATAAGGAGTGTCAAATAAGCATACTAACACCAATCTTCAAATTATTTACAGCTTACTTATTTGAATTTTTGTATCTTTCATTAATATACATAATTGATATTGTTGACAAGAATAATTTTTTAATATGACATTAAAGTTATATTATTATGGTTAATTTTATTAAAAATTGTGTTAAGTTAAAAGTTAATAATATGGTATATGAAAGAGAATGTGTTGAGAAAATGACATTGAACCTTCGTGACATATATTAATATTTTAATTTAATAATTATATAACATTATTACCAAGTTAAGAAATATTTACGAATAATATTTAGTGCACTCTACTATAGTCTTATTGAATCATAACAATAATAACATATGTGCCAAGTAGGAGAATAAGAGAACAATAATATCCTAAAAAATTTTATTAAATATTAATTTATTAGATAAAATTATAAATAATATAATAATTAATTTAAATATTTAAATTTTATTGATTAACAATGAAATATCAATTTTAAATAAAATTAGATCTTAGTGGAAACAAACAAGTTTATAAATAATAGTTTGATTTTCTTTTTGTCACTTACATCACAACAATGACAACAAAATAAAATTTAAAACCTTATTGAATTAAGGTGTTCTTTACATTGTTAAAAAAAAAAAAGTGAAGAAGAAAAAATAAACTTTATTAAATTTTTATATCAAAGTTTTTTTTTTAATTTTACATAGAATAAAATATGTATTTTTTTATTTTGTGAAAAAAAAAACAAAATTTTAAGATCTATCATTAAAAATACACTTTCAGTGTCTAATTATTAATGTATAAATCTAAAAATTATGTTTTTAAGGCCAAAACAAAAAAAAAAACAGAAGAATGATCCTCAAAATTAGTATCCAGTGAAGAAAGATGATGATAGTAAACAAAAATTTATTCAAAAAACTTATACCAACACCCTATTTGTTGAATGAAGAAAAATATAATAATATTAAACTGAAAATTTCAAGTTTCTTCTACACTCCTTGGAGATCCATCCGGGACCCTTCCGTCTCTTACTGCATGTCATTTTGTGGCCTATTTTTTCTGTTTCTTTTTCTTTTCCTTTTCCTTGTTTTCTTATCAATGTATAAAAGCCGAACCCCACACTTTGTAACTCCTCGCCAATCTTCTGAGGTTTCATTTTCAGAGTACTGATGGAATTGAAACGTGGCCTTCTTGTAATAATCTTCCCCTCCTAAACCGCTCGCTATTGCCTGATGCAAGCGGGTACTATACCACAGTAACACATGTGCCCCTGCCCATCCTGACGGAGGTGTTTGGAGCATCAGGAGTACTTCATCTAATTTTAAATTCCTTGCGACATCGTTGGATTCAAAGAGGCATTCACAGGAGACATAGGTGACTGTCCGCTCTGGTAACTGCACGGCTTCCTCATCAAAAATAGTGCAAAGAACAAAACCCGAAAACCTTTTATCATCACACAACTTAGGAGGCAACTCAAGAGTAATCTCAGATCCTGTGCTTCGACAATCAACCCAATCTGGAATTTCATTTCCAGGATAAACAAAACGAACTTCATCTTTTCTACCATCACTCTGCAGCTTAGCACAATAATATATCTTTGAGCTAGAGTAACTTGTTCAATACCATATCTATAGGGTAACTGAGGGGATGGGAGGATTGCACTTACCTTGGAGAGTCAATCATGGGCTTTTTGGGAAAAAAGCCGTATTACGTTTTGTGCATGGCTCGAAACATTTCTGCGGGCATCCCAATTCAACTTATGGCAATTCCAAAATGTAAAATCCACCCTGAAATCCAGCAAGTTTACCGGGTTTTCCACTAGTGCAAAGTCTGAATTTGTGACCTCCTCTAGTCTCGTGCAATGATTTGCGTGCAAGAGTTTTAAATGTGGGGGAAGCTCTGGCAGTGATTTAAGCCTAGTGCAGCCAATTATAACAAGAGATTCAAGACATGAGAGATGCTTGATTCTGCCAATGTATTCAAAACTACTCTGGCTTAGGTTCAATTTCCGTAATTGACCAAGATTACTTTCCAGGATATTCCCAAGTTCTCTCCAATAAATCTACTCCAGTGTCTGAAGTCGGGGGAGATCAAGGTTTTTATGAGATTGCTCAAGCAAATGGTACGCACAGTCACCACGACCACCCACACATAGCTCTTCCACACTCATTGAAAGTTCAGGAAATTTATTGAGTTTTGAGCACCCTAATAGATCAAGTTTTTTAAGAGATCTCAGCTTAGAACAATCGGGTACTTTTTCTATGCTAGTACCCTCCAACTGTAACTCTTCTATGCTCCTTGATAATTTTGATAAGTTATTCAGTGCTGTGCAACCAAGAAGGATAAGTTTTGTGAGAGACCGCAGGGCTTTGGTTCTTGGAATGCTCTGAATTTCTTGACACCCTGACAGATCCAATTCCTTGAGATTTTTGATATGTTTAATGGATTGAGAAACCTCCTGCAACCTTTCACAACCTCCAAACTTTATGATCTGAAGGTTCCACGCTCCTGAGAAGTCAGGCATTTCAATCAGGTGCTGACAGTGGTTCACACTCAGCACTCTCAAACTTGAAAGATGCTATAAACCAAAAAAAAACAGACAATGTCAACTTTAGAATCCATGTGCATATAGATATTACCGTGCCTATGTAAATTAAACATGTTCATATGCAAAAGCAAGTAAATTATTAGGGAAGAAAAAAGTTATTGAATTTAGGATGAAATTAGTTTAATTAAGGAATTCAAAATCCCACAATATAGCTAAAAAAATTAATTCTTTAATATAAGAACCATACTTTGATTATATATTTAATTCTTTAATATAAGAAAAATACGAGTGAAAGGGAAAAAACATTTGCATAGAGAAAAAGACAAGAAAATAACAGTAGTGACATGGGATTGGGGTGATGAAGGGGTTGATTTTGTTAGTGCAAGTGTGGGATCTCAGAAGTGTCTAGCTTTTTGTTTTTTTTAGGAGAAACTACTTGGTACAAACACGTATAAGTAATCACTTGAGAAAAAAGAGATTTTTGGAGGACTTAAAAGATGTTGAAATTACTTTTATAGGCCTCTCATGTGCATTGTGCCTTCTATGCCTTCTTAGCATGTTGGGTCCTCTTCTGGGTTTGAGGTTCCTTTGCAACCAAGAATTAACCATGGTAGTTGGGATAAGAGTCCGATGGTAAGTGTACAACTGGGCAGTAATAAGGACATACTGAACCACTCAACTAGCCATATTCACAATGGTAATAAGGTCAACTGGGTGGGTGCTGTTAGATGTTTCACACAACTTCTGTGAGAAAAATGTCACTTTTTCTCCTATCAAATAAAATACCACAGAACTAGACCACTGTTGAAAAGGAATAACAAAACAAGTCCAGTACATAAATTTAACCTTCTCATCAAATCAAGAAAGGAGCTATGATTCAAATAGTCAGTATTAACCAATGGATGATAGATTTTAAAATTAATTGTTTAAACTATAAAGGAAAATAACTCCACCAGGAAGGAGGAGGGGAGAGAGAGACAAAGAGAGTGTCTGTGCAAAACTGTTGAACATGTGAAAAATCAACCATCAAACCAATCTCTCTACATCAAATGATGGACTCAGCACAGGAATACAAAAATGGGCATTTCCCCTGCATTTCATGTGCCTCTCATATGATTAGTTTTCTATCAGTTCAATGGTTTCATCCATCCAAAGTATCAATATTTTAGTTATAAGCTATTGACACAGTAAATTTTACCCTTGTAGATCATTCAATAGTGTATCTTTGCAATATAAAGAACAAAGAAGAGAAATCAACTATTACCTGTTTTCCAGTCCAAAGGCTTTTGATCATGCTAAAACATATGTCAAGTTCAACCAGATTCTCAGAATAAACATTTGATGGCAAGGCTTCCAAAGGATAGCAATCCCACCTCAGATACCTTAGCTTCTCCGGAAGAGATTCAAGGCCTCGCGGGAAGTCCACCTTTTTGGGAAATTCAGAATAACTCAATTTGTGCCAGCGATATGGAAAATCAAACCGCAGCAATATGACTTGATCCATGTTTGAAAAAGCAGTTGGATCCAAACAAACAAGATCATTAGTCCTGGACATGTCTAACGAAATGCCTTTGATTGCATTTGTCCCCTAAAACCATGGTAAATAATCAAATTAGCACAAAAAATGCAGATAATATGATGAGGCCAATCTACTTGAGGTGAAAAAGAGCAAACAAATAAAAAAAAAAAAAAGAGAAAAGGCTACTTATTTTAACTCTTACTCTGCCTTTTTCTAATACATAGTGGATATCTTCAGGATTCCACAATCTACTATGCTCGCCAGGTTCTTTGACTGGTTCTTGCTTAACAATATCTTGACCCATTTCTTGTAATAAATCATGCATCTCTACCTTGGAATCTGAGAGGTCGATTAGAGCTCTGTCATTGAGATGATCTAAAAGACTTTTGGCTGAGAAACCACAAGAATCAAGTATTCTCTCAACATCAGTTTTTGACTCCCCTCTAAAGAAGCAAGCAATATGAAGAAATATTTCTTTTGCGCTAGTATAATCAAGTCCATTGTAACTTATTTGCAACACCTTTGTCACTTGCATATTAGGAGTTTTCTGAAGTTCATGCAGTGCACTTTCCCATACTTCCTCCTCCTTGCCACGTAGAAACAACCCGCGAACTTTAAGTGCCAAAGGAAGGCCTTTAGCATACTTTACAACTCTGTTGGATAATTCCATACGGTCTGCCAACAGATTGCTTTGCTTAAAGGCATATAAACTAAAAAGCTTAAGAGCTTCCTGGTCACCCAGTTGTTGAACTCTATATATGCAGTCAACTCCATTTTTAAGCACTTGTTTGTCTCTACTTGTAATAATGACTCTGCTTCCAGCACCAAACCATTCAGGACTTCCTGCTAAATATTCAATTTGTTCAAACTTATCTACATTGTCAAGAACAATGAGAACATTCTGTGCCGAAGCTTGTTCATTAAAAAGGTTGAACTTGGGCCACTGTATGTGAGCATACTGGCTTCATTTAGTAGACTTGCAAGAAGCTCCCCTTTGAGCTTGGTTAATCCAGATTTTTCAGTGATTTCCCGGACATTGGCAAGAAAATAGCTGCTTTGAAAATGAGAAGAGTATTTGTCAAATATGGCTCTGGCAAGAGTTGTCTTGCCTATTCCACCCATCCCCCATATTCCGACAAAGCGCACAACATTTGCCTTCCCAATGCATAAGTGTGATTCAATTTGCTTAACTCGTGAAGGCAAGCCAACTAGATTTTTTGAATCATTTGAGGGGTATATGTGCCTTAGTTTTTTGCAAATGTCTTCGACAATCTTATCAACAAGATCAGCCTCGCTCCTAAAGATGAACATGAAGAACATATATTGGTAAGTTTGAGTTGAAAGAAATAAGTATTAATATTACTTGCAAATACAATATGAATATGTGCCATTTGGTTGACAGATTAATTTGGAAGGATCAACAATATGCATGTGAACTCTAAAAATGAAAAAAAAAATGAAGTATTGAATGGACAAAGAAAAAGTTTAATTTATACTCATAAAAAAAATACTAAAGGCACCATCATATTTATTCTTAACAAACCATACATGCAAAGGAGGACTATAACTCAAGTGATAAACAATCAAAGGAAATTTCATTTCTATCCAGTGGACATGCTTAATATTTGGTTTAATTAATTATATTAATTATTGATTATAAAATTTAAATAACCATCTTGCTATAGCATTAAATATATTATGTGGACATCATTAACTTCATCTTGTTTTTTACTCATCCCCTTTTTTTTTTTCACTCATCCCCCTTTTAAACAATCATCCCCATCTTACTCTCACCATTTCTCTTATTCTAAAATTTATTTAGACTTACACCAGCCGAAGGGATTAATTCTATAATTGAATAACTAAATTCATTGAATTTGAATTGAATTAAATTCTATTTTCAATTAGATATCAAACAAGGTACAGAAGAAACCCGAATCACCTGATGTCCTTTGAATTATAATCCCATCCTGCCACAGAGGCAGCATCCTGCAAGGCAGTCCTCCACTCAGCTATCTTCTTTTTGTCGCAGGACTTCTTGTGTGTTTTAAATGCTTTTGAAAAACACCCAGTTTGGTTTTCTACATCTACCGGATCCACACGGTAGAATACAACCAATAACTGTTTGAATACCAATCATCGGGAGAAGGCATGCAGAATTAAAAACCCATTAATGGATGGTTAACGGAGGCATGAAATTGTGTGGAGACTTGAGAGTATAAATCAACCTAAGATCATTAGAGTGATAAAAGAATACCTGTAATCCAGTGATTTGCCGGCATTCCATAATCTTGACAAGCTCGTCCAAACAAAATGAAGAAGAGGCATAATCTTTAGAGAAAAGAACAACCGCAATATTGGAGTCTTGAATTGCGTCCAAAATTGTGGAGAACTGCGAACCTTTCTCAAGCTCTACACAATCCAAGTAAGCATGGATCCCTTGTCGGTTGATATCGCGATAGAGAAAGCTCACAAAGCCTTCACGCGTGTCCTTCCCCCTGAAGTTAAGGAATACCCCATACTTTCTTGGACGAACTTGCGCAGACGTAGAATTAGAAGAACAATAGAAAGAAGAAGGGAAATCAGCTGAAGTAGAAGAAGCCATAATTACACAAAATGATTTTTGCTTTTGGGGGATGACTAATCGAAATACCCCAGGCATACCCAAAATGGTCATTTCACTTGCAGCCCGCCTTTTCTTTCTCATCACCTGTTTTCACTGAAAAACAAAATTGACTTTCAGACTAAGTCATTTTTTAATTTTGAAATGAGAAAGACCCCAAAAGACTTTAAAAAACAAAAAACCATTGAACAGTTGCAAGAAGTTTGATCCTTTCATTGTGATTACATACATACATACATACACACATACATTATATAATTCACCCACCTCGTTGCCCTATTACTTGATTTATGAGCAGCTTTCCCCCCTCTCTCTCTCTCTGTCTCTCTCTCTCTCTCTCTCTCTCTCTCTCTCTCGTTGTTAGTTTTCATGTAGCTTATCAAGAAGAGCAGTTTTGTGTGAAAAGTCAGCAACTCTCTCTCTCTATGACTAACTATTATCTTCTTCTTTTTTTTTTTTTGTGTTAGTGACATTTTCAAATTTCAATTCGAAGGAATAATATATAATTAAAAGAAAAGGCTATTCTCGTGTTAGATAAAAACTAAAGATGCTTACCGAACACAAGAATAAGACAAAGTCAACAAGTTTACTGTTTATATTATATGTTCGGCCATAAGTGATAAGATTTTGGTATTTGCCTTCGCATTTGGCCTCTAATCAAACTAAAGAGGGTCGGCGCCGGCCAGCTGCGATGGTCGAAAAAGAATTAGTCAAGCAGAGGTGCACAAGCTGCCAATCTGAAAAAATAATCACGCGGCAATGACACGGCATAGATCAAAGACCATTATGTCTTTTGGGGTCTCTCTCATTTCTAAATTAAAAAAATGACTTTGTCTAAAAGTCAATTTTTGTTTTTCAAAGAAAACAGTTGATTATAAAATAATTTGCATTTATTTTTAATAAGTGATAACAACTAAATCAATAATATAAAACTAAAGATGCCACGTATAAGACATTACTAATCTTTAATGAAAAAAATATGAGTATTAATCTTTAATGAAAAAATATGAATATTTAAACTATGTTCTAATATCACATATAAGACATAATTAATTTTATATTTATGTACGAATGAGATAAAACAATTTTAATAACGGATTTTAGAATTTTATGTTTTTCACACAATAAGAAGGAAACCATGCCTTAATCCATATATAATTAAAAACTTTTAATGCTAAAATTAACAGAGTTTATTTTTCTCTCTTAACCCCCTCTCTAAATGATGGAAATGAATCAACTAATTTGGATGTGTAAAACTCATGTTATACTCATTTAAGTACTCAATGCTTGAAAATGAATTCTATTTTGTCTTTTAAGTAAAGTCCCAAAACTCAAACAAACTAAAATTTGTACTCTTTACCTCAATTTTAAAAATTTAAGATGTCTACTATAATTTCACTGAAAACCACTTTTCTAATTTACACATTTGAATCAATAAGAAATTTGAAATAAATAATAAAGGTTAAAATAATAAAATATTAAAATTTGTCTTAGTAAAACATACATTCTTAAAATTTGTCTAAAACATATTCTAATAAGTTTAAATATGCATAAAACTCATTAAAAATAATTAAAAAATAAAAGAAAATAAATATAATAAATTCTCACTCATGAATATCTATTTGTTACATTGAAAGCAGAAATATCATTAAACATCCTATCTTTAACGATTCCAATTACAATTATAACTACAACTATTAGAAATTAAGAAAACCATATATATCCAATTTTATGACTATTAACTTTGAAAAATAGTTAAGAGTGACTTTAAGAAAGCTTAAGAACCAAGTATTAATAGAAAAAAGAGTGAATCCATGATAAAGTTCAAAAAATTCAAAACTCTCAAACTCCAAACCTACTTACATTTTTTATTATGGTTTAAATGTAAGTGAAACAACAAAGTGACTTTACGTAAGACAATAAAAAACATTTGGTACAAACTCAAATTCATTTATAAGGGCATAACATAAGTAAAGGACATAAAGATTAACTTACTTATGTATGAGTATAAGCTATTTAAAATGGGGAGTAATGGGATAATCTCAGAGGTATATACTAGGTTTACTAATAATATTAATCTACTTAACAACCACTAAAAGAAAATTGACATGAATTTCACAACAAAATAGAGTAGCTAAAAAAAGAATAAAACTTTGCATCAAATGAAAGGAACCATGTTAAATGAGTATAACCTTCCTTAACACTTTTGGGCATAAGTAGTTCATGTTACTTACTATATGTCTAATAGAGTTTTTATTTATTTAATTCTTGCAAAAATCCCTTATGAGTTATAGAATGAGAGAAAGCTTAGAATAAACTTTGTAGAAGTCTTTAGTTATAAGTGTTATATTCTAAACATAAAAGATATTCTTAATAAGTTTGATTTTAAGGTAGATGAAAGTATTTTCTTGGGATATTGTTTTAGTAACATGGCATATAAGGTGTTCAACAAGAAATATCTTATTATAGAAGAGTGCATACATGTTATGTTTTATGAAATTGACCCCTTTTTTCCTAGAAATTAAGAGATAAATGACCTTATAAAGACAAGTAAGAGATTAGAGAAGGTAAATAAGTCATTAAGAAAACAATAAAACCTTAGCAATGTTCAAATGAATCAAAATGAATAAGTCTAATATTCCAAAATATGACAAGATGACCTTATAAAGACAAGAAAGAGATTAGAGAAGGTAAATAAGTCATTAAGAAAACAATAAAACCTTAGCAATGTTCAAATGAAGCAAAATGAATAACTTGAAATGAATGAGTCTAATATTCCAAAATATGACAATCTTGATAGTATTATTTAATGAGTTCTAAGAGAGTGAAAACATGTAAGAAAAGCATTTCAGAATCAAATCATTGGTAACCCTTCTGATTCTTTGAGAACTCAACCTACATTTAAAAATACTAGCATTTTAGCACTTGTTTCATCAATAGAACAAGCATATATAAATAATGCATTGGTTAACTAGTTTTAGGTGCATGCTATAATGATTAAACTCAACCAATTTGAGAAAAATAACATTTGGATTTTGGTATTTAAACCTAGCAATCATTTTATCATAAGAATTAAGTGAGTCTTTAGCAAGCTTAATAAAATGACCAAATTATGAGAAACAAGGCATGGTTAATTTTCAAAAGCTACAATAAAAAAAAAAAAAGGACATTGATTATGATGAAACATTTGCCTTTGTTGCTAGGCTAAAGTCTATTAGAATGTTACTTGCATTTATATCACATAAGAATTTTAGGTTATACCAAATGGATGAAAAAAGTGCATTCCTCACTGATTATATCATAGAAAAAGTCTATATTGATCAATCTTTTGGCTTTGAAAGTAAAGAATTCCTTAACTATTTCTACAACTTTTCAAAATTCTTATATAAGTTAGAGTAATCACTAAGAACTTGGTATAAAAGGTTAAGCTCTTTCTTGGTTAACATAAACTATTTTAAAAGTAAAGTTGATACTATTTTTTTTCACCAAATTCAAAGGTAAGAATTTATTAATTATTCAAATTTATATTGATGACATTATATTTGGTATTACTAATGAGTCATTATGTAATAAGCTTATTAGAGATATGGAAATAAAATTTGAAACGAGCATATAGGAGAATTAAATTTCTTTATTGGACTTTAAATTAAGCAAACAAAGGATGGAATCTTCATCAACCAAGCTAAGCATGTAAAGAAACTTTTAAAGAAGTTTGGCATAGGTGATTCCAAACCTTACAGTACTTCAATGACCACCTCCTTAAAGTTGGACAATAATATAAACAATGAGGTTATGGGTGAAAAATAATATAGAGATATAATTAATAATCTTCTTTATCTTACTATTACTTAAACAAACATATTATTTGTTGTTTATTAATGTGAAAGATTTCAATCTAACCTAAAATAGTCATATTTAATTATCCTTAAAAAAGTGCTTAGGTATGTGAAAGGGGCCATAAGTTTAGAATTTTGATATCCTAAGGGAACCTTTGACTTAATAAGTTACTCATATTTAAACTTTATAAGAGATAAAATTGAGAGGAAAAGTACCTTAAGTGCACGTCAATTCCATAGTTAAGCCATATTTTCATGGTGTAGTTGAAAGCAAAGTTCAATTGCTCTTTTTATAGTTATAATCAATTACTTTGGATGAAACAAACTTTAAAGAACTTTAGAGTGTAGTACTTTCATAAGCTTATCAAGTGTAATAACACAAGGGCAATTAATATAACCAAAAATTCCATACACCCTAGACCAAACAAATTGATAAACACTTTATTGATAAACATGTGTTCAAAGGAGATTTGTACTTAAAGTTTATTAATAATAAAGATCAATTAATTGATATTTTCACCAAACACTTAAATCAAGATAGATTTATGACCATAAGAGAGATTAAACATAATTGAGTTAGATTGATCTCTTGATTATGTAATTATTATGGAAACTATTTTGTGGCATGAATATATGTATTTATAAGTTTATTATTTATATTACATCTTGAACATTTTATGCTTTAAATGTGAAATAAGTCTTCTTTGTCTAAAGGAGATTAGTCGACAGAACTGGAAGTATAGGTTAACTAATGTAAAGTAGTTAACCTAAAAATTACATTGATCAACTAATATTAGGGGTTAAAACTACTCCTACAATTTCCATCCCTTATTTTTGAAAATCCACTTTCCTTTTCAAAATTCAAACTAGTATAATTGACCTCCAAAATGATCTATCTTTCAATCCTATTGTATATGACACCTAAATTTGCATAATCTTGAAAGAAAAAAAAAGGTTAATTATAAAGCAATCAACTTTAACTTCTATAAGGTCCCATAGCATTATTGCTACTCCTCTTTCCTTAACCACACCATTGATTGCCTCCATTATAAGGCAAAAAAGTCAATATGGAATATATGCTATCACCAACATTGTCTAATTCCACATTACTGACTAGTCCTCCTCCTCTTCTTATTGTCAAATCTCTAAGGTAAGGCCCAAACTAACCATAGGTGAAAGGGGTTTAACAATTTAAAAGAAAAATAGATGAAAAATCTAAGGATGCAAGGTCAAAACCATCTTTATTATAAACATCTTCTATACCTCCTTTATTTTAGGTAGCACTATCCATGACACTTTCATTGAACACAACACCACAAATAAATGCCACACATGGTCAATCATCCTTTTACTTACTTAGCATATCAAAATTTTATAATTTTATTTTAGAACTTTTCAAAATAAGGATGATTTTTACAAGTATAAGAAAAGATTTGGTTATCCTCATAAACCATTAAACTTAGATTATATGATTGAGTTTGAATCCAATAATTTTTTATATGGTTTTTCTTTATGAAAAAGGATTACATTTATTACTTTTAAAGGAAAATTTTACTTTGAAATGATCATCAACTTCTTTGCAAACATAAAAGTAAATAAAAATTAATCTATTAATCTTCCTTACCACTTAAGTTAAGGATTATATAGAGTATTGCAGCATGTAATATCAATTTTAGAAGTAGGCATTATGACTAATTGATTTTTTTAACATGTGTCTCCTAACCTATTTATTAAAGAATAAAAGATTTAATTTGTAGAAGCAAATGTTGCAAGTAAATGAAAAATTTCAAAAAGTGTAAAAAATTCTCCAATTGAATGCATTTAAATTATTTACTTATAAAATTTGGTATATCTATTATTAGAAATGCCCCCTTTCATATCACATAGGGTCAATTCATCAGTACCACCGTACTTAAGTTGATGTATTTGGTGTAAAGTGAAGTTAAATGGTCTACACTGTCATGGAAACCAACGTACAACCTTTACCTCTTCAACTTTTCCTTCGGCCTCTACTAATATTCATGAATTTTTTAACTAAAAAAGTTGATTAGTTCAAAGAGAATGTAAATAGGCTTAAAGATGATGTTGATAAGATTATAGTCAAGTTATAGGACTTTATAAAGGTCCTTGAATTACTAAAGAAAAAAGATTCATTCGAAGGGAGCTATAAAAAGAGAAAACAATTGAGTCTTAACCCTAAAAGATGCTCAATTCATTTTTTATCTAAAAATACCAAAGAGAGAAAGAGATGGATGATTGATGATGAGATATGGATGGTTGATGAGACTTTGATACTTAATCTTTACTTTGATATTTATGATATCTCAATATTTTTTTCAATATCTATGATTCCTCAATGTTTACTCTGATAATGTGCTTTGCCTTTACTTAATTGATCATTAGTCCTATTTTGATCTATTTATTTATTGCTTAATTGATTTGGGTCTTATTGCTTTGAACGAATTAACGAGGAGGAGAGCAAAATATAAAGAGAAAGTTATAACATTTCTTCTCATTCCTTTTTACTTATTAATCAATCATAGTTATTATTATAAAAAAAAAAAAGAGATTGTTGAGATATATGGAGAAATTATAGTATAATCATATATTATATTTTATAATTTTACGATATGAGAAGAAATGTAACTATGATTGAATAGTCATATCATATTTGATATGATTACTCATTAAATAAATATTATATTTATTTGAATAGTCATAATTTGACTTATACTTACTTTTGAAAAATTTATAAATTCAAATTTAATTTGAACTAACATTGGTGCAAAGATGTTGGTATTCACAATTACACGTACCTGTCCAGGGCATCAAAGACCTTGCTTACTTGGATGGTGCAGATCTTGGGAAAAGTGCAGACATCTCCACAAGTGAAGAGCTCTGCCCTTTTCTCAAGCTTTTCTTCACTGCCTAGAGCAATACGAAATATTGCTAAAACCTATGGCATGTGAGTTTATTTTTGCTTATATTCTGCAGGACATAGCATCATAGATTATGGCTTTCTCGCAGCAAAGGCCTTGAACAGTTTGTATTCTCTCTGAAAATGGCACCATTTGCAATGTTACACTTCGCCAGCCAGCAATGTCTAGTGGTACTGTGGCTTATGAGGTATGTTTAAGATCCATGAATCCATAATGTCTGTTTGATAAAGTCTGCCCATATTATTAAAATGTGCGTTAACCATTTTTAAGATCATA
Source organism: Ceriops zippeliana (assembly GCA_037897445.1). Taxonomy (NCBI): domain Eukaryota; kingdom Viridiplantae; phylum Streptophyta; class Magnoliopsida; order Malpighiales; family Rhizophoraceae; genus Ceriops; species Ceriops zippeliana. Next base: position 84,972 of record JBAPLH010000205.1, on the reverse strand, counting down.
AACAAAGTTCTTTTATCTGGATTATGGTCTGAAATTTGTGGTCTCTTCTTCAGTATTTATGGCATACAGTGGAGAAGACCACTCTGATGCTGTAGATTTTATCCCTTCAGTTTTTGTACTTTTTCAGGTGCAAAACAGCTGTCAAGTAATTCTAAATGACCATGACGCTGTCATTCTTGATTACCGATGCATTTATCAAATTATTTTATAATGAGCACTACTAATATTATTACACAAATAATAAGAATAATAAGATAATAAAATATTTTTTTGATATTTAGTTTCATTTATTTATGGAAGCAAGTGAAAAATAATTGATTCACATTTTTTATTACCATCATATTGCTCCTCAAGTGTTACCATCTAACTTTTAACTTTTTAAATACGCATGTTATAATTTGATAATTATTAAAGCAACCAAATTAAAATGTTTAAGGATATGCATATGTTATTATATCTTAATTTTCATGAAAGTAATAAAATTAGAATATTTAATGAAATACATAAATTATAATTATAATTTGTTAGTCACTAAAATAGTCAAACTAATACATTTAAAAATATGCACAAATAATCATTTATTGAAGATGTTAAAGAAATACTTATAAGTAAAAATAAATAGAAAAATTAATGTTACTAACTTTTAGGACTTTGGAATATACCTAAGATAAATCATCATTTTATTAGTTAGTAATTTAATTAAGTTATATTAATATTTTTAATAAAATATATTTATTATCTAAAAATGAAAAATATATGGTTAAAAAAACTCAACTACCTATTAAAATTTATATATAATATTTAGTATTTTTTAAAACAAAAATTATTATACACTTTGATTATTTAATGATTGAATTTGTTTTATTGTCAATTATAAGCATTTATAATTATGTAATTGTTTCAATTCCTTTGCACATTTTTGGATTTAAGGAAAACACTATTAATTAGTGTGTATATCCAAGATTTATAAAAGTAGGTTTATTTATAAATTCATACCCAACCAAATATTTGTTTTGCAGTTAGAATGTTAAGTAGGTATAAAAATATTCATGAAATTAAACATTAGAAGGCTATGAATAAGTGTCAAGATATTTATAGGTTACAAATATTATATACTTGTGTAAAATAAAATCTAATCATTTAAAAATGATTTGATATTCTAATTAAAATTTCGTTAGATGTTAGTATAGAGTTTATTTTTTATATCCTTTTATTAAGAAAAAGTAGTAATATTACAAAATAATTTAAACTAGAATATTATTATTTTATCCATAATAAAAGCAAAGTTGATACCATGATTTAAAATTATAATTTATACATTATGAAAATAAAGACTTAAATTAAGACTTATATTCATTAATAGTATTGTTAAAATATTGAAAATTTATTATATTAATTATTTAGTAATTTTTTATGTAAGAATGATAAGTATTGTAAAGGTACTATTTATATAAAAATAAAATATCTTGTTGTTAAAGAGGAAGTTTAGAAATAAGGATTGTCAATTAAGCATATTAACACCAATCTTAAGATTGCAAATACTTTAATAAAAGGATTATTGTTTAAAACATTTAATGAACATTTCAAAAAAATGAGTATTATTGACTAACAATATTACATTATAATTCAATTAAGTTTATGAATTTGACAAAAAAAAACTCACTTATATGTGTTTTCAATATTTCTCTCTTTTATTAGTATGCATAATTGATAATATTGGTAGGAATTGTCTTATAATAAGACATTAAATTTAAATCATTATCATTATTTCATTAAAGATTATGTTAAATTAAAAGGTAATGTTATGATACATAAAAAGGATTGTGAAAAGGAAATGACATTTAACTATCATAACATGCATTAATATTTTAACTTAATAATAATATAACATTATTACTAATTTAGAAGAGGATTAATCATAATATTTGGTGCACATTAATTTCTTTCTATTGAATCATAACAATAATAACATATATAATAAGTGAGACAATATAGGACAAATAATATTTCATGTGATACTAAAGAATATTTTATTAAATATTAATATATTTTATCAAACTATAAATAATTTAATAAAAAATTAAATATTTAAACCTTATTAATGAGTGAAGAAACATTACTCTCAAACAAAACCAAGCCTTGACGAGAAACTAACAAGTTTATAAGTAATAATTTAGTAGTCTCCTTGTCATTTATACAACAATAAAATGAAGTCAAAAACTTTATATAACATAATTACAATTAAATCAAAGTATATAGGTTAACATATATATATATATATATATTGTTGTGAAAAAATATAAAATTGTAATATCTGTCATTAAAAATATATCATTAATACCTTCATTGTTTAAGTATAAAATTAAGTCTTACGGATAAAACAAGTGCAGAGGAATCATTCCCAATGCTAGCATCAAGTGAAGATTGATGATGGTAGCACACAAAAATTTCTGCAAAAAACATATACCAACAGACTATTTCTTAAATGAAAAAAAAAAAAAACACTAAGCTGAAAATTTCCTGATTTTTAATAAATCAGAAAAAAGCTCCGCCACTCTTCCTCTACGCCACTTGGAGGTCCATCTTAGACCACGGGCATTTGAATAAACTCTTCCATCTCTTTTCGTGGCCCAATTTTTTTGTTTCTTTTTCTTTTTCACGGAGATCTATTTCTCTTGTTTCTTCGTCAATGTAAAGTAGCCGAACCCCACACTTTGCCGCTACTTGTCCCGAGGAAGAATAGAATTGAAAGGTCGCCTTCTTGTAATAGTCTTCCCCTCCTAAACTGCTAACCATTGCCTCATGCAAACGGGTACTATACCACAGTGACACATGTGTCCCTTTCCACTGTGACAATGATTTATCTTTATTCCAGAGGCCTACAGTTAATTTTATATTTCCTGCGGCATCGCCGAATTCAAAAAGGCAGTCACAGTAGACATTAAGCAATTCGTGCCCCACGCTTTTCACGTCATTAATAGCACAAAGAACAAAACCTAGGAAGTTTCTATCATCACACAAATTACGAGGTAGATCTAACGTAATCGAAGACCCTGTGCTTTGACGATCGATCCAATCTGGAATTTCATTTCCAGGGTAAACAAAAGAAACTTCATCTTTTCTACTAACACTCTGCATCATAGCATAACAAAATATCTTGTAGTTAAGAGTAATTTGTTCGATATCATATGTATAGAGTACGAGAGGTAGATGGGGGGATGGCACTTACCTTGGGGAGTCGATAAACGGCTCTTTGGGCAAAAAGCCTTATCATCTGTTGTGCATGACTCAAAATATTTCCGCGTGCGTCCTGGTTCAGCTCATGGCAATTCCAAAACAGAAAATTCACCCTGAAATCCAGCAACTTTTCCCATGTTTCAACAAGTGCAAATTTTGAATTTGTGACCATCTGCAGTCCCACGCAATCAGTTGCGTTCAAGTGTGTTAAATGCGGGGGAAGCTCTGGCAGTGATTCAAGTCCAGGGCACCGCACTATAGTAAGAGATTCGAGACATGAGAGCTGCTTGATGCTGCCAATGTAATCCATATGACCATGGCTTAGGTCCAATTCCCGTAATCGACCAAGATTCGTTTCCAGGATATTCCCAAGTTTTCTCCAATTCCTCAGCACCAGCATCTGAAGTCGAGAGAGATCAAGATTTTTAAGATCTGGGTCAAAATGATCATTACCACTCATCCGTAGCTCTTCCACACTTGTTGAAAGCTCATGAAACTTCTGAAGTTTTAAGCATCCATATAGATCAAGTTTTTTAAGAGATCTCAGCTCAGAACAAGAGGGTACTTCTTCTATGCCAGTATAACTCAGGTCTAACTCTTCTATGCTCTCTGATAGTTCTGATAAGTTCTTGAGCGCGCAACGCTGAAGCATAAGTTTTGCAAGAGATCGCAGGCCTTTGGTGCTTGGAACCCTCTTAATATTTGGACACCCTGACAGATTCAATTCCTTCAGATTTTCGGCATACTCAATGGATGGAGAAACCTCCCGCAACCTTTCACAACCTGAAAAATCTATGATCTGAAGGTTCCGGGCTCCTGAGAAGTCAGGCAGTTCAATCAGCTGGCCACAACAGGACGCACGCATCACTCTCAAACTTGAAAGATTCTGTAAACCAGAAAAACAAAACAAAACAATGATACTGTCAACTTTAGAATGTATGTGTAAAAGCAGGCCAATTATTAGAAAAGAAAATAGTTACTAAATTTTTTTAAAAAAATTCAAACTCACGTTATTTACTTAAAAAAATTAATTTTTTTTAATATAAGAACAATTGAGAGAATGGAAAAAAATTTTCATATAAAGAAAAAAAAAGGAAATATAAATGAAGCGGAATTGGAATATAAAGAACAAATAAGAGGAATCAACTTTTACCTGTTTTCCAGGCCAAAGTCGTTCGATCTTGCCATGAGAAATGTCAAGTTCAACCAGGTTCTCAAAGTAAACATTTGATGGCAAGGCTTTCAAAGGATAGAAATCCCACTTCAGATACCTTAGCTTCTTGGGAAGAGATTCAAGGCCTTCTGGGCAGTCCACCATTTTGGGAACTTCAATACGTAGCCAGAGAAACAACTCTGAACGCTTATCATTAAACCGAAGAAATTTAGCTTGATCCATGTTTGAAAAGCTGTAGGAACCACGCAAACAGGATTATTAATCCTGGACATGTCTATCGAAATGCCTTCAATTGCACTGGTCCCCTATAACCATGGCAAATGATCAAATTAGCACAACATATGCAGATAATTAGATGAAGCCCACCTACTCAAGGCAGGAAAAAGAATTTAAAAAAAAAAAAAAAAAAAGGCTAGTAATTTTGACTCTTACCGTGTTTTTTTCTAATACATCGCAGATATCTTCCGAATTCCACAATCTACTAAGCTTGCCTGGTTCTTTGCCTGATTCTTGGCTAACAATATATTGACTCATGTCTTGTAGTAAATCATGCATCTCTACCTTAGAATCTGAGATGTGGATTAGAGCCTTGTCAGTGAGCTTACTTAAGCCGATTGTGGCAGAGAAACCACAAGAGTTAAGTATTCTCTCGACATCAGCTACTGGCTCCCCTTTAAAGAAGCAAGCAATATGAAGAAATATTTCTTTGGAGTTATCATCAAGTCCATTGTAACTTATTTTCAACACCTCCTGCACTTGCAGGTCAAGAGTTTTCTCAGGTTCATTCAGGGCACTTTCCCATTCTTTCTTGCTCCTGTCATATAGAAACAATCCAAGAACTTTAAGTGCCAAAGGAAGGCCATTACAATAATTTAAAACTCTATCGGTTAAATCCAAAAAGTTTGCCGGCACATGGCTTTGCTTGAAGGCAAATAAACTAAAAAGCTTAAGAGCTTCGTGGGCCACTAGTGGTTGAACTTCATATGTGCTGTCAACTCCATTTTTAAGCACTTGTCTTTCTCTACTTGTAATAATGACTCTGCTTCCATTACCAAACCATTCATGCTCTCCTGCTAAAGATTCAATTTGTTCGAACTTATCTACATCATCAAGAACAATGAGAACCTTTTTGTGCTGAAGCTGGTTCATTAAAAAGGTTGAACTTGAGCCACTGGATGCGCGTATACTGGCATTGGCTTTATTTAGTAGACTAGCAATAAGTTCCTCTTTGAGCTCAGGTAAACTTTTAGAGGATTCCCGGACATTGGTAAGAAAGCAGCTGCTTTGAAAGTGAGAAGAGTATTTGTCAAAAATGGCTTTGGCAAGAGTTGTCTTGCCTATACCGCCCATCCCCCATATTCCGACAATCCGCACATCATTTACTTCCCCAATGCGTAGCAGTAACTCAAGTTCTTTTACTCGCAAATGGATGCCACCTAGACCTTTTAAATCATTTGAGGGGTATATGCGCCTTATTTTTTTGCAAATGTCTTTCACAATTTTATCAACAAGATCAGCCTCATCCCTAAAGATGAACATGAAGAACATATATTGGTAAGTTTGAGTTGAAAGGAGTAAGTATTAATATAACTTGCAAATACAATATGAAAATGTGTCATTTAGTTGAAAGATAACTTGAAAGGAACAACAATCTGCATGTGAATGCTAAAAATGTAGAAAACTGAGTACTGGACAGGCAAAGAAAAAATTTGATTTATACTAACAGAAGAACACCAAAGGCATCATACATATAAAAGATGACTATAACTCATGTGATATACAATCAAGGCAAATTTCACTTCTATGAAATTCCAAGAATAAAATAGAATCGACTAAATTCACATGCTTAATATTTATTTTAATTAATTCTATTAATTATTGATTATAAAATTTAAATAGCCATCTTCCCGTAACATCAAATATATTATGTGGACATCATTAGCTTCAATTGTTTTTTTTTTAACTTACCGCTTTTTTAAATAACCATCTCCTTGTTACCAACGTTTCTCTTATTCTAAAATTTATTTAAACTTATACCAATCAAAGACATTAATTCTATAATTGAATAACTAAATTAATTGAATCTGAATTGAATTAAATTCTATTTTCAATTAGATATCAAACAAGGGACAAACGAAAGCATAGTCACCTTATGTCCTTTGAATTATAATCCCACCCTTTTACAGAGGCAGCATTCTTCAAGGCAGTTCTCCACTCAGCTATCTTCTTTTTGTCGCAGGACTTCTTGTGTGTTTTAAATGCTTTTGAAAAACACCCAGTTTGGTTTTCTACGTCTACCGGATCCATACGGTAGAATACAACCAATACCTGCAGAATTAAAAACCAATTAATGGATAGTTAACCAAGGCATGAAATTGTTTGGAGACTTGTGAGCATAAATCAACCTAAGATCATTAGAGTGATAAATGAATACCTGTAATCCAGTGGTTTGCCGGCATTCCATAATCTTGACAAGCTCGTCCAAACAAAATGGAGAAGAGGCATATTCTTTAGAGAAAAGAACGACCGCAATATTGGAGTCTTGAATTGCGTCCATAATTGTTGGGATGTCTGCACCATTGTCAAGCTCTGCACTATCCAAGTAAGCATGGATCCCTTGTCGGTTGATATCGCGATAGAGAAAGCTCACAAAGCCTTCACGCGTGTCCTTCCCCCTGAAGTTAAGGAATACCCCATACTTTCTTGGACGAACTTGCGCAGACGCAGAATTAGAAGAACAATAAAAAGAAAAAGGAAAATTAGCTGAAGAAGAAGAAGAAGAAGCCATAATAACACAAAATGATTTTTGCTTTTGTGATATGACTTGGGTGGACCTAACGCACGTCAAAATGACTTTTAAATGAATCGACATACCCAAAATGGTCATTTCACCCAAGGCAACAGATTTAACTTCTTTTACTCTATATCACAATAATCATGTTCAATTGGAACGATTTGTTATGTGTAATAAATCAGAATACATATCCTATTACCTTGACATAATAAATAAATAATAATAATAACAAAAACTAAGTAAAAACGTCTGACTTTTAATTTGTAATATGTAATAAATTGTATTTCTAATTACTTATAAAAATGTAAAATGTAATTATAATTATATTAAAGTGTTGTGATGGCGAAAGGTTCGACTGAATTCTTTAAATTGCATTTCTTCGGAGCCACGCCGGCTTATGTCAATAGGGCGAATATTCATAGCAGCCGAAATGGACTAACGACCAGCTGTCTCCGCTGACGAGAGAAAACTAAGCCATTGAAAAAGACAGCAACTCCATGGCCAGAGACGTCAAAATTGTAATAGAATTCCCAAAAGCACAGAGAAATGAAAATTGAACTAAATACATGTAAGGTACCCCACGTCTAATTTTATTCTGCGGCAAAAGGATGTGGCCGAATAATGATACTACCATCTGGATTAAGTCTCTAACTGGCTACAAATTAGTATACAATCAAATACAGCTTCTTGGCGTTATCAAATGACAGGATTCAGTTTTCAGGTAAGATAGCTACAAAATCTCAACTGGGAACAAGCTAAAACATCACCAAGCAGTCAAGCAAGAAGTTTATCATACCAGAGAGACTTCCACTCATGGTCTTCCATTATAAGCTCAAAATTCTGCATATACCACGACCTTGTCGGACCCCATCTGCAGTCGCGAGGTGAAACACAAGCAAACTTATTCCTATGCAGGAATCCAGGCAGAAGATGCATAAACAATCCGACCTTTCCATGCCTGTAACATCCAGTGGCCATCTTGATCCACCACAAAGTCAGTGTGGTACCCTGCACTGACTTTATGCTTCAATTTCCTCAAAATAAAATTGACCAAAGGTAGCTGCTTCAGCCCAGCTCTCGTGTGTCGAGCTTGCCATTGCCTGTATGCCTCAGGTCTCTCAACCCTCTCTGTTCCCTCACATGCTATGACATTCATCACCAATATGCAAAAAGAATTTCTTGCTAAGCCATTTGAAAGACGGGTGTAAACACTCCATTGATAAGTGCGATTAACCCAATCTTAGCATGTCCCTGAACAAGTACCCATACGAGTGACCGGATATTATTCATTTTGAATAAAACTTATTAATTTCGGTTAAACCTTATTGGTTCCTGCAATGATGTCATCAAGTTCCAGAACTATCTAAATCCCTCTAGTCCCGTTGCGAGATTCAATGATATGGGCAATCTTTTTGGATCATTAATGTTTAGTACTATATGTGCAGCATTAGAACACTAGAACTTGAAAAATGTGCACTCTCAGTTTCCATCAAAGAAAGAAAAATAAAAGAAACAACCTCATTTGATATTTTTAATGAGTTATACAAGATATGATAATATGAACATACAAGAATAAATGTATTTTCTGATACAACCTTAACAGGCCAAATAAATTGCTTAGCAAGACTATAAAAGTTCTAAACTTTCTGCTTGTTATCTATATGCAAACTATTTCTAGGGTTTTACTTGCTCTCTCTCCCTCTCATACTCTTGATCTCTCTCTAAGCAGACCATTCACTTTCATAGGTCGCCCCTACTTTTTGTTTTTTAGTGCCACATAACTTGTTATTATTGGTGGCTTCAATAACTATCTCCTACTCATTTAAATTAAGATGATATATTAGTTTAATCAATAATTAAATTTCTTAATTTTGAAATTTCAATGGAGATAACCATAAGATGGATTCTAAATCTTTTCAATTATTGTAATGTTGGTTTTTACTTTTGAACCTTTTTATTTAAGACATTAATATTCCTATTTGTTTCAATTTTAGATAATTTTGAATAGAAAATAGTTAAGTTATTAACTTTATACTTTGATAATACCAAATATCGATAACTTAATAGGAATGTACACATTTGGTATATTTAAAATTTTTAAATAATTATAAAGTTTTGTAGATTTTTTAATTAAATGCTAAATCCTTAGATTTTTTTTTTTAAATTTCATACAGCCAACATACAAAGTTAACGGTTTGATCAATTTCTATTCTAAATTATCTTGAATTCAAATGAAATACAAACATGAAGGACTATAATAAAAAGCTTCAAATGTATAAAACTACATTACAAAAATTGAAAAGATTTAAGACTAATTTTCTACTTATCATTTTGGTTTTAATGTGCAGGATAAGATATATAATGATGAGAACCATTTTAGATCTCACGCTGAGAAGGGGGTAAATCAATGTAAGATATGTTTTTTTTATAAATTGATCTGGATTTAACCTTTGTGGCTTGTTAGAATTGATGATCTAATTTTTTTTATTTTTCTTTTTTATGTGAGTATGACTGTACGATTAAAAAATCAATGTGTAAGTACCTAAGAACACATGACAATTTTTATGTGATTTACCCACAATGTGTGAACTGTCCATAGTGTGATAGGATCCTTCTTAAATCACACAATCTATTCTTACTATCAAAGGATACAATAATGTTATGGAATGATCAGTCCTTCACCACTTATGAAAGGACTACTCTTTAACTACTTACAACAATCTCCTAATCACTCTAAGGATATCCCACCCTATTTTTCAACAAATTTATCAAGAGTTTATGGTAAAACCTTTCTTGGAGAATGATCACTCAATATGTATAGACTACTATAGCAGAATATGGATCTTTTCCTTCCTTCACTGCCGGTGTTGTCTCACCCACTATTGGTGTTACCTGCACACGATGCTAATATTATCCACTATTAATGTTGTCCACACGTGCTACTAATGTTGTTCATATGCGTTGCTCCTGCTTTCTACGCGTGATGCCATTGCTATCTGTGCGCGCTGCTAATGTTGTCCACATGTGCTGCCACTGTTGTCTATACGTGTTATTAATGTTGTTCACGTACACTACTAATGACGTTTACACACATAGTTACTGCTGTCCACTTATGTTACTATTACTGTTTGCACACACTTCGTATGTGCTGCTCCTGCTGTTTGCACACATTATAGCTGCTTACCTCATATGCTGTTCCTGCTATTTGTGCGTGCTACTCTTACTATCCACGCCCACTGTTGTTGTCCGCTGACGCTGTTGCTTCTGTTCGTATGTGTTACTGCTGTCCGCATACGCTGCGATTGCTATCCACACGTGTTATTCCTATTATCTAAGCACGTTGTTGCTATCCACTCACCTTGTTACTGCTATCTGCCCGCGCTGTTGTTATCCGGGCTCACTACAGTTGTCTTCTCGCCATGCTGCTGTTATACCCTTGAATTGTAGCTATTTTCTTACGTTGCTATTGTTCTCCCTATGCGTTGCAACTATCTTCTCGCACTGCCTCTGCTCTCTCTGCGTGTTTTAGCTATCTTGGTGGTTTGCTGATGCTGGACCCTTCTAGTGTTGCTTCACCCCTTGTCGACTGTTACTTTACCTTTGCCAGTTATTGGCTTAATGGTTTGCTGGTATAGGTGGTTGTCTTGGTGGTTTTTACTTATATGGATGGCTACCTTGGTAGTGTTTACTGGTATGGGTGGCTGGCTACCTTGCTCTCTTTCTTTCTTCCTTCGTTGACTACCTTGTTACCTCTCCTTTGGTGGCTACTGCACTTTCCTTAGCTAATTACCTTGTTGCCTTTCCTTTGCTGCACTCTCCTTGGCTGGTTGCCTTGCCCTCTTTCTTTCTCTCCTTGGCTGGCTACCTTGCTGTCTCTCCTTGCCTTTAGGTTTTCAGTTCTCTCTCCTTTGGCCTGCTTTCTCAAAATTTTGCAACACACCCTCTTCTTGCAAGACACATGTTGCTCTATAATTAATGGCTAGATTTGAGTACTAAAATTTAGGTTTAATGGTTAACGGTCAATGATCAATCTTGACCCCTCAAATTTAGGGTTACAATCAACATTGACTCCTCAATGCTAAGGTTAACCTATCATCACAGTTTCTCCCAATGGCCTCACTACATCTCAACGACATTTATAATATTAAATCAACACATATAACCATGTAAGATGATGTTGACAACAAATCCAACATTAGCCATCAAAGATAGGCTTAACACACAATGCTCTTAAACTTCCATAAAAAAGAAAAATATTTCTTTAAACTTCATAAAGTATTAAAAACATTTATCCTACAAGCAACAAAGTCTAATAATAAAGTTACATTTTAGGTATAAATTTTAATTTTTCTTTGATTTATGCATAAATTTTTGGTGATGTTATTTGTATATCAATAGAAAGTATGACAAAACCTTTTTGTTTTGTTAAAAATTATATTGCTAATAGTTTCATTTAACTTATAATAGACAGTAGTTCATTTTCCATATATAAGAATGATGAAGACTGTTTTAGGTCTTACTTTGATATGTACATTTTACAAATTGATCTGGATTTAACCTCTATGACTTATTAGAGTCAATGATCCAATTTTTATTTCTCCTTTATGTGAGCACAACAGTATAAATATAAATCAATGCACATGCATCTAAGCACACAAAAATTTTTACGTGGTTCATCCACAATGTGTGAGTTACATCCACGGTGTGATAGGATCCCTCTTAAATCACACAATCTATTCTAGTTATCAAGGGATATAGTTTGGTTGTGGAAGGATCACTCCCTAACCACTTGTAAGAGGATCACTCCTTAATTACTTACAATGATCTCCTGATTACTCTAAGGGTATCCCATCTTATTGTTCAACAAATTATCAAGAGTTTATAAAAAAACTTTCTTGGATAATGATCACTCAATATGTACAGATTATTAAAGTAGCATATGGGTCTTCTCCTTCTTTCATTGTTGCCTCATATGACTGCTACCTTGGCAGGATCTCTCCTCTATTATTGGGCATATTTTCTCCTTGGTTACTACAAGCTGCTAAACCTACTATAGGGCATGCTTTCTCCTCGATTGCTATAAGCTATCGGAATTATTATCGGGTACGTTTCCTCTTTTGCTGTTGTAAGTTGCTGGACCTTCTGCTGGGTACGATTTCTCTTCTTGCTACTGAAAGCTATCGGACCTATTACTATTACTGCCTGCACATGTTGTTGTTGCTACCTGCACGCATTATTGTTGCCCCCATACACATTTTGCTATCATTTCTTGCACATACTACTATTACTGTCGGCATGTGCTACTATCGTTCTTCGTACGTGCTGTCATTACTGTCCATGCACATTGCAAATGCTATTCATGTGCATTGCCGCTGCTGTCTGCAGGTGCTATTAATGCTATTTGCACATAATGTCACTGCTACTTACTGTCTATATGCACTGTGCCTCAATTTGTGCTCTTGCTGTCCATGCATGCTGCACCTACTGTTCGTATGTGTTGTGCCTACTATTTGCACACATTATACCTACTATCTGCGCTTTCTGCGGTGGCTATTTGCGCTCGCTGTGCGCCCACTGTCCGCACTCTCTACCTATTATCTATGCACGTAGCACCTGCTATCCGTGTGCATTGTGCCTACTGTTCTCGCTCTTTGCACTTGTTATTAGTGTGCATTTTGCTCTTGCTGTTTGATTGCTATGCACCTGTTATTTGCACTCTCTACCTATTGTCCGCACAACCTGTGCCCATTGTCTGCGATAGTTACACTTGCTATCCGCACAAACTGTGCCTACTATTTACACGAGCCACTGCTGCTGTTCGCATGCACTGCGACTATTGCTCGCACACGTTGTTCCTGCTATCCATTCGTGTTGCTCATACTATTAGCTTGCACCGCTGAAGCTATCCGTGTGCACTGTTGCTATTTTCTCGCGCCGCTGTTGCTCTCTTAGTATGCCACAATAGTTTTTCTCACGTCGTTGCTGCCCTCCTCATGCATTACAGCAGTTTTCTTGTGTTGTTGCTACTTTCCCTACGTGGTGGCATAACTACTGGCCTGCTGGTTGATTCCTGAACTTGCTACTGCACTTTCTATAGGTGGCTGCTGATTCTTAGACTTGCTGCTACACATTTTGATTTTTTTACTTCATTATTACTGCCTCATCTTTACCATTCGCCTCTTTTTTCCCTTAAGTTTACCGCTCACCTCTCTCTCTTTGGTCGGCTCTCTTAATTTTTTGTAGCATACACACCCTTCATGCAAGATGTATAGGGGTATTTATAGAGCCTTAAGATTAGGGCTACACGATCATCATGGTTATCGCTAATTCCCATATATATTGCCTTACAATCAATGGAAGGAGTTAACTCCTAAAATTTAAGGCCAATGGTCAACATTGACTTCTTAAAATTTAGGTCATTGTCAACGGTCAATAATCAATCTTGACCTCTAAAATTTAGGATCACGATCAACGTTGACTCCTCAACACTAGGGTTGACCTGTCATCATTGGTTTCTCCCAATGACTTCACTACATCTCAGTGACATTCATAATATCAAATCAATATATATAATTGTGTGAGATGATGTTGACAACAAATCCAACATTAGCCATCAAAGATGAACTCAACAATCTCTCCCTTTGGATTTGTTGGTAACACATTAAATCCAACCATGCACAACATCCCTTACACAAAGTCATTTGGCTCCCTCTGAAATATGCATCTCTCTTAACCTGGTTTAACTCCCCCTTTTTGCTTCTCCCCTTTGTCATGCTCTCCCCCTTTATCCATCAAGTTACTCCCTTATTTTATTAATACACTCTCTTTAGATTTATGCAAAATATCTCCTCCGTGACAACAAATCCAAAGAAAAATAGAAGAGGGAAGGTGAGAGGGGTTAAAGAATACCTCAACCTTTAGGGTATGGTTGAATACTTAAGTTTAGCCTCTTTTTTCCAAGATGTCCTAATCTTCCATGCCACAATAAATTGTCATCTTTAGAGCTCATGTAGCATGTGTTTTTGCTTTTGGAAACTTGATATAAGTTTCCATTTGTTCTTTCACCCTTAGTAAGAATAACACCATCTCTTAATCTCTTTATTGCGTAGCCACTCTTGTTGAAAGTAACTTCATGTCCATCATCACATAACTGGCTAACATTGATAAGATTGTGTTTTAGTCCTTCAACATGAAGTACTTTCTTTAATTTCAACTTTTTACACCAATTTTAGTAGCATCAATACCTTGAATCTTTATGACACCATTATTGCCAAATCTGATAAACCCTTCATTATATTTTGCTACTCCCTTCAACATCTTGAAGTCTCCTGTCATGTGTGAAGAGCAGACACTATCTAGGGTCCATGGTTTTTCTTTCTTGGAAGCTTTTAAGGTTACTTTCACAACCATAGACATTTCTTTTCCTCTTCTTCTTTATTGGCTGAATATGGGAGCTTGCGTAGGTATTCTCATTTGCATTCCTTGATTAGGCAACAATGGTTGGTGTGATCTCCTTTTCATTCTTTAACTGGGCAACAATGTCAAGCAATCCTCAACAACGTGTCCAACCCTTTCAAATCTCTCCTAGCAAATCAAAACTGCTTTTTAGTGGAATATGACTTCTTTCACTTGAGACTATCTCTATTCTTGACAGAGACTCCCTCTAGACTCTTGTTTCACATTCCTTTTCATTATAGGCTGAATATTCCAACAAGTATTAGCCTTGTATCCATACCTACCATAGCTTCAACAAAATCCTTTGAACCTTGATTTACTTCTTTTACCAGGTTTATGTCTTCTTTCTTTAACAGCTGGTGTGGCAATCTTCTCTCCATCTTTGATAGTTTATCTCTTGTGGATAGGAGTCTCCACTATATCTTTCCTAACCCATTTTAACTAGGGTTGGTCTCTCTTTCCATCATGTCATTGTGCTTGCTTTCGAACACAAACACAAACGTTTTCTTTTCTTCTACCTTCTCACTCAGCTTTTCAATGTAGCTAAGTCCTTTCTTTCTTATGGAATGAGGTCTTATATTGCTTAAATACTCATCCAACTTTTTGGTACTATCCTCCTTGATGGTACTTATTAATGATGACTCTCCTTTCACTTCTATGACTTATTTAAAGCTTTCTTCATGCTTCTTTAGCTCACACTCGGCCTTGTGAAGCTTAGCTTGCAAAATCAACACCTCTTGCTCTTGTGCAATCACCTTAGCACTAAATCTTTGTATATCTTGCCTTGTTCAACTTCAAGTACGATCAGCTCCTCAATCCTCTTTAAGTACTCATTCTCTTTTGCTTCAAACTCCTTTTCTTTTACATGGAAATTAGATTCATCAACAACAAAATTTTCATACAGTTTATTAAGATGTTTTACCTCTTTTTTTCAATTTGCTATTTTCGCAAACAAACTATCCACTTATTCTCAAGTTGCTACATTCCTCCTTACTTGAAGATTCTTTGTCATCAACTACTTGAGCGATCAGCATATCCTTTGTAGCATCATCATCAAAATAATCATTAACTTCTTCTTTAGAATCCTTTTTATCCAACTTGCTCAAATAATTTTTGTTGTTCCTATAGCCTTGTATGGGTTGTAATTATTGTTAACTAGGTTTAAATGTGTAAGAAAAGAAAGTAAAGCAACATAGAAGGGGCAAGAATGTAAAAGCCATATAGAGGGGTAAGAATGTAAAAGCCACATGAAGGGACAAGACAGTAAATTTGCCGCAAGTAAGCCCTATTAGAGTTTCATGGAAGATAGTATATAAGGACCTTGGAAGACAAAATTAGGAAAAAGGCCAACACAATTGAATACACGGCAAAATATAAAAAGTGTGTGGATGACCAATTAGAGAAAAGAGAAAAACACAACACATGGCCAAAGCACACTGACGGCAAGAGAACGGCAGAACAGGAGACGACAAAATAGAAAAAGGAGGTTGGCAATCAAGGAAATAGTAGTTGTCGAGTGAATAGTAACTGTCACCGGAAGAAGAATATATATCGACGGCAACAAAGAAATAAATTGTCAGTCTAAAGAGAGAGAAAGAGAAGACGACCAAAAAGGGGGCAAAACGAAAAACAGTGGTCGGGAAAAAAAAAACAGAAGAGAGAGAAAACGAATTCGTCAAATGAAGGAGAGAAAAAGGAAAAAGAGAAGCAGCCGTCGTACGAAGGAGAAAAAAAAGGAGAAGAGGAGTAACCATTGTTGGGGAAGGAGAGAAAACAAAAATTGAGCAAATCAAGCACATCATCGGTAGAAGAGAGAGAAATTTGACGGCCAAAATAGACGGTCGGCAAAAATAGAGAAAAAGGCTGGATGACTGAATGGTAGATCAAAAGAGCAAAACGGCAAAATCCTATTCGGCAAACCAAGACGACTATCGGCAGAACAGGGGAAAAGAGAGAGAGAAAGGGGAGACGGCCGAAATAGTCAGCAAAACGCCAAAATTAGACAATTGGCAGAAACTTAAGAACGACCAAATTGGAGTCGACAGTAAGGCGAGAAAAAAAAAACACGACCAAAATCAGAGATAGCTGGATGGTAAAATAGAGGTGAATGGCCAAAGAAAAGTGAACAACTAGATGGTAAGAGAGATAAATCCGGTGGTAAGAGAGAAATTTGGTAGGACAACAAGAGAGAGAGAAATGTGAACGACAAACCAGAAACGTGAGGTGAGCCGTGGGATAAGGAGATGGGTGAGACAGTGAGACAGTGAAAGCAGGAGTCGTGTGAAACAACGTAGAGAAGAAATTTGATGAAGCATTAAAAGAACTCAATGTATTTTTAGATTTCTTCAAGAGAGGTTAGAGTGTTACGATGAACTTCTAAGTGGCAGTGGAGCATCCTTTCAATTCAATAGAAGGGTAAACGCAGTAAGTGACACTTTTTCTATTGTATTTGCTTAGTAATTGCAATATTGAAAGGAGCAGAAAATTAAGACATCTATTGTAACTAGAATTCTTAAGTATAGTGGATAGTCTTGGTAAGGGAGAGTCCCTACCATCGTGGATGTACGTCACGTTGACAAAACTACGTAAATCTCGTGTGTCCTTAATTTACTTTATGTTCTGTGTTTTGAATTAAGTTGTGAACGCAGCTAAAGTATCAGCTAACCTATAACCTAATGAAGACTTAAATAAGAACATCTAAATTGTCTATTAGGCAAGGTGTCTGAAAGGTAACTTTGGGGACTATTGTGATTAGTAGGTAGCAATAGATCTACCTTAGTCGAGTTTGAGAAAGAGTTCACTTTTAAGAAGAGGTTAAAGTTGTTCACTTATCTGCGAATTACGAATTGTGGTGCTACTAATTCACCCCTCCTCTCAGTATCACAAACTAGTATTTCCTAGGGAGAAGTTAGGAACTTCAATTGGTATTAGAGCATAGGTTCACTAGTTTGAAGCTTAACAACTTGGTGTATTAGTTTGAAGGGATCTAGAAGTTTGACTTGTTCAACATACTGAGAAATGGAAGTCGGTACTAGCACTAGCACCACTTATAGCAAGATGGTTCCAATCTTCAACGGAACTAACTACCATATGTGGAGAGCAAGAATGTAAGTGGTATTTGTAACCATAGGCATGAACGTGGTCAAATGTGTATTGGTGGGTTTTGTGGCTTCAGAAGAACGTAAAGACCTAACCCCAGAGGAGTTAAGGTAGTTTGAGATAAATGGGAAGGCCTCAAACGTCATCATTTCAGCATTGACAGATGCTGATATGCTAAAGTTATCGACTGCAAATCTGCCAAGGAGATATGGGATAGATTGTAGAAAATCTATGAAGGTGATGGCAGAATGAATGAGGTTAAGCTTCAAGTGTTCAAAGAGAGATATGAATCTCTAAAAATGCAAGAAAATGAGACAGTCCAAGTGTTCTTTACCAGGGTTATTGATGCCATAAATGACCTTAGAAGTCATGGGAAGAACAAGAAGGACTCATTAATTGTGAAGAAAATTATGAGAATTTTGCCTGACAGGTTTGCCTCAAAGGTAGCAACCATAGAGGGGAGTAAAGATCTTAATTCTATGTCTCTACATAATCTCCAGTGCAATCTCATTGCATATAAGATGAGGATTAAGTCAGCTGAAAGCTCTGCAACAATGAAGGTATCAAAAGAGGCAGCTTTCAAAGTTATAAAATACTTGAAGATAAGAGAAGAGGAAGAAGAATCATCCAGTGAGGATGATGATGGTGATGAGGAAGAAAGTGAAAGTGAAGTGTTGGCTTGCTTTACAAGGAAATTCAAGAAGGGGTCTAAGAAGGGAAAAAGATAGTTGTCCTTAAGATGTTATCGTTGTGGGTAGACTAGACACTTTGCTTCTCAGTGCAAAGTGAAACTTGATGATGAAGATGAGGATGATGATGATAAGCAGAATTCAAGATGGAAAAAATCATCATTTAAATCAAAGAAGTCCAACAAGAAAACTGCCAACCCATAAAAAAAGAAGACAGGCTCATTTAAGAGTTATGTGACTCACACAAAAGAAGCTGATGAGGAGGAAGATAAAGACTCATTATATGAGTATGCCTTTATGGCATCAGCTCAAGGTGGTAGTTCAACATTTGAAGGGGAAAAGGAGGTTGATGAAGAAGAACTAGATCTTGAAGTTGAGCTAGAAGCAGCTTCAAAGGAGATAATCAGAAGGGGCAAAACCATAACAAGGTTAGAGGCCCATATAAAATAAGTTAAAGCAAAGTTTAAGGAAGCTGAGCATATTTACTTGAAGAGAAGATTTGAGGAACAGATCAAAATATATGAAGACATTATAGTAAAGCTTGGCTCAAGGGCTTAAAAAATTGAAGAAATAGAGAAAGAGTTGTTGAGACTTCAACACAAATCAAAAGTAGCAAAGAGAACTTGCAGAAGCTTGAAATGATAGGAGAAACAAGTTCTACAATAGGAGGGAAGAATGTAGAGAAAGTGCAGTAATCTGAGGTTGCATTGGCTAAAAAAAATAAGAATGTGCCACAGAATTTAAAAGAGAAGGTTGTGACTTAGAAAGAAATAACTGAGAATAAAGAAGATTTGAAGAAGCAACCTAGGGTGGCAAACAAGAAGGAAGAAAAGAAAGTCAACAAGTAGAGGGCTACGGCTGAATAAAAGAAGGAGAAGAAGGTGGTTGAAATGAAAGTCATACAAGCAAAGAAGCCAACTACGTTGCCTACACAGCAAGTGATGAATAGAAGAAGACAAGCTATGATCAGATCCAAGAAGAGGCAGTTTCAAGGTCATTGCCTTTATTATAGAGTCTGGTGTCATAAGGCGAGTAACTACTGGTGGAGAAGGCCAGTATATGTCTTCAACTCTAGAAGATACGATGCTACTTACAGGGGAAGACAATACAAAATTCAGAGGAGAACACCTTTCTTGAGTTCTTGCATATATTATAAAAAGCAAGGACACACTGACAAGGAGTATTGGTGGAAGCCCAAACAATGGTTTCAAAGAACAAGTTTGTTATATTGGTAGACTTGGAACAATGTGAAAGGTGTAGGCAAGATGACCGTAATGCCAAGAGATGCATGACACTTCTCCTTGAGCAAGTGAAGGCACTCAATGGCAAAGTGAAAACAAGCGGTGCAGTCAAAGCTGAGAAAAAGAAGAAAGCTATCTTCTAGCCAGTTCAAAAGAAGGAATATAAAGTTAAAAGGGAGGTGGCTAATATATCTAAAATTACACTTAAAGTAGACTACAAAGATAAGCAGTGGATCCTTGATAGTGAATGCACTTCACATATGACAAGTGACAAGAGTAAATTGTCAATGCTAAATAAGTCAAGAGAAGGCATAGTCAAGTTTGGCAATGATGATTCACTTAAAATCAATGATTAGGGGTCAGTAAACATTGGAAAAGGAAAGCTGAAAGATGTTCTGCACATTGAAGGACTCAGTTTTAATCTAGCATCTGTCAGCAAACTATGCAATGAAGACCATAAGGTAATATTCACAAAAACAAGTTGCCAGGTAAAGAGTAAAAAAGGTAATATTGTTGCAGTTGGGAAGAAAACAGTTGGAAATTTGTATGTGATTGATGAAGAAAGAGATCCTCTTACAACTAAGATTGTGCAAGAAAGAAAGCTAAAGAAAACGTGGATCAATGCTCATCAAGAAAATCAGATCATAGGTGACCCATCAGCATGAGTTACAACAAGAAGAAAAATTATGGGAGCTACTGCTTTACTTTCATAAGTTGGACCTAAATCTGTGGAAGAGGCTACACAAGATCTAACTAACTCTCTATCCACAGAGTTGTTTGAAAAGTACATAATGAGTCTATCTGTGCAAATGCCTCCTCAAGCCTAAAAATCAGGTGAATCCTTCATCTCTACTTTGCAAGTTTTTCCAATTTATAATTGGTTGGCAAAAGGGGAGAGAAGCAATAGTGTAGGAAAGGGGGAGTGCATATATAAGGGGAGTTAAAACTGCTACATAGTGACTTTTGTTATGAGTGTCGCCAACAATTACAAAGGGTGAGATTGTTGTTCTTTGTATGGGTTCTATAGCCTTGTATGGGTTGTAATTGTTGTCAATTAGGTTTAAGTGTGTAAGAAAGTAAAGTCACATAGAAGGGCAAGAAGGTTAAAGCCATATGGAGGGGTAAGAATGTAAAAGCCACATGGAGGGGTAAGAATGTAAAAGTCACATAAAGGAGAAAGACAATAAATTCGTCGTAAGTAAGCCCTATTAGGGTTTCATGAAAGAAAGTATATAAAGACCTTAGAAGATAAAATTACAGAAAAGGCCAACACAATTGACTACATTGCAAAACACAAAAAGTGTGTGGACGACTAACTAGAGAAAAGAGAAAAACACAACACACTACTAAAACAAACCAACGGCAAGAGAATGGCAGAACAGGGGATGACAAAATAGAAAAAGGAGGTTGGCAATTGAGGAAATAGTAGTAGTCAAGTGAATAGTAACCGTCACAAAAAAAAGAGATACCAATGGCAACAAAGAAATTAGTCGTTGGTCTAGAGAAAGAAAAAGAGAAGACCCCCAAAAAAAGGGGCAAAACGAAGAATAGTGGTCGCCTAAAAAAGGGAGAATAGGAGTAACTGTCGTCAAGAAAGGAGAGAAAACAAAAATTGAGCAAATCAAAGCACCCCACTAGTAGAAGAGAGAAACCCGATGGCCAAAATAGACGATCGGCCAAAATAGAGAAGCAGTTAAAAGGGGTTAGATGACTGAACAGCAGATCGGAAGAGTGAAATGGCAAAATCCTATTCGGCCTACCAAGACCACCATCGACAGAACAATGGAAAAGAGAGAGAAAGGGGAGACGACCGAAACATTGAGTAGAATGCCAAAATTAGACAACCGGCGGAAACCCAAGAATGGCTAAATCGGAGTCGATGGAAAGGCGTGAAAAAGAAAACACATCCAAAATCAGAGACGACTGGACCACAGAACAAAGGTGAATGGCCAAAGAAGAATGAACGACTAGATGGTAAGAGAGAGAAATTCAGCAAGACAGCAAGAGAGAGAAAAACATGAATGGCAAACCAGAAATGTGAGGTAAGCCATGAGACAAGGAGACGGGTGAGACAATGAGACGATGAAAGCAGGAGTTGTGTGAAATAACGTAGAGAAAAAATTTGACGAAACATTAAAAGTACTCAATGTATTTCCAGATTTCTTCAAGAGAGGTTAGAGAGCGTTGTGGTGAACTTCTAAGTGGCAATGGAGTAACCGTCGTCGGGGAAGGAGAGAAAATGAAAATTGAGCAAATTGGAGCATACAGAAGAGAGAGAAACCCGACGGCTAAAACAGATGGTCGGTAAAAATAGAGAAATGGTTGAAAGGGGCTGGATGACTGAATGGTAGATTGGAAGAGCGAAACGACAAAATCCTATTTGTCCAACCAAGACCACCGTCGGTAGAATAGGGGAAAAGAGAGACAAAGGGGAGATGGTCGAAATAGTAAGCAAAATGTCAAAATTAGACAACCGGCGAAAACCCAAGAATGGCCAAATCGGAGTTGATGGGAAGGCAAGAAAAAGAAAACACAACTAAAATCAAAGACGGCTAGATGACAGAATAAAGGTAAACAGCCAAAGAAGAGTGAACGACTGGACGGTAAGAGAAAGAAATCTGGAGGAACAGCAAGAGAGAGAGAAACGTGAACAGAAAACTAGAAACGTAAGGCAAGTCGTGAGACAAGGAGACGGGTGAGACAGTGAGACGGTGAAAGCAGGAGTTGTGTGAAACAACGTAGAGAAGAAATTCGGCGAAGCATTAAAATAGCTCAACGTATTTCTGTAGGAAAACGTGATTAGTGGCTTATGTTGTGCATAGTTAGCTATTTTTAGAATATATCTTTAGGAATAAACTAATTTAGGTAGGTTTTTTAAGGTCCCGTAAGTTATGGGATTTGATGTATTTTTACCTTTTATTACTTTCCTTTTTTACTAGGTCTAGCATCTATAAAGCTATTGTCTAATGTATTATTCAGAATAAGAAGGATTATTACTCTTTCAATTTCCAACATTTACTCTTTCAATATCCAACATGGTATCAGAGCCTTTGTTCTTCTTAGTCTTCTTCCTTCTATTTTCTTTTCTTTTCTTTGACATCAAAACAGATTGCTAGCCTTTATTGCTGGTGATCCCTACTTCACGTGGAAGGCCTTAATTGCCTAGAATTGTTATTTTTTTCATAAAAGATGTCTGAGGTTGCAGGGACAGGATAAGGCCTTAATTGCCTAGAATTGTTATTTTTTTCATAAAAGATGTCTGAGGTTGCAGGGACAGGATCACTTATCAACAACTTTGAAACACCCTCAGGTACCTGTTCTTTGGCATATTCAGGTGAGTTTCCATTCTCCATTGGGTTAAATGTTTCGGGTACAACCTTTGCCAACTCCTGGGTCATGGACTCAGGAGCTACTGACCATATGACTCACTTACCAAATATTTTTTCCACGTATTCCCCGTGTCCAAACAGTAGGAAAATAGCCACAGCAGACGGTTCGGTGACCACTGTAGCCGGTGTAGGGAATGTTAAAATAGGTCCATCACTGGTCCTAAAAAATGTCCTCAATGTCCCTAAACTGTCCACAAATTTGATTTCTATACAAAAACTTACTCGAGATTTATACTGCAATGTGGTTTTTCATCACGACTATTGTGAATTTCAGGACAAGGATTCGGGGAAGATGATTGGACATGCTAAAGAACGGTATGGTCTCTACTACCTTGAAACACCAAGTCAGTTAAACATTACTAAGGGCAGATTATCCCATTCTTTTATGTCAGAAAATCTTTCATCCAATAAAGAGAAAGTTTGGCTCCATCATCGCCGACTTGGACATCCATCTTTTAGAATTATTGAAATTCTGTTTCCTTCTTTGTTTAAAAATCTAAATGTTGAAACCTTTCATTGTGAGGTATGTGAACTTGCTAAACATAAGCGTATACCAATTCCAGCCAGTAACAAAAAGAGTTCTGTTCCTTTCTATCTTGTTCATAGTGATATTTGGGGGTCCTACGTCTATTCCTAATATTTCTGGAGCAAGATGGTTTGTTTCATTTATTGATGATTGTACTCGTGTTGCCTGGATTTTTCTACTCAAGCATAAATCAGATGTTATTACTGTTCTCCCAAATTTTTTTCTCCATGGTCAAAAATCAATTTGGAATCAATATCAAAAGGTTTAGGTCAGATAATAATGCTAGGGAATATTTCAATCAAACCCTAACTCCATATTTTCAAAAAGAAGGTATAGTACATGAATCATCTTGTGTCAATACCCCACAACAAAATGGAGTAGCAGAAAGGAAAAATGGTCACCTTCTTGAAAAAACTCGAGCCTTTATGTTCCAAAACAATGTGCCTAAAAATTTTTGGGGGGGAAGCAGTTCTCACTGCTGCCCATCTCATAAATCGTTTGCCATCTAGAGTTTTGGGATTCAAAAGTCCTATGGAAATACTCTCCACATTCTACCCTGACCTACAAACTACAAATAACCTTGTTCCTAGAATATTTGGGTGTGTATCATTTGTTCATGTTCACTGTCCAACTAAAGGGAAATTAGATCCAAGGGCAATAAAATGTGTCTTTGTGGGGTATTCCTCAACTCAAAAGGGGTATAAGTGCTACCATCCTCCATCAAGGAAGTTCTATGTCTCAATAGATGTCACTTTCAATGAACATGAGTCTTACTTCACCCCATCCTTATTTTCAGGGGGAGAATTTAACAATAGAAAATAAGGATGAGGATGTTTTACTTGATCTATCACCACTGTCCATGTGTAAACCATCCAGTTCATCTTGTCCCATTATACCAAACCGTGTGCCTAAAAATCTTCCTAAACACATAGTTGAAAATGAACCAAACCATATGTCTGAAAATCCTCAAGAAAAACCAGATTCTGCACCTGAGAATGTAAGTTTTGGCAAGGGCAAGGTGTTCACAAGGAAGAAGATGATCGTTCCTGATTTTATGCAGGTCCAAGAGTCCAACCCAAGTCCTGAGAATGAGGTAACAATATCTAATCCTACATTGCAAAATGAAACTGAATTTCATATGAGTAAGGATGACTAGGATCTTCCCATTGCTATTAGGAAAGCAACAAGGGAGTGCACAAAACAACCTAATCCTACATTGCAAAATGAAACTGAATTTCATATGAGTAGGAATGACCAGGATCTTCCCATTGCTATTAGGAAAGCAACAAGAGAGTGCACAAAACAACCTTTATATCCTCTTGCACACTTTATGTCTTTTAAGAAATTTTCACCATCTCATCGATCCTTCCTTGTTAGCTTAAACACCATTACCATTCCTACCACCTTATCCGAGGCGTTGTCCAACGAGAAATGGAAACAAGCTATGAATGTGGAAATGGAGTCACTTGAGAAAAATAAAGCCTGGGAGTTGGTAAAGTTACCAGTGGGAAAGAAGCCTGTAGGGTGTAAATGGGTGTATACAATAAAGTATAGAGCAGATGGATCAATAGAAAGATACAAAGCAAGGTTAGTAGCCAAAGGATATACTCAAAGTTATGGAATTGATTATCTGGAAACTTTTGCACCAGTTGCAAAAATGAATACTGTTAGAGTTTTATTGTCGTTGGCAGCTAACTATGGTTGGGAATTACAGCAGTTCGATGTAAAAAAATGCATTCTTGCATGGAGAACTAGAGGAAGAAATTTATATGGAGGTCCCACCAGGTTATAGGAAGAACTTGGATTCTCAAACTGTGTGTAAATTAAAGAAAGCCTTATATGGTCTAAAACAATCACCACAAGCATGGTTCGGACGATTTGCTAGAGTTATGATAGCTATGGGATACAAACAAAGCCGAGGGGATCATACATTGTTCATTAAACACTCAAGGTCAGGGGGAGTCACAGCTCTCTTGGTTTATGTTGATGACATAATAGTGACAGGAGATGATGACAAAGAAAAACAAATCTTGAGTCATTGTTTGGGCAAGGAATTTGAGATCAAGGTGTTAGGAAGGCTCAAATATTTTCTTGGGATTGAGGTTGCTCACTCTAAGCAAGGCATTTTTATCTCCCAACAAAAGTATGTCACGGATCTCCTAAAGGAAACAAGCATGACAGCATGCAAACCAACAAGTACTCCAATAGATCAGAATGTCAAACTTGGAAAAGCAGAGGAGGATGTTGCGGTAGACAAGGCAACATATCAACGCCTTGTAGGAAGACTTATTTATTTGTCTCACACACGACCACCAGATATAACATATGCAGTTAGTGTGATTAGCCAATTCATGCATAACCCAAAGGAAGTTCATCTACAAGCAGCTTACCGAGTATTACAGTACCTTAAGGGAGTACCAGGAAAAGGTATTTTATTCAAAAGGAACGGAGGTTTAGTACTTGAGACATACACAGATGCTGATTATGCTGGGTCAATTGTTGACAGAAAGTCAACCACTGGATATTGCACCTTTCTTGGTGGAAACCTTGTGACATGGAGGAGTAAAAAACAGAATGTAGTGGCCAGGTCTAGTGCAGAAGCAGAATTTCGAGCAATGGCTCAAGGTGTGTGTGAAGTACTTTGGTTAAAAATCATTCTAGAAGACTTGAGGATTAAATGGGATGGCTCAATAAGACTCTATTGTGACAACAAGTCTGCAATCAGCATAGCTCACAACCCAGTACAACATGATCGAACAAAGCACATTGAAGTCGACAGACACTTTATCAAAGAACACATGGAGAGCGGGTTGATTTGTACCCCTTACATGCCTACACACAGCCAGCTTGCGGATGTACTCACCAAAGGGTTAACCAGTTCGGTGTTTCAAAATATAATATCCAAGCTGGGAATGGAAAATGCCTATTCACCAGCTTGAGGGGGAGTGTAAGAAAACGTGATTAGTGGCTTATGTTGTGCATAGTTAGCTATTTTTAGAATATATCTTTAGGAATAAACTAATTTAGGTAGGTTTTTTAAGGTCCCATAAGTTATGGGATTTGATGTATTTTTACCTTTTATTACTTTCCTTTTTTACTAGGTCTAGCATCTATAAAGCTATTGTCTAATGTATTATTCAGAATAAGAAGGATTATTACTCTTTCAATCTCCAATATTTACTCTTTCAATATCCAACAATTTCCAGATTTCTTTAAGAGAGGTTAGAGAGCATTGCAGTGAACTTCTAAGTGGCAGTTGAGCAGCCTTTCAATTCAACAAAGGCAAGACAAACTAGAAGAAGGGTAGATACAATAAGTGACACTCTTTGTATTGTACTTGCTTAGTAATTGCAATATTAAAAGGAGCAAAGAATTAAAACATCCATTGAAACTGAAATTCTTAAGTATAATGGATAGTCTTGGTTAGGGAGAGTCCCTACCACCGTGGATGTACGTCACATTGATGGAACCACATAAATCTTGTGTGTCCTTAATTTGCTTTACGTTCTGTGTTTTGAATTGAGTTATGAACATAGCTAAAGTATTAACCAACCCATAACCTAACGAAGACTTAAACAAGAACATTCGAATTGTCTATTTGGCAAGGTGTCTAAAAGGTGACTTTGGAGACTATTGTGATTAGTAGGTAGCAATAAATCTACCTTAGTCGAGTCTGAGAAAGAGTTCACTTGTAAGAAGAGGTTGAAGTTGTTCACTTACCTGAAAATTACAAATTATAGTGATATTGATTCACCCCCCCTTTCAGTATCACAAACTAGTAGATCCTAGAAAGAAGTCAGGAACTTCAATTTCTTCTTTTAGATCTGAAGAATTATTTTTTTCCTTTGGCACTTGAATTTCCAACCTTATAATAGTTTGATTTCTTTGTTCACCATCTTAAGGTAGGCTCATCATCATCATCACTGCTTGCTTCTATTCTCTTTGGGTAGTCTATGGCAAAGTGCCCTATATCACCACAACTAAACACTTTAAGGGTAATTTTCCCTTGTACTTCCCTTTTTCTTTCCTCATATTATTAGTGATATATGCCAAAACTTTATCTAATTGAGGATCACCATCTTTTTCTCTAGAGCTATTGTCAAATTCTTCTTCTCAATCTTTAATCTTTAACTTTTTCATTTCTTTGAAGGCTAGCTCCTTCTCCACCTTAGACATCTTTTCTTTCTTCATTAGGGCTAATCTTATTTCATATGCTACCAATTTGCTATGCAAGTCATTTAAAGGCAACCTATCTAGATCTCTATCTTCTATTGAAGAAACTTTGGCATTGTAAGCTTCTGGCAAGGTTCTGAATATTTCCTTACCACAATGGCATCGTGGATCTCCTTTCCATAGCCTCTGATAGAGCACACAATCTTGTTGATTCTTGTGAAAAATGCATCCACAATCTCATCATTCTGTATCTTCATGTTTTTGAATATGCTCCTCCAAATTTGTAACTTTGTTTCCTTCACAAACTTATTTCCTTCATAGATGTTCTTCAATTTGTCTCAGATTTCCTTGGCTGCATTGCACCCCATTACCTTGGTGAATTCTTTATTTGACAAAGAGGTGTATAATGCATTTCTTGCCTTTCCATCACACTCTATGTTCTTCTTATCAGCTAGCGTTATGGGATCATCTTCAGTAATAGGGATGATGCCACTAATAGCAAACTCAAACACATTAAGACCAAGGGACATTAGATATGAGAGCATTCTATTCTTCCACAACTGATAATTTCATTCATCAAATCTAGGGATGCCCTTGCTATTAATACTATTAGTTTATCCAAGATTTCAAGCAGCAGTAGAGATAGAAACTCACACAGCAATGCACAACCTCACTTCAAAGTAAAAAAATTGGATCAACAAAGGAACCAGCTTTGATACCATTTGATGAGGACCCTTTAAGGTTTCACACTAAGAAGGGTGAATTAGTATAGGATATGCGCCTTTTACAAATTGATTTGGATTTAACCTTTGTGGCTTGCTAAATCTGATGATCCAATTTTTATCTTTCTCCTTTATGTGAGCGCGACAGTACGAATATAAATTAATGCATAAGCACCCAAGTACACATGACAAATTTTACGTGGTTCACCCATAATGTGTGAGCTATGTCCACAGTGTGAAAAGATCACTCCTAAATCATATAATCCATTTTTGTTATTAAGGGATATAACTTGATTGTGGAAGGATCACTCATTAACCACTAACAATGATCTCTCGATCACTCCAAAGGTATCCTACCCTGTTGTTCAACAAATTATCAAAAGTTATGGAAAAACCTTTCTTAGAGAACGATCACTCAATGTATAGACTATTAAAGCAAAATATGGATCTTCTATTTCCTTTATTGTTAATGTTGCCTCACTCATTGCCAATGCCGCCTCACCTACTATCTTGGTAGGATCTCTCATCTATTGTCAGGCATGTTTTTTCCTCCACTGCAGCAAGTTGCTAAACTTGCAACCAGACACACTTTCTCCTCGGCTGCTGCAAGCTGCTAGACCTTCAGCTAGGTACTCTTTCTCCTTTCCTACTACAAGTTGTTGGGCCTGTTGCTATTGTTGCTTGTACATGTTGCTGTTGCTACTTGCATATTTCGCTATTGTTGCCAATATGCGCTGCTATTGTTGTCCGAATGTGCTTGTCCATGTCCACTACTAATGTTGTTCGCAGGTGCTGTTAACAATGTCTACACATGCTGCCGCTGCTGCCTACTATCCACACGCACTATGCCTACTATCTACACTCCTGCTATCTACACACGTTGCACCTATTGTCTGCGTGTGCTATGCCTACTGTATGCGCTGGCTATCTGCACTCTCTATGCTTGCTGTCATTATGTGTTGTACGCCCACAATCTGTACTTTCTATGTGCCTGCTATCCATACTCTCTCCCTGCTATCCACACAAGCTATGCCCACTGTTTGCACTAGCTACACTTGTTGTCTGCATAAACTGTGCATATTATCTGCATAAGCTACTACTATTGTCCGCATACACTATGGCTACTATTTGTACACGCTATTCTTGCTATTTGTATGTGTTGCTCCTACTATCGGCTTGCACAAATGCTTTTGTCCATGTGCGTCATTACCATTTTCTTGCATTGCTGTTACTCTTTTAGCACGCTACAACAGTTTTTCACACACCACTATTGCCCTCCTTGTGCATTGTAGTAGTCTCATGTCGCTACTACTTTCCCTACACATTGCAACAATTTTCTCATTTTGATGCTACTCTCCCTATGTGGTGCAGTAGTTTTCTCACGCCACTACTGGTTTGCTAGTTAATTCCCAAACCTATTATTGCACTTTTTGTAGGTGGTTGCTGATTCTCGGACCTACTGCTGCACGTTCTGATTTTTTGATTGATTCTTGGGTTTGCTTTTACTATTAGGAAGCCTCTTGAGGTGTTGGTATACCCTCTTAGATGTGTAGGGATGTGTTGCTACTACTAGTATAGCTTTTTAGACTTGCAAGAACGTGCTACTGGTGCTAGGATACCCTTCTAGACTTATAGGGATGTCTGTTGTTGCTTATATACCCTCCTAGACATGTTGTTACTACTAGGAAGTATCTTAGATGTGCTATTGGTGTAGGGCCTCTTGGACGCGCTGTTGGTGTAAGGATGCCTCCTGGATGTGTTGCTAGTGTGGGGAAGCCTCGTGAATGTGCTATTGCTCTCTTTTTGGTTGGCTGCGTTACCTTTTTTCCTTAATGACTGCTGCACTCTCTTTGGCCGGTTACACCTCACTTAATGATTACCTCCTCTTTGCCATTCACCTCTCTTTTTCCCTAGGTTTGCCACTCACCTCTCTCTTTGACCAGCTCTCTCATTTTACTGCAATACACACCTTTGTTACACACCTTTGTTGCAAGACACATAGGGGTATTTTTAGAGCTTTGAGATTAGGGTTACACTGTCATCAACGGTTATCATTAATTCCCATATGTTGCCCTACAATCAATGACTTGATTTGATTCCTAAAATTTAGGGTTAATGGTCAATATTGACTTCCTAAAATTAGGGTCAACGGTCAACAATCATCTTGACCCCTAAAATTTAGGATCACAGTCAACGTTAACTCCTCAACACCAGGGTTGATCTGTCATCACCGGTTTATCCCAATGATCTTACTACATCTCAACGGCATTCATAATATCAAATCAACACATATAATTGTATTAGATGGTGTTGACAACAAATCCAACATTAACCATTAAAGATGGGCTTAACAAAGAAAAATTATTCTTGATTAATTTCTCTAATTGTATTGAATCATGAAAATTATCAAATTACAAAAGGTTTTGCTTTGTATGGTCTTTTTCAAATGCCATATTTTGGCAATTATGAGGTCATCTTATGAACATAACTTATTTTAGCTACTTACTAAAAGAGACAAGAACAAAATAGGTATATGGGAGTATAAAAGTAAAGCCTTTAAGGGATGAATAAAGAAATTCCTCAATAAAGTGCTAGGCTTAGGGTTAGATTTTATTACAAATATACTCACTAACTCCTATCAAGTACTTTATCTAGGTAATGGATAAGCTAATGAGGTTGTGCCTTCTTTGAGAGTTATTTATCACTAAAGAAGATCTTGAATTTAATAGACAAACATTGTAAATAGTCCAATTACAAAGATGGCAATGACTTTGTTAGGAATGATGTCACCTATAATTAAGGAGGATTAACTAAAGCCTCTTAATCTTAGCTTGCCAATGTGTGTAGGAAATATTAAAGGCAGTTGATGAGTTATCTATAAAGGCCCTTTTCTTACAAGCCTTATAGTTAGCATAACATCAATGTAAGCATTATAGGGTTTTTTTTTAATTACCTAATTTTATTTAATGAATTTACTTGTATTGAACTATAATTATGCTATAAGTGATGAGTTTTTGAAAACTTTAAGACCTTTAAATTAAATTCATGACCCAATACTTGTGGTGTTACTTGAACTACAAATTAGTGAGTTAAAATTTGATAAGTTTTTGAAGAAATAAGATTGTTTAAAGTGAAAAGGAAGAAGTAAATGGTTTTAAAAGGGATATATAAGTTATTTAAAAAGCTAAATCGGTACAATTAGTATTTATTAGAGAGAATTCATAATTTTTGCATATTTAAGTTTAGGAAATGAGGAAACAATTGTGGTTTGCAATAACAATCTATGCTAGCCCATAATAATTAAAAAGAAGATATTTAATTAAAGGCTAAGATGCTTATAACCTACTATTTAGACTTTTGTTTTCTAGCCTGGGATTTTAATTCCATCGTAAGTTAAGAAAAGAAGGATAGAGGTAATGATCCATAGATAGGGCATTGGCTGTCATTTGTAGGTAGGATAATTGACTTGATACTAGTGGATATGGGATGTATGCACCCTAACTTTAAGTGGACTTAAGGGATCTCAAATCTAACTTATATTTATTATAGATTAGATGGTGCTCCAAGAAATATTAAGAACAACATAAATGGTCAAATGCTTTTGTAACTCATTAATTAAAGGTAAGTTCAAGAAAAGACAAAAAGGTTGTTTTCAAAAAAGATAACAATTTGGGTAGCATAAAGATAAAGATTCAAGCATTTCAAGGGGAAAATGATCTTGAACTTTATTTAGAGTGGGAAAGAAATGTTAAACATGTATTTGATTACCATAGTTATTCTGAATAGAAGTAAAATTGGCAACCGTAGAATTCTCTAATTATACAAGTATTTGGTGGGACTAATTGATGATAAGTAGAAGGAGGAATGATGAGAGGCTAATTCAGTCATAGGAAGTGATGAAATCGGTAATGCATAAGAGAGTTATACCTAGCCACTATCATAGAAACTTGCATATCAAGTTATAGAGGTTAGTGTAAAGATCCATGAGTGTGACAGACTATTATAAGGAGTTAAAGATAACCATGATTAGAGCTAATGTAGAGGAAGACTGAGAGACTACCATGGTAAGGTTTATTTATGGTTTGAACAAGGAAATTGTAGATGTAGTAGGTTTGTAACACTATTTAGAGATGGAGGAGCTATTGCTTAAGGCTATCAAAGTAGAGAAACAAAATCAAGTCTAAAGGATCCAAATTTGGATTAACTTTAGCTATACATGGAAGACAAAATGGAAAGACGCTAAGGCAGCCTTAGAGCCAAAAAAGATGTGAGGTTAAAGGAATCTTCTAAATCTCTTGATATTAAGTGCTTTAGGTGTTAAGGACATAAACATATTGCTTCTTAATATCCAAATAAAAGAGCTATGATCATGTTTGAGGATGGTCATGTAGAAAGCATTAATTCAAGTGATAATGACATGCTACCATTGAAGGATTGTTTTAATGTTGATGTTGAAGGACCTACCTATAAAGATATGCTAGTTGTAAGGTGTTCATTAAGTATTCAGCCTAAAGATGATAATGATGAGGAGCAACGTAAGCACATTTTTTATACAAGATGCCTTGTTAAAGACAAGGTATATAGTATTATTATCAATAATGGAAGTTGTACTAATGTTACTAATACTTTATTGGTAGAGAAGTTGAATTTGGATACCTTCAAGCATTTTAAGCCTTATAAGCTATAATAGTTGAATGATTGTGGAGAAATTAGAGTAACCAAGTAAGTTTTAGTTGCCTTTCCTATTGATAATTACAAGGATAAGGTTCTCTATGATATGGCACCAATGCATTTTGGTCATATACTTCTTAAGTGACCATGGCAATTTAAGGAAGGTTACTCATAACGGCTATAAAAAGAGATACTCCTTTGTAATTAATAATTGAAATATTATATTAACCCCTTTTAAACTTATTTAAGCATATGAAAATCAAATTAAGATAACAAGAGAGTGCAAAATAAGATAAGAACAAATGAGAGAACAAGGGGAAAAGAAAAAAAAAAAAGAGTAAGAGGTCAAAGGAAAGAAGAGAAAGTAAGTTTGAGGGAAAAATTTCAAGTGAAAAAAGTGAGGCAGATAGAAAAGCTAGAGAGAAAAATGTGCACAAAGGAGAGAAAAGCAAGAAAGTGAGTGTGTTTGCTAGGAAAAGTGAAGTTAAAAGCACTATGATTGCAAGACAATAACTACTTGTACTTATATACAAGGATGTTTATTTTTTATCTAATGACTTTAACTCCTCTTTGCCTAGTGTGGTTGTTTTATTATTACAGGAGTTTGAAAATTTATTTCCCAAAAACTTCCTTAGGAATTACCTCCTTTAAAAGGAATTGAACACTAAATAGACTTCATACCTAGTGCTAGCATACCAAACCAACCTAGCTATAGAGTTAATCAAAGTGAAACAAGGAAATACAGAGACAAATAGATGAGTTAGAGCAAAAGGGATTTATAAGAGAAAGTCTTAGCTTATGATCGATCCCTATTATCTTAGTCTCAAAGAAAGATAAAGCATGACATATATATGTGGATTGCCAAGCCATAAATAAGATCACTTCAAAGAAAGTCTTACCTGATCCTATATTGCTGAGTTACTCTTTAAGGAAGTGGTATGTTTGTATGGATTACAAAGAATTAATGTTAGCGATAGGGATGTTAAGTTTTTAAGTCATATTTGACACACTTTATGGAATAAATTGAGAATTAAACTCTTATTTTTTACTGTTGCATATCCTTAAATAAATGGACAAACTGAAGTAGTTAATAGAACACTCATTACTTTGTTATGTACTATTATTCAAAAGAACTTAAGACAATGGGAATGGTGTTTGCCATATGTTGAGTTTGTTTATAATAGATCTGTTCATCCTACTACTTCCTTGTCACCTTTTGAAGTCATTTATGGTTTTAATCCTTTAACTCTTTTGGAGATTTTCTTTGCTAATTAAAAAGCGTGCTAACATTGATGGTAAGAAAAAGGCAAAATTTGTGAAGGATTTACATGCCAAGGTTTAGGTTAACTTTGAAAGGAAGAATAAGTAATATGCTAATCAAGTTAATAAGGAGGATGTGTGAAGGTTGTCTTTAAACTTGGTGATTGGGTATAGTTACATATAAGGAAGGAATGATTTTTATCACAAAGAAAGTCCAAATTACAACCTTGAGGAGATAAACCTTTTCAAGTCTTAGAGAGGATTAATGACAATGTCTACAAGCTAGATTTACCAAGCAACTATGGTAATATTAGTGCTACTTTTAATGTTGTTGACTTATCTTTGTTTGATGTAGGTGATTCAAGGACAAATCCTTTCGAAAAAGGGAGGAATGATGGAGAATAAAGTACTATTTAAGTGTAATAAAGTAAGTATTCCTTACTAAGGAATCGCTAGTCCAATGATTAAGGCAAGGACAAAGAGGATGAAAGAGGCTTTACAAGGCTTAATCATGGAGCTGCATGACAAAGAGGGTGCTCTAAAAGATTCCAAGTTTATCCTAAAATTTTTCAATGCTATGCCAAGAATAATCACTTATCTTTATTTGTAAAATGATGGATAAGACTTAGAATTTGAAGAACAAAACTTAGAGCCCATGATATAAGTCCAATCTATATGATCAAGTTAAGAAAAGTCTCAATTTGCATGTTAAGTTGTATTAAAGGGTCTGATTTTGTTTTGGGTTACTAAATTTTAAGTTAAGATTGAATTATATATATATATATATACAAAAAGCTTAACTTCTTGGGTTTATTTGGGCTTGTAGCTTTATTCAACTCTTAATACATTAGTCAGGATTTTTACTTTGAATTTTATGCCTAGTATCATTAGTTGTAGTTTATTTCAAGGATTCCTAATCAAGGCAGATTTGTATTTCTTAAGATTCTTAATTAAGGTAGATTTGTATTCTTTAATTAAAGGGATCTCTTGTAATTGAGGTTTTTCCTATATAGGCATATTAAGAAACACATTTTCCTTATAGGATTATAATATTTACATGCCTATATAAGGGCTACGACTATGTAAAATGGAATCAACAAGATTGAGATATTTTTTAGTAAGTTTTACTTTGCTTTCTTGTGTTCTTGAAAAAATACATTGTCTTGACTTATCAAATAAGTGATCAACCTTTGTGGCTACTTAAGATTGAGGCTTTTAGGACTTAGTTTCCTTAAGGTTCTGATGTGTTTAACCCAATTTGTTTCCTAACTTTTTAAGGTGTGTATAACAAATTACTTTAAGGGTTCCTAGGACAGGTCGCATAGTGGATTCTTTATCATGATGTAAGCTAGCACCATTAAAAAATTCTTAAACATCTTTTGTGTTGGCTTTGGTTAATGAATAAATCTTGCAAAATCCAAAATTTTTGTATTTGGGAATGTACCCCAAATCACAATTAGAAAAGATTAGCTAAGGATTTTACTAA
The DNA here is from genome assembly GCA_037897445.1 of Ceriops zippeliana. Classification (NCBI taxonomy): domain Eukaryota; kingdom Viridiplantae; phylum Streptophyta; class Magnoliopsida; order Malpighiales; family Rhizophoraceae; genus Ceriops; species Ceriops zippeliana. The sequence continues at coordinate 49,056 of JBAPLH010000205.1, read as the reverse complement.
CCAATTACCAAAAAACAATTTGCTAAATAACAAAATTACTAGCTCGATTTATAAGAATCTTTTAGATAAGGTATAGTTTAGTCTTGTATAGTAGAAAGCCAAATAATTTTCATTTATTAGTAGGTTGATTTTGCTAATCTTTATGACTATAATTATGCTTCTTTTTGCTATATCCAACCAACTTAATAGATTCCACTATGACTTTCTTTAGAGAATTCAAAGGAAAAGAAGAAAGCATATTTGATTTGATGAGATATAAAAGATAAGAGAGTTATGTAAAACTACGTCATGCTGGTTAAGTTGAAATGGTGGCTATTAGATGAGCCATAGAGTTTATAAGCATAGGTCTTAGATGGTGTTTTTATACCATAATTTGTTTAACTTACTCAGAAGGTTGTGCATGCATTCTCTCTCTATCTCTCTTCCTTATTTAGGGCATGTAATAAGATTGTGAATCATTTGAATGAAAAATAGAAATTAAAAAAGAGAAAAAAGAAACAAAAGATTATTATTTCAAATTACAAAGCCTTGAAAATAAGACCCAATCCACCATAAACCTAGAAAAGGAGAGCCATAACCTTTGAAAGACTTTGCTAGTTATTGTAAAATGAGAATGGATAGTCCATCACTTTAATTAGATGTAATTATGGAAGAGAATTTGAGAATGAGAGTTTCAAAGAGCTTTACAATGCTTAAGGAATTTTTCATAATTTTTCAGCACCAAGAACAATAAAATAGGATAGTTGAACACAAAAGTAAAAATCTTGAAGAGATGACCTAAACTATGCTAAATAAATTTAACTTGTATAAATATTTTTCAACTAAAGTTGTCCACATTACATGCTATGTGTTAAATCTGGTTCTAATTCATTCCTTTCTCTAAAAGATTTCTTGTAAATTATAGAATAAAAGAAAGCTAACAATAAATTATTTCAAAGTGTTTTATTACAAAATTTTTATTTTGAATACTAAAGACAATATCAAAAAATTTTATTTAAAGGCTAATGAAAGTATTTTTTTTTTTAGATACTATTACAGAGGAACCATAGATTATGTGTTAGAATTACTTAATTGTTTACAAATATCCTCCTCTTTATCCCTCTAGGATGGATAAACTAATTAGTGGCCTCAAGTATTGTTAAATACTAATCCCTCTGTGAGGGATTAGTATCTAATGGTAGCCTCAAATACTATTGGACCAACTATGCAAAGTATTGGTTACTCAATGGTTACAAAAATTAAAATAAATCATTATTCCAAATTTTCAAGATCCAAATGATTTGTATGCAACAAAAAGCAAATTGCAAGCAATTATGGCAACAACTTCATCCAAAGTAGATTATTGTAAAAGTTAAAAGGAAACATTATCTCAATTTTCATATGAAGAAAGCGATGTTACATAGTTAAATCCTTATTATGACAATGAACACCTTGATTAGAATATCGTTTACAATTAGTCTACTTTTAGAGTGGGTTGAAACCTTAGAATATCTGTATGTACTTCCATGTTGTGAGACTTCTAAAGTTCATTCAGTGCACTTTGCCATTGTTTCTTACTTCTGCCATATAGAAACAACTCAATGACTTTAAGTATTAGAGGAAGGCCTTTAACATACCTTAAAACTCTATTGGATAAATTCCAAATGGTATAATAAGGGATCACTTTGCTTAAAGGCAAATAAACTAAAAAGCCAAAGAGCTTCATGGCCATTGAAATATTGAACTCCATATTTGCTTTCAACTCCATTTTTAAGTTCTTGTCTGTCTCTACTTATAGTAATTACTCTGCTTCTCTCAACAAACCATTCATACTTTTTTCATAAATATTCAATTTATTTAAACTCAGCTACATCATCAAGAAGAACAATAATCTTTTTGTGTTGAAGTTCATTAAAAATGTTGAACTTAGGCAAGATGTGCGTGCACTCCCATTGGCTCTATTTAATAGACTAGCCAAGTGTTCATCTTTAAACTTGGGTAATTTTTCTAAGGCTTTTCGAAAATCAATAAGAAAGTAGCTACTTTAAAAGTGAGAAGAGTATTTGTCAACTATAGCATAAGCAAGAGTTGTCTCGCCTATTCCACCTATCCCTCATATTCTGATAATGCATACACCACTAACTTCATCAATGCATAACAGTGACTTAATTTCTTTAATACCAACCATACTATTCAAATCATTTGAGAAGTATACATATGCCTTTCAGTTTTTCTAAGATGTCATTGACTATTTTTAACAAAAGCAGACCTGCTCCTAATGATGAACATGAAAAATGAATATTAGTAAGTTTGATTTATGCTAATTGACAAACAACATAGGTATAATCACAACCCTTATTCCTAATCTAATACTAAAACCATACTTGCAAAACATGACTATAAACTCAAAGGATAAACCATTGAGACAAATTCTCATTTCTTTGAAATTCTAAGATAAAAAAAATAATCTACCATTCATATGCATAATATTTTCTTAATTAGTTCTATTAATTATTGATTGGAAATTTTAAACAACCATCTTACCTTAGTAGGAAATACATTTGCAAACATTAATAGCTTCATTTCTTTTTTCCTTGTCCTTTTCTTTAAGGGCCAAGTATTTAAGATATTATATTATACTTTGATTGTTTCTTAATAAGGACCTTCTTTGGTCTCACACTAAGAAGGGGAAGAGGTAAATCAATATAAGATATTTACTTTTACAAATCTATCCATATTAAACTTCTATGACCGATTAAAATCTATAATCTATTTTTATCTTGCTTTTTTAGGTGAGAATGACTGTGTAAATATCAAGCAAGCACAAGCACTAGAGAGTATACAAAATTTTTACATGGTTCACCTACAATATGTGAGTTATATCTATAGTGTGATAAGATCTCTTTTAGATCATAAGGTCCACTCTTGCAATTAAGGGATATAGATGATGTAGTGGAAAAATCACTCTTTAACTACTTACAATGATCTCTCAATCATCTTAAGGGTTTCTAACTCTTTTTTAAGGAAGTGTATAAAAATATTATAACAAAAGCTTCTCGGAAAAAGGTCTTTCCATGTGCGTAAGCTATTGTTGTAGAAAATTGATCTTCTCCTTTCTTTCGACTATTCTCTCCTCACAAATGTTCTCTATTTTCTATTGTTCTGCTCTATTTGTCATAGTTTGCTCTTTTTACCATTATTTACTCTCTTTGTTATTGTTTGCTCTCTTTGTCATTCTCTTTTCAAGCTTTTTGTTGTTCTCTTTTTCCTCACTACTAGTCTCTACCCTTTCTCTTTTTGCCACTCACCCTTTCTACTGCTCACCTTTTTTTTTGCTTACCCTTTCTACTGCTTAACCTTTTTTCCACTCAACCTTTATGCTATTGTCTCCTTTTTCTCTTTTGTTGTCTACTCTCTTGGAAGTTATATAGGTATTTATATGCCTTGAATTTTGGGATTGTCCTACCATTAATGGTCAACATTTATTCCTTGAATTTATGGTTAGCCTACCATCAACGATCAATATTGACTCCTTAAATTTAGGGTTAATCTACCATAAATAGTCAACATTGATTCCTTGAATTTAAGGTTAACCTATCATAAATGATTATGTGTTCTATCTTGGCTCCTTTTAGGATGTGACAACAATTAATAAGGTAAGTATAGTAGTTGCAAACAAAGAGAGATGTCAATCTCTAGAGTTCTAAATATGCTGATTTCTTTCTGATTATGCTCCCAGCTACACAATGTGAGCAGAACATCCTAATAAATGAAACTTCTTTCTATATAGTCTTTGGTGTTTGGTTAGAATCCATATTAACCTCACTTAGCAGTAAATATTTTTTGGTATTTGTAATCAAGGTCGGTAGCAACAAATTAAGATAAGGAAACAATTCTTCATGTAGATTGGAGGAGTCCCTATCAGAGGCTTTTTTCAACATGTCTTGTTAAAGAAATTTCATCTGTGCCATATGAAGGCCAATCTTGTAAATAACTAGTTATAACAAATAGTGCTTTCTTTACAACCAAAACGCCACCAACAATTTGTATCAACTTGTTGTTTTTGGTAGTGCAAGATAGGGTTTGCAGTATCTTGATTTCGACCTTGCTTTATCTTTTTATTCTCGTCATATTCCACCAATGCCATCTTCCTTAATCCTTGAATAATTCAGTTGCCAACACTTTGTAAATGTAGTAAACACATCTCAAAGGCATTTATAACATCAAATCAATAAAAATAAATATATGAGATGTTGTTGACAACAAATCCAATATTAGTTATCAAAGATGGGCTCAATAATCTCCCCTTTTGAATCTATTAGCAACACATTAAATCCATAAATTAGCAATTAAGTACAAGTAGTAGTATTAGCAAAAAGAAAAAACTCCACTTACAGCTCCCCCTAAAGTATACATCTCCTTTTTGCATGTGAGCATGATACCAATTAGAAACAACCTCAATTTTTAACTTTTTTTTTCTTTTGCTTCGCTCCCTTGGTAACTCTTCCCTTTTTATATGATTTTTCCCTTTGAGTTTATCAAACTACTCCTTTTTATTAGTATGTACTTTCTTTGAATTTATGCAAAATATCTTCCCCTTTGACAACAAATCCAAAGGATAATAAAAAAGGAAAAAGGAAGGGTGGAGTTATAAGCATGCCCTAGCCTCTATAAGGTGGTTAAACATATAAGTTCAGCCTTAACTTTTGGAACATTTCTCTTAATAGAGGTTTAGTGAATATATCTACAACCTGTTCTGTGGCAGGCACATACTCTAGCTTTACTTCATTTTCTCCACTTTTTCTAATGAAGTAATACTTGATTTCAATATGTTTAGATCTACAGTGTTAGACAAGATTTTTTGATAAATTGATGGCACTTTGACTGTCATTACCAATTAGTAATGACAACTACACATCCACCTTTAAATCTTTAAGTTGTTGTTTCATTCATAGCATTTGAATACAAGTATGAGTAGTAGTCATATATTTAGCCTTTGCAGTGCTTAGAGTCACTAAATTTTACTTCTTGCTATGCCAGAAAACATATCTCCTACCCAAATAAAATACACCGCCTTATATAGACCTTTTGTCATTACAATTTTTAGTCTAATTAGCATCTGTATATCTATATAAATTAAGTTGTCCACTTTTATCATAAGGCAACCCATAATTTGTTGTGCCCTTAACATATCTTAGAACTCTTTTAGCAACCACAAGATGAAATTTGTTAGGCTCACTTTGAAATCTAGCACAAAGTATTACAATAAAAACAAGATTAGGCCTTGATGCTGTCAAATACAATAAACTTCCAATCAACTTTCTATATTCCATCTAATCAACCATTTTGCCTTTTTTATTTTTGCTCAACTTTTTTCTAATAGTGATAGGTGTGCTTATTTCTTTAGAGTTCTCCATCCCAAACTTTTTTAACACCTCACACATATTTTTCTTAGAAAAGGTAAATTCCCACTTTGCTTTGCAAAACTTGTAGCCCTAAAAAGAATTGCATTTCACCTAGTATAAACATCTCAAACTTCTTTTTCATTAAATCGGTAAAAGCAAAGTGAAGGGCCTCTTTTTCAGCAGTAAAAATTATGTCATCAACATAAATCACAACAATTAATTAGCCCTTTTTATCTTCCTTTATGTAAAAGTTGTTGTCCATATTCCTTTTTCTGAATTTCATTTCTTTAAGACATGTATCTAGCTTGGAATACCATGCTCCTAGAGCTTGCTTTAAGTCATATAAAGCTTTTTTCAATTTGCACACACTTGAACCATTATAGTCAAGTATAAAACCATTAAGCTATTTAATAAATACCTCTTTTTCAAGCTCTCCGTTCAAAAATATAGACTTCACATCCATTTGATAAACTTTGTAATTTCTTTGACCAATAATGGCTACGAATATTTTGATTGCTTCAAGTCTGGCAATAGAAGCAAAAGTCTCTTCAAAATCAACATATTCTACTTGTGAGTGGCCTTTGCAAACAAGTCTTACCTTGTTTTTTACAATCTCACCATTTTCATTAACCTTGTTTCTAAACACTCACTTGGTTTTCCCTTTAAGTCTTAGAACTAAACACCAAGTGTTATTCTTTTTAATTTGACTAAGCTCTTTATTTATAGCATACACTCATTCCTTATACTTTAATGCTTTTTCATTAACTTAAGTTCAACTTCGGAGATCAATGAGGTTTATTCACCACTTTTTAGCCTTTTTCTAGTTTGCATAAAATCTTTTTGATTGCTAATAATGTTTTTAGCCTTAACTTCAGCTCTAACTCTTTTGTAAGTTTGGGAATGTCTTAATTCATTTTGTTCATCATTTGTAATTTAAGAATCAAGATCTTCCTCAAGCTAAATAGCCTTTGATTTATCACTTTTAGATTCCTTTTCATTATTACTCAGCCTCTTCAGCTTCCTTATGTTATGATTGCATTGTAAAGTCATCTTCAATCAATTTAACATCAAAGTTGTTTATAATTTTCCACAACCTTTTGTTGTAACATTTAAAACCTCTTCCATTTGGTACATAACCCATGAATATGCCTTTATTAGCCTTCACATCAAATTTTCCAAGGTTCTTGCCTTTAATTTTAATAAGGTATGAGCATTTAAATACGTTAAAATGTTTTACACTTTGCTTCTTTCCATTCTATAGCTCAAAGGGTGTCTTATATGTATGTAGTCTCATTAAGCATTTGTTTTAAATCTAAATAGAAGTAGTGATAGCCTCTCTCCAGTAACCACGTGAGGTACCATGCTCAATCAACATGGTTCTTTCCATCTCCACTAAACTTCTATTATTTCTTTTAACCACTCCATTTTATTAGTGTATGTAAAGACTAGCATATTCATACTTCACTCCATACTTCTCTAAATAATTTTCAAATTTACTATAAGTGTATTCTATCCCATTATTTGTCCTGAGTCTTTTAATTCTTTTTCCCAACTAATTTTTAACCAACCTTTTGTAGCTCTTGAAATTATTGAGAGCATCTGACTTATTTTTCAAAATTATAATACAAGTCATTCTTTTAAAATAATCAATAAAAGAAATGAAGTACCTATCACCTTTTGATGATTTTTGTCTTATAAGCTCACAAATATTTGAATGAATGAGTTTCAATGGCTTATTTGTTTAAATCTTTACATTTTTATAATAAGCATTCACCATCTTTCCTTTTTGACAAGTGTTGCAAATGGTATTTCTTTCTCTTCTTAATTTGGGTACATCTTTCACAACTTCATTTTTGGACAATTTGTTCAACCCCTTGTATCCAAGATGTCCCAATCTCCTATACTACTACAAATTTTCATCATTGGTGCTCATGTAGCATGTGTTTTTGCTATTGGAAACTTAGTATAAGTTTTCATTTGTTCTTTCTCCCTTTGTAAGAACAACACCGTCACTTCACCCTTTTACTAGACAACTACTCTTGCTGAAAGTAACTTCATACACATCATCACAAAGTTGGCTAACACTGATTAGATTGTGTTTTAACCCTTTAACAAAAAGCATTTCCTTTGATTTTAGCGTATTTGCATCAATTTCAACAATATCAACACTTTTAATTTTTAAAGCACTATCATTTCCAAATGTGATTGACCCTCCATTATATTTTTCTACTTCCTTTAACACCTTAGAGCCTCCTGTCATGTGTAAAGAGTAGCTACTATCAAAGATCCATGACATTTCTTTCTTAAAATTTTTTAAGGCTACTTCCACAATCATTGCCATTTCCCTTCCTCTTCTTTTTCTTTGGCCAAACTTAGAAGCATATGTAAGTGTTCTCCTTTGCATTATTTGACCTTGCAATAATGTTAAACATTCCTCAACATTATGTCTAGCCTTTTCACATCTTCCACAAATTGCTTCCAATATATCAAATTTGGCTCTTAGTGGAATTTGACATTTTTTCACTTGAAGCTATCTCCTTTCTTGATAGAGTCTCCCCTCAGACTCTTGCCTTACATTCCTCTTTATTATAGGCTTATTCCTCCAGTACACACTAGCCTTGCATTCATATTTACTACAACACTAGTAGAATCCTTCAAATCTAAATTTTCTTCTTTCAATAAGTTCATATCTTCTATTTTTAGCATATGTTTAGTAATAATCAGCATTATAATTATTTCTTACACCTTTAGCCATCTGATTTTTAGGTGTGGCAATCTTCTTTCCATCTTTGTTACAACTTGTCTCTTTTGGATATGAGTTTTCATTACATCTTTCCTAACCTATTTTAACTTGGGTTGGTTTCTCTTCTCTGTAACATCAACTTCTTTTAATTTTATCTTTTCTTTATATTTGCTTTCAAGTACAAACATAATTTTCTTTTTCTCTTTTACCCTCTCATTTGGCGTTTCAATATAACAAAGTCCTTTCTTCCCCATGGAATGAAGTCTTTGTTTGCTTAGACACTCATCCAACTTTTTGGTAGCATCCTTCTTGATAACATTTGATGAAGAAGACTTTCCTCTCACTTCCACGACCTGTATAGAGCTTTCTTTATACTTTTAATTCAGATTTAGCCTTTTAGAGCTTGGCTTGTAAATTCAACACTTCTTGCTTTTGTGTAATCACTAAATCTTCATGTATTTTGCCTTAATTTACCTTAAGTACATTTAACTCCTTAATTTTTTTTCAATTACTCCTCTTTTGCTTTAAGCTCTTTTCTTTCACTTGAAGATCGAATTTATCAACATTAAAATTTTTATTCAACTTCTTTAGATTCATTACATCCTTTTTCAGCTTATTATTTTTATACAAACAAGCTCTTAATTCCTTTTTAAGTATTGAGTCAATCTTTGATAGCTAATGTTTGATTTGTTGTTAACATCTCATATATTTATCCTTATTGATTTGATGTTATGAGAGTCTTTGAGATGTGTTTGTTGTATTTACAAAGTATTGGTAGCTGATTTATTTAAGGGTTAAGGAAAACAGTGTTGGTGTAATGTGACGAGAATGAGAATAGAAAGTAAGGCCAAAATCAAGATGTTGTTAGCCTCACTTTGCGTTGCTAAAAACAAGGAGTTAATTCAAGTTGTTGTTGGTGTTTTGGCTATAAAAAAAAAAAAAAAGCACTAGTTGCTACCTGTAACAGTAGAGAGAGAGTTGAGACCAGTAGAGAGAGAGCAGGGAGTATGACAAAAAGAAAGTTGTGAAATATGGCAAAGATAGAGCAGTGAGCACGACAAAGAAAAGTTGTGAAGCCAAAAAAAAAAAGGGCAAAGATCAGCAATGTAGAGGAAAAAACAACAAAAAACAAGGAGAAGATCAATTTTTTGCAACAACAACTTGTACACATTGAGAGATCTTTCTCAGGGGAGTTTTTGTCATAATCTTTTTCTATACTTGTTGAAAATGGGTAGAAGCCCCTTAAGATAATCGGGAAATCATTATAAGTGGTTAAAGAGATCATTCCATAGTGGTTAAGAAGAGATGATTCTACAATATCATTTGTATCTCATAATTGCAAGAGTGAATTGTCTAACTTCAAAGTGGTCCTAATTACACTATGGATATAGTTCACACATTATGGATAAACCACGTATAAATCCTATATTTTCTCTGGTGCTGTGTATGCTTAATATTCATACAGCCATTCTTACATAAAGAAGTAAGATAAAAAGAGATCATAGACTTAAACATGTCATAGAGGTTTAATCTAAACAAATTTGTAAAAAATATCTCACATTAATTCACCCTTTCCCCTTCTTAGTGTAAAACCCAAAAAGGTCCTTATCATCAAGTTATTGTACCATCTTTTTCTTTTACTCTTCAGTTGATTCCTTATTACTTGAGGATTCTTTTTCATCATTTACCTATGCAACCACCAGCACATTTTCTACAACATCATCATCTGAATCATCATCAATTTGTTCTTTAGAACTTTCTTCATCTAATTTGTTCAAGAAATTTCTTTTTTTTTTTTATCTAAAGAACTTCTTTTTCCCGTTAGGGCTTGAATTCCCAGCTTTAAAATAAATGGATTTCTTTATTCTTTTTGTTAAAGTAGGCTTATCATCATTATCATTATTTGCTTATTTTCTCTTCAGTCAATCCATTGCAAAGTGCCTAATGCCTCCATAATTAAAGCACTTTAAAAGTAATTTTTCCTCATACTTCTCTTTTTCTTTCCTCATATTTTTTTGTGATGTATATCATGATTTTATCAAATTTATTATCACCATCTTCTACTTTAGAATTATTGGTGGTTTCTTCTTTTTATTCTTTAATTTCATTGTAGTCATGATTGCTAACTCCTTCTTTACCTCAAACTTTTTTTTTCTTTATTAGGGTTATTCTCATGTTATAAGCCACCAATATGCTATGTAAATCATTTAGTGGCACCCTATCCAAATCTCTATCTTTTATGGAGGAAATTTTGGCCTTAAAAGCTTTTGGTAAGGTTCTTAGTATCTTACTTATCACAATAGCATTGTTGATTTTGTTTCCATAAACTTTAATGAAGTATACAATTTCATTTACTCTTGTAAAAAAAGGCATCCATAGATTCATCATTCAACATCTTTAGATCTTTAAATCTATTCATCCATATTTGTAGCTTTACTTTCTTCATAATTTTGTCTCCTTTATAAATGTTCTTCAATTTGTCCCAAATTTATTTAGTTGTGTTACACCTCATCACTTTTGTGAATTCTTTGTCTAATAAAGAGACATATAAGGCATTTTTAACATTTCCATCATACTCTAAATTTTTCTTCTCAATAGGTGTCATATCATCACCCTTAGCAACAGGAGTAAATCCATTGACAACAGATTTAAACACGTCCAGACCAAGTAAAAGTAAAAATGGAAGCATTCTATTTTTCCATAATTGATAATTTTGTTTATCAAACATGGGAATACCCTTACTATTAACATTATTTATGCTTTCCATGATATTAACCAACAGTAGATATGAAGTTTCATAGTAGTAGCAAAAAATTTCAAATCTAAGCAGAATAGATCAATAGAAAAAGTTGGCTCTGATACCAATTGATAAGGACCTTCTTGGGTTTCACACTAAGAGGAAGATGGTGAATCAATGTGAAATATTTACTTTTTATAAACTTGTTCAGATTAAACCTTTATGACCTGTTAGTACTAGTAATATAAATGCAATAAAGGAGCTTAAGTAGAGATGTAAGAATTTGAAATGTTTGATTTTGGAGAAATAAATTATTCGGGTATAAAAATGACATAAGAAAAGTCTAGTATCTTTATATTTCAACAAAAGTATATAAAAGATATGCTAAAGAAATTCAAAGAGAAATGCAAACAATCAACCACTCCTCTGCAAACAAACTTGAAAGACATAATTAGATGGTAAGGAATAGCAAAATGCAAAACAATACAAAAGATTAATTAGTTGCTTTTTCTAGTTAACTACAACTAAACCAAGCTTTATATATGCAATGTTATCCAAATATATGCAAGTTCCAATTGATGTAAATTTTGGTATTACTAAAAGGGTCCTTAGGTTTTGTAAGGGAGCAATTAATCATGACATTTGCTCTGAAAGCAAGAAATGAAGCAAAATTGCATGGTTATATAAATGTGGATTATAGGAAGATAAGTTAACATGAAAAGCATTTAGGATATTATCTTAACCTTGGTTCTAATGCGATAGCATGAAATTCAAGGAAGTAAAAAACCATTGTATAATCAATGGTAAAGTTGAATACATTGTAACTTTAACAATAATAAACCAAGTAATCTAAACTAGAAAAATCCTCGTAGACTTAGAAAAAGAAGAGATGGAACTAATTGATATTTTTTGTGATAGTAAATTAAGAGTGGCAATTATAAAAAATCATGTGAATCATAGAAGTGGTAAGCATATGAAAATAAAAATTTATTTTATCTAAGAAGCAAAGTAAATTGACCAAATCAATATTCTTCATTATAACGGAGATGAACAAGTTAGATATCTTTACTAAACCGTTTCCTTAAAGCTAGATTAAGTATGCTTAAACCTAGACTTTGAGTATCAAGCTCCAACTTCAAGAAAAAGTGTTACAATATCGATAAAGTTAAGCTTCAAGAATTTGGATTGGTTGGATTAACTCTAGCCCAAAGTCTTACTTCAACCCACTTTTTGGATTTAATAAAGCAAGAGTAACAACTTCTTTATTATTGCAATATAAGTTTAGTAATTACTCTTCCCCAGCACCCATTTACAGGAGCCACACATTCAACAAAGGCGGCTACAACTTACTAGTATCTCTTTCCATCATGTGCAACAACACAAATTCAGCTTTAAAAGAGATTTAAGTATAATATTAGGTGCATATTACTCTCTTTTTATTGAATTATAACAATAATATCATATATGTCAAGTGAAAGGATATAAAACGAACAATATCTTATATGATACTTAAAAATATTTTATTAAATATTAACTTATTTGATAAAATTATAAATAATTTAATAAGTAATTTGAAGGTTTAAATTTTATTAGTTAATAAAGAAATATTATTTTTAAATAAAACGAAATCTTGATGGGAGACTAACAATCTAAGTTTGGTCCACTCCACGTCACTTGCACCACCGCCACAAAACAACAACAAAACAACGTTAAAAACCTTACAGATCATAATTGTAATTAAATTAAGAAATTCTTTCCATGTTTAGGAAGGAGTCAAGAAAAAGAAAACAAACTTCATTAATTTTTTATATCAATATTTCTTCAAATTCTATATAAATTAACGCAAATTTTTTTCTTATTGTGAAAAGAAAACATAAAGCTCTATGATCTGTTATTGAAAATGTCTCTTAATGTCAAATTGTTTAAGCATAAGCATAAAATTTAATTGTCTCACGGACAAAGCAAGTGAAGAAAGACGAGGGTAGTACACAGAAATTTCTTAAAGAAACTTACACCGGCGATCTATTTATTTGTTGAATGAAAATTAAAAAAAAAAAACAAAAAACCCAAGTTTCAAGCTCCACCGCTCTCCTTCTCTGCCACCCTTCTCTTCCAGCACGTCATTTCACGACGGATTTCTTCATCAATCAATGTATAACAACCGAACGCCACACTTTCTCGGCCCGCGCAATTCTTCCGAGGTATAATGGAAATGAAATGTCGCCTTCTTGTAATAATCTTCTCCCCCTAAACTGCTAAGTATTGCCTGATGCAAACGGGTACTATACCACAGTGAGACATTTTCCCCTCCCCATCGAAACAGTACTTTATCTGCAGCACTACAGAAGGGTACAGTTAATTTTAGGTTTCTTGCGGCATTGTTGGATTCAAAAAGGCAATCAACAAACACATCGTGGAATCCAAACCACAGGTCATCCATGCCAAAAATAGCACAAAGAACAAAACCTAGGAAGTTTCCATCATCACACAAATTCCGAGGCAGATCAACAGTAATCGAAGATCCTGTGCTTTGACGATCAATCCATTCTGGAATTTCATTTCCAGAATAATCAAAATAAACTTCATCTTTTCTACCAACACTCTGCATCATAGCATATGAAAATATCTTTTCGTTAAGAGTAATTCGTTCGATATCATATCTATAGAATACGAGAGGGGGATCGGGGCGTGGCACTTACCATGGGGAGTTGATAAAGGGCTTTTTGGGCAAAAAGTCGCATTATCTGTTGTGCATGACTCAAAATATTTCCGCGTGCATCCTCATTCAGCTGATGGCAATCTAAAAACATAAAATGCAGGTTGAAATTCAGCAACTTTTCCGAGGTTTCCACAAGTGCAAATTTTGAATTAGTGACCATCTGCAGTCCCCTGCAACTAATTGCGTTCAAGTATGTTAAATGCGGGGGAAGCTCTGGCAGTGTTTGAAGGTTAGTGCAGCGAGCTATAAAAAGAGATTCAAGACATGAGAGTTGCTTGATGCTGCCAATGTCTTCAAAAGTGCCAAACCTGAGGTCCAACTCCCGTAATCGACCAAGATTCATTTCCAGCATATTCCCAAGTCCTCTCCAACGAAGCAACCCAAGTGTGTGAAGTCGAGAGAGATCAAGATCTTTAAGATATAGCTCAAAAGAATGGTAATCATGATTATTACCACTCAACCGTAGATCTTCCACTCTAGTTGAAAGTTCAGGAAACTTCTTGAGTTTTGAGCACCCATTTAGATCAAGTTTTTTAAGAGACATCAGCTTAGAACAAGAGGGTACTTCTTCTATGCCAGTATCATTCAGGTCTAACACTTCTATAGTTTCTGATAATTCTGGTAACTTCTGGACTGAACGGCAACCACAAAGGATAAGTTTTGTAAGATATTGCAGGCCTTTGGTGCTTGGAACGTTCTTAATACTTGAACAATTTGTCAGATTCAATTCCTTGAGATTTCCGGCATAGTCAATAGATGGAGAAACCTCCCGCAACTTTGCACAAAATGAAAAGTCTATGATCTGAAGGTTCCGGGCTTCTGAGAAGTCAGGCATTTCAATCAGGTGGACACAACAGGATGCACGCATCACTCTCAAACTTGAAAGATTCTGTAAACAAAAGAAAAAAGCAATGATAGTGTTAACTTTAGAATCCATGTACAAAAACAAGTATATTAGTAGGGAAAAAAAATTAGGAAGAATTTAAACTCCCATGATTTAACCATAGAACTTTTAACATAAAAACTGTACTTTCTATGCTTAAAGAAATTCTTTAATATAAGACCAATCCGAGTGAACAAAAAAAATCTTTATATAGAGAAAAAGACAAGAAAATAACAATATTAACAAGGAATTGGGTGTTGAAATTGTTGATTTTGTAAGGGTAGCATCTTAAGAGTATCTAATTTTTTTTTGGTTTTTTACACATTATTAGCAGGAAAGCATTTAAATAATCATTGAGAAAAACGAATTTTTTGCGAGTTGATAGGCCTCTCACGTGCATTGTGCCTTTCTTGCCTCTTTAGCATGTTGGGTCTTAGGTTCCTTTGCGATCAAGAATTATCATAGAAGCAAGAATAAACATGACTAGTGGCAGAATATCAACTGTTCAAGTAGCCCCTTTTAGCATATTTACAATGGTAACAAGGGCAACTGGGTGGGTGCTGTTGGATGTTTCACAGAACTTCTGTGAGAAGTTGAGAAAACGCCTATTGTTTAAAAAAAAAAAAAAGAAGAGGTACAATACATAAATTTAACCTTCTCATCAAATTGAGCAAGGAGAAATAATTCAAATAATAAATGTATTAACCAATCTCTCTACATCAAATAATGGACACAGCATGTGAATACAAAAATGGGCATTTCCCATGCATTTCATGTCCCTCTCATATGATTACTTTTCTATTAGTTCAATGGTTTCATCCGTCCAATAATATCCACATTGACACAGTAAATTTTACCCTGGTAGATCATTCACTAGTGATCTTTGCAATATAAAGAACAAATAAGAGAAATAAACTTTTTACCTGTTTTCCAGTCCAAAGTCTTTGGATGTAGCTAAAACGTATGTCCAGTTCAACCAAGTTCTCCAAATAAACATTTGAAGGAAAGGCTTTCAAAGGACAGTATTCCCACTTCAAATACCTTAGCTTCTCTGGAAGAGACTCAAGGCCTCCTGGGCAGTCCACCTTTTTGGGAAATATAGGATATAGAGACAAAGTTGGATAAGTAAAACGAAGCAATTTAACTTGAACCATTTTTGAAAAAGCAGTTGGAACCACGCAAACAGGATTATTAATCCTTGACATGTCTAACGAAATGGCTTCAATTGCATCAGTCCCCTAAAACCATGGCAAATAATCAAATCAGCACAACATATGCAGATAATAAGATGATGCTAATCTACTTGAGGCAGGAAAAAGAACACACACGAAAAAGAAAAAAAATGGAAGAGGCTACGTATTTTAACTCTTACTTTGCCTTTTTCTAATACATGGCGGATGTCTTCAGGATTCCACAATCTACTATGCTTGCCAGGTTCTTTGACTGGCTCTTGTCTAACAATATCTCGACCCATTTTTTGTAATAAATCATGCATCTCTACCTTGGAATCTGAGATGACAATTAGAGCCTTGCCAGCAAGCTTACTTAAGCCGATTGTGGCAGAGAAACCACAAGAGTCAAGGATTCTTTCAACATCAGTTTTTGGCTCCCCTCTAAAGAAGCAAGCAATATGAAGAAATATTTCTTGTGCCAGTATCAAGTCCATTGTAACTTATTTCTAACACCTTCTGCACTTGCGGGTTAGGAGTTTTCTGAAGTTCATTCAGTGCACTTTTCCATTCTTGCTCGCTCCTGTCATATAGAAACAATCCGAGAACTTTAAGTGCCAAAGGAAGGCCATTACAATACTTTAAAACTCTATCGGTTAAATCCAAATAGTCTGCTAGCGGATAGCTTTGCTTAAAGGCAAATAAACTAAAAAGCTCGAGAGCTTTGTAGCCAACTAGTGGTTGAACCTCATATGTACTGTCAGCTCCATTTTTAAGCACTTGTCTTTCTCTACTTGTAATAATGACTCGGCTTCCATTACCAAACCATTCACGATTTCCTGCTAAATATTCAATTTGCTCGAACTTATTTACGTCATCAAGAACAATAAGAACCTTTCTGTGCCGAAGCTGGTTCATTAAAAAGGTTGAACTCGAGCCACTCGACGTGCGTATACTCTTATTGGCATCATTTAGCATACTAGCAAGAAGTTCCTCTCTGAGCTTGGATAATCCAAATTTTTTAGAGGTTCCCCTGACATTGGCAAGAAAGCAGCTGCTTTGAAAGTGAGAAGAGTATTTGTCAAAAATGGCTTCGGCAAGAGTTGTCTTGCCTATTCCACCCATCCCCCATATTCCGACAATCCGCACATCATTTACTTCCCCAATGCCTAGCAGTAACTCAATTTCTTTAACTCGCGAATGCATGCCAACTAAACCTTTTAAATCATTTGAGATGTATATGTGCCTTAGTTTTTCACAGATGTCTTCGACAATTTTATCAACAAGATCAGCTTCATTCCTAAAGATGAACATGAAGAGCATATATTGGTAAATTTGAGTTGAAAGAATTATTAATATAACTTGCAAATACAATATGAATATATACCATTTAGTTGACAGCTCAAAAATGAAGTACTGAATGGACAAAGAAAAAGTTTGATTTATACTAATAGGAAAACACCAAAGCCATAGTCATATTTATTCCTAATAAACCATACATACAAAAGAGGATTGTAGTGATAAACAATTAAAGCAAACTTCATTTCTAGGAAATTTCAAGACTGAAAAAGAATCCACCAAATTCATATGCATAATATTTGATTTAATTAATTCTATTAATTATTGATTATAAAATTTAAATAACCATCTTGCTATAGCATCAAATATATTATGTGGACATCATTAGCTTCAATTTTTTTTTTTTTCACTCATCCACCATTTTAAATAATCATTTCCTTGTTACTCTCACCTTTTCTCTTATTCTAAAACTTATTTAACTTATACCAACCAAAGAGATTAATTCTATAATTGAATAACTAAATTAATTGAATTTGAATTCACTTAAATTATATTTTCAATTAGATATCAAACAAGGCACAGAAGAAACCCGAATCACCTGATGTCCTTTGAATTATAATCCCATCCTGCCACAGAGGCAGCATCCTGCAAGGCAGTCCTCCACTTAGCTATCTTCTTTTTGTCGCAGGACTTCTTGTGTGTTTTAAATGCTTTCGAAAAACACCCAGTTTGGTTTTCTACATCTACCGGATCCACACGGTAGAACACAACCAATACCTGTTTGAATACCAATCATCGGGGGAAGGCATGCAGAATTAAATTAAAAGCCCATTAATAGATGGTTAACCAAGGCATGAAATTGTTTGGAGACTTGTGAGTATAAATCAACCAAAGATCATTAGAGTGATAAATAAATACCCGTAATCCAGTGGTTTGCCTGCATTCCATAATCTTGACAAGCTCATCCAAACAAAATGAAGAAGAGGCATATTCTTTGGAGAAAACAACGACCGCAATATTGGAGTCTTGAATTGCGTCCACAATTGTGGAGATGTCTGCACCTTTCTCAAGCTCTTCACCATCCAAGTAAGCAAGGATCCCTCGTCGGTTCAGATCGCGATAGAGAAAGCTCACAAAGCCTTCACGCGTGTCCTTCCCCCGGAAGTTGAGGAATACCCCATACTTTCTAGGATGAACTTGAGCAGACGTAGAATTAGAAGAACAGAAAGAAGAAGAAGGAAAATCAGCTGACGAAGAAGCCATGATAATACCAAAGGATTAATGCTTTCGTTAGATGACTTGGGTGGATCATAAGGCTCCTCTACATTTATAGATGACTCGAAATACCAAAGGCATACTCAAAATGGTCATTTTCACACACCCCTGTCCTTTTATTAACCTACTTTTCTCTAGGCGGGTCCATGCCGACCAGCTGTGGTAGTTGAAAAGAGGGGGAAAGTGGGGCCCCTTTTCCCCTCGTAAGCCTCAATTGACGACACCACTTTCGGTCATTTCCCACGGAAATCAACAGTTAGTTAAGCAGATGAGTACAAGTGGCAATCTGGAAAAATAATCACACGGCAATGACGCGGCATAGATCTTCAGTCTTCCTCGCCAATCTGTATTAATTTTAGTAGAAAAGCATCAACACCGTAAAAAGAACATTAGGATCTGGGCAGCTGTGCGTGCGTACTAACCCCAATTTTAAGATTTCAAAGCCTTCAACGAAATGATTATTTTCCGCAACATTTAATAATCATGTTAAAAGAATGTGTATTATTAGAGATTATTAGCAATATTGTATTATAATTCAACTAAGTTCATCGTGTATTTGACATTCATGACTTACTTATATGTATTTTTACTATTTTATATTTTTTTTTATTAATATATACAATTGATATTGTCATCAATGAATAAATTTATAATAAGACATTAAAGTTAGATTATTATTATTATTATTATTTCTATTAAAAATTATATTAAGTTAAAAGTTAATATTATAATATATATAAAAGAGACTGTGTTGAGACTAAAATTTAATCCTCATGACATATATCAATATTTTAACTTATAATGATATAATGTCATTATTAATTTAAAAAATATTTAAATATAATATTTAGTAGATAGTTGTTTCATCTTATTGAATCATAGTAATAATAATAATAATAATAATACATATATATGTAAATTAAGAGAATAAAAAAATAATATTATTAATTTATTTGATAAAATTATAATCTTCCCTTCCCCTCCTAAGCAGCTGACCATTGCCTGATGCAAACGGGTAGAATGCCACAGTAACACATGTGCCCCTGCCGATTCTGATGGAATTATTTTGAGCACCGAGATTGCTTCATCTAATTTTACATTTCTTGCGGTATTGTTGGATTCAAAAGGACATTCACAGGAGACAGAGATCAATGTCCGCTCCGGTAACTTCACGGCTTCCTCATCAAAAATAGCGCAAAGAACAAAACCCAAAAACTTTCTATCATCGCACAAATTACGAGGCAACTCAAGAGTAATCTCAGATCCTGTACTTCTACAATCAATCCAATCTGGAATTTCATTTCCAGAATTAACAAAACGAACTTCATCTTTTCTACTATCACTCTGCAGCTAAAGTCTTTCGATCATGCTAAAACATATGTCAAGTCCAACCAGGCTATCAGAATAAACATTTGACGGCAAGGCTTCCAAAGTATAGCAATCCCACCTTAGATACCTTAGCTTCCCCGGAAGAGATTCAGGGCCTCCTGGGCAGTCCACCTTTCTGGGAAATTCAGAATGTGGAAAATCAAACTGCGGCAGTATAAGTTGATCCATATTTGAAAAAGCAGTTCGGTCCACGCATACAAAATTATTAGACCTGGACATGTCTAACGAAATGCCTTCAATTGCATTGGTCCTTAAAACCATGGCAAATAATCAAATTAGCACACCCATTGCAGACAATAAGATGATGCCAATCTACAGGAAAAAGAACACAAAAAAAAAAAAAAAGGGAAGGCTACTTATTTCAACTCTTACTTTGCCTTTTTCTAAAACATGGCGGATATCTTCAAGGGGTTCTTTGACCGATTCTTGCCTAACAATATCTCGTCCCATTTCTTGTAATAAATCAAGCATCTCTACTTTAGAATTTGAGATGTCGATTAGAGCTTTGTCATTGAGATGATCTAAAAGTCTTTTAGCAGAGAAACCACAAGCGTTAAGTATTCTCTCAACATCGGATTCTGGCTCCCCTCTAAGGAAGCAAGCAATATGAAGAAATATTTCTTTTGTGCTAATATCATGTCCATTGTAATTTATTTGTAACCCCTTCGTCACTTGCACATTAGGAGTTTTCTGAAGTTCATTCAGTGCACCGTCCCATACTTCCTCCTCCTTGCCAAGTAGAAACAACTCAAGAACTTTAAGTGCCAAAGGAAGGCCTTCAGCATACGTTATAACTCTATTGGATAATTCCATACGGTCTGCCAACGGATTGCTTTGTTTAAAGGCATTATAAGCTAAAAAGCTCGCGACCTTCACAGTCAATTAGTTGTTGAACTTCATATATTCTTTTAAGTCCATTTCTAAGCACTTGTTTGTTTCTATTTGTAACAATGACTCTGCTTCCAGCACCAAACCATTCACGCTTTCCTGCTAAAGATTCGATTTGTTCAAACTTATCTACATCATCAAGAACAATGAGAACCTTTGTGTGCCAAAGCTTGTTCATTTTAAAAGTTGAACTTGACATGATTTTTATCTTATTGGCTTCATTTAGTAGACGAGCAAGAAGTTCCACTTTGAGTTTGGGTAATCCAAATTTTTCCGACTCTTCCCGGACATTGTCAAGAAAGCAGTGGCCTGGAAAGTGAGAAGAGTATTTTTTATATATTTCTCTGGCAAGAGTTGTCTTGCCTATTCCACCTATCGCCCATATTCCAAGAAAGAGCGCAACATTTACTTCCCCAATGCAGAACAGTGATTCATTTTGTTCGACTCGTGAATGCATGCCAACTAGTTTTTTTGAAACATTTGAGGGGTATTTGTGCCTTAGTTTTTTGCCATATGTCTTTGGCAATCTGATCAACAAGATCATCGTCGCTCCTAAAGATGAACATGAAGAACATATGTTGGTAAGTTTGAGTTAAAAGAAATAAGTATTAATATAACTTGAAAATACAATATGAATATGTCATTTACTTACTTGAAAGGAACAACAATATACATATGACCGCTAAAAATGTTAGAAAAATTAAGTATTGAATGGTCAAAGAAAGGGTTTGATTTATACTCATAGGAAAACACCAAAGACATGGTCATATTTATTCCTAATATACCATACATGCAAAAGATGACTAATTCAATTAAGGGTAATTCATTTCTATTACGTGGGCATGCATAATATTTGATTTAATTAATTATATTAATTATTGATAATAAAATTAAAGAACCATCTTGCCTTAGCATCGAAATTTATTATGTGGACATCATTAGCTTCATTTTTTTTCACTCATCCCCTTTTTTATCTTACTCTCACGGTTTCTCATATTTTAAATTTATTTAGACTTATACCAACTAAAAATATTAATTCTATAATTAAATAACTAAATTATTAAATAAATTTGAATTGAATTAAAATGATGTCTTTAATAAGATAACAAACAAGGTATAGAAGAAACCCTAGTCACCTTATGTCCTTTGAATCATAATCCCATCCTCCTACAGAGGGGGCAGCATCCTTCAAGGCATTCCTCCACTCATCTCTCTTCTTCTTTTTTACGCTGGACTGCTTGTGTGTTTCAAAAGCCTTTGAAAAGCACCCAGTTTGGTTCTCTACATCTTCCGGATCCACACGGTAGAAACACAACCAATACTTGTTTGAATACCCATCATTAGAGAAGGCATGCAGAATTAAAAGCCCATCAATGGATTGTTAACCAAGACATGAAATTGTTTGGAGACTTGTGAGTATAAATCAACATAAGATAATTAGAGTGATAAATAAATACTGTAGTTTATCGGTTCAAGCTCTTCCAAACAATATGGAGAAGAGGCATATTCTTTAGAGAAAACAATGACCGAAATATTAGAGTCTTAAATTGGTCCACAATTTCGGAGATGTTTTTGCTTTTCTCATGATCTTCACTATCCAAGTAAGCATGGATCCTCTGTCGGTTCAGATCACGATAGAGAAAGCTCAGACAGCCTTCACGCGTGTCCTTTCCCCTGAAGTTAGGGAAGACCCCATACTTTGTTGGACGAACTTGCGCAGACGTAGAATTAAGGGAACAATGAAAAGAAGAAGGAAAGTCAGCTGAAGAAGAAGAAGAGGCCGTAATAACGCAAAATGAGTTTTCTTTTGTGATAAGATAGACTCAGGAGTGCTTCAGAGATGGCTTATTAACGTGTCTTTGATGCCCGGGACAGCGGTGTGCAATTGTGAATACCAAAGGCTCTTATATTTATAACGTTCCTAGATGATGACTCAAAATACACAAAGAGAAAGTGTCGCACATGACGTAGCTTGAGATGTCAAAAAAATGTACAATAAATAGGAACCCTTATAATTCATTTCACAAAAAAAAAAAAAAAAACTAATAATTGGTTTGGTCATGGTAACCGAACATGGGAGAAATTTAAATCACTTGATAGCTTAGTCCTGACCAAATCAATGATAAAATATCTGTAAGGATTAAGATCGCACTATTTAAGTAAACTTGAAAAAGGACTGCTTACCTAATTTTCTTTTGTTCGACTAGACATGCTGAACTAATCTCGACTAAATAATTGAAATCTCCTGGTAAATGGCATTAATTAAATATCCAATAGCTTTTAACTACAAGATGCGACTAAAAACGAGTGGAGGGTTTTATTATATATTTGCTAACTGCTATAATTTTATAGGTCTCGGAGTCTATGGTTCCCATCTAGTCTTTGACCAATGTTGCCTCATTGCTCCGCGTTAACAAATGTGACAATCAAACCACAAATGCTTGTGATGGTGGGATATATCGTTGATAGCTTTGGGTTTAGTGTAGCGGGCTTGGGATTTATGAATTGGGTTAGGCAAAGGCTGCAAATCAAAAGAAATTCCGTGAATGAGTTTTTTTTATGTAATTATTTTGTCCATTTGGTTGCAAGAAATAAGTATATATTTGTTGACAAACCCTTTGTAATTAACGGACTTATGATTTGATTTATGTTAGATTTGGTAGTAGTAAGACAAAGTGCCTCAATGTAATTTTATAATCAAGGATTTCTTGTGCGATATTTGCCTAACAAAAAAGAACCCCACACGTCCTGCCCGTCTCCTATGTGTAGAGCCACCAAGAGGCACATTTAAATTCAATGCAGACAATTTTATATTTATGGTGTCTCGTATGTGTAGAGCCACCATAATCTTACATTCCAATATTTTACTAATATTGATAATGATTTTATTAATTCTATTCCATATCCTCTTAACGGCAATATACCTAACTTATTTACCAAAAACATAAATTACATTTTATATAAAATTTTAAATATTCTTGTCATATTTTTAATTTTTCAATTTACTAAATCATAACAAGAATCTTTGTTTTCACCCAAAGATTAATCTGTCATTCAGAATACTTTCTCTATGTTGGATTTTGATTATATTGTCTACTTTTTCAACAAAAAGTTGTTTAAATTTGATTTGATTGTAAAATTCAATGTCAAGAAGAAATTTACACCTTTACACAAAAGTAATAGAGTCATCACTCTTCTTAAAGGTAAGAGCATATTTGAAATGTAAGTTTTGACACTCCATTTACATCAATTTTTGTAAGTTCATTTATTTACAAAATAAATGGATTATAAAGGTTGGTTAACACCAAATTCCAACATTGTCGATTTTATTATTATCAAATTATATCATTAATAGCCCTAGTAAATTTCTAGATATAATTTTGACACTCCTAGAGATTTTTCCAAAACATTCAAACTTAACACTGAGAAACTTAAACATAACTCTGGGAAAAGCTATAATTATAATATATCCAATCTATTTGACATACTGAGTAGCTTTATTTTCACTTCTCTTTAAAATTAAGGCTTAAAACTATAATTTCACTTCTTAGAAAACAAAACTTTACCTTTTCAAAGTGCTTTTCTAAGAATAGTATAAACTTGCTCTTTTAAGCTACAATGGAGCAATGCCATTTATTATATGTTTCAAGTCCTTCCAATGCATTATATTTCACTTATATATGCTTTGTTCTTCCATAATTTACTAAATATTTTGCAATAGCTACTACCGAATTACTGTCACATAAACTTAGTTAGACCTTGCATTATACTTTATAGATATATTAGCACCTTTTTAAACTATGTTATTGCTTTTGTCTTTTAGAATTCAAGCTTATAAGCCATTTGATAATGTAAAAGCAATAATCAGAGGTTCTCTTTATGTCATCAATATTGTTTGTCCAATCAAAATCTACATAAACATATACTTGATTTTTCTTTAACTTTAAACTTAATTTCTAGTTCCTTATGCTTGTTAAGACTCAAGTACTCTCTTAGTCATTATTATTAAACTTTGCCAAAATGGTTGGTTGGATTGATGAAATAGACTTAACACTAGTTATGTTCTTAAAAAAATTCAATAAATGTGAAATGGATAGAGGAAGGATAAGGAAGTAAAAGAGGGAGAGAGTTATTTTGGTGCTTATGCCTTATGTTTGCTTTAATATTTATGTTATATGAATGCTTGATTTATTACCATGCTTTACCTTAACTTAATTGATTTATGATATTTAGTCTTGTTTAATTTATTACTTGTTAATCAATTGATGTCTTATTACCTTGATTGCAATAATAAGAAGGTGAGCATATATTCAAGAGCAGTTATTACTTTTTTAATCATTTTGTTATCCATTAATTAATCATAGTTGTCATCATGAAAAAGGAGAGAGATTGTTAAGACTTAAGATGAAATTGTTGTGATTAATAAAGAGATTAGTAAGATTAGTAGGATCATGTGTTATATTTCATTACTGTATATTTTAATGTGTTCTATATATCTAATTAACTTGATTACTTGTTAGAAAAATATTATTTCTATTTGAATAACTATTATTTAATTAATGTTTATTATGAAAGATTTTTAAATTTTAAATTAAATTGTACTAAAAATTATACAAATATTTTATTTTCTATCAAATTTCTATATATAGAAAGATATTAAGTGAGATTATAAGTGACCTTAGAGAAAAATGAAAAGAATTGTGAAGATTTAAACTTAGCAAAAATTTAGGATTGGTTGATTTGTAATATTGATTGATCAATCAAAAGAAAATGGGAGAAAAGGGGAGAAAAGTGAGGAAAAGCAAAAAAGGAAATAAGGAATTTGGCTTAGTCAATTGAACTTATGATTGTAGTTAATCAAATACCAAAGAAGTTATAAAAAGAAAGAAATAAGGAATTTAAGTTGGTCAACCAGACTAACACTTATGATTGACTAAATATAGAGAAAGTTATGAAGTAAAAAATTATAAAAAATTGCAAATTGGTTGACTTAGCTAGGCATTTCAATCAACTAAAGGTCGCTTGAAGCTGATAACTTCAACGTTATAAAAGTTATAGAGATTTCAAGTTAACTCACCAACTAGTTGTTGTGGTTAACTAATGAGACTGAAAAAACTAAGAGTTACAAAAATTTTAGATTGGTTAGCTTGTCCAAGTGTTGTAGTCAACCAATACCTAAAAAATAAAGTTTTTTATTTTTGAAATTAATGCACTTTATGCAAAATGATTAAACTTCAATGGCTTATTTCTTGTCTTTTTCTATAAGAACAATTATAAAACTCTTTTGTTAATAAGAAAAAAAAGTATAAAAAGAGCTTTAAGATATTATATTGAGTTTAGTTTAATATTAAAAAGAAAAAAGTGATCAACAAAGAAAAATCAAGAACAAGACCTTAAAAAGTAAAAAGTTGTGATTGTGAAAAAGTAAAAGTACTCTAATAAAAAGTTATAAAAAATGAGTTTTAAAGTTATAAAGAATTGTTAGTTTCTATGAAAATTTTATGAAAGTTTTGTTATAATTAAAGTCAAGGTGATATAGTATAAAGGGTTGTTTTCCACTTATAAAGAGTTAATTGAAGTGAATTTTTGATGTAGATATTTAGTGTGTATCAAACCATTATAAACATTATGCATATTCTCTTTTCCTTCCTCTTATTTACTTTTAATTATTTATATTATTTGTTTTGTTATTTTTTATTAATTATTATTTTATTATTTTTTAGAGTTGAGATTGTTGGTAAGTTGAGCAATAAAATTAAATAAACTTAATTCACTCCCTTTTGATTTACCTAAAGACCAACACTCAACATCCAGTTGCAAGTATAACACAAGGTTTGCGTAGTGATATCACACATAATAAAATATTATATTTTGGAAATTTAATTTTTAACAAAAACATTACAATTTACATAATATTGAACTAAGTAATTTGAGTACAATATGCTAAAAAAAAAAATAAAAAGATACAAATAAAGTAATATTTTATAATTTGATACTTTTTACTAATTTTTGTATGGATTTTATTTAGTCTATTTATATGTTTCTTTGATTCATATATACATTGATAATTTTTTTTATTATAAATTAAAAAATTTATATTATTTTATTTACAAGTGATGGGTGATGTTATGATGACGTTATTCGTACATGGGACACGTTAAGATCCCATACTTTGATAACTTTTTGAACTTAAAAAAGTACATGGGACACGTTAACATTTTAATTGTTTAATGATTGAATTTGTGTTATAGTCAATTATGAATATTTATAGTTGAATAGTTATTTCAATTCACTCTTACATCTTTTGGATTTAATAAAGAACCTATTAGTTAGTGTGTAAGAAAAAGTAACGAGAGTAGTTTTTTTTTTTATTAATTTATATTATATAAAACATTTATGTTATAGTTAGAATGTTATATAGGTATAAAAGTACATATATAATTAAAAATTAAAAGTATGTGAATGAAGTATTAAGGTATTTATAAGGTACAAATATACATAAATTCAAATTGTGTTGAATATATTTATAATATAAAATTTACTTTTTGTTATGTATTCTTATTAAGGAAAAGTAATAGTATTGCAGAATAATATTAATCAAAATATTATTGTTTTATTTATAATAAAAGTAAAGTTGATATTTTGATTTAAAGTTATAATTCATACATAATTTTATAATAAGTCATTAAAGATAGATCATTATTATTATGTTTATTAAAGATCATGTTAAGTTTAAAGTTAATATTGGCGTACATGAAAGAGAGAGAAAATGACTTTCAACTGTGCATAATAATATTATGCTATTACCAATTTAAGAGAGATTTAAGCATAATATTTTATGCACATTACTTTTTTTTTGTTAAATAATAATAATAATATTATACATTTCAAATGAGAAAATATAATACAAACAATGTTTTATATGATATTTAAGAATATTTTATTAAATATTATTTTATTTGATAAAATTATAAATAATTTAATAAGTAATTTAAATATTTCAATCTTATTACTTAGGGAATAAAGATTACTTTTAAATAAAACTAAGTCTTGATAGGAATCTACTAAGTCTAAGTTTGGTCCACTCTACGCGACTTACACAACAACAACAATAACAACAAACAATGTTAAGAACCTTACAGAGTATAATTGCAAGCAATTAAATTAAGGAATCCTATCCATCATTAAGGAAGGAATCAAGAAAGAGAAACCCAACTTCATTAATTTTTTGTATTAATGTTCTTCAAATTTTGTGTAAATTAACGCATCCTTTTTTTTTATTACGAAGAAATAAAGGTTGTATGATCTATTATTGAAAATGTCTCTTTAATGTCTAATTGTATCAAATGAAGAAAGACGAGGGAAGTACATAGAAATTTCTTCAAGAAACTTACATCAGCAGACTATTTGTTTAATGAAAATTAAAAAAAAAAACAAAAACAAAAACGAAATTTCAAATTTCTTATTTATCCTGGAAAAGCTCCACCACTCTTCTCTTACTGCAGGTCATTTGACGACCGAATTTCTTCACCAATGTATAATAGCCGAACCCCACACTTTCTCACCCTGCGCAGTCTTTCCCTGGCACTATAGAAATGAAATGTGGCCCTCTTGTAATAATCTTCCCACTAAACTGCTAATTATTGCCTGATGCAAACGGGTACTATACCACAGTGACACATTTTCCCCTCCCAATCGAAACTGTTGTTTATCTGCAGCAATCCAGAAGCGTACAGTTAATCTTAGATTTCTTACGGCATCGCTGGATTCAAAAAGGCAATCAAGGAAGACGTCGTCAAATAAGTCATCGTAGAACTCAAAGCACGCGTAATCCATGTGCAAAATAGCACAAAGAACAAATCCTAAGAAGTTTCTATCATCACACAAATTGCGAGGCAGATCAAAAGTAATCGAAGATCCTGTGCTTTGACGATCGATCCAATCTGGAATTTCATTTCCAGAATAATCAAAATAAATTTCATCTTTTCTACCAACACCCTGCATCATAACATATAAAAATATCTTTTAGTTAAGAGTAATTGTTCGATATCTTATCTATAGGGTACGAGGCGGGGATGGGGGCATGGTACTTACCTTGGGGAGTTGATAAAGGGCTTTTTGAGCAAAAAGCCCTATTATCTGTTGTGCATGACTCAAAATATTTCTGCGTGCATCCTCGTTCAGCTGATGGCAATCTGAAAACATAAAATGCAGGTTGAAATTCAGCAACTTTTCCGAGGTTTCCACAAGGGCAAATTTTGAATTAGTGACCATCTGCAGTCTCCTGCAACTAATTGCATTCAAGTATGTTAAATGCGGGGGAAGCTCTGGCAGCGTTTGAAGGTCGGTGCAGCGAGCTATAATAAGAGATTCAAGACATGAGAGCTGCTTGATGCTGCCAATGTCTTCAAAACTGCCAAAACTTAGGTCCAACACACATAATCCACCAAGATTCATTTCCAGGATATTCCCAAGTCCTCTCCAACGAAGCAACCGTAGTGTGTGAAGTCGAGAGAGATCAAGATTCTTAAGATATAGCTCAAAAGGATGGGAATCACGATTATCACCACTCAACCGCAGATATTCTACACTTGTTGAAAGTTCAGGAAACTTCTTGAGTTTTGAGCAACCGTTTAGATCAAGTTTTTTAAGAGAACTCAGCTTAGAACAAGAAGGTACTTCTTCTATGCCAGTATCATTCAGGTCTAACTCTTCTATGCTCTCTGATAATTCTGGTAACTTCTCAACTGAACTGCAACCACGAAGGATAAGTTTTCTTAGAGATCGCAGAGCTTTGGTGCTTGGTACACTCTTAATAGTTGAACAATTTGCCAGATTCAGTTCCTCAAGATTTCCGGCATCTTCAATAGATGGAGAAACCTGCCGCAACATTTTACAAAATGAAAAGTCTATGATCTGAAGGTTCCGGGCCCCTGAGAAGTCAGGCATTTCATTCAGGTGGACACAACAGGATGCACGCATCACTCTCAAACTTGAAAGATTCTGTAAACAAAAATAAAAGAAAAAAACACAAAAAGCAATGATAATCTTAACTTCAAAATACATGTATCAAAGTAGGCAAATTATTATGGAACAAAAAAATTTAAGAAGAATTCAAACTCTTATAATTTATCTACAAAAATTAATTCTTTAATATAAAAATCATACTTTGATTATACTTTGATTATGTGTTTAAAGAAATTTTTTAATATAAAAACAATCCAAGTGAACAGAAAAATCTTCACATAAAGAAAAAGACAAGAAAATATGAGATCTTAGGAGTATTTAGATTTTTTTTCAACATTATTGGCACAAAGGCATTCACTTAAGAAAAAAGAGATTTGGTGAGACTTAAAAAGATGATAAAATTATTTTTATAGGCCTCTCAAGTGCATTGTGCCTTCTTCTCATATTGTGTCTTAGGTTCGTTTGCAATCAAGAATTAATCATAGAAGCAAGAATAAGAGTCCGATAGCTCCCCTACTAGGCAACATGACTAGTGGCAGAATACCAACTATTCAAATAGCCCCATCGAGCATATTTACAATGGTAACAAGGACAACTAGGTGGGTGCTGTTGGATGTTTCACAGAAATTCTGTGAAAAATTGAGAAAACTCTTGTTGTTAAAAAAAAAAAAAAGGTTACAATTCATAAATTTAACATTCTCATCAAATTGAGAAAGGAACTATACTTCAAATAGTAAATGTATCAACCAATCTCTCTACATCAAATAATGCACATGGCATGGGAATACGAAAATGGGCATTTCTCATGTATTTCATGTCCCTCTCATATGATTACTTTTCTGTTGGTTCAATGGTTTCATCCGTCCAAAAATATTCATATTCTAGTTACAAGCTGTTGAGACGTTAAATTTTACCCTTGTAATCATTCATTAGTGATCTAGTAGCAATAAAAAGAACAAATAGGAGAAATGAAAATTTACCTGTTTTCCCGTCCAAAGTCGTTTGATGTAGCTAAAACGTATGTCAAGTTCAACCAGGTTCTCAAAATAAACATTTGAAGGCAAGGCTTCCAAAGGATAGTATTCCCACTTCAGATACCTTAGCTTCTCTGGAAGAGATTCAAGCCCTCTTGCGCACACCACCTTTTGGGGAAATACAGGATCTAGCGACCAAAATGGATAAGTAAACCGAAGCAATTTAACTTGAACCATTTTTGAAAAGGCAGTGGGAACCACACAAACAGGATTCCTAATCCTGGACATGTCTATTGAAATGCCTTCAATTGCATTGGTCCCCTAAAACCATGGCAAATAATCAAATTAGCACAACATATGCAGATAATGAGATGATGCTAATATACTTGAGGCAGGAAAAAAAGGCCACGTATTGTAACTCTTACTTTGCCTTTTTCTAATACATGACGGATGTCTTCAGGACTCCACAATCTACTATGCTCGCCGGGTTCTTTGACCGGTTCTTGCCTAACAATATCTCGACCCATTTTTTGTAATAAATCATGCATCTCTACCTTGGAATCTGAGATGACAATTAAAGCCTTGTCAGCAAGCTTTCTTAAGCCAATTGTGGCAGAGAAACCACAAGAGTCAAGGGTTCTCTCAACATCAGTTTTTGCTCCCCTCTAAAGAAGCAAGCAATATGCAGAAATATTTCTTTTGTGCCAGCATCAAGTCCATTGTAACTTATTTTCAACACATCCTGCACTTTTGGGTCAGGATTTTTCCCCAGTTCATTCAGTTCACTTTCCCATTCTTTCTTGCTCCTGTCATATAGAAACAATCCGATAACTTTAAGTGCCAAAGGAAGGCCATTACAATGCTTTAAAACACCATCGGTTAAATCCAAGTAGTCTGCCGTTGGATAGCTTTGCTTGAAGGCAAATAAACTAAAAAGCTCAAGGGCTTTGTGGCCAACTAGTGGTTGAACCTCATATGTGCTGTCAACTCCATTTTTCAGCACTTGTCTTTCTCTACTTGTAACAATGACTCTGCTTCCATTACCAAACCATTGATGTTCTCCTGCTAAAGATTCAATTTGTTCGAACTTATCTACATCATCAAGAACAATGAGAACCTTTTTGTGCTGAAGCTGGTTCATTAAAAAGGTTGATCTTGAGCCTCCGAATGTGCGTATACTCTCCTCAGGTATATTTAGTAGAATAGCGAGAAGCTCCTCTTTGAGCTTGCTTAATCAGATTTTTCAGCAGTTTCGCGGACATTTTCAAGGAAGCAGCAGCTTTCAAATTGAGAAGAGTATCTGTCAAATGTGGCTATGGCAAGAGTTGTCTTGCCTATTCCACCCATCCCCCATATTCCGACAATCCGCACATCATTTACTTCCCCAATGCCTAGCAGTAACTCAATTTCTTTAACTAGCGAATGCATGCCAACTAAACCTTTTAAATCATTTGAGATGTATATGTGCCTTAGTTTTTCGCAGATGTCTTCGACAATTTTATCAACAAGATCAGCTTCATTCCTAAAGATGAACATGAAGAGCATATATTGGTAAATTTGAGTTGAAAGAATTATTAATATAACTTGCAAATACAATATGAATATATACCATTTAGTTGACAGCTTAAAAATGAAGTACTGAATGGACAAAGAAAAAGTTTGATTTATACTAATAGGAAAACACCAAAGCCATAGTCATATTTATTCCTAATAAACCATACATACAAAAGAGGATTGTAGTGATAAACAATTAAAGCAAACTTCATTTCTAGGAAATTTCAAGACTGAAAAAGAATCCACCAAATTCATATGCATAATATTTGATTTAATTAATTCTATTAATTATTAATTATAAAATTTAAATAACCATCTTGCTATAGCATCAAATATATTATGTGGACATCATTCGCTTCATTTTTTTTTTTTTCACTCATCCACCATTTTAAATAACCATTTCCTTGTTACTCTCACCTTTTCTCTTATTCTAAAACTTATTTAAACTTATACCAACCAAAGAGATTAATTCTATAATTGAATAACTAAATTAATTGAATTTGAATTCACTTAAATTATATTTTCAATTAGATATCAAACAAGGCACAGAAGAAACCCGAATCACCTGATGTCCTTTGAATTATAATCCCATCCTGCCACAGAGGCAGCATCCTGCAAGGCAGTCCTCCACTTAGCTATCTTCTTTTTGTCGCAGGACTTCTTGTGTGTTTTAAATGCTTTTGAAAAACACCCAGTTTGGTTTTCTACATCTACCGGATCCACACGGTAGAATACAACCAATACCTGTTTGAATACCAATCATCGGGGAGAGCATGCAGAATTACAAACCCATTAATAGATGGTTAACCAAGGCATGAAATTGTTTGGAGACTTGTGAGTATAAATCAACCTAAGATCATTAGAGTGATAAATAAATACCCGTAGTCCAGTGGTTTGCCTGCATTCCATAATCTTGACAAGCTCATCCAAACAAAATGAAGAAGAGGCATATTCTTTGGAGAAAACAACGACCGCAATATTGGAGTCTTGAATTGCGTCCACAATTGTGGAGATGTCTGCACCTTTCTCAAGCTCTTCACCATCCAAGTAAGCAAGGATCCCTCGTCGGTTCAGATCGCGATAGAGAAAGCTCACAAAGCCTTCACGCGTGTCCTTCCCCCGGAAGTTGAGGAATACCCCATACTTTCTAGGATGAACTTGAGCAGACGTAGAATTAGAAGAACAGAAAGAAGAAGAAGGAAAATCAGCTGACGAAGAAGCCATGATAATACCAAAGGATTAATGCTTTCGTTAGATGACTTGGGTGGATCATAAGGCTCCTCTACATTTATAGATGACTCGAAATACCAAAAGGCATACTCAAAATGGTCATTTTCACACACCCCCTGTCCTTTTATTAAACCTACTTTTCTCTAGGCGGGTCCATGCCGACCAGCTGTGGTAGTTGAAAAGAGGGGGAAAGTGGGGCCCCTTTTCCCCTCGTAAGCCTCAATTGACGACACCACTTTCGGTCATTTCCCACGGAAATCAACAGTTAGTGAAGCAGATGTGTACAAGTGGGAATCTGGAAAAATAATCAGACGGCAATGAGGCGGCATAGATCATAGATCAAAGACCATTGAGTCTTCCTCACCACCTTTTATTAATTTTAGTAGAAAAAGCACCAACACCATCAAAAGAACATTAGGATCTGGGTAGCTGTGCGCGCGTACTAACACCAATTTTAAGATTTCAAAGCCTTCATATAAAATGATTATTGTTCAAAACATTTAATAAACATGTTAAAAAAGAATGAGTATTATTAGACATTATTAGCAATATTGTATTATGATTCAATTAAGTTACTTGCTTATATGTATTTTTACTATTTTACATCTTTTTATTAATATATACAATTGATATTGTTAATAATGAATAATTTTATAATAAGACATTAAAGTTATATTATTATTGTTATTTCTATTAAAAATTATATTAAGTTAAAAGTTAATATTATGATATATAAAAGAGACTGTGTTGAGTTCGAAATTTAATCTTCATGATATACATTAATATTTTAACTTATAATGATATGATATTATTATTAATTTAAAAAATATTTAAGTATAATATTTAGTAGACATTCCTTTCGACTTATTAAAATCACAGTACTGATGGGATTGAAATGTGGCCTTCTTGTAATAATCTTCCCTTCCCCTCCTAAGCAGCTAACCATTGCCTGATGCAAACGGGTAGAATGCCACAGTAACACATGTACCCCTTCCGATTCTGATGGAATTATTTTGAGCCCCGAGAGTGCTTCATCTAATTTTACATTTCTTGCGGTATCGTTGGATTCAAAGGGACATTCACAGGAGACAGAGATCAATGTTCTCTCCAGTAACTGCACGGCTTCCTCATCAAAAATATCGCAAAGAACAAAACCCAAAAACTTTCTATCATCGCACAAATTACGAGACAACTCAAGGGTAATCTGATTCGACAATCAATCCAATCTGGAATTTGATTTCTAGGATTAACAAAACAACTTCATCTTTTCTATCATCACTCTGCAGCTAAAGTCTTTCGATCATGCTAAAACATATGTGAAGTCCAACCAGGTTATCAGAATAAACATTTGACGGCAAGGCTTCCAAAGGATAGCAATCCCACCTCAGATACCTTAGCTTCCCCGGAAGAGATTCAGGGCCTCCTGCGCAGTCCACCTTTTTGGGAAATTCAGAATGTGGAAAATCAAACTGCGGCAGTATAAGTTGATCCATGTTTGAAAAAGCAGTTCGGTCCACGCATACAAGATTATTAGTCCTGGACATTTCTAACGAAATGCCTTCAATTGCATTGGTCCCTTATAACCATGGCAAATAATCAAATTAGCACACCCATTGCAGATAATAAGATGATGCCAATTTACAGAAAAAGGAACACACACACACACACAAAAAAAAAAAAAAAAAGGCTACTTATTTTAACTCTTACTCTGCCTTTTTCTAAAACATGCCGGATATCTTCAAGGCGTTCTTTGACCGATTCTTGCCTAACAATATCTCGTCCCATTTCTTGTAATAAATCAAGCATCTCTACCTTAGAATTTGAGATGTCGATTAGAGCTTTGTCATTGAGATGATCTAAAAGTCTTTTAGCAGAGAAACCACAAGCGTCAAGCATTCTCTCAACATCGGTTTCTGACTCCCCTCTAAAGAAGCAAGCAATATGAAGAAATATTTCTTTTGTGCTAATATCATGTCAATTGTAACTTATTTGTAACCCCTTCGTCACTTGCATATTAGGAGTTTTCTGAAGTTCATTCAGTGAACCGTCCCATACTTCCTCCTCCTTGCCAAGTAGAAACAACTCAAGAACTTTAAGTGCCAAAGGAAGGCCTTCAGCATACGTTATAACTCTATTGGATAATTCCATACGGTCTGCCAACGGATTGCTTTGTTTAAAGGCATTATAAGCTAAAAAGCTCACGACCTTCACAGTCAATTAGTTGTTGAACTTCATATATTCTTTTTAAGTCCATTTCTAAGCACTTGTTTGTCTTTATTTGTAACAATGACTCTGCTTCCAGCACCAAACCATTCACACTTTCCTGCTAAAGATTCGATTTGTTCAAACTTATCTACATCATCAAGAACAATGAGAACCTTTATGTGCCAATGCTTGTTCATTTAAAAAGTTGAACTTGATATGATTTTTATCTTATTGGCTTCATTTAGTAGACGAGCAAGAAGTTCCACTTTGAGTTTGGGTAATCCAAATTTTTCCGACTCTTCCCAGACATTGTCAAGAAAGCAGTGGCCTGGAAAATGAGAAGAGTATTTTTTATATATTTCTCTGGCAAGAGTTGTCTTGCCCATTCCACCTACCGCCCATATTCCAAGAAAGAGCACAACAATTACTTCCCCAATGCAGAACAGTGATTCATTTTGTTCAACTCGTGAATGCATGCCAACTAGTTTTTTTGAAACATTTGAGGAGTATACGTGCCTTAGTTTTTTGCCAAGATGTCTTCGGCAATCTTATCAACGAGATCATCCTGTTAAAATTTTCTAAAATTTCTCTTTTATGAAATTTTTATTTCTATAATGCAGAATTTTTGAAACATACCATTGTCCATAATGCTGAAGTCCTATCGCGAAAATGAGAATCTCATTCCTATTTGTTTTTGAAAAATTTTTCTCTTTCTCCTACTCTTTCCTTTCTTTTCTTTTGTTTTCTCTCTAATGGTGGGGAGGAAGAAAAGTGTGTAATGATAAAGGTTTTCACTTTTTTCTTGCAACCATTACTTTAAATAAGAAATTACACCTCTTTTCTGTAACCGTTACCTTAAATAGGGAGTTACTTCTCTTTTCTGTAACCGTTACCTTAAATAAAAAGTTACTTATCTTTAAATAGGAAGTTATCTCTCTTTTTCTATAAACATTACCTTAAATATGGAGTTACCCCTCTTTTTTGTAACCGTTACCTTAAATAGGGAGTTACCCCTCTTTTCTGTAACCTTTACCTTAAATAGGGAGTTACTCCTCTTTTCCAATAATTGTTATCTTTCGTGTAACTATTATCTTTTCTTGTAACTATTATCTTTAAATAGGAAGAGTGGAAAGATTTTAAATTTGATAACCTAAATTACCGTTATGTCCAACTAACCATCATATTATACCTTTTATTTTAGGTCATACTTTAAATAACATTGGCCACTTATGTTAATTAATTTAACAATCTCCCATTTGGCCCATGTTATGACTTAATGAATCAATGACAAATAAGTGTGCGCAATACTTAAAGATCATCAAACCATAATACTTGATTGAATTAAAATGATTGGATCATGGCGGTCACGTATCTTTTACCAACATGATTCCTTCCATGTATCACATAATCATCATAATTCATAATAACCTTACTAAAGAACATTGAAACTTGAAATTGTCATTTCTATATATGCTACCAGTTATCTCATAAACTATAACTGTATACAACTAAATGGAGATAACCAAGTACAAACAAAACCATAACCTTAATTGAATTCATAAGTGTCACAATGATATGAGCATCCTAAAATATTGACTTTCAAGAGAATGAGGACTTGTCCAAAATGCCCATCCGTTCAACATGTCCAGTGAATATTTTCAATGGCAAACCTTTAGTTAACGGGTTCACTATCATCAATTCAGTATTAATATGCTCAATGGACATTCTTTGGTTTTGTACTTCTTCCTTAACAAATAAATATTTCAAATCCATGTGTTTCGCATCTTTAGAATACCTATCATTCTTAGAGAAGAAAAAAACTGCGAAATTATCACAATAAATTCTTAACGGCTTTTCTATACTATTGACCAAACCAAGCCTTAAGATAAAATTCTGCAACCACAATGCAAGAACAGTAGCCTCAAAGCATACTACAAATTTAGCCTTCATAGTGGAAGTAGCAATGACAGACTACTTCCCACTTTTCCATGAAACTGCTCCTCCAGCCAGTAGAAACATGTAACCAAATGTAGATTTCCTTGAATCTACACATCCAGCATAATCTAAATCCGAGTAACCTACTACTTCAAGATGACTTGATCTTTTATAAGTTAGCATATAATCCTTGGTGCCTTATAAGTATCTAAGTACTTTCTTTCCAGCTTTCCAATGATCTATTCTAGGATTACTTTGATATTGGCCTAACATTCCAACAACAAAACTAATATCTGACCAAATGCATGTTTGAACATACATCAAACTTCCAACCAGCGATGCATAGGGAATGGATTCCATTGTTGTTTTGTTCCAAATCATTCTTTAGACATTGCAATTCACTAAACTTGTCTCCTTTCTGAATTGGAACTTTTTCTATAGAGCAATTTTTTATTTTAAATCTCTCTAATACTATATTGATATAGTCTTTCTGAGACAATCCTAACAATCCTTATGATCTATTGCGGAATATCTCTATTCCTATCACATAAGATGCCTCATTCATATCTTTCATTTTAAAAGTTTTAGAGAGAAATTTCTTGACATCATGTAACAAACCTATGTCATTAACAGCTAAAAAAATGTCATCGACATATAGGACCAATATAATGAACTTGCTCCCATTGACCTTTATATAGATACACAGATCAACGATGTTCTCTACAAAACCATATGACGTAATGGTATTATTGAACTTAATATACCATTGTTGAGAGACTTGTTTTTCTATATATTGATTTCTTTAATTTACACACCAAATTTTCTTGCCTTGTGGTTATGAAACCTTCAGGTTGGACCATATACACTTCCTCTTCTAAGTCACTATTTAAAAAGACGGTCTTTAATCTATTTGGTGGAGCTCTAGGTCATTATGAGCCACCAAAGCCATAATAATTCTTAAGGAATCTTTCTTAGAGACCAGAGAGAAAGTTTCCTTATAGTCAACACTATCCTTTTGAGTGTAACCTTTGGCAATAAGTTTGACCTTATACCTTTCAATGCTATCTTTTGAGTTTCGCCTAGTCTTGAAGACCCACTTACAGTTAACTCGTTTTGATCCTTCAGGTAACTCTACTAGTTCCCAGACTTGATTTACATCCATCGATTTCATCTTTTCCTTCATGGCATTGAACCACTTTTCAGAATCATTACATTCCATGGCTTGTTTAAATGAGACTGAATCTTTATTAATGCTTAGTTCCAATTCATGCTAAAGTGAGTAAACCACATAATCATTCGATACAACCAACCTTTTCTATCTTGTAGACCTCTGTAATGTCATTTCTTGTGGTATCACTTGCTCATTTGTAACTTGCACATTGTCACTTGGTTCA
Organism: Ceriops zippeliana; assembly: GCA_037897445.1. Lineage (NCBI taxonomy): Eukaryota > Viridiplantae > Streptophyta > Magnoliopsida > Malpighiales > Rhizophoraceae > Ceriops > Ceriops zippeliana. Next base: position 10,311 of record JBAPLH010000205.1, on the reverse strand, counting down.
TCTCTTATGTGTTCACTTTGCGTGTTTTGAGTATCAATTTTTTGTCCTTGCACGTCACGTGACTATTAATGTGTCCTATATCGGTTCCTGAGGGGGTCTTTGCGCTGTTCATAAGGGTTAGGTCAACCCTTCATTCTTAAGCTAGCTTTTGTGGTGGAGTTAAGGTTCAATCCCTTATCAGGTGGTATCAGAGCTAAACCTCAGAGGGTTGGTGGGTGCATGTACAAAGGTTCCCTACCACTGTGCCAATTGGCGACTGAGGCAGCACGGGGACGTGCAGTTTAAAGGGGTTGGGAATGATGTATCCCACATTAGTTCCTGAGGGGGTCTTTGAGCTATTTATAAAGGTTGGGTCAACCCTTCATTCTTGAGCTAGCTTTTGTAGTGGAGTTAGAGTTTAATCCTGAAGGGGTCTTGAGAGTTGTTTATAAAGGTTGGGTCAATCCTTCATTCTTTGAGCTAGCTTTTGTAGTGGAGTTAGGGTTTAATCCCTTATCAACTGTGATGCAACAAAAGGAACAACAACTTAAGTAGAAACACTAGGTATGGGGATATACCAACTTGAGTAGGATCTTTCATTTTGTAATTCTCTAATATCCACTTTTCGTGATTCCCCACTCTCACTGAATTGACCATTTTCAATGAACCGAGCATTACCAGACTCAACTATTTTAGTACTATGGTTAGGACAATAGAACCTATACCCTTTGGACTTTTCAGGATAGTTAATGAAGTGACCACTAATGGTTTTTACATCAAGCTTTTCTTCATGTGGATTATATATCTTTACTTTTGTTGAATAACTTCAAACATGAAGGTGTCTTAAACTGGGTTTCCTACCTATCCATAACTCGTAAGGAGTCTTGGGACAGCCTTACTAGGAACTCTGTTTAGCAGATATACAACGGTTTTTAACGCATGCATCCACTAGGATAAAGGTATAGCACTGTAACTCAACATGCTCCTAACCATATCCATAAGTGTGCGATTCTGCCTTTCTGCTACACCATTTTGTTATGGTGTACCAGGCATTGTATATTGTGCACATATGCCTCGACTTTCAAAAATTTTTGTAAATGGACCAAGACATTGTCCACTTTCATTGAGTTTTCCATAATATTCACCACCTCCATCTGACTTAATCACTTTCACTTTTCTATCTAACTGTCTTTCCATTTCATTAATAAACACCTTTAGGGTGTTTACTGACTGAGACTTTTCATGCAGTAGATATAAGTAACAATATTATGAGTAGTTATCTATAAATGTGATGAAATATTTCTCACCACCCCATGTTGGAATATCAAAGGGGCCACAAATATCAGTATGTATCAATTCTAAAGGCTTATTAGTTCTCATGGCTGGGTTCTTTGATGTGTGTCTTGTTTTGTTTCCCTTTTATACAGTCAACACATATGTCCCCCAATCAATAAAATCCAATTGAGGCAGGACATCACCTTTCACCAACCTCAATATCCTTTCTTTGGATATATGACCCAATCTTTGATGCCATAAGAAAGCAAAAAACTATCATCATGTGCATTACATTTGTTACTTATATCCTCAACAAGAAATAGGGAATCAACATACATAGTATCAAGATTAAAATGATACAAATTATCAACTAAAGTACTAGATTCATAATAGTATGAATGTCTATATAATGAAAATGCACCGTTTCCAATGTTAAAGTTAAATTCTACTTCATCCAACTTTGCAATAGAAACTAAATTCTTAGTACATTCAAGAATATAGAGACACTTTTCTAGATCTAGGTGACACCTAGTGTCCAAGATCAATTTATATGTCCTAATTCCTTCTATTCGTGTCTTCATTCTGTTTCCCATATAAAGGAACTTTTCAGTTCCTGTTATGGGCTGGATTGAAAGGAATCCATACATAATATGTGACATATAAATAGTAACTTCAGAGTCTAACCACCAAGTATTATTGGGTACTTTAATTACATTTGATTCAAAACATACTAATATATAATACATACCTTTCTTTTTGAACCAAGCCTTTCTTTTTGGACAATCTTTCTTAAAGTGACCTATCATTTTATAGAAGAAGCATTTTTGATCCTTTTGGATCTGACCTCTAGTGACTTTCATAAAGGCTTTGTCCTTCTTCTTACTCTTCTTATATGGTTTAGACTTGCTACTACTAGCATCATTACGAACAGCAAGCTGAATAGAGTGATCCTTCATCTTCTTTAATCTCCTTTTTTCCTAAACTAACATGGCCTTAATTTCTTGAAAGTTCCATTTCTCTTTAATAGTGTTGTAATTCACTTGGAACTAGTCAAATTCAAGTGGCAGTAAGTTGATGATGAATTGAACTAAAAAGGATTCACTCACATCCATGCCCATTATTTTCAACTTTGCAGCTAGATTAGTCATAATAGTTACATGATCATGAATAAGTTTGTGATCAATCAAATTTCTTGGTCATCAGCTTACTCATTAGGCTTCCTACGATGGATTTATTAGCTATATTTGATTAAGAGTATTCCTTAATTCTCATCATAAATTCCTTAGCATTTTCCATCTTAGGCATCGATGGCTTGACATTTTCAGCTATTGTCATTCACATCAAATTCAAACTTAACTTATTAGACCGTACCCGAGCCTCATAAAGAGACTTATCATATTCTGTACTGGTCTCAGTAATGGCTGCAAGCTTTTCATCTGAGATGACTGATAAGTCTAAAACCCAAAACACCTAAATGAAACTGAATATGCTCAAACCATTCCGTATAGTTCAGTCTATTGAATTTTGATCATCGCATTGCCCAAGGCGAAAAACATTATTGGAAGCTGCAAACATGATCCAAATTTACACTTTAATGCTTTAAGTAAACTCAAATGGATTCAGATACATACACTACCAAACTTTGATTATATATTTAAGTTTACCTTTGGGTGATCCTCAAATACATAACTTTAATTAATAATGATGCTAATTTAGACATACTTTGATAGATCAATCAATCATACTAGTGTTAACATGAATGTTATCTTTGGATATGCAATCACGTTTACCCAGTATATCAAATCAATCCCCTTTAATGTCATTAATTACAAGTAATGATACATCTTTGGATGATCTCCTAACTTCATAATTAATAACCACAATTGTTCATTTCAAATCTGTACAACATTTTTTTTAGCATCCAAAGAAATGAACAATTGAAATTCACAACATAAATCAAATCCTTTCAAGTTAGGCCACTTTAGTGACTAACAAGCTTTCAGCATTTGATTTATGTTGATGTGATCTCAATAAACTTTAAAATCTTCAATTATGAAGATCATTCAATTTAACAAAATATCAATAAGCTATCAATGATGCAGAAAACAAGTGTACAATATGATATTTAAATTTTCCATTTTGTGGGAGTCAACATCGGCCAATACACTGTCAGCATATTGTTCCAATAGCTGACACAATTTTTTTACTTTTCCTTTCGACGCCGGCCTTTTTTTTTCCCTTTATAGGCCCTAGCGTTCCGGCGCAAATAATAAAAAAGAAAAATCAAATTGCAGTATTCGCAAATCCGCTCTGATACCAATTATTGGAATTTTCTAGAATTTCTCTTTCATGAAATTCTTATTTTTATAATGCAGGATCTTTTCTTTATGCAAATACTAACACACAAATCGTAATAAATCAACGTACTGTTGTCCATGATGCTGAGGTCTTATCGCGAAGATGAGAATCCTCTTCCGATTTATTCCTGAAAATTTTTCTCTTTCTCCTACTCTTCCTTTTCTTTTCTTTCGTTTTCTTTATAATGGTGGAGAGAGTAGGAAAAAATCTGTAATGATAAAGGTTTTCCCTTCCCCTTTTTCTTGTAACCGTTACCTTAAATAGGGAGTTACTCCTCTTTTCTGTAATTGTTATTTTTAAAATAGGGAGTTAGCCTCTTTTTTTGTAACCGTTATCTTAAATAGGGAATTACCTCTTTTTTCTATAACCGTTATTTTAAATAGGGAGTTACAACTATTACCTTAAATAGGGAGTTACTCCTCTTTTCTGTAACTGTTACCTTAAATAGGGAATTACCCTTTTTTTCTATAACTGTTACCTTAAATAGGGAGTTACTCCTCTTTTTCGATAATCCGATGTCTACCGCCAAGTGCTCTAAGCCCAAAAATAGGGGGAGTAGGCAGGGGGATCCCGGTCCACGACGAGGACGTCGATAGATTCGGTGGGGGAGAATGTCACGGATTCCATATCTCCCACATCGGAAAGGTGAGGGGAATCCATGGGCCTTATAAACGTGGGCGCTGCACACCCCAATAGGTTAATCTTTTGGGGAGAGGGTAATGGCCCCGTGACAAGAAATGTCACGGATTCCACATCTCCCACATCGGAAAGGTGAGGGGAATCCATGACTGTTATCTTTTCATGTAACTATTATCTTTAAATAGGGAGAGTGGAGAGATTTTAAACCCGATAACCTAAATTACCGTTATGCCCAACCGACCATCATATTATATCTTTTATTTTGGGTCATACTTTAAATAATATGGGCCACTTATGTTAATTAATTTAACACATCCTCGCTCCTAAAGATGAACATGAAGAACATATGTTGGTAAATTTGAGTTGAAAGGAATAAGTATTAATATAACTTGAAAATACAATATATTCTATGTGTCATTTAGTTGACAGATTAACTTGAAAGGAACAATAATATGCATATGATCGCTAAAAATGTTAGAAAAATTAAGTATTGAATGGACAAAGAAAGGGTTTGATTTATACTTGTAGAAAAACACCAAAGGCATGGTCATATTTATTCATAATATACCATACATGCAAAAGATGACTAATTCAAGTGACAAATAATTAAGGGTAATTCATTTCTATTACATGGACATGAATAATATTTGGTTTAATTAACTATATTAATTATTGATCATAAAATTAAAGAACCATCTTGCCTTAGCATCAAAATTTATTATGTGGACATCATTAGCTTCATTTGTTTTCACTCATCCCCTTTTTTTATCTTACTCTCACTATTTCTCATATTTTTAAAATTTATTTAGACTTATACCAACCAAAAAAAAAAAAATTTCTATAATTGAATAACTAAATTATTAAATAAATTTGAATTGAATTAAAATGATGTCTTTAATAAGATAAGAAACAAGGTATAGAAGAAAACCTATTTACCTTTATGTCTTTTGAATCATAATCCCATCCTCCTAAAGAGGGCAGCATCCTTCAAGCCCTTCCTCCACTCATCTCTCTTCTGCTTTTTGACGCGGAACTTCTTAGTGTGTTTTAAAAGCCTTTGAAAAGCACCCAGTTTGGTTCTCTACATCTTCCGGATCCACACGGTAGAAACACAACCAATACTTGTTTGAATACCCATCATTAGAGAAGGCATGCAGAATTAAAAGCCCATCAATTCGTTAACCAAGACATGAAATTGTTTGGAGACTTGTGAGTATAAATCAACATAAGATAATTAGTGATAAATAAATACTGTAGTTTATCGGTTCAAGCTTTTCCAAACAAAATGGAGAAGAGGCATATTCTTTAGAGAAAACAATGACCGAAATATTAGTCTTAAATTGGTCCACAATTTCGGAGATGTTTTTGCTTTTCTCATGATCTTCACTATCCAAGTAAGCATGGATCCTTTGTCGGTTCAGATCACGATAGAGAAAGCCCAGACAGCCTTCACGCGTGTCCTTTCCCCTGAAGTTAGGGAAGACCCCATACTTTGTTGGACGAACTTGCGCAGACGTAGAATTAAGGGAACAATAAAAAGAAGAAGGAAAGTCAGCTGAAGAAGAAGAAGAGGCCGTAATAACGCAAAATGAGTTTTCTTTTGTGATAAGATAGACTCAGGAGTGCTTCAGAGATGGCTTATTAACGTGTCTTTGACGCCCGGGACAGCGGTGTGCAATTGTGAATACCAAAGGCTCTTATATTTATAACGTTCCTAGATGACTCAAAATACACAAAGAGAAAGTGTCGCACATGACGTAGCTTGAGATGTCAAAAAAAATTGACAATAAATAGGAACCCTTACAATTCATTTCACAAAAAAAAAAAAAAAAAAAACTAATAATTGGTTTGGTCATGGTAACCGAACATGGGAGAAATTTAAATCACTTGATAGCTTAGTCCTGACCAAATCAATGATAAAATATCTGTAAGGATTAAGATCGCACTATTTAAGTAAACTTGAAAAAGGACTGCTTACGTAATTTTCTTTTGTTCGACTAGACATGCTGAACTAATCTCGACTAAATAATTGAAATCTCCTGGTAAATGGCGTTAATTAAATATCCAATAGCTTTTAACTACAAGATGTGACTAAAAACGAGTGGAGGGTTTTATTATATATTTGCTAACTGCTATAATTTTATAGGTCTCGGAGTCTATGGTTCCCATCTAGTCTTTGACCAATGTTGCCTCATTGCTCCGCGTTAAACAAATGTGACAATCAAACCACAAATGTTTGTGATGGTGGGATATATCGTTGATAGCTTTGGGTTTAGTGTAGCGGGCTTGGGATTTATGAATTGGGTTAGGCAAAGGCTGCAAATCAAAAGAAATTCCGTGAATGAGTTTTTTTTATGTAATTATTTTGTCCATTTGGTTGACAAGAAATAAGTATATATTTGTTGACAAACCCTTTGTAATTAACGGACTTATGATTTGATTTATGTTAAGATTTGGTAGTAGTTGAAGACAGTGTGGCCTCAATGTAATTTTATAATCAAGGATTTCTTGTGCGATATTTGCCTAAAAAAAAGAACCTCACATGTCCTGCAAGTCTCCTATGTGTAGAGCCACCAAGAGGGACATTTAAATTCGATACAAACAATTTTATATTTATGGTGTCTCATATGTGTATAGAGCCAACGTAATCCTACATTCCAATATTTTACTAATATTGATAATAATTTTATTAATTCTATTCTAAACATCCTCTTAATGGCAATATACTTAACTTATTTACCAAAAACATAAATTACTTTTTATATAAAATTTTAAATATTCTTGTCATATTTTAAAATTTTCAATTTATTAAATCATAACAAGAAAAATTAATCTATTTTCCATAAAAGAATAATACAATGTTCTATTAATATTAATTTTATATTGATTCTCCTTTAAACAAAAATACTAATTTTGTTAATTTACATTTACTATTCATCTTGTATAAGTAGGTATTTATCATGTAGTTTTATTTTTTTTTATCATAAATAAAAGAAGTAATAATATTCAATTTACCAAAATATATAAAAAAAGATCTCGTCACCTTCAAATGCAAGTCATTTGTATAATTCTATTCTATCATTACATATCTACTCTTTCCAAAACTTGAGGAAAATATTTGAGGCTACACCATGTTTCACTCAAATTTTAAATTCTTGTTCATATGTAAAACACTCAAGATATGTGTGTTTGTTAGAGAAAGGCAATCACAAAAATTTTTAATCAAGATCCTTAAAATGACAAAATGTAGAAATCATCATCGTTTATTTGACTTATACTTTCTTAATTGGGCAATAATCTTTATCTCAATTTTTATCATTTAAATGACTTTGGTTTCACCCAAAGATTAATTGGTCATTTAGAATACTTTCTCTATGTTGGATTTTTATTATATTGTCTACTCTTTCAACAAAAAGTTGTTTAAATTTGAGTTGATTGTAAAATTCAATGTCAAGAAGAAAATTACCCCTTTACACAAAAGTAATAAAGTCATCACTCTTCTTAAAGGTAAGAGCATATTTGAAATGTAAGTTTTGACACTCTATTTACATCAATTTTTGTAAGTTCATTTATTTACAAAATAAATAGATTATAAAGGTTGGTTAACACCAAATTCCAACATTGTCAATTTTATTATTATTATCAAATTATATCATTAATAGCCCTAGTAAATTTATAAATATAATTTTAAACACTCCTCGAGATTTTTCCAAAACATTCAAACTTAGCACTAAGAAACTTAAACATAACTCTAGGAAAAGCTATAATCATAATATATCCAATCTATTTGACATACTAAGTAGCTTTATTTTCACTTCTCTTTAAAATTAAGGCTTAAAACTACAATTTCACTTCTTAGAAAACAAAACTTTGCCTTTTCAAAGTGCTTTTCTAAGAATAGTATAAACTTGCTCTTTTAAGTTACAATGGAGCAATGTCATTTATTTATATGTTTCAAGTCCTTCCAATGCATTATATTTCACTTATATATGCTTTGTTCTTCCATAATTTACTAAATATTTTGCAATAGCTACTACTGAATTACTGTCACATAAACTTAGTTAGACCTTGCATTATACTTTGTAGATATATTTAGCACCTTTTTTGAACTATACTATTGCTTTTGTCTTTTAGAATTCAAGCTTATAACATTTGATAATGTAAAAGCAATAACTAGAGGTTCTTTTTATATCATCATCAACATTGTTTGTCCAATCAAAATCTACATAAACATATACTTGATTTTTCTTCAACTTTAAACTTAATTTCTAGCTCCCTGTGCTTGTCAAGACTCAAGTACTCTCTTAGTCATTATTATTAAACTTTGCCAAAATGGCTAGTTGGATTAATGAAATAGATTTGACATTAGTTATGTTCTTACAAAAAAACTCAATAAATGTGAATTGGATAGAGGAAGGATAAGGAAGCAAGAGAAAGAGAGAGTGTGGGTGTATTTCTTGAGACATAACTTAAACTTGTTTGTTGTGTGTAAAAGATTTAAAGCATGATGAAGAATCAAAATGGCTGTGAAATCACAAAGCTGAGATCTAATAGAGGAAAGAAGTACACTTTCCCTGAGTTTGATTAATTTCTAAAAAAAAGAGGGGATTTAGCATTAATTAACAATTCACTTTACTTTATAATAGAATCTACAATAAAAGAGAAAGACAAGATAATGATGGAAATGTCTAGATTCATTCTAGTTGACAAAAATTGCCAAAAAGTTTCTAGGTTGAGGTAGTCAAACATCAATCTACCTCCTCAATAGGTTTACCAACTAAAGTAGTGGAGAACAAGATTCCAATCCAAGTTTGAGTGGCCATAAACCTACAATTAAGCACTCGAGGGTATTTAGATTAGTATGTCATATGCATACATTAGACATAAAGAGGCACAAGCTAGAAGAATAACTTCCAAAGGCATATTCCTTGGTTAGAGCTTACAATCTAAGGGTTTTCATGGTATTTGATTTTAAATCCAAGAAAGTGATCATCAATAGAGACATAAAAATATATAAATAAACTACTTAAAATTGAGAGACTTTATAAGTTAAGCCAAAGTAGCTTTTGATCACTCATCACACAACTAATTTGTAGGGATAATTCCAAAGGTAGTATGCCAACTTAAGTTGAGGAAGTGATCACACTTCTAGATCTAATGACACATCTAGGCAATCATCAAGCTCATCTCTAAGAGGATTTCCACCAATTGTAAGAAGAGAATCGTCACTAAACTCATTTATATGAAAAATTATATCTTTGTTAAATTTATACAAAGGTAGTGTTGCAATGTTTAAGCCTTAGCCATATAAAGATGTAGTAATGCAAGAAGTATGATAGCATTTAATGCAAGGATAAATTTACATGATTGAAAAGAACTAAGCTTGTCAATTACTAGATGAATAAAGCAAAATATGATTAGTGTGAAGTGGATTTATAGATCTAAATTGCATGCAAATAAGACATTCAACAAAAACAAAATTAAGCTTATTGTTAAGGGTTACTCAGAACAAGAGGGAGTGGATTTCATTTAAACCTTTAATATAGTAGCAAGGTTAAACAAAATTAGACTTGTAGCATTCAAAGCTCAAAATAAGTGGAAGATTTATTAATTAGATATCAAACTAGTCTTTTTTAATGATTATTTATAAGAAGAAGTCTACATTAAGTAGTTAAAGGATTTTCTTTAAAAAAGTAAAAAAAGGATTGGATATACATGTTACATATGATATTATATATAAACTATAATAAGTTCTAAGAGCTAACATAGTAGTATAGATCAATACTTTATTGATCATGATTTTTTAAAGGAGTTCAAGTAAGCATACTTTGTATGTTAAGCAAAAGGATTCTACTCTGCTAATTGTATCAATTTATATTAATGATTTAACTACTTATGACTACTAACAATGCAAAATGCAATAAAGGAATTTAAGTAAAGATGTTCCATGAGTTTGCAATGTTTAATTTTGGGGGAAAAAATAAAGTATTTTTTAGGTATAAAAGTGACATAAAAAAAGTTTTAGTATCTTCATATCCCAACAAAAATATGCAAAATATA